>BJKM01000026.1:1617044-2217044 GCA_015082035.1 Chaenogobius annularis
TGCTCTGTGAGTGACATGCAGTGTATGAAAGAAACACCAAGACTGAAATTCCATCTTTTGCTAAATTTTAAAGGGCCCAATAATTTCAAAGATATTAACCAAAGACATACATAGTGACATTAACCAGTTTACCAGCTAAATCTTGCAAAAAAAAAAGATATTTGACCTAGAATTTTCCGTTATACATAATGGCATTCATAGAAGTATTTCACTTGAACACACAAACTATCCTTGTAATCTGGTAAAGAAGTACCATCAGGTCAACAGGGCTGATAAAAAAATTTTTGCCTCTGTAATTTATGTGAAAGCATTACAACATTTAGCCGTGTATAAAACACACAGTCTAATCATGCAACAAATCAAAACTAAGGAAAAAGTATTGGCCACGCGCACATCGACATAATACTAAAATGATTGAACTGCCAACCTTGAGGTATGAGGCTGATCATCCACAGCTATCAACTGAATAGTAGTTGAAGTAGTCAGTGTGTAGAGTCACAGTGTAGCTGGCAATAATATCTCTTAGAAATAATACATAGTAAATTTAATTTAAAGGCTTTTTTCAGGACTCTTCAGATCACCGAAGAAAAGAGAATGAAAACGATCATAGAAATTCAATCTGAGAACATTGTTAAAACACAAAAGTACAAATAAAGGCAGTTTAATTTTCATTTTATTTTCCATCCATCCATTTCCCGCTATATATATATATATCTCCGGCCCCGAATAAGTGGAAGAAGCTGGGTCACTACTTTTTTTCTACTGTAACATTATATTAAAGTATACTGTTACTCTTATTTGAGTTTAAATGTTGACTGCTCTGCTTACCTCTGTATGTAATGCACTGCTAACCGTCCTTGATTAGATTTGCCATAAGCTTCCATTGATACCAGGCATAAATCAGGAGCATTCCTCTTGTTATTTCAGTGCCATCTCACATCGGGGAACAGATGCTGAAGGCTGCTGTGAAGCGATGCACTCTGCTTATTAAACATGTGCAAACTCAACTCAAAGACCACCTACTGGCTCCGCACTACTCCACTCTGCCCGCCTCAAATTACTGCCTACATAATTGAACTTTCTACGCTCACACTACCATACTTTAAGCTCCTCTTGAGGTCAGAGTTCACAGGATGGCACAGGGCACAGAAACTTAAAGACATCATTATCACCTCTCTGGTAATTATCCTCTTAGACAGGCGGTCCGGTTCACTCTAGAGGTCAATTATAAATATATGGATTAGCATGTTAGTGAGAGCACGTTGTAGTGAAATACAATGAGACAAATGACTTTATTAGGAGTTAAATGCAACACACACTATTGCTAATAGTTGTCATTAGTTTATTCAGCAGTCTGACTTTAAGTGACTCAATTACTGGATGCTTTTTTGTGGTTTTTACGTTCCTGTTTTAACTCTGATAATTTCAGTTGCTGTAAAGTTATAGGGAGGGCACATCAACTTGACATTGATATTTTTTATTTATATTTTATATGTATATATTATATTCTTCTTTTTGCCCCCTTTATTAAGAAGTGCATAAGAGTGAACACGCATTTATTAATTACATCATTAAATGTGGGGTTACTTATGTGTACTGCATTAAAAGAAGCATTGTGCTTATCCTAGTCTGGGTTAGTATGTGTACTATTATTACATATCATATAATATACATACACCTGTTTTTTTCAGATGCCCTTCCCATAGCCCCATGTTTTAAGTTCACAGTGGTCCCATTTAAAGGACCAATGTTGCCGTGCTGCTTACTGTTTTTAAAAACAAGTAACCACAATCACAACTGATCCTGTGTTCACCTAAACCCATGCAGGTAGAGGACACATACAAGTGTTTCTCCTTCTCAGTTTGTGAACAGGCCATGCTCACGTTCAGCTCAGAGTCTCCAGAATCCCAGGTTCACTAAGCACGAGTCATGATTGGTGCAGGTGCTGACTGGGTAATATCTTGAGAACCAAAACACCAAATTATAACATAAACAATGCCATCTTGTCCATTCTTTTTTTTTTGACAAAAAGGTGAGTACTGCCCAGTGGTAGAGTGGTGCACTCGTGTTCCGGGCTCCAGGTGGCAGCTCGTAGTTCGAGTCCCGACTCCAACAATTTGCTGCATGTCCTGTTTTCTACGTAGCATGTCCATTGTAGAATAAGATACAGTTTCAGAGCTTTCACAGAGTAGGATATAAACCTGAATTCTCAGACTTGTTTCAGATGAGAATGACTCTTGGATGAGAGTCGAAACGTTTAGTTTTTTCTAAAACAGAGTCCAGATGACTACAACTGAATCTTTTTCTACAATGGAACACTCCTGGACGAATGAGGGATTACACCGATATAGTTTTGTAAATCTTTATGGCATCAAATGAAGGATGAGCTTAGTCCAAATATAGACATTTTTATACAGAAGTGTGTCACTATTCGGTGGACTAGCTGAACACTTCTAAATCACAACACAAGACTACAAAGCCAGTTTCTAAAATTGATTTAATTCTTCTGGTCCCCAGGATGTTTAGTCAGACTGAAACTGAAAATAACATCTTTGGAGGACTTTTGAATGAGAGATCAAAAGCAAAACAATGGACTTGATCAGTGTATTCAGACAAATTGTGGTCTTGTGAAGAAGTAATGTGGAGCTTGTTCCATGAATAAGTCATTTGCAGCAACACGGAGGAAAACAACATGAGCCGATACAACTGTGAGACAGAGTTTAGACTTACAGAACAAAACGGTTGTGCTGCCTCAATTACGGAAATACATTGAAAAAAATACTTATTTGAGAAATACATGGCTATATTTATAAGATATGATGGGAAATCGATTACAGGCAGATGATTTAAAGTTAAGACTGGCTTTTTGACCCAAAGTCCTGTTTGTCCTCTGTATTTAACCTATCCTTCAATGGCACTGAAACATACACCGGACCATTCAAGTATTTTATACATTAGTACATCATAAATTACGATGACAAAATATAAATAACTTCTTCTGAGACTTTCCATTTAACTGCGATTGGTTAAATCTGCCTGTCACTCAACAAAGACTGATCAATATAAGGAGTATGTTTGAAAAAGTAACCCATCAACCTGCACCTGTTAGCAGCACTTTAAATTGATGCACTTGTTTTATATAATTTGATCTCATATTGTATGTATAAATGTGTTTTTATGTATTGGTTATTTTTATTAAATGTTTTATTTGTGTTTCAGTATCCTGTGTTTGTTGTTTATTTTGTGTTGTGTTTTAACATGAAAAAGAGACATTTTCTCATTGGGTTTTCCCTGTATAAATACAATGAAAATGAAATGAAATTAGCACATTATTCCAAGAGGCACAGTTGTTGTTTTGTCTCATGTTGTTTTTACACTCTAAATAAACCATTATTCAATTGTGACTTTATTGTGTTCTATCAAAAATGATTAAAACATACAATGAATGTCCTCATATGTGTACATATTTTTTCTAAACTACACTTTTTTACACTCATCAGGTAGTATAACAAAGGTAGTATAACAAAGACCTTGAGGTTCATTTTCAGTACTTTTTCCTCCAGTGCACTGTGGTTAAGCGTGGCACTGCCCACATCTTTTCCAGAGAAACACAGGTATACAGAATAGGTAAAAGTCCAGAGTCTTTAAAATGCACTGCTAAAATGCCTCACAGATTTCCAACAGTATAACTGACCCCATTAGACAGGAAAAGGCCAAGAACAGAAAATACCAGCCTGGCCCCAAAATCAGATGAAATAATCATCAGTGGCTTATTCCTGGTAATGTTCCTGGGCAGTGAGCATGAATATTTCAGTCTCACTTGGAAAGCTTTTTAAGTTACCACTCATTTGACCCTTAGAATAGATGACTGCCCCTGCTGCAGCTCCCATGACCAGCTCCTCACTCCCCTTCACCATTTCTCCTGAAGGACAAAACCAGTGTAGGTTTTGAGAAGAGCAATTGCACTTTTTTTCCAGCTCATATGTTGCAGTGATGGAAAAACTACAGAAAGAATTTACTCAAGTACACATTTTAAAATAGATTTTCAGATGGAAGTTGAAAAGGGCTCTAAAACATTGTCCAGGGGATTTGTCTTTTAAACCTTATGGTGGACCCCTCCAGGACAAATGAGGGATTATATCGAGTATATAAAGTACAGTTACACCGCAGAAAATGTACAAGTATCATGGTCAAATTTGTAAGTACGTGAACTTATAAATCATGCACGGCAAATCAAGAACGGTAGTTACTTTTTTTAAAATTGCAATTTAAGTACCATTTTAGATCAGTCTCTTTTACAAAACTTGATAAATATGTTGTTTTAAACCTCGATCAGTATTTTCTCTGAGCTTTATTATTTTGTTAAGGCCGTACCACTGTTTAAAGGAAATACATAAAGCTTTTAACACTTTAGTAGTCATTTCAAATTGTATATTTTGAAGAAAAGAATCAAAATTGGTATAGAGCTTATTGGTTGCTTGGTTGGTTGAAAAAATAAACGTATCAGCCAAAAACTAAACTTAAATGTTAAACGCAAAAATAGCAGTGACAAAATTAAATTTCAAATCCTAAATATTATTTTCACTTCTGCTATAACTTCCAATCAAAGACATTATGAAGCAGCCATCCAGCCCCAGATATGCCTCTGTGACAGGGGCTCTGCTGAGAGAGAGAGAGGCCTTTGTGGCTGAAATATGCACCGCTCTGAGTGTGATGAAGAGCCTCTTTGAATCTTCACAGAATCCCTCTTTCTCTCCACTCTTGTTCAACCACAATTAGACTTTCAAGGAGCAGAAATAGTGGGCTCATTGGGCTATTATGTCTGATACAAGAAAACAGCAATTTAGTGTTTATGGAGAAAAGAGCAGCTCCAAAATGGATTGTGGTGAAGAATAGAGATTGAAGTCTCATTATTTGAGAAATAGTCACATTATTACTATAATCAGTGTAAGTGCTGCAGATTTGCTATCAATAAAATGCTCAGTGCAAATCTGGAAACTACATATTTGTTCTTTTGGCTTTAAATATAACAAAAGAACTTTCACATCCCCATGGGGACAATTAAACCTTAACCTCAACCAAAGAATATCTTTGAGCCATGAATACATAACACGTACATACAGAAGTGTCTCCACCAGACCACCACACCGCACATCAACACTTTGGAGTTATGCTCTATACTTTAAGGTGTGCAATTGTTCTGTGTACCATTTCAGAAGAAGAGCTGTAACATATAATGATTGTATGTGATTATTCAGTAGTATACTAATAAAAAGAAAGACAAAAAAGTTTATCACAAATTATTACTGGTATGGTTACGCTGTAGACCATTCCAGGACTGACGTGTTCACACACAGCCTGGTACTGTCCTATGTTCTCTGTGGGCTGCACAGATAAATGCTTCATTTGGAAACAATACAAGTCTGTATCTAACTTCCAGCTCCATTATCTCTGTTGGGTAACATTTCTTTCAGTCGGACAGGAGTGTTTGTTTAACTGCTTTACATGCTTCAATTGAAGAATGAATCTTTGAAAAAAGTATTTTTCTAAAGTTTCCTTGTATGTATATTATGTATGGCCGTCCTGTTTACAAACACTGGAAGAGTCTATTGAAATAACATATTTTTACAGTCAAGGTAATGTATGGATAAGACAACATTAATGTTTTCCTGCTCTGGCTGCAATAACTATTAATACTAGATTATACAAAAGAATCATATCCCAGAACAAATGTCAATGTCAGTGTTAAAAAGAGCAGTTGGGGCAGGACTATTCTAGGTCTTAAATGGGACAACGCACTTGTTATAATACACTGCCTGTCCCAAAAAAAAAAAAACAACACTTGGATTCAACTCAGCAAATAAAATAGGTCCTCTCCTCCTAATGGATAATCTCTGCATGTGTGATGATCTTTCAGCTGCAACCCAGTATTTAAACTCAACTGATGCAGTGAGTGAGTTCTCATTTCTGAAACAACCATGTGGAAAGACAAATCCTGTGGTCATGGAAAAGATGTCGGTGTGTTTGAGAAGGGTCAAATCATTCAAGAGCTCAAGCAGAGAAAACGTCCAAGGAGAAGCAGAAACTAATCTACTCCAGATCTGAACCCCAGTGAGAGTGTTTGGGACGAGCTGGAGAAGGCTTTGTGCAGCGGTCACTCTCTCACATCATCAATACAAGATCAATAGATGAAAAATAATGAAACACTGGACGGAAATTCTTTCAACATTACAGATGGTTATTGAAACTATGCCACAGCCAATGTGTGCTGTTTTCAAAGCTAAATGTTGTCCTATGAAATATTAGAGTGTATTTATTTCTGCGGCGACTTGTTTGTTGGACAGGCAGTGAAGTTCTAAACAAGGAGAAGTCCAAAGGAGGAAATAAATGTGGATTCAATTGACTCTAAACTCATTCAACAGTTTAACTGTAGAGAGATCCGCATACCACCGTTGAGAACCACTGATATACTGTAGACTAACTGCGCACTTGTGTGCATTATTATTGCATAGTCACATGCACTAAAGGTCCACCCATCAGATATCTCCGCACTGATGAAGCACAGGTCAGACTGACAACATCATCAAGGTATCGGTAAGTCCAGCACCACTCAGCTCTACCCAATCCGCTCCACTGGGCCCCTGTCAAGTTTTAGGGAGCTCATCCCCCTTTTAAAATGGATTATCCAATTACGACCCATCAAGCAGGCTGACAACACCGAGAAAAGCGAAGGTCCGGCCTGGGTAATTTGGGACACTACTTTAAATTCAGTTCCTGGGATGAAAATGGACTGCTGACGAATCACTGGAGTATATTTTTCATGGTGAAGGATTTGCTTTTTGATTTAGATTTAGTGGTGTAGATTTCCCCAAATCATATTGTTCTGGCTGAATGAGTCTCCAATTAAGTGAGACACCAACGAGCCAAGGTGGTAGAAATGGAAAAGTGCTGGCGTGAGATGTGGAAGCTGCAGCTGATTGGTCTGAGTGGACCACTTTCCCCTGCTTTATCTCTTTTCCCATAGCAGTGGATGTCTTTTTGTCAACAGCCTCTGATCATTTTCTAACTAAAATAGTTTATTTGTATTTATTTATTTGGCAGGGACAATGCAGTCATACATAGTACAAAACAAAGCTTGTAGTCGATGCAATGCATGGAACAGTCTTCCTGAAGATGTGAGACAGGCCTCTACTCTGGCAATGATCAAATCTAAGCTAAAAACAGTTTTGTTTGGCTGTGCATTTGACTGAAATGATTTTCTTTGCACTCTTCTCTTTTATGTCTTAAACTGTTTTGTGATTTCTGTCATGTCTTTGTGATTTTAATGCATTTCATTCCTGTTTTGTGAAGAACTTTGAATTGTGCTTTACAAATTAACTTGCCTTGCCTACAGCAAGTGCTAATTTTCAACTTCCATCCCTGGTGGGGCTTTTCTACACTTTTTACAAATATAAAAAGCAGGTTACAGTGCTTATTCACCTTATTCTGGAAGCCCGTCTGGGCGCCGCCACGCGACGTAATCCTTTTTCCAGTTGTATTAGTTCACTGAGAACTGAAAAAATAAGACTACACAGACTAAAAAGCCGTTTTCGGGCCGCCCAGAGAATCAGTGCAATGGTGACTTGTAAAGTGGGCGGGGCGGAAAAAGGTCAATAGGAGAAGGTTGATTGTCCAAAAGACGTCCTGAACTGTGGGATTTTACTGTTTTTGTTTCAGGAGTCTCTTGTCACTCTGCTGCTGTTTAGTCTCTGTATAAATGTACTGAGTGGTTCAGGCTTGAAACAATCATGTTTCTAGTTATTAATATGTTTGAAACAAAATGTAAGTACATTATCGTTCTTAAGGATGTGACAGTGATGAAAGCGGATCCTATCCATAATTTTGATTGCCAGGTAAGTACATTGTAATTGTTATTTTGTTATCTGGTTGAGAGACTGGATTGTCTCCACGGATGTGTTATTATTTGCATGGAATATTCCACAGTATAGCATTAAACATATCTATCTTGCATTTAATTGATTGTTTAAAAGTGTCTTATTTCCGGTCTGTCTTATCGTTGTTGTTGCCGTTGAATTTTTTGTCCCGTAGGCTTTATTAGGCAGGGCAGTTAATGTGAAATGGGTATTCAAACTCACATCACTGCGCCCGGCCGCACGTGGAGCCTGGCATGTGTGCTGCTGCCTTAACCACTCTACCACCAGGAAACACACGGGTCGGTCCCGTTCACTTGCATCGCTCCCCATTTCCACCAAAACGGCGTTCCGTGAGCTGCCAAGCTTATTTCCATGACAGCAGTTTTCAAGCTAAAAGAGCTGTGTTTATACGTACACCCACACTATGTTCCTATACACGGTGTCCCCTGTGTCATGTACTGTGAGGGTGATGCGATGGAACAGAAGAGAAAAGCTTTCTTAGCGAGGCAGAGGCTTTACCTGTCTGCAGCGGCAGGAGGAGAATTACCTGGCTCTGCCAGATTGATATGAGTATCACTCTGAATTGAGTTCTACACAATATCAGCCTGGACAGGCTCTCGCTGAAGGCAGTTGGGAAAAGACGTAACATCATGAAAATGTTAGTCAGATTGTTCAAAGCGTCACAGCAACAGGAACAAGCCGAGAAATCAAACTGTTGTTAAATCCAGCCAGAGAAAAAAAGTACAGACTTCTTCCCCGTCATCAAATACACAAAGCACTTTTATGTGCACGTTTTAAAAACATGATAGTCTGTAAATCTGCTAAAATAGGCCAAAGTGCATCTGTCGGCGTCGCCATGTTTGTTTAGGTTCGTTCTATTGACTTACGTCCACACAGCAATGCTGCGCTATGATTGGTCAGTCACTCAGAGGCCCGGCTCACACCGTTATGGATTTTCAAGTTGATGAAAATTCATCTGGATGGCAAAATTAGGATATTAATAGAAGTTGATCCAATTCAGATGAAGGTTGCAAACAGCACCATAAAAATATACTGATCAAACTCCAAGCACTTTGGCTCTCACAGCGGTCTGTGCATTGTTTAGGTCCACTAGAGGTCAGCTGCTTTCACACCACAGTCGCTCCGCTTTAGACTGTGGGAGGAGCCGCTCCGAGATCACCTGTTTTAAGTGCTCTCGGAGCGGCCGTTTAATGCACTCCAGACACTGGCCCAAGCTCACCGCTCTCACTGCAAAAGCTCTTTTACTTCAACCCGACTTGCAGTGCTCGTCTGTGGCAAAGCAAAAACATCTCAATGCACAAGCAGGAGCATATGAAGATGCACTTTACTTCCTCATGAAGATAGATGTTTATGTGTGAACTTCAGTGAACTTGTGGTTCTCTGAGCGCACTTTGGGTTTTACACAGAACATGTTGACTCTGAATAGTTTGGAGTAATTTGTCAGTACCACGTCACCTTTAATCAACCAATAATTCTTTAGTCGACTGCAGCCCTGAGATGTTTATTAGACTTAAAAAGAGGCCTGTGTAACAATTTCCTATTTCCATCCTGTCCTAAAGCCACAGTAACTTTTAATTCAAGTCAGAATCGTCCCTTATAAAACCTCCATGTTATTGAACTCTTTCAATCCAGTGCTTTTTGACTTCCTTCCTCTTTTCAAACACAAACGCTGTTTTACATGTCCCGGGCCTCTCTTTGTCTGAGCCCTTTGTCAAAACTCAATGTTTTGGCTGCTCCATAAAGGCCATGGCCTGTTTGTCCACTCCAAAGCTGGTAATGCTCTGAAGTGTTGGTGAGGGTAACCCAGGCAGCCGGCTGCAAACCACCAAACATGTACAAAACTGTGAAAAGCCGCTTTATGAGTCATTGTCATATACTGAGCAAAAGAAGTCAAATGGAAATTGTTTTAGCATTAAGTCGTGCAACAGCAACATTTTGTCAATAAAATTACAAATATCAAACTGTCTTTTAGTGTTATTCTACACAAGTACAGCCAGGCAAAAACAGAATAAACATGTATCTTGACCCCTGATTGACAGCTGTCAGAGCCTTCCATCCATTAGTCCATCCTTTCAGTCATTACCCAAAGATCATGACTATAGGTGAGAGTAGGAACTTAGACTGAGCGGTAAATCAAGAGCTTTGCCTTTTAACACAGCTCCTTATTCACTCTTCTTATTGTCAGAACCTTGTGGAGGACATTCTCAACATCCAAGAGAAATGCGATTGAAAGAATGTTTCAAAATGCGTCTCCCATAATGGAACAAGATTTTCCCATATGAAAGGAAGTAACACACATCTCTGCATGAAGGATGGGTAATATGGACACAAATTAATATACTGTAACAATAATTTGTTGGCATACCAGACAATGATAATCAGAAGATATTCTGGAATCCCAACAAAAATGTTTTGAGTTTTAAGTGTATTATTACTGCTAGTCCAAATACTGTGGAGTTATTCGCACGCTCTCAAACATGAAGGGATGAGAGTTGATATTGATTAAGAAATGGGAAAAGTTAAAGCTTTGCCACACAGCTCTTTGTGAGTGTGTGTAGTTGTTATAAGTCCAGGGCATCACCAATACATTATAAATAATCAATTGAATATTGATTATTATTGCCACTGGCAGTTCCAGGTCGGGATTATGCTACCTTCCCGACCTCAACGTTGGTGTAAAGAGGCTGGACTTGGCTGCTGGAAGCTGGAATGGGATGGTCCTGGTCCATATATGTAGATAGTGTTTGAGCCAAAGACTGATATCTGTGTCAATCAAAAGCGTCACCTGTGTGGGAGATGTTTGCCATGGCCTCATATACAGCCAAAGAAAGAAGTGAGCAATAACATTGTTTGGTTTCCCGTTTTTCAATGTGTTAACAAAATTGAAAAATAAATAAATGAAATAAAGCCTTGGAGCGTGATTTCTTTATTTAATTCACCTTTATTTTGTTTTGCACAATGCAGAGAGCTCGCTTTCCACCCCCGTATGTTGGGTGCCTGGACTAAACCAAGACTAAACCAGGTCCAGAACCTGGAGGCGCTGAGCACAGAATACACCGCAGTCCGCGCACACATCCATAAACGAGGGCAGGCAGGCGGCAGCAGAGCCTGAAACGTGCAACCCCAGACTGTTGCAATGACCCGCATTGTTCCCGGTGCCAGGCCTCTGAAGCCTTGGTGATGTTGTCACCCGGTGCAGAGAGTTTACAGGAAGCACATTCAAGTCTGCACGGTCCAGTCTGATCCAGACTGTGCAGTATCAGGTGTCCAATGCCGAAGGTGGAGGAGTCCACGTAAAATTGGAATTTGTGTTATTTATGCCCATGAGGGTTGTTTTATTATGATTATCTTGTCCATATAGGGATAGTAACACACATTAAGTGCACTAGTTTTGAAGTTGATTAGCTACAATTCTGGCCATTCACAGCGTTTGCCCGTAAGCACTCCAATAAAATGTCATGCACAACAGATGTGTGCATGAGGGACCTCACAACTTCTCCCTACTCCTTTTGAGCACCACTTTATTGTACATTTTCATTGTTTTCGGAATGTACCGTTTACAGGTTTTTTTTACTGATTTTGCTGAAATAAATAAACAAAATCAAATAATGCACCACACCACACCCTCAATATGCTTCACTCCACCTCATATTTCAGCATGATCACACCCCTGGTTTATAATTCCACACCCTGCGCTGTCAGCAATTGCACCGACGCAAGATGTCAGGAAATGAGCTCCACAACGCCCAAGTTAACACCAAGTCCGGGGGCAAAATACGGCCCTATGTCTGTGAAAAGCGCTATACAACTAAAGTGCTTGTGTGCTGAGACAGGAGGACTGAGGAGGATGGAATTCATTGACCATTTTGTAGAATAGTATAGGTTATATTACAAAATTGCATAAACAAAAAGGCATTCACAAGACATTTAAATGATAATGCAGGCAATATTGACATTCTTCACAATTTATAATTTAAATTGATCCTTTGAAGTCTTTAATTAGATGAGATTGTTCAGTCAAACAGATATGTCTTAACTGTATATTTACTTGAGTCTTGAATTCTTGAAACAAACATCTTATCTATTTCTAACTGCCTGTTCGAAAGACCATTGGAATGTGCACTAAGACTCAAATTGGGGCTTTAAAACAGTGATCTGTCTGTTGACACTTCCTGCTTTACTCCTGTTAAAGTTCTGAGGTCAGATGCAGGTCGCCTACATAAGTATCAGACAAACGTGAATGGACCGTAAAATTACCATCCATAGTACACTCCCACCTTTCCCACCAGAGAGCTATTTTACAAAACCAAACAGCACAGAGCTAAGTAAAGTTAGATGCCTTAACACCAATTTCCATTTATTAGAGCACAAATTTAGGCCTCTAAAATATATATTTAGAATGTTAATAGGCATGTGATGATTTCAAAATTGAATTATTCATCATAATATTTCTAATTCCTAAATCCTGGAAGTAGATTAGGAGCAACTGGCAGCCCCCGAAATCCCTGTTTTAAAGCGTTATTTGAAATATTAAAAATACTATAATTTATTTTTTGGCCATAGGCTTTATTGGACAGAGAAGTGAAGCATGAAATGGGAAGAGGGAGAGGGAAGGACGTGCACGCTGGTGGTACAGTGGATTAGGGCGTCGCACATATGCGGTTGTGGGTTCAATTCCAGCCCTCGACCATCTGCTAGATTTCTATAGCCCCTCTTTCTCCCCAGATCACGCTACAAAACTGTCCAGTTCAATAGTAAGCGAGCAAAAGAGTGAGGAGGGGAAATAAAGACGCAAACTCCCAGTTCCTTTTTTAATGATTATTAGTCGTACTGAATACTTTGTTAAAATGAATCATTGCTCAAGTGCAGATTCGATATGTTGACACCAGTTAAGAACTTTCAAGTACTTTTTCAGACTGAATCAAAACCGCAATCCAAATAACACAGCATTTCAATACCTGTTTAATGGACGCAGGTCGGGCGGGTTGAAAGAGTTGATGCCGTGGTGCGGAGAGGTGTCAGAGAACGCCAAAATTGCAGGAAAAAACCCAACGCGCGCATCAGTAACGCAAGTGCTATCCCCTCAAGATCCAAGCAACAGTTTTTTTCAAATTAAATTTTTATTCAGCTCCTTCTGCAGCATGAGATATTTTATCAAACGATATTTTCACATTTTGCATATCTTCAAAACAACATTATCTGCTCTTCATCTTCCCATCGTAACATTTGACAAATTATATATGACTTAGAGAGAATGATTCACCTACTTTTTGACCTCAGCTTGAACACTTTCTTACCATTCTGTCCCTGTTTTTCACTTTCTTATTGTGTATTCACGCCGCACATACAAATGACAACAACTGCGCCCTGCACATTGCCTGCCGAAACATCCTCAGAAATCCATTTCAGCTATTGGCATGACATTGATTCCGTGTGAATGGATGGTGCTCGCGGGTGGGGGATAGGGGGCGATGTGGGGCGACACTCGCACATACACACACATACAGAAGAAGAAATGTGCCATGTGGAGGCTGTCCATTGCAGCTCCATTAATTCAGAACAATATGTCTGCTTAATGCTGTGTGCCGCGATGAGAGCCCCCACTTATCATCCTCAATATCTCCCACAGGACAGGGCAGAGGGAACAGCGGCCCTGTACCAACTCAGAAAAAACTGGGAGGGAGTGGTCCGATCATTTGAAGGGTCATTTCATTCAATCACTTTTTGTATTACCTCAGCTGTTGTCACAAGGAAGAAGATGCGTTATACATGCCGTTTTAACCCACTATAATTGAGTATCAGAGTTGAAAAACAAACAGCTTGATCGGGATGATACTCTTCGATTTGGTAATAATGAAAAACTCCACGGGACGTCATTTTCACCGTATGAAACTACAGATGGTGAAAGATATTTTGAAAAATTGCTGCTTTGAAACAACACATTATTGAGTACCTTTGCTTTGGCATCTCATGTTTTATAACTATAATAATGTATCAATTGAATTACACATATTCATTCTACCAGTTAGGTGTTCCCCATCAGGACTGGTGTTAGCACTATATCTAGTGAATTACCATGAGGAAATAAACAAAAGCTAGCTTGCCCCGACATGCTAATACCAGCATGCAGTTGTAATGAACACGATTTGATGGCAGAAATGCTCAGAATGTGTCTGGCGATTATTTATTGCCTTAAAAACAGAGCAGCAGACCTTCAGATATCTACCTATGATGTTACAAATTTGGGAAACTTTGCTTAAAGGCCCCGGGGGAAAAAAAATCAAGATTATGCATAATATGTCATTTAGGAAAAACTGCAAAAAACAGTGTCTAAACGAATATGAAATATCACTTTCATTCATATACACAGAATCATCAATAGCATTTATGAAGCTAATATAAATGTTCATTAAGAGTACAGCAAAGGGCAGCATAAGAACTAGTGATCTTACTTTGCAGTTTATTTATTCATAAGTGTAATGTTTTTAATTCAAACTTGTTGCAACAGTAACTTATATAATATATGTTTTACACAATTTAAACAAATATGCCACAAAACCATATAAACCTGTGTGCCGTGTTTGGAAGTTGCTAAAATGTGTTAGTGTATCTTCCTAGCTGAATAGATTAAGCAAAGTGGAACCTTTGTGTATTTGTTAATTTGTTTCCATAAGCACATACCCTCACCGTAAGAGCTAAGCGTACAAACAATACACAATATAAGATTCTGCCAAGCCGTTGTCAAACACAATATCCATCCATCCATCCATCTTCTTCCGCTTTATCCGGGGCCGTGTCGCGGGGGCAGCAGTCTAAGCAGGGACTCCCAGACTTCCTTATCCCCAGACACTTCCTCCAACTCCTCCGGGGGGATCCCGAGGCGTTCCCAGGCCAGCCGAGAGACATAGTCCCTCCAGCGTGTCCTGGGTCTTCCCCGGGGCCTACCTCCCGGTGGGACATGCCCGAAACACCTCCTAGGGAGGCGTCCTGGAGGCATCCGGAACAGATGCCCGAGCCACCTCAGCTGGCTCCTCTCGACGTGGAGGAGCAGCGGCTCTACTCCGAGCTCCTCCCGTGTGACTGAGCTCCTCACCCTATCTCTAAGGGAGCGCCTAGCCACCCTGCGGAGGAAACTCATTTCGACCGCTTGTATCCGCGATCTTGTCCTTTCGGTCACTACGCCAAAGCTCATGACCATAGGTGAGGGTAGGAACGTAGATTGACCGGTAAATCGAGAGCTTTGTCTTTCGACTCAGCTCCTTCTTTACCACAACGGTCCGATGCAGCGACCGCATCACTGCAGACGCTGCACCGATCCGCCTGTCAATCTCACGCTCCATCCTTCCCTCACTCGTGAACAAGATCCCGAGATACTTAAACTCCTCCACTTGGGGCAAGGACTCACCACCCACCTGGAGAGGGCAAGCCACCTTTTTCCGGTCGAGAACCATGGCCTCAGATTTGGAGGTGTTGATCTTCATCCCAGCTGCTTCACACTCGGCTGCAAACTGTCCCAGTGCATGTTGCAGGTCCAGGTTTGATGGAGCCATCAGGACAACATCATCTGCAAACAGTAGAGATGAGATCCTGTGTTCTCCAAACCGGACCCCCTCCGACCCCTGACTGTGCCTAGAATTTCTGTCCATAAAAACAATGAACAGGACCGGTGACAAAGGGCAGCCCTGGCGGAGTCCAACACGCACTGGGAACAGAGCTGACTTACTGCCGACAATGCGAACACGGCTCCTGCTCCGGTCATACAGGGACCGGACAGCCCTGTGCAAAGGGCCCCGAACCCCGTACTCCCGCAGCACCCCCCAAAGGGCACCCCGTGGGACACGGTCGAAAGCCTTCTCCAGATCCAAAAAGCACATGTGGACTGGTTGGGCAAACTCCCATGAACCCTCGAGCACCCGATGGAGAGTATAGAGCTGGTCCAGTGTTCCACGACCAGGACGAAAACCACTCTGCTCCTCCTGAATCCGAGGTTCGACTATCGGTCGGATTCTCCTCTCCAGTACCCTGGAATAGACCTTACCAGGGAGGCTGAGGAGTGTGATCCCTCTATAGTTGGAGCACACCCTCCGGTCCCCCTTCTTGAACAGAGGACCACCACCCCGGTCTGCCAGTCCAGAGGCACCGACCCCGACCGCCACGCGATGTTGCAGAGGGTGTCAACCAAGACAGTCCTGCAACATCCAGAGACTTTAGGTACTCGGGGCGTATCTCATCCACCCCCGGAGCTCTGCCACCGAGGAGTTTGCCAACAACCTCAGTGACTTCGGCTTGGGTGATAGATGAGTCAGCCTCCGAGTCCTCAGTCTCTACTTCCTCTTCGGAAGACGTGGCAGTGGGATTTAGGAGGTCCTCAAAGTACTCCTTCCACCGCCCGACGACATCCCCAGTCGAGGTCAGCAGGTCCCCACCCGCACCGTGAACACTGCTTCCCCTCCTGAGGCGCCGGACGGTTTGCCAGAATTTCTTTGGGGCCCGACCGAATAGTCCTCCTCCAGGGCCTCCCCGAACTCCTCCCAGACCCGGGTTTTTGCCTCTGCGACAGCACGAGCTGCGGCACGCCTGGCCCGCCGATACCCGTCAACGGCCTCAGGAGTCCCACAAGCCAAAGAGGCCTGATAGGCCTCCTTCTTCCGCCTGACGGCATCCCTTCCAGTGTCCCCCACCACCGGGTTCGGGGTTGCCGCCGCGACTGGCACCTGAGACCTTGCGACCACAGTTCCGATCAGCCGCATTGACAATGGAGGTCGAGAACATGGTCCACTCGGACTCAATGTCCCCAGCCTCCCCCGGGATTTGGGAGAAGCTCTCCCGGAGGTGTGAATTGAAGACCCTGCTGACAGCGGGCTCCGCAAGACGTTCCCAACAGACCCTCACTATACGCTTGGGCCTGCCAAGTCTGTCCGGCTTCCTCCACCGCCAGCGGATCCAACTCACCACCAGGTGGTGATCGGTTGACAGCTCCGCCCCTCTCTTTACCTGAGTGTCCAAGACACGCGGCCGGAGGTCAGATGACACGACAACAAAGTCGATCATTGACCTCCGGCCTAGGGTGTCCTGGTGCCACGTGTACTGGTGGACACCCTTGTGCTTGAACATGGTGTTCGTTATGGACAGTCCGTGACTAGCACAGAAGTCCAATAACTGAACACCGCTCGGGTTTAGATCGGGGAGCCGTTCTTCCCTATCACCCCTCTAAGGTGTCACTGTCGTTGCCCACGTGGGCGTTGAAGTCCCCCAGTAGAACAAACGGAGTCCCCGGTCGGTGCACTGTCCAGTACCCCTCCCAGGGACTCCAAGAAGGCCGGGTACTCAGCACCGTTGTTCGGCCCGTAGGCCGACACCACAGTGAGAGACCTGTCCCCAACCCGAAGGCGTAGGGACGCGACCCTCTCGTTCACTGGGGTAAACTCCAACACATGGCGCTGAGCTGCGGGGCAATAAGCAAGCCCACGCCAGCCCGCCGCCTCTCCCCGCAGGCAACACCAGAGAAGTGGAGCATCCAGCCCCTCTCAAGAGGATGGGTTCCAGTGCCCAAACTGTGCGTGGAGGTGAGGCCGACTATATCTAGTCGGAACCATTCAACCTCCCGCACAAGCTCAGGCTCTTTCCCCCCAGCGAGGTGACGTTCCATGTCCCAGAGTTAGCCTCTGCGTCCGGGGATCCGGTCGTCGAGGGCCCCTGCCGTCGACAGCCGCCCAGATCCCTCCGCACCAGCCCCTTACGGATCCTCCTGCAGGTGGTGGGTCCGGCCCCACGTCACTCGTTTGGGTTGCACCCGGCCGGGCCCCGTGGGGAAAGGCCCGGCCACCAGGCGCTCGCCATCGAGCACCCACGCCAGGCCTGGCTCCAGGGTGGGGCCCCGGTAACGCCAATCCGGGCGACGTAACTGGCCTTGTTTTTTTTTTCCATCATATGGGGCTTTTGACTCACAAAGTCAAACACAATAGTTATTGACAAATCATACCTTTTCACCTTCCAGCCAGGAGCTAAGATCTCCATAAACGTCCATATTCCTTCCATCCCACCCTGCTTGTACAAACAGATTTGAATACTTCCTAATGCACCTTAAAGGAAGTGACTTCATTGGACAGGAAGTCCTCCAATATAAAACCAAGGCCATTACAGTTAGCTTTCCTATTTAAGCTAGCTCACCTTAGTTCCAGTGTTCAGTGCAGGTGTTCTCACACTTACATTACAACAACCACTTGTCTGGAATCAATATCTCCAATTTTAAAAACCTGCTCAGTCTTCACTGTTGAAGTAATGTTGACTGCAATGTGACAAAAGATAAATCCAACAACTTTATCTGAGAGATACATTTGGCTGCTGCAAGAGAACATTTCGTCCCCAATTTTGATGAAAATGGGTGGTGGGATTATATTTATGTCAAAAGGTGAATTTGTCAAATAAATGTCTTTGAAACAGCTGTGTGCGAATGTCAAAGTGTCGCAAAGAGAGCAGCACTGATGCTTTGTCATTGTTTCTCTCTCGGGATCATATTATTGGGTAAATTGTGCATAAATTACAATAATCAGATTTACTGGTAGCATCTTTTAGTACAATGATACCAACCAAGCTAATGATAAAGACAGATCAATCTCATCAATATGTGAGTGCGGGCTATTCAATGATTCTTGCTGACTCTGATTTTATTATGTAACTTTAATTAAGATCTCGGGTTGCAATGGATGAATAGGGCCTTCTAGTTTGTGATCCTTCTATTCAAATTACCTTTATGCTATTTCTGATAAATGCAATTGAACTGACTTTGAATGGAGAGTCATAATAAGCCTACTATAGAGCTTGAGGATCTTCAGTGGCCAGTACATCACAGCTCTTCGATAATTGACCACCCAACTAATTGTCTATTCTATACTTGAGGTTAGTCTGACAAGTGGAGAAACTAATCAGCTGACAGCATCATGATGAAGAAAAAAACAGATGTTTGCAGAAGGTCACGTTTACTTCAGAGACTTTCTCATAAAATTGTACTACTCAGAGTATCATTTCATCCTCCATACTCCTGCTTGAGTAAAATATTGCACAGTGCAACAGAACTCTTACTTGAGTAAACGGTATGGTTCCTCTTCCCACTGTGACAAAAGCTTTATGTCGATCAACTGTGTTTCTTGTTTCATCCATGGTCTATACTTTTGAAACGCCAGACTTTGAAAAAATCAGACATCCAGTAACATCTGATTGGAGCTGGAATCCCTCTGCTCTACCAATGTTGTCTTTATGCCGAGAGCGGGATTCGAAGCACTGACCTTTGGATCAGAAGACGAACACAGTACCCAACTACATTTTTTGGCCATTTTATTTTAGGAAGGCACCAGATCTGCTCTTGCTCAAAAAGAAAGTCTGAGGCACCGGTTCTTCAAGACAGACAACCATTCATCTTCATGATTTGACGAAACAATTTGTATGAACACTGAAAGTAAACTGATATGTGAAAGAAATAACACTGCAAGGGTCACAGTCCCACAACCGCTTTGATGCGTCCAATTATTCTCCCATGTTCGAGCCCTGTTCAAAGTCTTTTCACACATAAGATACAATTGTAATAAAGGGCTGATGATAATGTCCGAAAATAGAAACGGATGAACACTAGTGGGGAGCGGCTGAGCTGTAATCACCACAGATGGGTAATTACGACTATGTGACTTTGAACAAGCTACAGTACGAACGTGAAACAGTTAATAGAAACAAACTCATTCCCCTGTTAGTGCCCATCATTCCCAAACCCCATAATTTTGAGTCGCACATTTGTGGCATCTTTTCGACCGTTTTTTCCTGCCGGGGGATGAATCACGCTCTCCAGGCACAATCGGCTTCCTGTGCTGCATGTGAACCAGAAAGCCTCCAGCTGTTGCAGTGCTCTGTGGCCATTGGTGTGTCCCTTTGTGCCACTAAGAGCTCATCAGCAATCACCATAAGCCCCATCATTAGGCACCGCGACGCAGCCCAGCCCGCACAGGGAGGGGGCAAAACTTTATGAGTGTGTTTCTGCCAGAGCCGACAACAAACTCTGGTGGCACGGAAAGCAGGGGAAAATGTGCACTGATTTCTTAATGTTCCTGTTGAAAGTTACTTTGAACATTTCTTTCTGTGCCATTTGTACACTGATAATAAATTATTACAGTGGAAGTGGGAACCTTTGATATCTTTGAGGGTCTTAGAGGGGCACTAACTTTCTTGGTGGAGGGTCCATCACCATCTTTTTTCCACGGACATGTTCTTGCTTTGCCTCTAAAGTGTCAAAGTATGTCATTAAAATAACAGGTGACGCCACCAGGACCAGAGCTCATAAGATATTTTGTGTGTGATTGTGATGATGATGATGAAAAATTATTCATGTTTAATGCCATACTGTGGATCATCCCAGGCAAAAAAAAAAGATTGATTGATTTTTTCATCTATTAGATTAAAATAAAAACCAAATTGCAACCAAATTCACATCGCAGAGCTTCTCAAAATAGTTCATTTAAACAACAAACACTTAGAAAAACCGCAAAAGGTGTGATCCTCAAGCTAGTCATGACAAAGCCAAGCTCAAGATCTGGAGATAGGTCTGCACTGCGGCGCACACTGCTCAGGACTGTTTGACCCAGCAGCACTGGTTGGGTCAAATGCAGAAGACACAGGGGCAATAAAGGCTAACTCACCTAACATTTAAGATGAGTATATTATCCAGCATTCACATGGAATAAACAAATTAGCATCCTCAGGGACACAACAATTTGAACGAGGTTTGAACCAGTACATTTCTGGTCAGGAGGCGAATGCTTTGCCCACTTCAGCCCCTTTGGCCTTATTTTAAATGAAATCTACAGGGGTCCTTGCTGACTTGACAGACATAGCACAGCCTTCTTAGAGTCACACCTGAGTAAATTAGTGTGAACCTTCACAGCATGACACATTTTCAAGTAATGTGCCCTCAGCTGCATGGTGCAGAGCTCTACTACAATTATCTGAAGTTCAGCTTTGTGCATAATTCAAATCATAGGTCTAATTCATCTCAAGTTGTGTAATCGAGCTGCCACTTATTCACAATTGTAAAACAAATGATAATAATTAGATTATTTAGTCAGCAAGTGTTTGGAATCCAGTAATTTAACGTAACATGTGTTTTGACAAGTTCAAAGTATTTTACATGTGGTTTGTTCCACATGCAATTTAATGTGGCTGACATATTGTTGTAGTATAGCCAACACGGCTATTCAATTTATTTTCCCAAGGTCAGATTTTTCGGAGGTCCAGGGGCTCTGGGCCGGAGGGGCACAACATGCCACTGCTGTGAACAACATTTTGGGCCCACAAAACCCGACACTGTTTCAATAACTTCAGTTAATACAGTAAAATAACTACTGATTAGAGATACCATGATTACTAACATCACATTTGCAAAACTCCCCATCCAAAACTGAACCAGAAGCAGTGGCGGCTGGTGATGCAAAATATAGGGGGGGTTTGTTTATACATTTGCAACAGAATTTTATGAGGAAAACAAACTTTATTTCCACTTTTGGTAATGGTCATACTTTGACTTAGAGGCAGATACCATTTGTGAGGAAATACATTTGACATAAAATGACGTTTTACACAGATCGTAAAGAGCAAAACAAAAATCTCAGTGATACTGTACTTATAGTGCAGAGTAGCAATTACTGCATTAAGAGAACATAAAAAACAAGCAATTGTCGGTGCCTGTTTCATAAAACAGTGCAGTAAACAAAACAAAAGGATCAGCTTCTAAGTGGCATTAGTGGCATGAGTTCCCCTTAAACTACATGTGTAAAACATTTGACATGATCATATTTAATCATCACAGACAACATTGCTGTGGAAAGTAGTTTCTTAAAGACATGTTATTTATAGCATTCTTTCATGGTTTTTCTAATAACCATGCATCTATTTATGAAGGATGTTCAGCGATGCTTTCAGCGTTGTCCAGGTAATAAACCCCCAAAAAATGCTCCAGTTTGGTGTGTTTGTAGTCAAGGTAACACACGCTACACACGTGCTACATTGGTTCCTCACATCAGATTTCGCCAACCACCGTTAAGGAGCTCATTCTGAATCTTTTTGGACGTACCGTTGAACACAGACGTATGTAGATGCAGTTTTAAAAGTAAACACTGAAAAGAAGGGGTGCGGCACTTCCGTGTAGAATGAGAAGCATCAGTCTTAACCCCGCCCTGATCACAGTGTGAGGTGCGCACACCCGCTGCGCTGTGTCTCCAGCGTAAACAGCGTCGCTCGTGGCGTAAACACTACGCTTAAATTTGCGATGAAGCAAATCGCCCATTTCAGACAGTTTTACTATGGCTTTTCCCATAGTGACGCTAGTCATTTTTCTCGGGATTTGATTGGCTAAAGATTCCCATTGCTTTTCTGCCAGGCTCAGGGGCCATTTTCAAACAGCCCACGACGTACGCTGAAAAGAGACGCAGGCTGCGTCACACAGCAGACCAACAGACAAAGTATCATATATATACATATATATATATATATATATAATATATATATATATATATATATATATAATATATATATATATATATTATATATATATATATTCTTTACATATTTAAATTATTAATAATATGACATAATTCTGAATAAATTATATTGTTTTTAGACACACAAAAACATTTTTCAAATTGGCCTGATTGACAGGGGGGGCGCCCATTGCCCTTAATGGACCAGCTGCCACTGACCAGAAGTAGGACTAGACAAGTACCATCAGGTCTAAAGTCACTAAATCAGTGAAAAGATTTTGATTTTAGCTTTTCAATATTTGGAAGATGGGTCGTGGGCCGGATTAAACTGCTTGGAGGCCTGATTTGGCCCCCGGGCCTATGTTGAATAGTCCTGGTATATTCAGATCTTATTTCCAGCTTGATGAGAAATTTTCATTCAACCCTTAATTTAACCAGGGTAAAAACTGTAATGGAAAAATGTCACGTCATTCTATCTATGTTGTTATTGTTTTCAGATAATCTGATAATATGGGCGCCTGATAAAGATGGTCCAGCACCTCTGTATCGTGCCAGTCATGCGTCAGGGCAGAGCTTGGTGGGTCAGGTCTCCTCAGAATGAGATAGCTCGAATCTTTGGACCTTGATGGTTGTGCTATCTCTTTCATAGCTGATTTGATTGTGACGATGTGCATACGTGTCAGTTTATGTCAGTGCCTTTAAAAGGATGTGTATTGTCATTGTTCTGGGAGATGAGGGACAGCCTTTGTCAGGGACAGAGATTATTTACTGTGCACCAGTAAATAAAGAGCAACCTTTTGAGAAAGACAAACTCTGTTCAACTCTTTATTTCTTGGTACTCCTTTACAGAAATTCCACAACTATTTAAAATTGTTCAGATTAAAAATCTCTTTTTCAGGAGTGTGGCAAATACAGTCAATTGCAGCAACAAACATACAAAGGAATGACACCAAATTGAGCAAATACAAATAAAACAGTTTCTGCGTGGAGGCAGCGTGCAGCGGGTCTCACTTTCTCACAAAGTATTACTTTTTACAATGTAGTGTTTAGGGGAAACAGAAAATGTACCAAAACGTCAGGTACCCCAGTTTTAACGAGTGCGTAATCTGCATGTTTGCTCCATCCAGAGTATGCGCGCAGGGCTGTGTGTCCTGATTGGATTATACCTGCGCGTGGAGACGTGTTGAACAGCACTAATCATGTTCCTGTGCGGGCTGATAAATTCTTCATTGGCGTTTAATAAGTCATAAAGTCTCACATCCTGGACACTGCGCTTAATTAACATGTTCTAATTAGAACCCCTGTTGAGAATAAAACCATCACTCCCAAAAAGGCTTGTCACAAGTAAAACAGCGCTTCATTTGCTAAACAAGGACATTTATTTCCCCTGAATGGCGGGTGTGTGATCCATCAGTGCCAAGGCACGCGTGAACGAAAGAGAGTGAATTAGCGAGTGCTTTGAGGGGAGAAAACTGCGTGCGCGGACCGAGGGGTGTGGGGACGGCCAAAACACAACACAGCAGCAGCAGCAGCAGTCGCAACAATTTCTCTCTCGTTCACTCCTCAGCAGCTCCTCCCTCTCCACCGCTGCGCTCTTCTGATCACATCCTTCAACTTGGTCCACTTAGGCTCGGGCTCACTTTTAACAACACCGCATTTGGGCAGCACCACAACTTGCAGCAGCAGCAGCAGCAGCAGCAGCAGTGGAAGCGACCGGAAAACTGATCAGCGTCCACGACTTTTACGCACAAGATTCAAAAGACGAAGTGGGTTTTGTGTTTCTGGTGTCCAGACATGGAACGGAGAGTCAAAACGAGTCTGAAGTGGCACAACAACTACGCGCTTTTTTGGTTTTCACTCCTAGTGGCGCTGCTGGCTTTGCTCCACGCGACCACAGCAGACATAACTTGCAGGTCGTGTCAATCCGGACATATGTGGCGACCGACGGGATTACTGGTGCGTTTCGACTCGAGCGGAGAAGTTTTGGCACGGAGAAGAAGCACGGAGGCAACTGCCCAAAGTGTCCGTTGCGCGAGTGGTGATTGCGCGCCAGGAGGATCCCAAAAGACGCGGAATACAGACCAGAAGCCACTGGAGGAGTTTAGCGGAGGAGCGAAAGTTGAAGATTTTAAAAGGAGTGGAAACAAGGGAGAGGTGGAAGGTTTGGACAGCGGGGCAGGAGGACGCAGAGTGAGGCGCTCAGAGCCGCGCTGGAGCGGAGAGGAACGGAGAGGCGCAGCGGTGCTGAGGCAAGACGAGCTCAAACTGAACAGCTCCACGTTCGCCCTTTCCGGAGACTCGTCACACAACCAGGCCATGGTCCACTGGTCCGGCCAGAACAGCAGCGTAAGTCCTGACACTTCACTCTGACGCGCGCGCACTCTCGTTTAATGCTGAGGTTTGGAGGCGAAGACTGGTTTAGTCACAAGCACAAACTATACTTCAAGTAGACGCCTATGTTCTGCTTTCTAACAACACAAAGTACATTGTTGCACATTGAAAAAAGTACCTACTGTAAACTCACGACTACAGAACAGGTTTGCAAGAAGAGTGGCTGATTATTTTCTCCACAGTCTTAAAGCACACATATTATGCATTACAAGTATTATTGATCTTTAGATATGCTCGTTAGTACTTTTTACTTAGGCATCTCATGTTTTAGAAGCTAACATATTGGTTTTTGGATCAAGGAACAATGAAAAAAAAAAAAGAAGAAAAAAAGAAAGAGGCAATTTGTATATTATATGTCCTTTAAATGATTGTTTATGTTTTGCTGATCGAGCTTCTGGTTATTTCACTGTTTGCGCATTATGTTAAGTCTAAATTCAAAATAGATGGTTCATGATTGTCTATAATTTCTATTGTATTGTAGCTTAATTTTGAAATTCCAAAACATTCATTTTAATGTCCATTATACTTTTTTCGGGGAATTCTACATACATTTTTAATTTAGTTTTTTTGCTGGGTCCAAATTCATGTTCCTTCTCATCAGTTACACTTAACACACCATTATAATGCTGGAAATAAGGATGACACTTTATTGTTAAGATTATTGTGACATCTTTATTTTTTGTACGATTGTTGGCACTAGGAAATCCTTCCTTTTCGGTCTTTACAATTTGGGATGTCATGATATCAAATGTTAGTGTTGCGATTATTGTGAGGAAAAAACATCATGATTTAATTTATTATTCATTCCATCCATTATAGGAGACAAAACAACAGTGAAATCTATAATTTTCTTTCCATTCCCGTAGTCTAACATGTTACTATTCCTCAAATTTGTGACCAGTTTTATGAAATTTTACTTTCTGAATGACAAATGTGACAAAAACAGCCAAATAAAAGAAAAAATTACATTTAGGTCTATTTTTCTAATGCTAGATTGGACTAAAAATACTTAATTTTGCTTCTAAAATGGCCTTGATTATTATTTATTGGTTCTTACGATTATATTGTGGCCTGAATAATCACGATTATCAATCAACCTGATAATCGTGACATCCCTGTTTGCAAGTCTAGCTTAATGAAACTGACCTTTCTGACTGAAAAAGTAATGCTTGTCATATAAACAGCAGATTAAAAAAGTACTTTACATGTACTTTTTTTAGAGTATGGGTTGAACTGACGTTACTCATGCCTACAATTCTCACGATTCTTTGATTTAGCCAAATAATCTTTGCATCCCTTGTTGGAAATGGATTTTGTGTTACTATCCCGGAGTTAAAATATAAGCTTTGACCTTGCTCTGGTTCAGATCGGGGCAGGTCTTTTGAGTGTAGCTGCTCTAATGCTGTAATGCCTTTTTCACCTGAACTACCTCCTTTGTGTATACAAAGATTACAGAGGCGAGCGATGGAGAAATGGAGAGGTAAAACATTACTTCCTGCACTTTACAGGGGATTCAGTTTTAAGGTTAAAAGTTGAAGACTAAATTCAAATGGCCTGTTCATGGCGAATTTACCAAACACCAGCAGTGTGAGTTCACTGGCTCCTTCAAATATCGACTTGACTGGATTTAGTATTTTCAGTTGGTCTTATTGTTTGGATGAATTAAATGGGTGATACTTAATGTACTAGTAAATGCAGAGAATGTTATTTAGTGGACTTTAACATTTCTGTAACTCAATACAAAATTGTATTTCCAAATTTCTGAGTTGATAGAAAACTTATAATTGAAAACCTGGTTGTAGATTGCTTTGCCTGGCTTGTTTTACATGATATTAGATAATAGTAATAATAGTAATAATAATAATGATGTTAATTACTATATCAACAATATTTTGGGACTCAATATTTATTGTGTGCACTTTGTCTTTCCTTTTGTGGGGATGTTTTATTTATTTTTTATTCAGTGTTTGGGATTCCTATTAGGGTTGTAGGTGTCTAAATAAATGCTCTCTGTGACTTGACCATGTATCTGTACCCAAAGTGCACTGACAAGACCAGGAGATGAATAGAAATCAAGCAATTGCAAATAATGATACGGAAAAACACAAGTAAACTGTGTGCATATGTGTAAGAAAGGCCAATTCAACTCACAATTCACATCCATTTCTGAAGATATCAGTTCATGCTTTTCAAATGAAAATGTTGGTCGAACAAGTCACCATTGACCAGTTAATCGACTGAACAAGTAAAGGTCTACAGTCCTGGTCCGAAGTCTATGATTTATTAAAGGAACTAAACAAGTACTGAAGTGTTTCAATATGCCATTTATATATTTATATTATCATGATCGGAGAGGCGACCCCACTCACTGTAAGAATGCAACTGTAAAACACCTGTATAATTGAGTCAATGCAAGATATATGCAGTATGTATGTATATATATTGTGGAACATTCCAGGTAAAGCAATAACGTCTACAAAGTTACACAGTACACCTTTTAATCCATAATTTAATCAGCCACAAATCCTTAATTTTGAACCGTGACTAAGAGCTTTTCTTTGCCTCTTCAACAATAATTTTGTGCTATTACACGATCCAAATCAGTTTTGTGGAGTGTTTTGTTGCGTGGAACCTTGTTAGATCCACTTGAATCATTTCACTTGTGTTTTTTGTGCATTTTATCAGAACTCCTATTCTAAACTCTAGTGCTCACCTTTCCTGGCAGTTCCAAAGGTCAAAACCATCATGGCGTCCAATTGCAGGCAAACAAGTACTTTAATGTTGTCTTTGTTTCTGCCAAGTGAGTTTAATGTTTCCCACTGTCCACTGTACCACTATTGCATTGTATAGTTCTTGTTATTGCTAAGGCAGGTTTTATTTTGTTTGCCCTGTTGGAGACAGAATCGAGGAAAAAAAACATCCTTGGTCTTATGTTAAATCAATGCAATAACATGTTGTATCCCCAGTGATAATCTTCACTGCTGTGTTTCAGACTTTGGCTGTACATTTTAATTAACATTGGTGGAAGAGCGCTTTTGTAGGAGAAGAGAGTGAATTATAGCATGCATCTAGCTTTTCTTTCGAGTTGAAATGCAATTAGTATGGACTGAGGAACATGTGCCATTTGACTGCTGTGGGGATTTAAATGATATATAATCCATGCAGGAAAATGTACTTGAACATTTTTTTCTCAACTGGGGTAAAATAGCAAATTTTACTGATCGGGACAAACTAGTGATTTATTCATTTCATGTATTAAAAAATAAAGAATAAGTGCTTCCCGGCGGTTTAGTTTAATTTTTTTGCCATTTGCAAGTTAAAAAACCCCATTGGAAAGACATGTGCAAAAAAGCCCAAAGTGCTCAACAAGACATAAAAAAACAACCACACAAACAAACAAACAATTGGACAGAAGTTACAAAACACAAAGAGTACCATGAAAGAAATTGTTTTTAAAAAATGGTTTGAATCCCGGCTCCGACAATTTTACTGCATGTCCTCCCTTCTCTCTCATCCCCATTTCACGTTCAGCTGTCCTGTTTAATAAAGCCTTTTAAAAAATCCGGGGGGAAAAAAATATATATTAGAATGTGCAATTAGTGAGATGACGAGGTGCATCAATCAACACAAACAGAAACACACATCAAGTTTAAAAGGAAATGCCATATGGAAAAGAGCAGTTATTCAGAAGCAGTCAAGTTTAAAGTGTTTTCAAACTGACATTGTGATGTGTCTGTAAAAGAGGCAAGTTCCATATTTTAGAGCCTCTGAAGAACAAACTGGGACTGAGACGTGCCAGGGTAAGTTGCTTGAATGAGATATCCGAGCTGGATGAGCTGGATGGGCATGGAATTCCTTGTGTCCTTGGGTAACACACGTCAATCATCTGGCCTACATGTTGTGCGCATGTTTGGCGGTGGTTTGAGGGGGAAGATGGATCAAAATAAGGCTGTAATTGTTGTTGTAGATGTATGAAAATGACAGTATCGAAAGCCCGAAAGCTTTATGAGAGCTTTATGAGCAGTTTTATGGGGATGAGAGAAGGGAAGGACATGCAGCAAATGTTTTGGAGCCGGGATTCAAATTCACGGTGCTGTGGCCGGCTGCGCATGGAGCCTGGCATGTGTGCTGCCGCCTTAACCACTCGACCACAGGACACATATATCATGCAAAATGTTAGTTGTAACATTGTTCCCTCGTCACAAACATATCTGAAGTTTTATTTAGCTTCAATCCATAAGTCATCTCTCTCTGAACCTCACAAAACTACACCCAGATTTGTGAGATACTGATCTCTTCTCTGCTGCTTTAACTCCATAAATCATAGCCAGAGTCGTTCTGAGCATTTCATATAAATCTTCCACAATCAAGCTACTTAATGGCACATTTGAGCACATTTGTGATGGACCACCATTATGGAGTCTGTATATCGTCTTTCTATATTGATAATGTTGTGTTATATTATATTGCTACCCAATCCCACCTCATCATCATGTGCAATATTTAATATGTGCCACGCTGCCTCACTGCTGCTTTTAGATAACAGGCCGACGAGAAATAAGGTATAGAATGTGTATGTTTCTTGAATCTTTTGTTTTGAATGGTTGTACTCGAACCCCTGACAATCCTGCATAAGAAATCAGATATGTACGGACTTTTATTTTGGCACAAATTGCAAATACATTCCCTAAATTTTGGATGACACAAAGAAAAAGGATGAAAATATATACACTTTAGTCAATGTTGCATGTTTACTGGCCGGCCCCAAGGCAGCTATGGCTACAACACGTCACAACTCCTTCCCCGTGAGACATTCTTATAGTCGAAAGACGATAACCAGAAACGGATAAATGTAAAATGTGAATACAGACCCCATTTAAAAGCGCGCAATGTTATGCAACCAACCTGTAAAACATCATCCATTAAATAGCAAAACAAACAACTCCAAAACATTTCTATTTGTGCACCATTATAACATTGCCCTTATTCCGACAGTCATCGGCTTTACTTGCGTCGTGCATTAAATATGTAAAGCAGCATTTGTGTACGATCTGCACGGCTATGTAAATAAATGCCAAGACTGTGAAAAGGATAATGATAAGACCCTCAATGCGCTACATAGTTCACCTTAAAGTCATTAGCTGTCATTTCTTAGCCAGCCCACGTCGCTGCTGTGCTCTGTGGCTGATAGTATTCAGCCCTAATTATGAATCATAAAGCCGTGGCCACCGGAGTCACATATAGGAGCGCTTGGAACAGCACATTAGGGGTAAAAATACACGCATAATGTAGTAATAAGACAGGAAAGACACACGAGTCCTCAGGCTCTTTATGCCTATACAACTGTTAGTCATTATGGGTTTAATTAAAAATGTGTACAGTAAGGACAGGAAGTTGGTCTTTTAAAAGGTCTATGCATTTTCTCAAAACACAGTTAAGGTACATTCAACTTAGAAATGCTAGGTGGGACACTAAAACAACTTGCGCCTAAACTGTGTACGTGGTGTTTTAGTAACATCGTCTACTGTTCTTAGTCTTTTTTTTCTTTTTTTTGTAATGTGCTGCTTTGTGGTCGGAAACAGTCTAAATGGGAATGTGTGCATTGGAAAAACAAATGAAAACCTGACACGGAGGAGGAATGCTAAAACAGAAGTGCGGCTAAATCACCTAGATAAGGTCTGGATTAGTAAATATGTCAGTTTTCAAATAGGGATGTCATGATATCAAATACGGAGTTTGTATTCTTTTCCGGCCGTTCGATCACACGGCTTCTCATACGTCCAAACTCCGCCCCTCCTCATGCTCCTCTTTAGTTTTCCAGGCATTTCCGCAGTTAGTTTAAAAGCTTGTTTGCACTGTGGATGCGAGTTTATGACTTTAGTCCCACTTTAAATCCCCGTGTGATGTTGACTTCAGGTTTTGTATGTTTTGCTGATACGTTTTTTTTTAGCCATGAAGCACTTTTTTGTTCTTTTGTTGCTATATATGCTAACTTTTGTTTTTTCGATCTCCAACGCAGTCTACCTGTCTTTGGTGAACAATGGATGTGAATGTAGTATGAGTTGCGATATAATATGTGTGGAGAGAAACTAAAGGCAGCAGACTGAGCTGGAGTTTCTTTGTGGTGTAGTGAAGGCGATTTGGGTACAGAAATGATAGGAGTGGATGATAAAAGGGCTTTAAAAACATGGAGAAGCACTACAGTTTACCACGAGATGATGTAAAGGGAGATCATTTTGAGACGACCAAAATGTACTCAACGAAACCCAACTCCAGATATGTTTTTGATGAGCCAAATAAGTCCGTTTAGCATAACTTCAAACTCAACAAAAACCCATTAATAATGTAGAGTCAAATCACTCTCCTGAAGGCTTCTCTGGAGAAAAGTTTGTGGCTGAGAAAGTTGTCAGTTTCGAGTGGAGCAGCTGCGTAGGTGGACACAGAGGCAGTGACAGATCTGAAGAGCGCCCCCCACTGGGCGTCAGAGCAGCAGCACTCATCTATCACTTTAGACACCTCGTCTCTAAAGTCATGTCGCTCTGCTGTGTGTGAAGGAGCTGGTTTAACAGCCAATAGAAACATAAGATATCATGTTTTATCACACATGGAGATGTTGGGGGGTTTTTATGTTTAAATATTATTTCAAAAACAATTCTATTCACTTTTGAAATTGTCGCTGCAATCATATTAAGCCAAGAAGTGCCTTTTTGTTATGCTATTAAAACCTAATTTTGGTACCACTTTTTAATCTTAATTAGCCTTAACAAAGCATGAACAAAGACATTTTTTCATACTGAACTAATCATTTATTAAGAATGATTCAGGTTTAAGTGGTTAGGGCATTAATTAAGTCATTTCTAAGCCTGAATCATTCTTAATTAACGTGTTGATGAATTTCTTAATGATTATTATTTCATTTTTAATAGTTAATGTTTTAATAAAGCCATTAAAAGTGTAGTTATTATTAAGATTTACCCATAATTAAATGCATTCCTTCAAATGTGAGCCTTAAATAATAAACATTTGGCTTTTCAATTTAGTTAATAAAATACTTAATACTTAATTAAAATGTTTATTCCATATATATATTTTTTTTCAGATAGAATTTGCTGTGACATTATACTCTCTCTATTAAATTTTATATTTAATTATTTCATTTTTGAGCCAAAGCACATCATTTTGAGATGTTTTCCAGGTGATCTATGTTAAGTATAAACAAGCACTGGATATATTTAAAATAAAATGTGACTTATTTTAATAGGATCAATGTTATATTTTATAGTATACTTAAAAAAAACGAATTTTAATACTAAGGCATCAATCTGTGTATTGTCTTCATATTCCCGTACATTTAGTTTACTTTTTTTTTTTATTTATCTTGGGAAAGTGAACGGTTTTTCATTGTATCCTTGTTGCTACGGTCGATGCAGTTAAACCACAAATACAAGAACGAATAAAATGCATGCGTGTAATGTTAAAGATTATTTTTAAATTTGCCCAAAAAGGAGTTGGGAAGAAGAAAAGTTATTTAATTCAAACCCCATTTCATTAATAATAATCATAACATAATAAGCTCATTTTTGCTCTCTTCAGACATTTACATCAGACCTTGAACTTTAAGATGATAAGTAACTGTTTGGAAACTAAACTATTACATTCAATAACAACCAGATACCAACAATGTTAAAGGACACATATTAAGCTTTATTTGTATTGTCACCAGTCTTTAAACATGCTCTTGAGTACATTTAGTTTGACATCTCATGTTTCAGAACTTAAAAAAACTAAAAATAAATAAATACAATGTCTATAACAGTTAAATGTTTAAATCACATTTGGATCTCTTCCGTTTTCCCTGACAAACTGAGTTTTGCCATCTACTGGCAGCCGAGGGAATTACATACATTTTAATAAATAGATTGTCAGAGCCACGTCACAGATCAAGAAAACATCAGTTATTGAGGAGATTCAGAACAGAGTGTTTCTGACTTTCGGAGGGGAGGGGACTTTCAAACCAGAATTCATCAAACTAGTGTGAATGAAGCTAAATGCTTCTCCAGGTATGTTTTTGATGAGAGAACAATTTCAGAACAGTGTTTAAAGCTCAGGGAAGTCAATTTTGCAATACATGTGTCCTTAATTACAGATACCAACAACGGCAATGAACCAACAATGGTAAGGAAACGGCACATTAACTCATTTGTTAGCATATAGGTCAGAACAAACAACTCCAAATTATACTTACATTTTTTGAAGATCAACACTGTTACACTACAACATTTAACATGCTGTATGAACACGGTTTTACATGTGGTTTATTTATTCACGGTCTTGACAACAGAAGCGGCGACGTGGTTGATCATCCTGGCACTTCCCGCTGAGTTCTTGGCAGCGGAGGCAGTTGTATCGGAGGCTTCATGGAAAAGGTTATAGTCTTAATGCAGCTTCTCTCTCCAGGGGCCTGTGGCATTCTGTGCGTACACATGTACAACATGAGAGGGACAGAGTATTTACATTAGCAAATGTCAGATTTTATGTCCGGTAGAGCTGTGAGCATTGTCAATCAGATGGACATGTTTGCATTGAGGCGTACTTTATATTACAGCAAATCCTTCACGTGTCGATGCAAATATCAGAGGAAAAAAATGGGTAAGAAAACTATAAATAGCACAAGTCAAATAATAATTTCTTTACATAACCAAATGAAAACGATTCAGCTTAGACACTGGCTATATGTTTACAGGCACATCAACATTCTGACAATTATCTGATTTCTGGGGTTATCAGATTATTGAAATGTCATGTAAACAGTTTCATCTGATGTGTGTAATTTGATTTCTTTCTGATTCTTCACACCTGTGCAGGTTTTGACAAGGACAATTATGCGAGAAATGGCAAAAAGCGATAGTGGCAAAGAAAATGCTCAAGATTGATAAGAGTTCGATGTACTTACAAATACAACTTCAAAAATCCAGGTGTTTTTCATGATCAGTTTTCTTTTGCGCATGTAAACACACACCAATAATGTGTATTTTTCAGATTTTTGTGGGGAAAAAACATACAGAGGAATTCTCTCTGCATTTCCCTGTTTGGCTAGCTCACGCTATCTGTCGTCTCCATGTCTCCATTTGGCCACACAGATATGTGGTCGATGGGTTAGTGGTATCTGTAACAAAATAAAATGTCATCTCTGCATTTTCAAACACATCCGCTACCAAATGTCCACACAAGCCGCTAAAATGTTCATGCACTCAATGATTCTATGCCACATCACATACTGTCTACCCACCTGGTCACTGGCTAATTCTACAACACTGAAACCATGCAATCACTTCACAAACGAACCGTCAAAATCCTGGACAAAAAAACAAACTGCACTCACCATTGTCCATACTACACAAACACAGTCGACTCAGCTTGGAAAACATGTTCAAATACTCAAATCTCTGTCTATTTTACAAAGTCTTTCAATGACTGTTAATGTTTATTAACCTCAGAACCACCAGAGGAGCAGCGAGAGGGGACTGCATTATCCCCTTCATGAAAAGTACCTTCAGTCAAACTGTTTTTTTCTGTCCTGTCCTCTGATTGGAACCTCACACCCACAACGATCAGAAATGCAAACTTGTATCACACTTTCAAAATACAGTTAAAACAATGGCTCACTGCGAACCAGATCTGTCAACACTAAATACACCTGCTCTTTCTACTGCCCCCTGCAGGCCACCTGCCATGTACTTGCGTGTGTCTGTATGTGTGTGTGGTCGATATTGTGTGTATCTGCTTGTATATGTGTTTGTTGTCTGTGTCTTATAATGTGAACAGTGTATATATTTCTAACTTCTATGAAAAATCTTTGCTTGTTTTTTTTTATTCCCTGTTTTAGGCTGTAACAGCTGTCATGGGACAACAGATGAAAACTAATTGGCTAATTCTGGCATATTTACAGATGTGTTTATTAATATGCACTGCGCCTGAAATAGATAATAGAATAAATAAAATAAATAAATAACAAGACTAAAGGCTTATCTATGCTCTATGTGCGAGATGCTTATGGGTTGATAGAGGCTTTTGTCACATTCTGTAAGCGATTGTCTGCTCAAAGCTTATGGAGGCGTAGCTGTACATGTGCTGACCACTGGGGGCAGTAGTGTTCACAGCAAAAGCAATTCATTATTTTGACTTTTTCCAATAAATGTGATCAAAAAATAACTGTGAACGCCTTTCTTCTTCTTCTTCTTTTTTGGGTCAATTTTCTAACTGCATTTGAGCGCCCTCTGGTGGTTATTTAGCAGAACACAGCTTTGACGTTAGAAACGTTAAATAAATAAATACAGTTACCACAGTTTGAATGTACAGAGCTGTTTACGTACAAAAATGGAGCATAATGAGACTTAATACTAACGGCTGTGGGGGGAAAAATAGAGGAGACTGGCCCCAGAATTCTCAAAACTTCCTGGTCTTGCTTGATCATGAGTAATTGTCTTACTATTACATAGCATTAAACCCTGTCTTTACTTTTGATGGTTACTTTTGAAGTTAGGTTTAAACTATTCTTATTTAGTAGTTCTAAACAGGGAATTACTTAAAAAAAGACATAACATTGACTTTCAGTTAAGAGTACAGTTTGAAATCCTCTCGTATTATGTAAAACACAAATCTTCCTTGACATATGTGTCTTTTTCTCCTTTTTCACCAACATAACTTTATATAACTTTATAACACGTACAGTTCCGGTATCACACCCGAGCTCCAAGTGTCGGCTCTGTCTGTTCCTGTTCAACGCTTTTCCCTGTTACTGTGACGACCAAAGGTTACAACCAGCGCTTTGTTTCTGTGAAGTCAGACTGACAAGTTTACAATTCAGCCGCTGCTCTTTTAAGCCTCCAGTGCTTTTTCAAATGACAACCTTATGTTTCTAGCGCTTGGAGGTGGACAATATCTTGAGATTTAGAAAATATTGTGAATGTTGTTTTGAAACTGTTGATATGAAAATGTCATTTTCATATCAACAGTAACAGTTGAAAATGTTTATATCGAGTGCATGGTTTGTTCATGGGTTTCAGTCACAGGACTTATTTGTTGTCACCACAATGTTGAAGACCTCACAGCATATTGTTGCCTCTCCGCTGTAGTCATAAAAAAATAGCGCATAAAATTGAAGATAAAAAGGGATTGATAGAAGACAGATTTATGGGTTTTGATCCTTATCTACAAACTTTTGTGGACAATAACGCCCAAGCTTCCACGTCCACAATCCCTCTGCACTGGAAAGCCCTCAAAGTTTTGAAGAGCACGGACTTTGTGTGCGGGTGAGTGATCTTAAAATATAACACCCGGACAGTTGGAAACTAGGCGTGTATCCCGTTAACACCAACCTATTTTGTCCTGTGCACAATAGTCGGACATACCCAAATGGCATTGCTTATTAGAAGAAGAACTTACAGTCCACATGCTAGCTTAGGCCTTCTAGTTCCTTGAGATGTGCATATGAACACTGTCAGGGCTTCACTGTACTTGCTGTTTATCTTGTGGACAACAACTGTGCAAAGTTTCAGATCTCTAGGAATATGCATTTTGGTGCTGTTGACCTTTTTTGAATCAAAAAGTATATTCGTAACAAGTTATCCAAATATGTGCCAACTCGGCCAAACTGTTATGCTACAATTTTAGCTCGTCTATGATAATAAAAAATATATTTTCATGTTTTGGAGACTACAAATACCTATTGTAACGGCAATATGTGAAAATGTGTAAACATGAGTGAAGCGCGTCTGCCTGTCCGTCCGAGGGAGTCGAATCTCTCCTTCCCTGTGGAACTTCTCCAGGTTTCTACTTTTTCCCAAAGAGGTTTCGTAGTTTTTCCTGGCCGAGAAGGAGGGTCTAAGGACACGGGATGCTGGGACATTACCAAGTCCCTATGAACACTGTTTATTCTGTTTTTCACTGTCGCCCCTCGAGGCTATATATATATATATATATATATATATATATATATATATATATATATATATATATATATATATATATATATATATATATATATATATATATATATATATATATATATATATATATATATATATATATATATATATATATATATAGTATAATAATACATACATCTAACGAAATGCGCGTCCAAAAGGCTAACAAGATCAGAAAAGTCTTGTCGGCGCGCGCCAAAAAATGGGCTGTTTACAACAACTACATTGGCTTATTCCTAAAACCCACCCCCTGTTCGAAAGCTTATCTGATTGGCTACAATAATATGACAATCAAAACGTACTACGTCACTTTCACTTTGAGCACAGGTAAAAGTCTCCTCACCGGTGCGCCGGAAGGTGACGCTTAGTTTGTCTAAAGGGTCTGTGCAACACAAACCTGTGCACGGAAAAACTCGTGGATGGTCTTATTTTGTAGCTGAAAACAACAATGAGGAAATAAACATACCCAACACCATATTGGATCTTTAGCCGGTCTGTTGATATGGACGGAGAGATGTGTCGGACGAGCTTTATTTATGAGTTTTTTCAAACTGGACTATTTCTTCAAAAGGGATTACTTCAGGAAAAATACAAGTGGTGTTTTTCTGTGGATTATTACGGACAGAATGAGTACAGCTACTGATGGATTGAACCCCGTTGAGCCCGTCAGAACCGGAATACAGGTAAGAAATGTGTAATGAAAAGGTGATTTTTATCACAAACTATTGGTAATCGCTTTGATACAAAACAATGACATGTTCGTTTTGTTGAGAAAATAATCTTTAAATGATGTATAGCTTGCTGGCATTGACAATGAAAATAAGAGTGATGATAAAATAGTCCGGTTTTATTATGTAAATTAGCATTCGCCAGCTGCTAACTACTTGAAACAAACAGCTCAGCCGCTGTCCACTGGTCCATCCTGACCACAGTAATACATTTCTGGACAAACAGGGTCTTTAGGAATGTTTCAGTAGAGGAATCCTTTGTTTTGAGACTTTTTGCTGGCACAGCTCACAGCACCGCGTTTGTCTTCAATTTGGCAGTAGCAACGAGTGTATGATGTCACTTCGAACCCACGAATAGTAAAACATGCTACAAAAAGGGCTTAAATAAGGGTATAAGGGTGTTTGCACTTTTCATAAAAAATGTACTGGCATTTCACATTTGACAGATGATTAATCAAATGCCCACTCCTAATAGCACTGTTTAGTTGAATAGGTTCAAACTCTTGAATTTGATGACGTGAAAATCTCTACCCGGCTTGTCTCCATGGATACCCCATATTAAACATATGTATCTCCATGGAGACAGGTAGGTGATACTACTAGGCCAACAACAAAAAACAGCTTTATTTAAGTTAAATCCCATACTGTAGAATATCCCAGCTACTTTGTGCACCTCGCTTTTGAGACCACTGAAATAAGTTTATCTTTTCAATTTTCAGCTGACAACCAGAAACAAGGTCAACACATCTGGATTTGGCCCAAAAATATATGCCCGCAAATATTTACCTGTCCTTCCTTTGAGAACTTGTGTCCACACTCGCGGCTTACTGTTCTGATTGAAAACTGTCAGAAATGCGCATGTGAAACATTTACAAGCTGCTCGTTCAAGATGGCGCCTCTGTTCCATGCGTCGTTGCAGATTTAAACATGACAGACATATGGCAAAGTGACAGGGATCATCTGTGAATTTGACAAACACGCTAAAACAACAGCTCATAAGCCGTTCTGTTGTTAAAGTCAAAATGACACAACTTGCATCTAATTAGCGCAAATCACATCAGGAAAATGAATGAAGAATGTTGCTGTTTCGACAATTAGTTACATGGCCCTAACATTTAAGGTCATTGAAGTGTTGCGTTCAAGTTGGCATGTAAATTTGTAGAACTGGTAATTCAATATCAATTAAATTTATTTTTGTAGTGCCCAAAATCTCAACAGTAGTTGCCTCGACCGGCTACAGTGGAAAAAACAAAATAAACAATGTTCATAGGGACTTGGAAATGTCCCAGCGTCCTGTGTCCTTAGACAGATGTCCCAAGCTCCCCTGTCCTTGGACCCTCCTTCTCAGCCAGGAAATGGTAACCTATTCTCTCCCTAACGCGCAGTAGAGCAAGCGGAAAAATCTATTCATGATAAATTAAAAGTAACAATATGATACTTTGGTGCAGTTATTTTTTTAATAAGTAATAATTAAATAATAGTAGATAAGAATATGCCAAGTGGTATAAAAAAAAAAACTTCACTAAAACTGTTGCTGAATTTGTTATTGAAATAGACAGCCTACTTTGTGAGTGTTTTTATAGCGGTATTGGGTTCAGCACCACGGACAGCTCCTTCACCTAAAGCCCTTAACGGAGTGAGTTTACTCTTAAAAAGCACTTAGGAAACTCATTTAAAAGCATCCTCTGATCGATCATTATCTGCTACTTCACAATTCACAAAGTCTTTAAGAGTCTAACAAGAAAAGTAGACTTGGTTTGTAAACGATGAAGCTGAAGTTATTTTCAAGGGTAGCGTAGAGTGTTTGTCCATGATATATAAAGTAAAAAGTATAAAGTAAACTTAACCTATCTATTTTGCATTAATATAACTAACTTCAAGATCACGACTTTCAATTTATGACGTTGCCATGATTGATTTAATCTGTTGACTTCTGTCTTGGTGAACGTCGCTTAAGACTTCAGCGTCACTGAAGGACTTGACAGCCAATAATTTGCATGATTTGCTTAATCTGAATTTTAAATGAATACCTTAGAGATTACTACTGTAGAAAATATACTTTCAAGCAGAATTGGGCGAATGACAATGAGGGTTATTGTTGAGATAAAGTTGGTCTAGGTGATATGTTAAAAAATATATGTTTTTGTTTTCGTATTGATCAATTTTGGGTTGGAAAAGATTTTAGTTTGTATTTTCAAAAACAAATAAAAATTGCTTTCGTAAACATAAACCATGTCAATTCTGACTTCTGCTTCATACCACATGACTGAGGATTGGGTTTGGACCTCCGACTAAAAACCCTATTAAAAATCATGGACCATTTGAAATGATTGGATCTCAATTCGATTAAAATGTTAATTAATTAATTTCCCCAGCCCCTAGTTAAAGTTGAAATACTTTCTCTTTAGTTACTCTTAGTTTAAAATTGACACTTCTTTTCATTTTTATTACAGTAATGTAACGAGATTGTTGCGTAAACTACATTTGACTTTTATTATCAATGGGTCAAGGATTATTTATTCATTTTAAATGGTTGTATCTTATCCAAGCATAATTCATTCTCTACTCTATTCTCACTATTCGCTCTATAACCTTCCTCCAAACTTAATTACAAACATATATGGTTTTAAAGAAAAACAGTTTTCTTTAAAACCACACATCTTACGTTTTGCAGCTATTCATTTCCACACTACAAATCCTTTACATTCACAAACCCAACCTAAGCACATTATAATCTGTTTTCTTTCAGACCTGTTATTCAGAGCTCCCTGCTGAGATAACAGTGATCAAATGGCACAAAAATACACCCACACACACACACCCTCACACACGCACATGCACACATGCACACACACACACACACACACACACACACACACACACACACACGCGCACCACACACACACACACGCACACACACACACACACACACACGCGCAAACACTTTGGCGTTAAAACAACAAACAACATGAAGGATCTTGTGTAGGCTTTCGGGTCCTTAGGGTGCGAGTCTTGCAGTGATCAGGCGAACTAGCACCGTCACGCTCCATTGAGTCGCTTCGTGAAACGTCTAACCAACAAACTAACTACTTCCCTCTAAAAAAATAAATAAAAACTTCATCTATCCTCCTTCAAGCCAAGCCATTATTATTTTCCTTTACTTTGATGCTGTGTGAGGCGCCGGAAAGTTTACAAATTGAGTATTGGATGAATTCGGACAGTTTTTTTCACCCACAAAACCCTAAGGAGGTCCACTTTGTGTCGTTCCCATGGGAAAGCATCACCACCTCCTCTCGTCTAATTCAGATTACTTACACTTACGTAATGATATCATTTCGCATTTGTGTTTTCATACCAGCCCACTCAGTTTGTAACCTCTTCATCTCATAGCAAACTGGAGAAATAAACCCCTCATGCGATCTTTATTATAGAGACAATGTCTGTATACTCTAGTGGCAAGTGCTGGAAAATAATGTAGACAGAGTTTTATCTTTTTAGATTGGAAAAAAAAATCGTCTTGGAATGCCAGACTGTGTGACAGGTGTGCTGGGGAATAGCAATGCAGTTTTGTCTCTGCGATACTCGGAACATGCTTTGGATAAATGATACATTTGCGTAGCACTTTTCTATCTCCTTTGGGCACTTGTGTCTTTATTCTGATCAGCGATGAAAAGGATTTGCTTTTATACAAATCTGTTAAATTAAACGTCCTAAAGCTGAATGAAGTTGTTTTAATCGTAATTTACATAGTTTTTTTATCCTAGGCCAATCAAAGAACGCGATGCAGTGTTGTTATGTGCGTTTGGGTGCACACAGGAACAGAGACAGTCATGGATTGGGTTCATGGGGACTCCTATGATTTTAAATGTAATGAAGTATAATTACATGGCTAGAAGTACAATTTTGAAAGCGTAAAGAGATATTTGGAGACAGTGCTGCTTCAGTAATGAGTCACATTTTGGCCTTCAAATGTATAAAGATATGAATGTTTTAGAACACAGAACATTCAAAAATACACTGATTTTGGTATTTCCAAAGAAGCAACAAGAAGAAACTAAAAATTATACTCTGCCTGACCAAAAAAAAAAAAAGTTAACCCCTGGATTCAACTTAGCAAATATATCCTCTCCTCCTATTGGATCATTTCAACTGCAACATGGTATTTAAACCCGACTGATGCCGTGAGTGGCTTCTCATTTCTTGAAACAACCATGTGGAAAGACAGATCCCGTGGTCATGGAAAATATGTAAGCGTCAAGGGTCAAATCATTGGCATCGAGCAGAGAAAACAACTCAGGAGAAGCAGGAACTAATGTAGTACAGCTCTGAACCCCAGTGAGAGTGTTTGGGACGAGCTGGAGAAGGCTTTGTGCAGCGGGTCACTCTCCATTCTCAATACAAGATCAACTGGTGAAAAATAATGCAACACTGGATGGAAATAAATCTTTTAACATTCCAGAAGCTTATTGAGACTATGCCACAGCCAATGTGTGTTGTAATCACAGCTAAAGGTGGTCCTACCAAATATTAGAACGTGTGCCTTTTTCTTCTGTGATGATGTTTATTTTGGGGTCAGGCAGTGAACCTGATGTGTAAGAAGCACAAACAAATACTTCTATTGTAAATTGAATCTTTTAAAATAAAGGTTTAACCAAATAAATATTGAACTTTTGTGTCCGTAAGCTTCTTGATAAATAATTTATACAAATATAGGGTATTATTGGATTAACAGCATACAATACACAATGCTGTTGTCGACTAGTCATGACATGTCAGTTAATTGTCACAGCGCTGCTCAAGTAAGCTCACCATACTTTTACAAGCAGAAGTAAAAGTATGGTGTCAGAAAAGTAAAAGTACAATTTCTTCAGAAAGTACCACCTCTGTTACTGCAGTGTCTGATGCTCCAACAAAATTCCGGTGTTACTTTTGACAAAGAAGGATTGACTCTTGAAAACTGAAGATACGGAAGATAAAGTGAAACAGACGTTGGAGCGATAGGTGAGGGTAATCAGGCCAGCGTAACTCGCTGAGAGGTGTTCTTCCATCACACTGTTCATGACAGACACTGTCTCCCTTGTACAACTTTAACATTGTCAAAAGTCTGCATGTGGATCAGCCGCTCACACTCCGCAGTGATGATCGCTCTCCAAACAGCAGTGCTCTGTGTTCCCCGCTGCTCCGAGTGCCATTACAGCGACCCCCCCCCCGCGTCACCCTCACTCTCCTCTCCTCCCCCTTGTGCCCCTCCTCCCTCCCTCCCCCCCGTCTGCAGCCCGGGTTGTGATTGACACTTTGATGCGAGTGTTGCCGATGGAGACGATGGCCTTACAAGCGACGTCGAAGGCAGAGCTGGTTCACAAATGGGATTTCTCACTCACATGTGAACCTAAGCCGTACACTAAAGATTTGATTAGACCTGAGAAACGGTTTTTGACCTTACAACAGTAATGTGGATTTTTGCATACAAGAAAATGCACAGTCAACCATAAACTTTCTTTTAGCCCGTCATGCTGTAGTTAAGGCGGTGTACACACTGCAGGTGAATATGAAAAAATACATATACATTTGAAACTTCTTGTTGATAGTTTACCAACTTAAATGTTTAAGGCATTTCGCGTGTAAAAAGTGCAAAAATGTCACATATTTTGGACATATAAATCTGAAAAATTCTTAGAGCCAGTAGTTGCTTCATTTTGATTTGAGTAAACAACTGAATAAAGTGGGTAAAACTTCAAATTTACCCTTCTCATTTAGAGTTGAGACGTTAATAAATCAGGTTTTGAATTGGATAACAAATTGAAAGAGAACTTTGCACATCAATTTCTTTGAGACGGGTGCATTGGAGGAGAGGGAGCTCATCCTCCATTTGCCTGATGAAGGCTTAGTGCCCAAATGTCGTTGATGTCCAAATAAAAGTCACAATTTGCAAGTAAGGCGGAGAGCGGGAATCTTTTCCGAATTTGATACCAACAAATCCCTCTCTACGATCCATCATAATCGTGACGTTATTGATTGTACTGACCAAGATTGTAAAGTTTGTTGTGTGTAGGTGCTGGACTTCATGTTTCTGTGTGAGAAAAATGCATTTGTAAAAAACAGCCTTTGAACTTACAAATCTATGGATACAAGTGGATTCAAGTTCTTCATCCATCTTCTCACACATTTATTTTGACACTTTTCAGTCTCCAAGTTTGTTTTTTGGTAAGAATGGGTTTTATAATTCATTGTTACATTACCAAAGATATTTCCCTTTTTCATGCAAATTTGCTCATTTAATATATTTCAGTCCTGAAGTTTAACTTTCACGTAGGAGTGGGCAACACTGACAAAAAATGTATGTTGATTTGTCGACGAGCATAGTCAATTATGTCAATCGAACAGAAATGTGTCTTTAAATGTATTAGTTGAGGTTTAATTATCTGACAAATGTGAAATGTCTGTAAAATGAATCACAAAAGTGCAGAAGTATTACATTGGACCCTAATTTGAAAGTTTACAACAGAACTTTTTTTTATTCAGCTCTTTTTGTGGCATTTTTTGATATTCTAATTCTCAACAACATTCACAATAATATAAAAAATATCTAAATTTTTTACAATTTTCTCGTTCTGCTGGACGTCCGCAGTGGTTTTCCTAACGGAGTACGCCGAATGTTTAGCCACAGGATTTTCACGTTTGTGGGTCTGACTGTGTTCCATTTGTCCGTAGGACTTTACGGAGGAGATAAGTGGAAACGATTGGATAGTGCTCCATGGTGTTTATACATTATCTGCTTCCTTTCAGAGCTCTCACCTCTTGACTCACTCAGACGGACACGAGACCCATCAGAGGCCCACCTCACTCCCTGATCAGGGCCAGAATCGTTTTGGTGTCACAAATTGAATCCCTGGATGTCTGTAAAACTGGCTGAAATTTGTTGCAATGTGAAAATAAATGGGTGGATTGTTCGGACTGAAAGAAGCACAGATGGAGTCTGTTGCTCACAATTTCATTTTGAAAGCCTTGCATTGCGAAGCCATGGTTGTTAAAAGTATTTAAAATCAAATACTAATCGATGACGAAACTAGTATGGAAACTAGATACTCATTTATACAAAAAAATCTCATAAAGTGGGCAACATTTCAAAAATGTACCTTTAGCTTTATCAGAACTACTTTCACTAGACCACATTGTAACATAAAGAAATCACTATTGTTTAATGTTGACTATCACAATATATTGTCAAAAATATAGTGTTGTTTTTTTCGTCATTGTGGTGTCGAAATTGGTATTAAGCATCAAGTCTTTTCCTTAGATTCAAAATCGAATTGTACATTTTAGTATCCTGATAATAATACTACTATTACATTATTGTCCTGAAGAAATGTCAAACACGATATTTTAATTCATGTTTTTTGGCTTTTTTCCTGTTGTCTTGTTTCAACTGATGAAATTAACCTTGAACGATTCAAAGTAAAGCATCCTTTTCTCTTTGCATTTGTTTGCCTCCTTCGCTGCCCACACACACACACACACACACACACACGCACACACACACCCTCATCCGCTGCCAACGACGCTGCAATGCTAAATACCACCTATACATCATTAGTTAAAGCAGCATTTTGTCACGGCACAACATTGTAAAAAAGACAAGCCGTAATGTCTGAGCGATGGCTTTCATTTATGCGTTACTGGGTGGTCAAGTTCACACAGAGCCGTTTCCTCTTTGCGGGATGCCAAGGTTTTAAAATGCTGCCAGAGAGGCCATTGGAAATGATGTGTGGGTGCGTGTGGGTGCGGGTGGGTGCTGCGTGCTAAAGGCAAGGGAATGTGAGGGGAAACACTGGCAGAGAATGCTGCGCTACCAAGTCAGAGCATGCCTCTTTGTAACAATAATGGTGTTTTGATCAGAATCAGATTCAGAATTAGAAATGAATGTTATAATTTAGTCTCAAATTAAATGGTGCTAATGATGCTTTCCAGGTCATTTTTCTCACACCTCCGATTTACCGCTTGGACTGGTAACTCCTGGTACTTGTGAACTCGGAAATGGTCGAGGGAAACAACGGATTTGACTTGGAACGCAGCAAAAGCCTTAATAAATCTATAAAAGGGTTTAAGTCTGAAGATCATTACAACATTTGTGACCTCTTGGGATGCCACAATTTTAAATGTTAGTCTTACAATTATTGTGTGGAAAAAAAACATCACGGTTTAACGATTCTTCGCAATTATTGAGATTGTGACCAAACAACAGTGAAATCCTTCATTTTCTGTCATCCCCGTGGTCTAACATGTTACTGTTCCTCTTTTACTTTACTTTCTGAAAGACAAAATAGTTGAATGTGACAAAAACAGCCAGCCAAAAATAAGGTTCTTTGCATTTAGATATATTTTTGGAGCTGTAAATTGAGCAAAGAATAACATTTTTTGGTTCTTAAGTTTATATTGTGACCTGAATAATCAATAACCTAAACATTTGGACATCTCTTGGCCATCACAAATTTAATGCAATATACATTTTAATAATACAGTGAAAATAAAATATAACCTTTTGAAACCACAATGATACAAATAAAACTTTTGTGGACAGCTTCAGAGCAAGACTATTCTAAAACTGTTGAAGGACGGGTCAAATGCAGAGGGCAAATCCCTTCCTTCCTTATTTATTTACCATGTGATTTTTTTATTTAAATTTTTTTGGTCACAATAGATAATGATTATATAAGTATCAATGCAAGTATCAATCAAGTATTTTTTTTTTTTTTTTTTTTTTTAAAGCCAATACATCACTCTCACATTAATGGTCATAGGATGCACTACCACAAATGGCCACTAGTCAAATCTGTATTATGCAGTCTGAGGTTTTGTTTATTTAATCAAGATTTGTTGCCACAGTGATTATGTAGTCCATGCGGGCGCAAAACGTGGCAGTTCTCATCTTGTTGTCCTTAATAATTCACTCTCATAATTAGTGGTTTGTTTTCCCAATCGCAGCCAATGTAATGTTTGCAGAGAAAACATGTCACATTTGTTTAGTCACAGATTTGTTCCACATATTTTCCTCGGCTCTCTCACATCCGGTAGTTTCTCTGTGCTTTTATGCCAGCATTTGAGGCCTAACTGTTATGAAATGTGTTTGTTATTGCTCTTTTCAACATGCCGTAAGTTTCTCAGAGAACGAGAGAAGGAAAAAAAAAAAGCATATTAGCTCTTGTTCTTCGGGGGAGCAGAAGACAAGCAGTTGGTACCAGACAGTGTTCACTTATTGCTAAAATCAAACATACTTGAATTTTTCAGAAGACTCAAGTGACAGTGATGAGCCATATGGAGCACGGAAACAGTGTTCTAGAGCAATGCAAGCAAGAAAACCTTATGTCTTTGTTAGTTTATTTGATGACTAACAGCTTTAACTGTACACAAATGGCTGTAAAACAGTATGCACTGCCACAGTGGAATGTTTTAAGTCTTTTATTTTCTGGCTTATACAAATTCTAATTCTCTATGCTTTTTAAAAAAAACGTATTTATTGCTATTTTATGGCTTTTATTCGATTTTACTGGTTTTATTGCTTTAGATCTGTAGTAAGACCAAATTGAACACTACCGTTTTATTGCGTTCTCTCTCAGTGCAGCACTTTGGGAACTTTCTTTTATCAAATTAGCTATATACCATAAAGTAGATTTGGATATTACTTGCAGTTGAACCTCACTACTTTGAGTATGAGGCGGGTACATCCTTGTTTGTACTGCTGATACTGTATGGGGACTGTGGCGGCTCCTCCAAGACCAAACAAGGTGCTGTTTTCATAAAGGACTAAGCAGTGTCCAATTAGCATCAAAGTGTCCCTCTCTTAATAGGTTCAAATTGTTAATGAGGTCGTTTTATGTGGGGTTTGTGTTTTGTTCCTATGTCTGGGTGTTTCAGATGAATGAATAGCATACCCATTATATGAGTGTTCCAACTTCAAATTAGGGGTGTGAGATCCAGAATTTTCCAATGTGATACCAATACTTTGACTTTAAGTATTGACTGACATTTTAAAATTGATTGTGATACTAAAGAAGGCTTTTCAAATGTATAAGACTTTAGTTATGTTACATGAGGTCTTATGCTAATTCTGATAAAGCTAGGTATCATTCTAAAACTGTAATTGTTGTAAATGTTTTTTTTTAAAAATTATTATTATTTTTTTTACTTTAATATTGATCCATGTGCAAGATAAGATAACTTTTATTCGTCCCACAATGGGGAAATTGTCGTCAATTCAAGAACAGTAGCAGAAAAAAGAAATGTAATAAAACAAGAGAAATAACTTTAAATCTAACACACTGTGCAGGTAGAGCAAAAAAACAAAACAAAAAAAACTCTTATGTAGAGTAAGTGGCTATTACCATGGTTGTGTGCAGTGCAGGATATGGACAATACATGGCAGGTAAAGTGCAGTATCTAGTATCGACACCAGTTTCAAAATCGATTAATATCTTATTTCTGCATACTTTTGACAGTCCTATGCTCATACCAGTGCAGAGACTGAAACCTGAATGGCTTAAAAACACAATTAACTTATCACAAAACAAATTCAAATGTATTATTTATCTGCTTCTTCAAGTAACGACAGAACTGCTTTTTTTTTACAAGTTGAAATATAATTAGGAGAATGAAAAAGCCACCTAGACCTTAACCAAGTAGAAACTCAACAAGCAAAACACTGCATGTTAATTTATTTTGTTTTTCAGTCTTCATTTATTTTCTCTAAATAAACTTTGAATACATTCTGTACTATTCCTACCTTCATACTGTCGTCTTACAAACACTCAAAGCTGCTGCTGTCTCATTAGGAAGCGTTGCATCAAGAACACAGGTGCAAATCACTGTAATATTTATTATTTAGCACAAAACATGTGGCTACCTCACTCTACACTTGCCGTTTTTTTACGCCGTTAGCGCCGCACTGCTGGAGGTCCCCTTGTGTTGCCTGAACCTGGATCACTGTTCGGCGGCTCGCATCTGTGTATAGAGACGTCTTATGAGGCACACAGGGGACGCACGAGGCATCTGGAGGGACAATACCTGCTCCAGCTGCTATCTTCACTGCGCATTTAGCTAGCGCCCGTCATTAGTGCGCGGGATTAGCATGCATCTGTTGCGTAAAGCTTTGATCGCCCCTGCCTCCTCGTGTCACAGCGCTCCCAGCCTCCATCCACGCTTCAAAGGCCTTTATGAAACCAGCGACGGCAAAGCAGAAGCACCGTGTCAATACTCGAATGTGAGGGGAAGGTGTGAAGTCAGTGTAACCCGCAAATTGTACATGGTTCTCAAACACTGGGGCCGGGGTCTAGCACAGGCAAATCTGAATAACCTTTCCCAAGCAGTGTTCTGATTGCTCACAAACAGATGCCATCAAATCAGAATGGAGGCATTTTAGGTATTTTTTTTAACGTTACTGACATGGTATACGACCTGAAAAGCAAACCGATTGTCTTGTTAGACTTGCATGGATTTTTTTGTTCCGGTGGGCCACAGTGAAGTCACTTTTCTTGAGGTTGGGGGCGGATAGGTGGGTAATGGGCGTCACTTGTTGTGCTTTTACGTGGCACTGCCGATGACTGAGAGTCTTTAAACGTTCTCACAGAAATCTTGGAAAACAGCCAGTAGTGGGTGTGAAACTGTAGGATTTTGCAGTTGCTCTGAATTATGATAATATGTTGCACTGAATCAGATTCCAACTGTCTTTGTTTCTTAATAATAATTAGGAAAACATTTTTATAAAAACAGCTGCAACTAGCGATGCCACACCAAGCTGAAAATACAACACACGGGTCGTAGCCAGCAGCAGCTTCACAGGACACACAGAATTACAGGGTTGATTCCAAATCTCCCGCAGATTTCATTGGTTGTGAACTTGGAGGTAATTATGAGCTTTGTTAAGCATTTCAGGGGTGAAAAGCAGGCGTGAAGTGTCATAAGGTTTTCTTGAATTTAACTGAAATATGACTAAATCTGCTTCACAAAAGAAAATGAAGACCATGGGTTTATCGAATATTGCAAATTGAACTGGAGCAAGTCAGAATTCGATGGCGGAATTTGCTGTTCAATTGTCGGATTGCAGATTTGTTATGATTTTATGGCGCATATCACTATAATTATCTGCATGAAAAAAAAAGAAAAGAAAAAAAAAGTGACTATTTTCTGTCAGCATGAATAAACAAAAGACAGTTATTTCTGTCACAGTAGCCTCAAAAAGTGGTGCCATTATTCAACCCAAAATGTGTGATTGTTGAAACATTTTAAACATGAATGCAACCTATTCAACTTTATTGGATTGAGCTGCGAGCCTAATTTTCACAAGCACAGTTTTACCCTGTTGTCTTGCTAGATGGAGACGGGCAATTTTGACATTATTGAATTGTTGAAGAGAAGTTATTGATTCATACAGATTCATACAGATTCACACAGACTGATGTGGACGTGGAGAAGGTCATTTGACTTTGTGGAAAAGGAGGAGGAGCAACATTGCATCCCCTTTTTCAATCACTGTAATAGTTATGTACATAGCAGTTTGTAGTAGTTGCTGTAGTAATAGTAAATTATTATATGTAACAACAATTCAACAATATTTATCTCCTCAGGGACAATATACACTTTGAAACATACAAAAGGTGCCAAAAAATGTTGCTGAAATTGAGTTGCATTTTTGTTGTTAGTTGCAGTTTTTTCTGTTAATCTTGTCATGAAAGGCGCATGATCGATGGTCTGCTACACTGGTCGCCTCATTAGTATTTCGAGCGTCTTCCTGTTGGACATTGCAGACACTGGGGTCTAATTAATTCACCCAGTCAGCAGTGAGTGAGTCCAAGGGGCATCGTGGACCTTATAAAAGAGGGGACTATATTGCTGCTCCTATCCCTCTCAAGGCTCACGTATACTGGGCAGAAACAGGAGCAAAGAGGGGCTGTCTGCAGTACCTTCAGTTTTTCCTCCTGCTGCTCTGCAAAAACTTTCACTTTCACTTTTTGCTACCATCCTCTACTTATTATTAATAACAGTATATTTCAGACGAAGTGGATTCTGCCTTTGAAAACAAAAAGTAAATCATAATCCTTGAACTTTTCTTTTTTTTTAATCAAATGCAACCTTTTTGCAAATGAACTTCACAATATCAGGCCCAGTTTACACGTCAACTGTGGTCGGGAAAATGCGCCGTTGTGAAAAGATGCAGTACATGCATTTTGCTCCCTGCTGATGCACTGAACTCCATCGCAGAAATAATCTTGCATCTTGTTTATACGTTGAAGGCAGCTTTTAGACCATGTTCTTTTCTAGGGCATTGCTGGTGCTCGCGCATGGAAAAGTAAGATACAGGTTTTTCTTACAGGTTCTTGTCCGAAATGTTGTCATGCTGCCTGCAGACAGACGATCGCTGCACAGATCAGGGCTGCACTCTCATCCCTCTTCCCACTATTTATGAGCTCAGAATGCCCTCCCGTCTCAAAAGAAACTACCTGTTCCAGCGTTTTCAGCGGAGCACAGATTTAATGTGATTCAATGGACATGCAGCTCGCTATTGTGTGAGAGACGCTGATCCAATATCAAAACATTGTGGACGTGGGAAAACTCGTGGCCGTGTAAACAGCCCCTTAAGCTTCTTCAGAGTAGTTTTACAAATAGATTATTTAAAGGACAAATATTACGCATTATATGAATTGTTATGGCTTTTAAACATGCTTTTAAGTACCTCTACTTTGGCAAAAAATTAAACAACAAATTACTTCATGTTATTCTGGCTTTTCCCATGGTAGGTACTTATTTTTGGCTCCGTCTACAGGCAGCAGACGGAATTACATATGTAGGAGAAATAAATATTGTCTTTCCTCCGGCATGCTTATGTAAGCACGCCGATGTAATTATCTTGATTTGAGGCAGAAATGCACAGACCTAGTCTGGCTTTGATTTATGCACTTAAAACAGCACAGAAGATCTCAGAGCCATGTCATAGGTAGTCAATAACATCACAGATTGGGGAAATACAGAAAATAGTGTTTTTGAAGCTTGGAAGAGAGGACTTTTCTAATGGGATTCATCAAATAAGCGTGAATGAAGCGCAAATCCAGGTATGTTTTTAATGAGGGATGATTAAAAGCTCCAAAAAGTTGAGAATATGTGTCCTTTAACCTGTTTCATAACAGGATTGGCACTGACTCGGTGGATAGACTATTTCTAATGTTCGATCAGCTCCGACCATGAATGTACATGTCGTTGTGTCCTAGCCAAGTATTAAAGTGGTGCGTGTCCGAGTGGTCAGTGGTGGTCAGAGGGCCTCAAGGCTCAGATTTAGAAGCCCCACTTCTGTCAGTGTAAAGAATTCATGTAAAGAGTATCTGTAATACTAATAAGTTATACCTTTCTATGCACTCACTCACAAATACAAATGGTCACACTAACAGAGCTACAGAGGTGGCTAAGTAGAATTAAAGACCAATTTAAATACAGTTGTTTTAGGCATCATGATTGAAGTTAATATTATTATAAATTGTATTATTTCCTCTTGGGTTAAGTAAGTGTACCTCCAGATATTCTTTATTTGGTTTGCTGCGAGACATATGTGTAATGATCAGTGGTAGAATCAAAAGATCAGGTGATGGGACTTGAATCGGTGTGTTTTTTTTTTTTTTTTCCTCACCACTTGGCTGCAGCGCTGTGGAGGTGTGAGTAGGAGATAGAGGGCACTGTGATAAAATTAGGAAAAGAGATGTTGGATAATTATAACAATACTAAATTGAATGAGTAACGGAATGTTCTTGTTTTCATGGAGTAGGTGGAATACTGTTAAAGTTCATTCTAAATCAGCTATGTTCCTGCCCAGGCTAAACAAGGGTAGAGCGCGGCTGAGGAGGCTGCTTGCTCTGCTGCTCCGGTGGGATGAGAATGGTTGCAGCACGTAGCTGAAAAGGAAAGGAGAGAGAGGGTTTTTAGTTTGGGAATTTTCTACACTTACAATGGCAATACGTCTTTTGATTCGGATTCATATGAGAGACAAATTTATCACAAACACATCACATACTCCTCTAATGGGGTGCAGGCTGTGTGGTTCTGCTGGCATTTTTGTTAGATACAATTCCACAACTACACAGACATACACACATGCTGTAGGATTCATTGATTTAAAGGACACAATATGCGGCATTATTTTTACAGTTACCGGCCTTTAAACGTGCTCTTGAATACCTTTGCTTCATGTTTTACAACTTAAAATAATGTATCTACTGAAGGCACACATCACTTTCTAACAGTCAGGCGTTTCATTATCAGCACACCATCTTACTGGCAGCAGAGGCAATTACCATGTGGAAAAACAAATGCTAGCTTGCCTCCAACACCCCACATGCAGATAATACAATTCAGCAAAGTGCCTGAAGTACCATTTTATCAGCTTGTTTTTCCACATTGATCCATGCTGTGCCCCTGCGTCTCCTGCAGCGTTGCCCTTTGCACTTCCTCTTCCGTTTGGTCACCTTCCAGTCCCAGCAGCTCCACACGGGCCAGAGCTGTCCAAATCGAAGGGCTATCGCTGCACGTTTGGAGCGGTGCCAGACCGGTCTTTGTGCCAGTGCTGCCAGGTGCACTGTCCTGGGGAGAGGGGCTGGAGTCAGGTTTGGATCCTGGGGCAGATGGCCTTTCCGTGGGGCTACATCACTCACACTTCCCCCTGTGCCCAGTGTTCCAGCAACGACCACTAGGCACTAACCACAGGCAAAATACAGACAAGTATGGGGCTGCACAATACTTAACAAGAAGAAACGGCTAAAAGAATTTGACAAAACAGGGCACTTTTCCCCCAAAATTACATCACTAACTATATTAATAAATACTATTATTGATAGCGATTTAATGTATCAAATAGACATTTTTGACATTGTTCACTCGCCCCCAAAAAAATGCCTGGAGTTCTGGAATTGTGTTTAGCTTCATTCATGCTTGTTTGCCTGAACACTGTTTAGCAAGTCCTCTGCCTTCTAAGCCTTAAAAAACACTTGGTTCTAAATATTCCAGTTTTATGACGTCATAGGTAGTGTTCTAAGATCTTGCTGTTTTTAAGTCCATAAATCGACTTGCTCTCTGAGCATTTCTGACGTCAAATCCCGCTCATTACGACGAGTGCTTGCAATAACATGTTGTGGCAAGCTATCTTTCGTTTATGTTCCCCATTGGAAATTCCCTCTGCTGCCAGTAGGCGGAGCTCTAACATATATACTGATGAGAGAAACCTTATCAGAATGTTGCACATGTTCCTATTCATTTTACGTTATAGTTTTTGGACACTATATCTTTGTCCATTCCTCTCACACTGTAGTTAACCCCATCTGCGCTTGGTTAGACCGGACCACATTTGGGCTAAATCATCCTCTGAATAGAAATTTAGCTGAACATCTGAGCACATTGTAACTGCTGATCGTTTTATGGGGCTTATCATTCTGTCCCAAGTCTCGAAATGAAATGACTGCAATTCCTGACACGTTACGGCCAGTTGGCAAAGATTGAAATTCATGGTTGTCGATACACTCTGGTCAAGCCGTAGAATTGAACATGCTATTTTACCCTTTCTTCTGTGCCTCCTGATTGCTGTAAATCACCAAAAGGAACAATCAATGGTGGGAATGACAGACTAGACTGCAGCTATCTGGCCACTTGCTGCTCGTAATATACCTCACTCTCTTCCCCCGCTGGTCCAACCAAGGTCAAGGGTACTGGCTGAAAATGGCAGCGAGCGAGCAAGTTGAATCTGGCCACTGATATCTCATAAGAAACTTCCTCCAGGCCAAACTGCTGTCACAATGTTATCTTGCAGAGTGATTGCGAGCCGCGATACCAACTTAAAACAGTCTGTAGTTACAATAACAAAAAGAGATGGGGATTGGTGATGAATAGTGTTCTAAAATCTGCTCTAATCTTGCACCCTTAATCGAAAACTCATTAGTACTTAGTTTTCCAAAGCAACACTATTAATGAATAATTAATGTCTTAGTTTTTTTTTGATATATGCATATTCAAGTATTATTCAAATATAAAGGTGCACTGTAACTTTTCTTGGCACCTGCTTTTCTCCGTAGAGATGTTATTACTTTTGGAAGAAATAGTCCACAGTATTATATTAAACATATCTATCTCCATGGAGAATGAGGCAGGTGAAAAGTTAAACAAGTTAAGGGTAGTTTTATTAAAGCTGGGTCAACCTGTTTTTCACACCGCATAAGGAGGCGGTCTTTAAATGTGTCTAGCTAATCCCAGACTCGCATTGTAACTGAATACCGTATTTTGCGGACTATTAGCCGCTACTTTTGTCAGATGTTTTGAGCCATGCGGCTTATTTAGAGGCTGCGGCTTTTTCTGTGGTTTTTTTTTCTTTCACGTCTAGGGGCGAACTAACCGGAATTAGAATCAAAACTACAGAAAAGTTAAGCAAAGAAGCAGATGTTGCTTTTTTATTCAGCTAGCAAATAGAACACGGACGACAAATTACCAACTATAAATTATTTTCAAATTCTTGCCCCATCATTATGGAACCCCAAACGAAGAAGTTCGTATGAAGCAAGTTTTAAGCTGAAGGCCATCGATTCTTGCTAGGAAACCGCGCGGCTGCACGCAAGCTTAACATCAACGAATGTACGGTGAGACGCTGGAGGGGACAGCGAGAAGAGCTCAGGCGATGCCAAAAGTCAAGGAAAGAGTTACTGCGGCCTATACAAAAGGTGCGGCCTATGTATTGTTTTTTACTCGTTTTTTTAAAAATAGAGCAAATGCGGTTAAATAGAGGGAGCGGCTAAAAGTCCGGAAAATATGGTAATTACTGTACCACAGCGTTTACAGTTGATCGGCAAATGCTGTGGTTTTATACTGATGAAGAATATCAACTTTCCAAATTGACATACGTTTAAAATGTCCTTCTTTTTTATTAACATAGCTTTTGAATCTAATACATGGATCTGTGAATTGTATTACCCCTTCAAAACAAAAAGTAAGTGCAGGCCAAGCATCATGTTTGCTAGACTACATCCACCTCACTACACCAGAGCTTATTATAATCAGAGCTCTTTTTCACATCGCTTTGTTTGCTTACCGTTTTCGCTCCTCGCGTCGAATCAACAATACCATTATCATTATCCGGGAATAAGCTATGCTAGTGGAGATGCAAGTCTTAACAAAACTCTTACAGCCGCGAGCATGCAACTTTGTCTACAGCGCGAGGAGAGAAATAGACACTTGGCTGTTGCTTTGTAAGTCTTCCCGTTTGCCTCTCCTCCCTCGTCTCCTTCTGGCCTGTCAGATGTTTTGACTGAATCAGGTTAGGCACGCAAACACAAAGTGCACTGAATGACAAATGACAACGGCATGTAGTTCTATACTCGTCTTATGTTATTTATTTCCCCCCCATTCGGCCCCGCGTCTATACATGGATTGTAAAATGCACCAAAGCAGTTGCTCCCCGATCTACTGTGGGAAGATCAGGTTATGTAAACTTGCAGGAAGAAGACGCAGGAGACGACGCCAGGTGCCGCACAAAAGTGACAGTTTGAACAATGGAAGCTCTTAGAGGGATAAATGCTCAATTATTTGAGTGGAAGCAACTTATTACTGGTTTTAAAAACAAGCAGTTGTAATACGAGAATGTTTTGAAGTGGATTTTAGTAAGCAGAAGGGATGCTGCTGATATCGTATTTTATTTGAGTATCATCATACTTATCTAAACAAGTCAAAGCTATCAGAGGCCTTTACTGTATATACAAATCGCCAAATAGGAGATGGATTCCAGTGTTAGGCATTGCAACGTTCAACAGAAGCGACTCATGTTGTCCAAAAAGAGTAGCTTCTAACGCCCAAGATGTTAGTTTTTCTGGTTTCGTTAAAAAGCACTTTATTCATTATTTATTGGCCTATGTCATTAGGCCGCCAACCACACACATCACCAAAGGAGGCAAGAAGGTTTTTTAACACCCGTAGACCTTTTTTTTTTTTTTTACCAGGGAAACTGCTCCTAATACTACACCAAAAGCCACTTAATTGTATAGATTTGCCATATTTTCAGAAGTATTACACATTCTTTGCCAGTGCTGTTCAGAATTATGACGTCCCAGAAGGTCTAATGGTGCAATGACTGAATGAATACCAACCAAAGATGTTCACCTCCTAACTGTATTTTACTGCTTACTGTGTTTCTAACCCTTTCTCCCTCCTCCTCAGCTGGTTACCTGGACTAACACGTGGGAAGCTACCCCTCAGGGCTCACCATAATCGCGTAATCCATCCATTCACCAGATAGAGCCTCTTAGAATCCCCCTCTATTTACCTGCACACTCTGCTCCTCGGGGCATCCCGGCTGCTAATAAGAAATAAGCTACAGCGGGGCAAACACTGAATCCCCCCATCCTCTATAATCGCTGATGGGAGGGGGGAAATGGGACGAGAGCCGTGGGGGGGAGAAGCAGACATGGCCATTAACACTAGACCACCACACATAGACTGAAAAATAAGCGAGCTCACGATTTGTTTCCAAGGCATTTCCAAAGACGACATGTATCTCCTGGGTATATTCTGTGCTTTCCAAGTCCGAAGCAGAGCATGGAGTATATTTGTAGGGTGTCAGTGTACTAAAAAGTCTCGCTGTATCCTACAAGTAACTGTAATCCATCAGTCATCTAGGTGTGTTGCAGATTTCAAAAGGTTAAAATCTCATTCGAAGAGTTTTGTCAGGTTTGAGGGGTATTTGAGGGTAAGATTTGCCGTTTCCTCTATAGTTTCCCGTCAGCAAGAAAAATTAATCATACTTGTAATTGTTTGTATGCTCTAGGTCCTTTGGGGCAAATAAGAAAGTGGTGTGTGGTGGTAGACTTTTAACTGATGGAATTCCCCACTCTTGACAAGTCGAAAGGTAATCTACAAACAGGTAGTCCAGGATATTATCTAATTTTATCCATAAAAAGCAGAGATTAAATAAAATAAAAGCGCGTGATATCATTTGCAGCGGGGAATAAAAAGGGAATCAGCTTCAGGAGTGTGAATGCTGCAGCAACATTGTGTGTGCCACAGATCCGCGCGCAAACACACGAATTTTCAGGCGTCCAACGAGGGGCGTCTTTTTATGTGCAGTACCTTGAGAGCATGGAGAGCCCAGGTTAAGGAGAACGTTCTACCACTGGATGACCGAACGCAGCAGTAACCTGCAACCTGCTCAGCATAAAATCAAATAAAAATCTTTGAACCTCATTTATGTTTGCTTTGTGGTATTTTCTGAGAACATAATGATTTTAAGCCTGCTTCCAGTTAGTAACATGACAAATGTAAAAATCTTTACAAGTGTATGCTGTACTTTTAACTTGATTGATGAAACAGTGCAAATGTAATAAAATGTTTTCACAGTGAGAGAAAGACAGAGAGAGAGACAGAACTGAACTTATATCAACATATCAAACAGCACAACAACAAGAACAAGAACAGAACAATGGGTATTATATTATTTTACACAAATGTTAAAAGTAGATTGGGCACTATTGTGTGGGGTTCTACTTACCGGTATTTAGAGTGTGGACTTTGATAATAGATTGTGTGTTGTAAATTTAGGCTAACGCATTCAATTAGGCCAGTCATCAGCAATACTGAATGAAAACTCCAAATTCACATCTGCAGATGATATAGGCATATTAATAGTTAGATTATTTGTTCACTTTTATAGGCCCAATTGTTTTAAATACAACCTGGAACAAATTTAGTTTGAAGACCAAGGCACTGTCTGCTCATTGTCTCAGCATAATGCCGTCATGTCCTGTCATTTTGACATGATGTGATTCTTATCTGCATTTTACTATTTTAAATACATTTGAATGTATTTATGTAAATGTAAATAACGATTTATATTGCTTTGTGATTTGAATGATTTTTTATGATTGTAAAGCTCTTTGAGTTACTTTTGTATTGACTGTGCTCTACAAATACAACTCATCTCAGCTCCGCACAGTGGGTGGGGCACTTTCACCTGCCGCAGTGACTCGTGTCTGGATCATCAGCTGCTCTTGTTTTATGTCACAGTTTTGTTATTACTGGCACTAGTGTGGTGCTTTGAAAAGTTGTGCCTGCCTTCACAAGGATCATCTCCTCCTTCAATCCCATGAGCACTGAACACCTTCGCACAGGTTTTGAGGGGCCCTAGTACAACCTCCAACCACAATTTAAACTCCCAAAGAAAATGTCCAAAAGGTCCTTTCGTCCCAACACCACTATTCCCAGTCTACAGCAGGTCTAAGAACAAATAAGACGTGAAAGGGGTCCGAGAGACGTTCAGGTGTGTCAGGTAATTTACCATTCGCACTAAAATATTGTAGTTGCTAATTTGTAATAAAAACATACGCAGTACTCTTGGCTAACATATCGAGCATTTCCATGGATACGGTACCAGATTCTACAAAGAAATGGAAACGCAACCAAGCCAAGTAGGGCTAAGTAGGGCTGGTGGAAATGCCCCTTTAGATAAACACCTCATTTACTTTGAGAATTTGATGATCCTATATACCAGGAGCTGCGTTGTTCACAAGTGATTTGCTAATAGATACTTTGGAGGGAGTTTCTACTTTTATTTTAAACCAATGTAGTTTGCTATCTCTGCTGATCTAAAATGAGTGAGCACACGTCCAAACACATGCTTAATATTTTCCTACTTCTGTTTCTTACCTGGTACAGTTGACACATGCAGCATGGACTTCTCCTTATGTGTTATTGGGATCTTTGAGATTCAAGTCAAGACTCCTCAATCGCAGTTCCCAGATTTACACGCATTTTGAAAAATCGGTTTGAATTGGACTACGCCACTCATCCGGTATTGCCTCGAAAAATACCAAGAAATGTCAAATTGCAACACACAGCTGGTCACCTTTTATTGTTTTTCATTAGCGAAGTCAAGAAAGGCTTAATTATACTTTAATGTCCGTTTAACCTTTAGAGATACAAACACATTACCCTCTCATTGTTTGAGCAGGGCATTAGGGAATAGAGCCTCAGAGCTCAGACCAAATAATGCAGTGAGGGCGACCCACACACAGGGGAGAGCGGGGGGATCATTTGCAGGATGGGGGGGATCATTTGCAGGATGTATTTAATTAGTGGGACAATTAGAATGAGAATGTGTTACAGAATTTGATTATTGCAATTAAAATGGGCTATGTTCTTTCCTTGTTGAATAATTCTGTCACTTTTTGTGGTATAGTCCGACAATTTTTCTCTTTCCTAATATTCCACTATATCTCCTCTCTCTCCTTGCATAGGCAACATTTCAAGTTCCTTCTTTCAGGAATATAATTTACTTCTAGGAAATCGTTTACCCTTTTCATGGTCAAAAATTCTAAATGCAATATTAGCAGATGGATTTATTAAATTTTCTGCATTATCGAAGAGAAGATTTTATGGAAATACTACGTGAGCTTCCTGAATTAAATCTTAGTAATGAATGGTTTGAGTAATATTTGTGGAAAATGAAGCACAACATCTATCTATCTATCCATCCAAGAAGGTGTAAACAGAGAGCACAAAGGAGACCTCAGTGCATCTCAGAGGTTGGGGAAAACTTGCTAAAATTATCAGAAAATAAGTCTACAATAGGCAAACGGTAACAATACATAATGAAGGGGAGATTTAAGGTTGTTCCCATGACAATTTCTTTCCCAACTTTGACCCAACTGACCCTCCAATGTTGCTGGGTCTATCACTCGAAATCAGACTGAAAACTTTCCCAATTTCGAGCAAGGTTTTTTGTTTGTTTACAATAAAACTAGGTCAGTATTTGTTTTGATTTCCATGCATCATAATGAAATGGCTGTGAGCATTTCCACTTGAACTAACCTTGTCGATGTCCAAATGTTTTATCATATGGTCTCAACTGACAGTTTCATGGATTTTACACAGAGAGTATAAAGGGGAAGCAAGGTTGTGAAATAACACCTGCAGAATGTTGATGATGTATAGACAATAATTGCATGGAGCTCATGTTTACCACAGAGCTAGAAGATGGACATATTCCTTTCAAATTTAAAGAAAATTAGCACTTCTATTTTACAATAATGGGATGGAAGAATGGAAAAAATAAAATAAAGCACGACTCAGTGATGTTAGTTACCAAAACAGAACTAGTGTTGCTGGTATTAATGTGCCACTTGGCATATTTGTCTCACTTATTACAAAATGTAGTAAAGATGTAAACTTTCAAATTAAATCTGATGGGGTACCTGACTTGTTTTTGCAAATGTGTGAATTTTGTGTTTTCCCCCAAAGAGTATCTTAGAATGTGTGGAAAGTGTTTCATTTCATAAAAGCTGATTGCTCTGATTGGTCCACCCCATCCTCACTTTGCTATCTGAAAAAACTGTTCTAAAACCTGGCACACACCTGAAAATTAATAGACGTGAATACAAAAGGCTTGTGAGAGCTAGGAACAAGATGGATGTATTTATTAAATACCTACTTTCTCCTTTGGCCGGTTGAAAAATCAGATAATCCAGCTTTAACTACGAAGGTGATTTAAATGTTTTATTTTTTGACAATTATCACTTTGTTGTAATCATGCATGGTGAGTTATAACAAGCTGGTCAGGAGAGCATGAATAAGAGCTCGCTTATACATTTTTATATTTTTTAATTTTGTTTCAAATAATAACGCCTTCTCCCTTGAGTTTGATAGTATGTACATTTTCTCCTTTTCTTACTGTCTGCACTTAATTGTGTATTAAGATCTGCCTTAACAAGTGCATTCCTTTACTATAAGATCAACAAAGTTCTATCTTATCTTAAACAATTCCTATTTTTTTTATCTAATCTGCTCCATGTTTCCTATTGACAAGAGCTGGACCTCAGAGTTTTGACAAAAGGCCCCACCTTTTTCTGCATGATACACTCATGTGGGGCATCTGTCAAAATAGCCCCATCCCTAAGCGTTCACAGACACTTCCTTCCAAGGACAAATCAATTAGAGCAGAGAGAGAGACAGGCAGATGGCGGTGAAGGGCGGCTCGACGCCTCAGGTGAGAGGAAGCGTGCGGCAGCGGCACCTGTCAAGTGAGATCCTCATCATCAGAGCTCCCCCTGCCACAGACTCCACACACGACCCATCCAAACGCACAAAAAGGCAGCATGCAAAAATCAACGCACATGCACACAGGAAGAGGAGTCTGAATATTTCATGTATTATCAAACTGCATTACAGATTAGAGCTGCTGCTGAATAACCCCAGGTGATGAGGAGGTTGTGAGGATGGGGATTAAAACGGTAGATATGAATTTTAAAAGATTATAAAAGTAATATATATTTGAAAGATGTTTCCTACTCAAAGATAGACATTTTTTTGTAAACAAAAACATTCTAAATTCTGGATTGGAGGCCAAATGTGCTTTAAATGGAGAAAAATGGGATTACCTCAGAACAGAATAGAGTGATATCAGAGCCAAATTTAAATTATTATTCTCTATATGACATAGCCACACAGTAAACCCATAATTTTTCAACTTTTTTTTTCTTTTTTTTTTTTACCACAGCAATCCTTCTTCTTCTTCTGTGTCCCTCGACCACATCACTTTGGGAATGCCTGATCTTGTCTGATTTCTGAAGCTAAGCAGGTTTGGGCCTGATTAGTACTGCGATGGGAGACCACTGGGAACACCAGGTGCCACTGGGAACAGCAGTGGCTCTCGTCTAGTGCATACTATTGCTGTGTCCTTGGGCAAAACACTTCACCCCCCTTATCTATGATTGTGGTGTGTGTGGTTGGGGGTGGTAGCAGCCTCATCTTACCATCAGAGTATGGAGTGAATTAATAATGCAATGTAAAACACTTAGTATCTCGAAAAGAGCTTTATAAATCCAAGGCTTAATAATGTTATCCTTTACATTGTTAATGCCCTTCCTGACAATACCCTCTCCATTTTAGACCATTTTATGTAGACGTGCATACAATTTGAATATAATTGAACTGTGTGCTGGGTCGCAAAAAAAAAAAAAAATTATAATGAGGATTTATGTGTTCTTTTTTTCACTGCAGAGCTGATCTTTTTGCGGATAAACTTACAAAGCCACAATACATCAGAGAAGCTTAATGAACAATTCGCCCGTCTCTTACTCCTACCTGTGAGATAAGCCGAGTGAATTGCGAGGTGCTTATCTGTGGTTAACCAGGGCGGCTGCTTGGTTTGTTAATAACCAAGGTTCGAAAGGGAAGGGCAGAAAAAAAGGGTCTGCCATTTTGGGAAGCTTGGGAAGAGGTGAACGTACACGCAAAGCAGCTCGATTAGCCTCTGTTCCGCCAATTCTGTGGTAATTAGCAGCAGACAAAGATAGCGGCCGGGTTAAAGACAAAGACTGCTGTAAAGATAGAGAAAGATTATGGAAGAAATGGCACCAAGATGAACTAAACATTTTGAATTCAACAGCTAAGCTAAGATTAAAAGATACCAAACAAAACAAAGACACACTTCATATTTTGCGGTGTAAGCTAATTATCTACTGTTATGTCAAAAGTTATAATTCGCGACATTCATATGCAAACAAATGTATTTTTTTTCTTTTTGTTGTCGCTAAATTGTGCTTCCCATTGACCTGCATTTTCAGCATCTTCAAGGAATTACTTATTCTTGCTGACAGGTTATAAAGATGAAAATTCTGTTTTCTATTGACTCAAGGTGCACAGCAATTTATCGTTTGATGAAATAACAGCAGCATTCACAGTTCTGGTTTCTGCCTGACTATAATTTGTCGCATTGGAGCTCTAGTGGAATATAATTGTAAGGATTTTTGCAACAAGTAAGATATAAAATGCTAAATTGCCATACCAGCCACATGGAACTTCCCCAGTGTGTGAGTGCAATCTGAAACACTATTAATACATATTCTATGACATATTCGGGTGCACGGTGGCAGAGTGGTTAGAGCTTTTGCCTCCCAATAAAGGCATTATGGGGCTAGACTAACATGTCATTCGCGTGTTACCGTGGGTTCTCTCCAGGTTCTCCAGCTTCCTCCCCCCATCCAAACACATGCGTGTGTTAGGTCAATTGTCTAGTGAATGAATGGGAGAATGAATTGTTTTCTGTGTGTCTATGTCTCTGTTAACCCTGCAACGAGCTGGCCCCTGTCCAGGGTGTACTCCGCCTAAGGCCCAAAGTCACCCGTGATCCCTGACATGAACAAGCGGGAGAAGATGAATGAGCATATTCTATAGTTCATGTTTTTACAAAGGGCAGGTTTGTACCTAAGCCTTAAAAGCAATATACTCCACACCTGCAATTTCTCCACAGTTGTACATTACTTTATGAAACATTGACGGATTCAAGTCAGTTTCTCTTCGTATGAAAGCAGCTATCACCTCTCACAAATTTGCAGATTTGGTCAAAAGAAAATCCATCCATGAAACAAAACAATCATCCATCAATAAAAGACAAAATGCAGATGGATAACTGTCCTTTGCCTGTAAAGTGCAGAATGCTAATTCTCTGTCATTTTTATACAGATCGATATCAGTCTGGTCACTGTTTTCATCTACCTGAATTCAGATGGGCAGGATTGATAGGTGGATTAGCCAATAAGGGACACTGATAAGCCGTTAGTATCAAAGCAAAAATATTTGCTTACAAGGAAAAAAGAAAGGGAAACAAATATCACAGCGGACTGAAAAACATTGTCTCACTCTTCATAAAGTACTGAAGAAGTGTGTATTCAGGATCACAGGCAAAACTGTCCCAGAGCCTCCTTTGTCCTCAGACAAAGCTGCAGATGCAGATCCATTTGCCAGTTCTGTCTTGATATAAAAGCACAGTATATTTTTTTCTTTCATTCTACAAAAATATATTGCATCACGTTTAGCTCAGTTGTATGGACTTTAATCTTAATAATGTGGCATTTGCAGGTCTTCTGAAACAGATTTGTCAAATGTATTTTTTCACTCATCATAGAATTCTCTTTACACTTTTCCACCACACCAAATGCCACTAACGCCTATGTTTACACCAAGCTAATGAAGGAAAACTCTGTGTTCTTAACAAGTGGTGATTTCCTCACTCGTACTGCTTTTAAGCCGAGACGACAGCCTGCAAGCCCCTAATCAGACTGACAGAATATAGCTGCCAAAAACATCCTATTGCGGCTAATTGAGATGCAGGACTTCAAATACCAATCAGATAAAGTGATTAAGTCTTTGCTTGTCCAGATCTTGAAATGGGTTCCTCCTTTGATGGAGCATGTGCCATCATTTTATTATTCATCTTTGTTTGGGAGAGCTGTGGTTCCCTGGAGAGTATGGCGTTACTGCAATTAGAAAATGTGATTATTCCCAGTGGGCAGTAATACTAGTACCATTAATCTGCACAGTATATATCTGTCCTTTGTCATCGTAGATTTGAAATTTATTGATCTGTGTAGCTCATTTAAAACATATTTTGTTAAACTTTATAGCCCTAATACTGCAAATGTCATTGTATCTCATTAGAATGCCATTTACCGGAAGCCAATTTTGTTTATACATATAACAATACAAACTACACTGTTAGAGCCTAAAAACGCAGGGCCAGAGTGGGGTTTCTACCTGTCCTGAAAGTATCCTCATTGACACTGATTTACATTATTAACTGCAATATACAGTGTATGCGTCCTGGTCACCACAAAAGGAGGACTGACCCAAAAGGACTGAGACTGAGACGTGGCCCAATTGCACCATAACATAGGCCTAGTTATTATTTCAATCATGATTTTATTGTTTTACTGATCAACTTATAAATAGTCATCCTTTTCAGCCTAACCTTTATTGGTTACAACTGGGGCTGGGTGATTAATCAATCGACTGATCAAGATTTTAAATTGAGAGGTCCACAGTCGATCCTCTGTCAGCAAAACAAGTGGTTTTGAGCAGAAGACTTTGGAGGAAGACATTTTTATATTATTTGTGTTAAATGGAACAGATTAAAAGTATGTATAGTTTCTGTTTTTACTTCATTTTTGGACCAAATAAAATAAAATTGAAAATTGTGATTGATCAATATGACGAAACAAATTGTGATTACCGGTATATGTTATTTTCATATTGCCCAGCCCTAGTTACAACATTAATGGTCTCATTTCATGCAGGATTTTATTCATTTAAGATTGCCAGGGTCCTAAAAAATCTCCCTTACATATACATTTTAAAAGGCACATTGCATATGATGTTGGATAAGAACCATGTGGAAACAACTGCCTGTGATGAACAGACAGTTGTTTCTCTGTCATGGTTCAACATCAGAGCAAGTGAAGTGGGTTCAATCTGAAACATGTTCTTCACCCAAGGTTCAAAAGCGGGTACAGTACCTTTAAATATGTTGTTGTTGCAATGATTGAACAAGTCTTACCCTCATTGTGTGGGCTGATTGATTCAATTCAATTTCTAATTTCTATTTAAAGCTAGGGTTTTCACACTGCAAAACCAGATGTATTTAAATGTGTCTAGTATCTTATTAACTAGCTAATTGACTGCTTTGCACAAACAATATATCTGTGATGAGCACAATTAGGATTATATGCACCATGGAGCAAATATGGATCATTTAGTATTCTGTTGGAGGGTCTGAAACCTTCACATCTCTATGGAGATGTTAATGTTTTGATTGGAAAGTTCCAAAGAATGGCATAAAACCCATGTAGCTACATGGAGACAACCAGGCCAAGTATGTTTTTTCCAGCAATAAAAACAACTGTAAATATAGCCGCAAGTGGCATTGATCGTCCCTCTCGCGCCACGCCACCGCCTCGCAACGTAAGAGTAGAGGGTGCTAACACGCCCCAATCTTCTTCCTTTTATTACACCTACTGGAGAATCCATGGTGCTATGTCGCCTTCTCCTCTGCTTTGCTTTAGTAATATGGGCATTATTGTGTATTGAAAATGTCAATATTTTGGGCAAAGTTTGCAAGTTCATAAAGACCGTTGTACTTAAAGGGAAAAAAAAGATAACATTTGATGGCTCCCCAAATTTTAGGTTAATCGGGTAAAACCCAAGGAGATTTTCCCCTTGGAATCACATGGGAGGTTTCTGTCATCGCTACAGCTACGCCGTAAGTGAGTCGTTCATATGAGTTATTAGTGTGCATAGGTTTTACAACACAGCACTACAGGTTTGCGGAGCCAAGCGCACTGCTGTGGATCTTGCATTGCGCGTTGTTGGAGTCCTACGTCCTAGTTTGCACGGCTCCTCATGTTGCAACAGGGGCTGTAGTAAATGTTATCCATAATGAGTAAGAACGGTGATTGTGCGCAAAGTGTCCACGTTGAGAAACGAAGCAATGGAGGAGTGGAGCATGTGTGAATATCTTTTCCAACGTGCACTACAGCTATGGAGAAAGTGTAGGGTTTAGCCAACATTCGTGAAGGATGCTTAACAGGAAATATGCCGCTGAACTGCAGTGGCAATCTGTCTTGTAATCAGCACACATGTGGGACATCGTTTTCTTTTGCGACCTTCGCTGTGGTGGCCAACCTCAACATCAGCCCCTAAAAGTTTAAATATCAACTTTAAATTTGGGAATTTCTGTCTTTTAAGTTTAGTCTCATAAATTAAAGAGTTTATGCTTGAGTTTATTCTCTTAGTACTATGAGTTTATTTTCGTAAAATTACAAGTTCATTCCCGTAGTACTGAGTTTATTCTCATAAAATTACGTGTTTATTCTCCTAAATTTAGGACTTTTTTCTTGCTTTGACTTTAATCTCCTAAAATTACAACTTTAATGTCGAAATGTTATGACTTTATTCTCATAGTGCCATCGTAGTTTTTCATGTTCCCTTGACAATCCTAAAACATTTATTATCAATTACAGGAGCTATTTTAAAGGGGTGATGCAGGGTATGATATGAAAACAGGTACGTACATATAGTTGAATAGTTGTTTATTTATGTGTAAAACAATAGGGTCACATAGAATATAACACAAAATAATCACTTATAGATTGTCATCTTTTGGGGTCTGGCCCATGGATTAGTCTTTCTCTCTTTCTCTCCTTTATTTTTAGAGCGTAAAACACATACTTTGAAGACGTACAACTACAGTAGGTGGCGGTAAATGCACCTTACCAGTTGGATGCCAACCGCCATTAGAAGTAACACAGCAACAACTATTACTATTGTATGATTTAAATAGTTTTTTGGCTCTTCTTCTTTGGTGGTGTTTTATGGCGGTTGGTATCCATAGTGTTACATTATCGCCGTTCCTTAGACTCCATTCTTTAGACTCCATTCTTAAGACTCCATTCTTTAGACTCCATTCTTTAAACTCCATTCTTTAGACTACATTCTTTGGACTTTATTCTTTAGACTTTATCCTTTAGACTTTATCCTTTAGACATTAGACTTTAGAACCCCCAGAACATGACAGCGGACGGGGAATTTCTTTACTCTGATACTCATTGAGTGTGTTTTCTATTTCTGCCCAATTAAAATCTTTTGTTCCAAGATACTTTTCTGCAGCTTTAGCAATGATCCTGATCCTTTCAGTTTTCTTTTGAGCTTGAGCAGTACAATTAATAATATCTACCGTAAAGAGTGCCAAATCGTTCCAATCCACAACCATGGTATTCTGAGTCATCTTGGGAGCCTCATGCTTGGAACCGTCACTCTTGGGAGCTGGCATCTCGCACTGTAGCTACTTTCACCTCTTTCCTTGGCACTTTCTTGACTGCCAGAGAGACTTTAATTTGTTGCACCTCAACAGGCCTTTTGCTATATTCACGTCCCCTTTAGGCAAAGCTATGTTAATTTCACATTTCAGTTTTTGTTCCTTCGTCACATTTCCCATACTCGTGATCTCCTGCACATTTACCACATCTTTGCTTCTCTTTGCAAATTGCTGCCACTTGACCAAAATACTGGCACTTGAAGCAACGTAGGGGTGGTGGAACATATGGCCTTACTTCATAGCTCATGAATCCAATGAACACTTTACTAGGCAGACATTTTCTATCAAGTTTTAACATTATTGACAGGCTGTCACATCTTACTCCAGACCGGGTCGTATTTAATCGCCTGGCTTCCTCAACCTTAGCTCTAGTTAAAGTTTCTTTATTTCATCCACAGTCACCATCGTAGGGATGCCTGTGATAACTCCTCTGACCATGTTTCTTTCAGCATCTGAACCAATAACCCTTTTTCCATCCAGCTTTTGAATCTTAATTGTCTTCATTTGCTGAGCCCCGTGTCTTTACACACAACCAGCAGCAAACCATTTCTAAGAAGTGCTGCACGTTTGATTCCACCCAACGCCTTCCCTAGGTGCAACTTTAATGGTATTGGATGCCACTCCTTAAAGGACGCATTTTCTTGCTCAAGTTTTATGATCACCTTACATTCTGTACTCTTATTCCCAATATAACACATTTTATATAGCATATTAATAGTTATATGTGGACACTGTTGCACAAATCTGCAGCAGGTGAAAGACTGAGTCCATATTCATGCAGCAGCAGCAGGAAGAGGAATTAAAGTTGGTAACACGGACATGTTGATATTGCTGCACAAACTCAATATGAGCTCTCTATTTTCATAGTTTAAGCTTATTTTAGTGACAAATTATTCATGTTGTGAATGACATGAGAACACACAGCATCTTTACTCTGTCATGTTCATACTTTATTACACTCTGACCTCTGTTTTTAACTGTGGCTCATGATCTATCCAGGTTTTGCAATGGTTTGGATGTTTTCCTCACAGCGCTGTCACCAAAGAAGTTTGTTTTCTTGTTGTTAGCTTCACATTAGCACCGCTTTTAGCACAGCTCTACTGTCCGCCTCCTTTCTTTTTCGTGTTTTCCAAAACCACACGTCTTTCCTCGCTCAAACATGTATTTACTGTAAGTCTGTAAAGTGCGCAACGCACATTGGCACTCTCAGCCCTCGGCTCTTGCGCTGGCAGCACACACAGCAGTGCGGAGCAGCGCGGGCCGCGACTGCAAAGAATTGTGGGAATTAGTTCTAGCGATAAAAACTCTCTGGAAATATATAAATATAAACTAGAAATGTTCGGCGGGCCGGATTAAAATGTCTGGCGGGCCACATCTGCCCTGTGGGCCTTGAGTTTGACACATGTGCTTTAGACTTTCCGCTCATGCTTTCTTTTTCTGCGCGGTGGTGTTTTCCTTACATGATCCTTCTAGTCTTAGACTTTATTATTTAGACTTCATGCTCTTGCTTATGGTTGCTAGGTAACAGTTGTAGAATTACCTCTACCTATGTCGTATTTGCTGTCCATGTCCAGCTCCATGGCACAGTCGAAAAGAGTGGAGTCTAAAGAATGAGGTCTATTGACCTTTTGCATGTGTCGTCACGCTCATCAGAGAAAGCCCACTCTGCCATGATGAAAGGCAATAGTATTTCCTGTGCGCGTTAATGTCTTCCGAAAACCTGTCCCTTGTTAAGCTAAATTTAATTGATTTTACTTGTAAAATGGTGATATCATGATATTAGGCTGTAAACCCAATGTAGCTTTTTATCGTATACCTGTTGATGAAGACAGAAGACGGCGATGGGTTGCGGCAATAAATCGTAAAAATTGGAAACCCTCCAAGTACGCACGGATTTACAGTGAGCACTTTTTACAAGGTAAGTCAAATGTATGACATTTTACATAACACCGATTGTTCGTTGTGTTTTTATGTGTGGCACGTCTTTAGCTATCTATTTACAGGGTGCCAAGTGACTGCTGAATATGTACAATGTACATACAATTACTTTGATGATTCTTATGATGATTCTTATTCCATAATGAGGAATCTCATCCCTCCACTGTAACAGTAGGACTGAGTCCCAGTGACCCAGCCAGCAGTGAAAAACTGATAGGCGTTCAGACTTGTACGCTTTTAAATCTCCAGTGTAAGGGGACACATGTTTACAACATAATGGTACAAATTGTGGGGGGTGAATTTTATTACAAAATTCGCGTTTTGTGAATGCTTAAAAGATGACTTACTTCCATTGACAACCGACCTGAACATGCCCTAGAAGAAGCCAATGCTTAGTTGGTAAAAATAATTGCGATCGCTGTAAGTTTTGGTCAGTTTTGCGCTTCCTACAATGCTTCGTTCACCCACTCTTGCCATCCAGCATGGCGCACCCACGTGATCATGTGACGTAGATGCAAAGGGTCAATAGAATAGAGTCTAAAGAAAAAGGTCTGAAGTCGGAAGAATGAACTCTGAAGAAAGAAGTCAAAAGAGTTCTCTCCTTCTCTCTCTGTCTTTCACTCTTTTTTTTTTTACAGGTATGGTGTAAAACACATTGAAGTCGTACAACTACAGTAGGTAGCGGTATATGCACCTTTCGGCTGCCAACCGCCATTGAAAGAAACACAACAAAACAGAATTCTAAACAATTTTAAACTCTAAGCATTCTAGAATGTTGTGTCGCTGTGACAACCAGATTCAATGATCAGCATGATGATGTCATATAGCCCTATAGCAGTTACAGAAAAAATACTTCTACAGCCCCATGGCCCTCTTTCCCTCTCTCTTTCTCTTTTCTCTCCTTTTTTTTTCAATGGTTTAGTGTAAAACACATGCTTTGAAGATGTACAACTACAGAAGGTGGCAGTAAATGCACCTTTCGGCTGCCAACCGCCATTAAAGGCAACACCACAAGCAACAACAACCATGGATAAAAGGCAAAGAAACATTGATTCATGTTAGACAAAAGAACTTTATCAACAGTCCACATGCCATAGTTTCGAGTAGGACTGTGTACTATCAACAGCAGCTGCAACTGAATATAAGCAACAGCTCTCAAGGTAAATGAAGGTTCAGATGATGATGAAGAGCTGCGGGAATTTGAAGGACTAGAAAAGTTATTTTCCCAACCAACAGCCAGATGTTCCCAGATGAGGCTCATTCACACCTGCACTATGGTGCCAGCCCAAAGATGATCTCAACAGGAGTTGAATGGACCCAGGAGGGTTCTCTTATCGCTGTTGACAAAGCTTCTCTAGTCACAGAAGAAAAACCTATCAGAAACCAAAAAGAAGGGCTCAAAGAAGATGGTTACGAGGTGATGACCAGCACCAGTCAGCAACTGGTGATGACTCCACAAAACCTCAGCTATGATCAGACGTATCTTCTGCATCCACAATATGGATGGAATAATACAATCGCTACACTTCCACCTCCTCAATGCAACACTTTGCAGCCAAGACCATCCGAGGAAAACTATAACTGTGAAAACGCAAATAATAGTGCTACTTCAGAATTACCAAAGGAGCATGTCTCACACAATCAAAACAACACAGAAGTAAAAACCAAACAACAAATGGACAAAATGGCAATAGGACAAAAAACACTGGAGGATATTGTGGAACGAAATAAACTGACATTGGGACGTAACACAAAATATGGGTCCTATGCCAGCGCACATGCACTTAGGGTTCCCCAAAACAGAGTAAAGGCACAGCAAGTTCCAAAAGCAATTCCCAGCTCAGAAATTCAAAGCAAGATTCAGCTGCAAAACACACAGGTACAGGTCAGTCAGATAAAAGAAGGGAAGAAAGCTGAGTGGAAGGAAGACTTAAATCCAGCTGGAGTCCAAACCACCCAGATTGGACAACAGCTCTCAGATACACCCTCCAGCACACCTCAAAGTTCCAGCGCCTACAAAGTACTGCCCCCTATAGGCCAGCCAGGATCAGAGAGGGAAACTGAGTTAAGTCCCACACAGCCTAGCCACAGAAGAGTATCTGATGATTACCTTGTGCAAATGGAAAGAAAGAAGCTCTTGAGAACAAGGTCTGCTTATAAAACAAATGTGATCCATGAGCAGAATAAAAAGACAAGTAGTATTCCCCGTCTTCCAGCCAAGGATCCGGATAACAACAACAAGAAAGTTCCCAGAATAAAGCCTTTGGAAAATGCTAAAACCATCGCCAAACCCTTTGTACAGGTCAGTCAGATTAGCAAAGGGAAGAAAGCTGAGCAGAAAGAAGACTTAAATTCAGCAGGAATCCAGACTGCTCAGATTGGACCACAGCTCTCAGATACACTCTCCAGCACACCTGAAAGCTCAGGCTCCTGCAAAGTGCTGCCCCATATAGGTCAGCCGGGATCAGAGAGGGAAGCTGAGTTAAGTGCGATACAGGCTTGCCAAAGAAGAGTATCTGATGGTTATCTTGTACAGAAGGAGAGAGAGAAGCCTGCTTATAAGGCATACAATTTGAGAGATTACAGACAGTTGAAACCTGTCATTCTTCAAGGTCTTGGACCAAATTACGCTGCTGCTGAGAAAGGAGCTGAGAAAATGAAACGACAGAAGCTGTATTCAAATGTGATCAGCGAGCAGAACAAAAAGACAAGTAGGACTCCCTGTCTACAAGCCAAGGATCCGGATACCAACAACAAGAAAGTTCCCAGAATAAAGGCTTTGGAGTATGCTAAAACCATTGCCAAACCCCTTGTACCAGTCCATCCTAAAATGAGAGACAAACAAGTGACTCGAACTGAAGACATCACTGAGCATGCTCATTGTGTGTTTGGACAGAACCGTTCCCAGCTGACCACTCTGGAATTGCTCAAGAAAAGACACAAAGCAGAGAAACCGGCCTTTGCAATGATACACAAAACATATGCTATCTGACAAAAAAAGTGTGTGAAAAATACATTGGAACGCTAGGCTTGCTTTTTTTGTGTGCCAAACACTCACACAATCCCCCATAAAGATGCTACAAGCAAATTTGTGAGCCGGGAGCATACTTATGACTACCTGTACGACCCAGTTTACACAGTCTCATCAGAAGTAGATCATATGGGGAACTTTCTCGATTTTTAATCTATGATTTTATGTCTGTTTTATTTTATTTTGTGTGTGGTGTATGGAAGCCAAATCCAATCAAACTGCAAACCAATTCTACCTATGGGTAGAAATAAAGTTACCTGAACCTGTGACAACGCACTCAAGAGTTCTCTAATGGTTAGAGCAGGGCTATTCAAGGCCTGGGGGCCAAATCAGGCCCTCCAATCGATTCAATCCCGCCCACACCCCATCTTCCAAATATTAATATTAATATTAGTATTTTTTTATTATGTTATTGTATTAACTCAATTTATTGCAACAGTGTTTTGTGCGACCCAAAATGTTGTTACAGTGGCGTGTTGTGCACCATGGCCCTCCAAAAAATCTGGCCCTCAGGAAAATGACGAATAGCCCTGGGTTAGAGAGTTGTGTGACAGTGATCCAGCGTGTTCTGCTCTCTTGTCGGGAACTGTCCGGCAGTGCCTCCTGTATTCTGTTAAAATGCAAGGGTTTATCAGACCATACTAAAGTAGTAGTAGTAGTAGTAGTTGTATGTGCCACTCATTCAGAACAAAATAAATAACTACTTATACCTCAGATTTACAGAGTTTGTGCTTTGCTCGGTGATTCTGCAGGAATCCGCTCCATTTCTCAATCCTCTGTGTCCCTTTTTTACCCGTAAACTGTCATGTTTGTTTAGGCACGAATGGACCATGAATGTCTCTGATGTGGTTTAACCACCTCTGGAAGACAGGATATGTTTAAAGAACAAAATATTTTTTGTAAAAGCGTGTGTTCTTGGTTGGTCAGGCCACACACAGTCAGGAGGCATTTTGCTGCATGTAGCATTATTACGCCACTACCTTCGTCAATCAGCTATGCGTCTTTTGCTTGCCAGGGCGGCTAGTCTTTTTTGCTAGCTATGTCACCGTATTGTTATCTGTAGTTCCATTTGACATATAAAGCAATCCAAACATTAAGATACTGAGTCCAGTGCATACGTAGCATTTGAGGGTAGGGCTTAACTCGTATAATAGAAAAACAAGCATCAGTTTACACGGACACAGGTTCGTATATTGATAAAAGGACAAGTTCCATTTTAAGCAATATTTATTTGGGAGTTCAGCTCATTTTGAAGTCTGGATGATTTAAAATGTATTCGGTTCCTTAACAGAGTTCATGTGAAAAATCAATACAATTATGCAGTCCTGGTGCTATTGCGGCACAGTCCATAATTCATTCATTAACCAACATCTTTAAACAAAGACTTGTTTATAATACAGAACAGGTGTAATCAAAAAGGCAGCGGTGGCTGAGCTGGACACCCGGTGGACTTGGGCACCGTTACCTATAAACAAATATAAAAAAAAAAAAAACACAGACTATCAACTTAATGCTCACTACAGCCCGTCATAGGAAACATACCACTTCGAGGGCACGTCGTACAGGGGCTTTTCACTAGGCTTGGAATGACCCATAGCTTCAGAAGACTACCAGGGACACACACACCCGGTCTACAGTGAAGACGCACCCAAACGGAATGCATTATTGTAATATTCATATCTTCTGTTTAGCATGTAACACCCTTTGCCAAACACACATTCTCCGTAAAGACGGTGACAGCACCAGGCCAAATTACCAAGTGATCATATAGGATACAAAAAAAACAGTACATATCTCATTAGATCCCAGTCTGAATCCAAAACCAATGGGCTACTTGAGATGTGAATATTGAGAGCCCATTCAATAGTAAGCCTCCAACCTGCTCCACATCCAGATGGTTTTCATTCAAATAACCTATCTCTGTAAAAATCTCCTCTTTTCATTTTCACCCCATAATATCATAAATATATCTGGGCCCAGCTGCTATGGAATATATGAAAGAGTGTATTTCTGACTGTGCGACGTTAATCAAACAATAAATTGAAACTGGCCATGAAAAAGCCAACGATCCTTATCTGTGATCGGTGTAGGAGAACTGGCATATTCATTCATTTTGACTTTGAAGAACATTAGACCAGCGACTGGCTCTCTTAAAAGGGGTGTTTCACTGGACGTTAAATTAATTTCACAAATCGAGCCATTACCCAGCCAACAGATGTGTGCATATGGCATTGGACAGCACCGGTATTCAGCCTATTGATTCGCTTTCTATTGCAAGCAGAGACCATAATAGCTATAACCTTGACTCTGCAAGTTCTTCCTCGTCTGTCAATATTTTCAAAATGGGCAAGTTTCAAGGTTTGTGCTTTTTTGTAATAAATATGCTGCCGTTTCAAGTTGACCCTGATTTGAACAACAGGTGATGGTCCGCAGCTTGTAGGAAATGTCAACAAGAAGGGCACAGTATGGACGGATCAAAGAAAGAGCTTCCCGAGATGCAAGAGCCATTTTAATAAACATGGACAAGTTGCACTGATGCAATATAGAGAAAAATAATAGTTCTCTTTGAAGATATACAGAGAATAGAAAAAGCAAATGGTTTCACTTTCCCAAAAATATATTTTGTGAATTTATAGCTTAAGTTAAGAAATCTTCACTCTGCATCTGTTTAGTCATAACTAGATCTTGATTGATCCTGCGCGTAATATTAGCCTTTAGTCTTTTCCGATATAAGTGGTTATAGTTGCTTTATTATGGTCGAATAAAATATAGTTCAATGTGTATATCAATCTTTGTGAGGACATTGGAGTGTTTACTGGCATATACATATATATGGCATGTCACCATTTTTTTATTTATAACATAGCCTATGTTTACTTGGAGGCCTGTGGCATAGTGGTCAACACACTCACAAATAGGAGATGGGGGATGAGAGAATCCATGTCCTCAGCATTACAATGGGTCCTGTAGCTTCATGTTACGATGTATGGGTTGGAAAAATAGCCTTCATGCTTTAGTTTTCATATTTGTGCACACAGAACCTCAGCAGAGGATGCATGAAAATGATTATAATTTCAAATTGAAGCGAACAGTTGCTGGTTATCAGATTTTAGAATGTGATGATGATTGCCATGAAAATGTGATGATGATTGCAATGAAATATCTAAGAGGTAAATTTACAAATGTTCTTAACACAATTATTTCTAAGCATGACTAGACCTTATAACACGACAGCAAAAATCTACAGATCCACTGATGATACTGTAAATGCTGCCATCCACACCATCCTCACACACCTACAGGGGAGGGACATGTATGTGAGAATGCTCTTTATTGACTATTCTTAAGCATTCAAGCCTGTGTGACAAGCTCCTCCTCCTGGGACTGACCATCCCTCTGCAGCTGGGTGCTGGGTTCCCCCACAGATTGGTCCCAGTCTGTCCCTACTGGAAACATAACATCAGCAACAAATCTGTCAGCATCAGTTTCCCCCAAGGCTGTGTCTCCAGCCCCCTGCTCTAAACCCTCATTACCCATGACTGTGTCTCATCACAACACAAGCATTATTAAATTTGCTGATGACACCACAGTCTTTGAGCGGATCATCAGAGGAAAGGAGACAGACAAGGCAGAGGTGACTTCACTTGAGGCCGGGTGTAAGGGAAATAATCTACATCTAAACATCAACAAAACCATGGAGATCATTGTTGACCCAAGGAAGAGGACAGTATATTGTGTGCCCATCTACATTGGAGAGGGTGGAAGTAGAGAGGGAAACATCATTTAAATTCCTTGAAATCTACAGTGATAATCTTTTGGTGACAGCACACAAGATAACTCATCAAGAAAGCCCACACAAGACTTTCTAAGAAAGAAGATATGCTATGAAAACCAAAATCTTAAGCAATTTTTAGTACAGTGAGAGTGTTAACAACTCCATCGTGAGACTGTACTGAGCAGCAAAGGAAGGTACTCCAGCATGCGACTAAAACATCTGTGGGCCTTCCCCTCTCGACGGGATAACTTCAACAGTTGAGTAATCAAGAGGATCCAAAACATTACTGGGTCCTCAGAACTCACTATTTGCACTACTCTCTTTGGGAGGCGCTACAGGAGCATCCAGTCAAGAGATTGTGTTATGCACTGTATGGTCTATTATCTTTTTTATTTTAGTATAGGTAACTATACTATTATTGCCAATGGAACCAAGCAAGTAAGAATTTCACTGCATAGTTTAAACTTTGTTTAACTGTTTCCATGACAATATGTTTCTTTGAATCTTGGAATTTTTGCTATATTAATTTTGGCTGCCCTCCATCGGTTTGAAATATTATTATTCGTGGGTCCCAAGTGACATCACACACTTGTTGCTACCATCTTGAGGAAGGAATGTTGCACTGTGGGCTGTTTGTTTCAGGTTAGTTAGCAGTTGGCTAATGCTAGTTTGCATATTATTGTGTGGCTATGCTAATAAACGTTAGCCGACTTCCAAACAGTTTTAACAAGCCTGATTTATTTGTGTTGTTATATTTTATTATATTATATTTTAGTCACTCACCCGCGCACAAAGTCAGTGCTCTTGAAATCTTTGGGGGCTTGTCCGGTCGCAGAGGGCTTGTGGACGAAGCTTAGATTGAAATGTCCGCAAAACTTTGTTGTGGCAAGTTGTTGCTGCTTTCATGTGCCAGCAACTCACCACAGTAGATAAGGATCAAAGCCTGTAAATTCTGTCTTCCTGAAGTATCAAAATCGGAGACAGAATAACCCATGAATAGAATGTTGTGATGTTATCTGAAACTCGGCAATGGCTGCCAGCGTAAATGTTGCTTTGCTGCGTAGTGGTAGAAATGAGCAAAAAGTTCAGGTGAAATATATCAATTGTGTAAGTGAGAGAGAGTTTTGAGCTCTGGAGACAAAATTACAGTAACGTGCAGATAACATTTCTGTTAAAAGGACTTTCTGTTCTTTTCATATCCTGTGTTGTTAATATTCCAACAGCTGTGTGCACTGAACCCAATGAAACACACTTGCATTTTGCACTGTATTTATTCAACATCTGTCTGTGCACCTCTTCTTCTTCCTCCCCCCAGATGCACGTCTCTCCACAGACAGCAGACATCCATCTTAGAGCGAGATAACCACGGCTTCACCCAATTATATCCTATTTTCCGTGTTCCACTGTACTGAGAGCAGCTCATTAGCCTTTAGCATGTGACGCTACCGGTGACAGATAACAAGCGTCATGCTCATATCCTGCTCCGGAAACATCAGGAAGGGCTAAGCTGAGATAAACACTGCTGATACAGTCTGGGAGCATTTAATTAAACTGGAGAGGCCCCCTGCCAAGAGACATCTCAGTATTTGTCCCATTGTTTGTTTTGGACACTGACGCCATTTTTATTTTATTTTTTTAAGAAAAAGAGAGACACCATGATACATTTCCTTAAAATACTGGTTAATAAAGAGTGGTTCTGAGGCTAAACCATGTCTAAAACTGAACTAAAATGTACCTAAACCATGGATTACATTGTGACTCGATATTGATCTAAACCAGGTCAAAGTGTAATCTTATTTCAGTTACACAAAAAGCTAGACCACAAATGGAGAGCCCTGAGTGTCAACAGAAGAGGCCTGTGTACCACAGTTTGAGAACCTCTGGCCTAAAACAAAATAAAGTCCAAACAGGAAGTAAAGGGTTTTTTTTAACAGGTCCTTGTCATGGAAACAGAAGGGGTTGTGTTGCTCACCTAATTCTCCACCTTAGGCTTTCACAGGATAAAACATACAAACACGTGACATCTAGAAGAGCCTAGATATGTCCTGCAGATCAAGTTATGAAGGAACCCAGGAGGAAAGAGCATCAAGTGTGGACTATTGTTGTGGGATCAATATAGAACATAATTGTTATGACAAAATGGGGTTTAAATGGCTGTTCAAAACAAAAATAATCCACTCAACTAGACCACATTTGTATAGTATTGTTATGTCCAATCAATGTATTTGTTATATGTTCTTAAAGGTGCCCTATGTAACTTTTCTGGAGGGGGGTACGCCACCTGCTTGTCTCCATGGAGATCTAAAATTGCTTGGCCTGAAATGTTCCACAGTATATAAACGTATCTTTGTATGAAGGCAAGCAAGTGATGCCAAACAGGTTCAATTACATGTCATTACATTACTAAGCTGACAGTAAGAATGCATGTTTTTCAAGGTATTTTTGAGCAATAGATACATATTAAATTGTAAAAATTCTAAATAGACTTGGTAAACTTGGCAAACCAATATCATTTACAAGAATTTTACTTGACATTCCATTAAAATCAGGAAATCCAACCTTTAATAACTAAAGGAAATGGTTCTGAACTACAGAAATGACTTGCTCTACGTAAGTTGTTTTATTATGTAAAAACAAGCCTGTCAGTTCTCCCGTTTCTATTATGACATATTTTAGATTCATATTAGAATGAAAACATTTAAAATCAGTACCTTAGAAAACGTACAGTGTCTATAATTCTGAGTAAGAACTGCGTGACATTGTGGCAAGTAGACACCCAGTTGTCTCATACGATTCACCAATTAGTTTGTCTTCCGTTGGCCACACTTTGCTGGATTTTTGTTCACGGCAAACCAGTTTCCTGCTGAGGTTCAATGCTAAAGCCACCATTTAACAAGCTGGTGAATGTGTCACACGGGTACATGGCTATTACTCAAACATATAATACACTCCATAAAACCACAGAGTTCAAAATGGCACAAGTAAGCTAAATATAGGTTTTGTATCCTTTAAAACAGTGATAGACTGAAAGAAATCTAGCTATTTAAACCATAACAATGCAAAAGAATTGTTTAACTTGCCGTTTGTAAAATGTCTACGATGTGATGACGGATGAATACGTGAAATCTTTCAGACAAAACACATCCAGAACAATGACACGAGGAGTGGTGCGATGATCGAGAGGCCGAGGAGGCTGATAGCTCTGCTGCTGCGGTGAAGTTCAATGGAGCAGAAAGGTTGAACAATAGCGGTAGAAATAGAGCATTTATGTGAATGGCTTGAGATATGATTGACTGCCTTGTAAAGCTAGAAACCCTTCGCTACCAATGTGTTTGCCCTGTCTCATAATGGTTAAGTCAATAGTGGATCATTTTCTAGTTGAGGTTAAATACAAAGGACACTTATTATGCAAAATCAACTTTTAGGAGCTTCATTGTATTCCCTTCTCATTAAACCACTCAAAGTTGTGTTTAGAGTGATCCATGCATGTTTGGTTAATCTTTATTCTCCTGCGGACGGTATTGCTTCGACAGTCACAGTTTCACGGCTACCCAGATTCCTCGTAGTGTAGCCATTTTGACACAAATGGGAAGTTGCTCGCTATCGTGAACTGCAGAATTTCCAATATAACATGAAGCCGCAGCGGAAAACAGCGCCCCAGTTTTCAACCTGGAAGTACGCTGACTTGTTTTTTATTAAGTGGTTTTAGATCAATATTACAATTTCAAATGTCCAAAAACATTTAACATAATGATCCTCAGGTGTTGTAGATTGGAACTATATCACACAAAGCACAGTAGGGGTCTTCTTTAAAAAAAAAAAAAAACTCCCTAAACCTTCTGACAGTCTGACAAGCTGCATTTTAGATGTTTTTCATATTAGCAAAAACATTAAATGCTATTTGATTGGCATGCCTGCATTGTCCCTTCATCTTATCAACCACAATCAGATGTAAACAAGTTGACATATTTTTCTGTATTTCCCGTCATGAAAGACACTTGTTTATTGTATTTGCTGAGGATTGATGTGCCGTTTGTAGCATCTCTGCGACCCAATCAATGCCCTTTGCCAATAATCTATGAGTGGGCCACCCTGGGGTGCTGCACGGAGGTGGCTTAGCTTCAGGCTGCTCATAAACATTAAGCGATGGACCAATATCCCAGCATACAGATGACTGCATGGGACAGAACATGGCATTGACTATTGGGTTGAGTTTATACTTCCTCCCATTACAGTTTGCATTCATAGCACTAGAGATGGGGCGATCTATTGCTTCAGAAATATCACCCATTTATCACTATATAGCCTTATGAGAGCTTATCAATTACCCATATTGACCTATGCGCTTGAATGCAACATGTAACAGGGCAGGTCCCTAGGGAGAAGCAGACAATGGCGCAGATTGAGGACCACATAGAGAAATTCAATATAATCCATCACCCAAGGTTTCATTTTCTACGAACCATGTGTTTTATAACCTAATAAATAATCTTTTGCAGGCAGGAAAAATACTATTTATATGTGACCTCCGGCGTTTCAAATGGGCCCACATGGAGACTGGGGACAGCAATTGAGAATAATTATTAAATGTGTGGTTTTCTGTAGCAAGACTATGCAAAAAGGAAATGAAGAAATAAATGTATTCAGGGTTGGTTGTTGTATATCCTTTTAGTATGAAGAGCAGAGAGGAGAGGCAAATGCACAAAAGGCCTGATGGAGTGTGTTAGGGATGAAAGAAAAGAACATGGCTGTTGTGGTCAATAGTGCAATTAGGGTATTGCGAGATCCCAGGCTCATCCTTTTGGGTTTATGTTTTCCTCAAAACATAGTTGGTTCTGAAAAAAGACTCTGAGGAAAGCACATAAACAGGAGACCGGAGGAAACATGAGTGAGGGGACTAGTCTGTTTGTCGGCTTGTCAGATGTTCTGTCGCAGATGTCGAAATATGAACCAAACCAAGCCACATACATATACAGTTTTACAGGTTTCTGCACAAAGCACAAAGTAGACCATTTTGCGTTTACTCATTCGCTGTGTGGTAGACTATACTCCTGCCTGGAGGCCGTTTGATGGAAAAGTAACCACTGATCACCACCAGGCAGGAACTCACTCACACACCACATTTAAGGAGGGTGACTCTAACCGCCAATCTTCTTTTAAGATGACCACTTCACCACCTGAGCCAGTCGCAAACAGTTAATTTAACAGTTAATTGTTTGGGAATTTGGTGCATTATAAGTGCAATTGAAAATGCAATACAGAATCAAATGTGGAGCAGATTCAGTTTAGCTGCTGTTCCATGCATTTGCACCTCTACTGTTTCATTTGACAAATTGAGTATGGTCAATAATAGCCACTGTGCCTATAGTAATCAAGTACATGTATTTCGCACTGTTCAGTGATGACAGGAGGAGGTAATCCTTCTGACATTTAAGTGCATGGCAGTGTGAAACGTAATACAGCTGTAGCGTAGGTTTTAGCTGGAGAATCTTTGAATAATTTAAAAAGTGTTAAAATAATGTGCTGGTTAAATATGCTCTAATTCCTCTTTTATTTGTTTATATTTTTCTGATGCCACTCCCTTATCTTCTACTTTTACTCCTTTACTTGCCTTATGTTCCACCTGGTTTTGGGTTTTGTGTGTGTGTGTTCCCCCCTTCTGTTGTTGTGTTGTTGTTGTTGTTGTTGTTTTTGTTGATCTATGTTTGAATGAAAAATAAAATAGCAGGGGAAATATATGTGCTGGCAACATGTAAGTTGGAGCTAAGAAAGTGACTAAAACGTGCCGCTTGTGTGTAATAAGTGTACACATTATTACCGTTTGACCAATATATTTACTATTTAACAGCAGTTTGCCAGACCGAACCCTTTTTTATTTATTTTTTATATGTGTGGTATACCCAACACATATCTATAATTACATAATAGTTACAGCTAAAATAAATTAAATAAATTACAATATAGGCCTACTTGTAATGTGTTTGTTATAGCTAAATGATAGTGTCACTTTACAACTGTAGTCGGATTTTTTGATGTCCACATAAGCCGCCCTTTGAATAGAATAACATGATAGTTATTATACTTTGATTTATAGCTCAATACCAAGGATTTATCCAAACACATCTGCCTCCGCCACACCTCATCTGGTCCACGTTTTGGTCTTGTGCGTCGCCTGTGCTTGCATAGAAGTCATTTATTTCAAGTGTGGCTTTGATCTAATGTAGAAGTTGCCCGTCTCTGTTGAGGTGACGTTAATTTGACAGCTCCTCCCTTAATGCGCACGGTATATGATACATTATGCACACATGTTTGGACACACACCATTATACTCTGGTTTAATGTACTAGAGAAAGCCACTGCACGCTTACAGGCAGCTGCATCCTTACTACTATGTGTTTTTTCCAGATCTACGTCAAAGATACACAGCAGGGGGGCATTTGCATGTTGTAATAAGGTCTACATATCACATCTCCATGGGATGAGAAGCAAGAGCAGAGGTCTCGATGCAAACAGGGTGTCATGCCACTGTCTGTCTGATTTATCCGTGCTCCACTGTAGATTGTTTGATGCCCAGTGAAATTGAATATGACATCTTTGGCGGCACAGATAGCGAGAACGGAGGAGGTTAGCAGATGGGTTTATTTACTTCACAGTGCAGCCCCTCAGTGTTTGTGAAGCGCAACAGTGTAAATGTCACCAAGTCTGTCCAAGTCTGTGTTGGTTTTTGAAAAGCCATCTCCTCAAAGAGTCCTCTTGCTGTGCATCACCTTTTAGAGTTCTTTGAGGCCTTCCCTTTTCTGCAATATCTAACTTGCGTTCATTGAATAGGTAAAAAAAAATCTTTTCAAAATGTGTTTTCATAGAGTAATTTTTTTTGGACATATTTCCGTTTGGGGCATAGTTTATTACATGTACTTCAAATCAAAATAAAGCACTATACACACACCAACAAATGCACACATAAAAGCACCCTACCTCCCACACGAGGCTGAGTACAGATGCACCAGTTGAGGAAGCACCATCAGAGTTTCTTTCTGACACAGGATACGAGGGCCCCGAGAAGAGATGAGAGACCAAACCCCCACCAGGGGACCACATGTCTTGAGCCTGCTCTTACAAACCTGAACTAACTGGTAATGAAAAGATGCCATTTGGATGCATATTGTTGCTGTTGGCCGAATTGAAAACTAATTAATAGTGAAAATACCAGAATGACTAAATACAATGAAATAATAGATGCTTTTTATGCAGTCATTTGCAGTTATTTATGTTTTTGAATTTACAATACGTTCACCATTTTGTCATGATGTTCTTGGGAAAGACACTTCACTCATCTTGCCTGTGCTCATGAGTAATTGCTGTTGATCGAAGGGGCCAATGGCGTGAATTGTCACTCTCACTTCTGTCAGTCTACCCCTGGGTGGCCAGCTGGGGCTTCAGAAGAAACTTACCACTACAAAGTAGGATTTGAATGCATGATAATATGAAGAATTTTATTGAGAAGAAAAGAGATCTCTCCAGACGGAAAATACCTGCTGCTTTCAAACACATTTTATCGCTGTGCTGTTCAAGGAAAGTGTTTTGAAACAGAATCCCGCAGATCTCCCCTCCAACCGTTTCAGGGGCAGCAGTGCATTACAGAGTTTAGCCTTGGGACATTAGTCCTCATCTTTGTGCTGAAGACCACATGAGAGCCCAGACCAGACTCCAGGATGGGTTTAACAAGGATCCTTGCGTTTTTGAGTTTCTGTGAGGTGTAAAGATGCTTCAGGCGACGGTACCGAAAAATAAAAGAATAAAATAAAGTGAGTCAGTGAGGGTTCAAGGACAACTTAAAACATGTACTCCGATGTTTTAGCCTACTGTATTTTTGAACACAGTGGATAGGCCGCGTTCTTTATTTTTGAAGCATTTGAATATGTATATGCATTATATTATATTGATGCAACAAAACAGAGACGTCACCAAATCATATTCTATTATTACATTTACTGTGAAAAGAAACAGGGTTTTTATTGTTCACAATTATTAATATTATCAAAGGAAATGATTCAGTTTCTGCAGCTCCAATAAATATCCAGGACACGATAGAAACACAATACTAACATATTTCCAGGTTTGTCTGTGGATATTATTTCCATAGGTCTGGATGGGTCTGGATGGGTCTGGATGGGTCTGGATGGGTCTAAATGGGTCTGGATGGGTCTGGATGGGTCTGGATGGGTCTGGATGGGTCTAAATGGGTCTGGATGGGTCTGGATGGGTCTAGATGGGTCTGGATGGGTCTGGATGGGTCGTAGATCTTAACTAAACTTAAGAATCCCTCTTGACTATCGGTAGTTGTCCATTTCACATTTTCCCCCAAAAATGCACAAGATTTGGCCATAAAATGTTGAAAAGGTTTCAAAGGTTGTCATTCTGGAGACTTACCGGGAGTCATTTTCAATCTGAAGGCACTGGTCTGAGATGCTAGAATGAATGCCGCTACATTAGTCCTACCTTAAGGGAGGAGTTATAACCTGAAACCACTCTCTTTGTTTCCCCATGAGTTGTTCCATTGTTGTACAGTAAATGGAGCTCATGCATTTCCAAGTTTTGCAGAGGTTCTGAAAGTACATTTTTCATTCATTTTTTACTTAAGGATTTAGACATTTTTAGATTCTAAGAGCTAAAATGCGCAATGCGGCTAAGCTGCTACGTGGTAACTATTATTGCGGGTGTTTTCAGTCCAAAGAAACACATATAATACAATAACTTGCCAGTTTATAAAGTTTCAGAAACAGGTTTTAAATAAAATGATAGGTCTTGTGCATTGACTTGAAGAACAAAGTCTACTAATATTCTTACTACAATGTGTTGAGACTCAATGTACTACTTGTGCCAGCGCCAAGCCCAGAGAAATCAAGAGGGTCACAACAATACACAGAGAGCTGCAGCCTGGGAGCAGATGATTTTCTGTGGGCCTTATGCACGCGAACATTTTTAGATTTCACCCACGCCACAAATAAAGCAACCTCCTTTTTTTTTTTTTTTTTTTTTTTTTTTTTTTTTTTTTTAAATAGCACTCACATTCACACATGCTCAAAGCTGAAGCTCAGATACTGCCCAACATCTAAAATGAGTGTGACCCTTTGCTTTTCTATGCTGGTATAGCCTGACCCTTCTCCTCTCCCCTCATGCAGACTCTTCATCGCCTAACAATAGATTTCCCATTACAGCGCTCTCCGTCTCTACAACCCTCCAACACGCCTCCACAATGTTTACCCCAAAGAGTGATCTGATTCCCCCGTCCGCGGATTTGACTCTAAGCATATTATAAATGATGTTATGGATTGAGCACGCTTGAATATATTGGTCTATAAGTGCCACTGTGAGTGTGTGCAGTAGATTAAGGCTTCATTGTATTATAAAACCCCTTATCTTCATGTTTTTTCGGCACTGCTCTCTGCCACACACGCACACATACATCCACGCTGGTGAGCTTTTCAATTATGTAATTACAGTGGCACTGAATGGAGCCTGCTGGACACTGGAGGTCTATTGTTGAATGGCCTGTCCCCCATAGACAGCAATTACCTGGCAGGCTGCAGGGGAGACGCACACTATTGTCCTCTGTTTGTGCCCGCCATGCCAGCGCCGTATCCTCATCTACGTAGTTTGGTTGCTGCAGAGCTAAAGCGGTCATATGTCATCATCGGGGTCAACGCAATCCACCACATCAGGCAGGACTAGATGATTTCATATAGAAACGAATGCGATACTGTTGTGAAATCACCCCTCCAGTCAAGACAGAAACCCACACATTACATAAAAGGCACATTTTAATATAAAAATAGCATAAAATCATTTTTTTACAAAATGAATGAATTGCTTCAAAGGATACCCTTGTAATAAAATCACAGAGACATGAGCATTGACAGTAGTTACACCTTTGACAGTGGCAAAAGCAGCGCAAAATGTGAAATTGACTTTGGCATGGAAACATGAAGGTGACGCTTATTTATTCACATTTGTCTGGAGTTTTCGGCATTTTTAATATTAAACCATCGGCCTAGAGTTACAGTACAATTGTAAATTTGTACAGGAAATAACAGATGTTTAACTTGAGTCGAGTTAGAAATGGCCGAGATCAGGTAATGAAAGTGGACCGGTGCATACTTTTCATACCCTACAGTGCAGAAAGACTATTTCCAGCTTTATGTTTTTTCTCTTTACATAAAAGAACATTTCATAGTAAAACAAATTATATACAATTCTCCAATATGGAAAGTCAAGACGTACTCTTCCGAAATAATATCAACTACAACCTACAGTTCAATAGTCAGTACCAAAGGAAGGGAAGAGGAGAAAACATCATACATCAAACATCATAAGAACTACTATTATTTCAATTGACAGATGTTAAAAATATACATTTTCCCAGAGTTTTAGTTCCAGTTTTATAGGTCGCTTTCCAAACTGAACTAAAACTATTAAAAACAAAATTTGAGCAGGTGGAAGAAATGACATGGATGAAGACAAAGTTAGAGTTTTCCTGAATAGTTTTAGAATGCTCTTCTTAAACTATGTTATTAAATATTATATATATATATATATTTGTGTTGACATTGTTGTATAAAAATGTGGCGTTTGACATGCGAGTATGATAACAGTACCACAGCGCAGAGGAAAATCCTTTAGCTGCTGCTTGAGTTTTCATTGGGAGTGAGCCGTTATCCTCCGACCGCCATGTTGTTGATGTTCGCCAGGCTGTGCACCAGTCTCTTGGTGAAAAGCGGGTGAGATTTTCCACAGTAAGTATGAGTCGTCTTCAAAAGTTGCTCTTCGAGTGGATCCAACAAACCGCTCACTGGGTCCGTGCCAAACGAGTACTGCAATGGCAACGGCGGGCATGGGTTAGTTCCTGAAATATGGCGTTTCCTGGTTCAATTCAAACAAATGAGAATTCCCCAGTGGCTGACGAGCAGCGGGTGATGGAGCATTCAGACGCAGAGAGCCAAATTTTCTTAACGACCGCTCTAAATCCTGTTATTTCTGCTTGTTTAAAAGTTGAAGATGCTCCGGGGAGAAGTGGAAAGCAAAGACAGAAGGTACTTAAAAGTTAAAATGAGCCAATCAGATCTCTAAATGGTGTCAAAACTCCCCTGGGGAAAGTACTCAAACCTAGATGGCCATTGTCGAGAGAGGTGCTAAGAGTGGCTTTTTAGTGTGCTGGAGACTTCTTTGAAACCATTTTATTATGCTTTATTCATAATCTAGAATAGGCTAAAATATTTGTCGAATAATGAAATTAAAGAATAAATAAATAAATGGGTTTATAGGTTACGACTCTTAATTGACCACAGAAAAGTTTGGTCAAAAAAATACAGGAGCTTTTATTGCTTAAAAATACCTTGCCGTGACTGGGCTTGCCTTGCCGCAGATCTGACCTGTAACTTGGCCTAGGTGGTAGTGCGACCTGCTTGTCTCCATGGAGATAGACACGTTGGTAACACTTTATAATTACTACATTTATTCCTGCCTGAGTAAAGCATGAACAATGACTTATTTCATGGTGAACTAATAGTTTATTAAGAATGATTCCGGATTATTAATTACACAACTAACACAACTACAATTCCTAACCCCAACCTAAATGAAGTAGTTACTAAGCCTGAATCATGCTTATGGTACTCACAAGTTTACTGTCAAACTGTGCAACATTCAGTCACTGTCACTGTTGTTCCAAACTCTAAACAGTATATTTCATGCATTTCTGCTTTTTTGTAGTCACAACTCATTATGTTCTTGCACATAACGTATTCTATCATAGTTTATATTTTACTATTATTGTTCAGAAGCAAGTTTCTAGTTTATGATTATATTCTTGCACGTTATAGCACATATCCTTTGTTCATGCCAAAATGAGTTTGAATTTAATCACCATTTACCCTTATTTTGCACTTAGATCAATTACTTCAGAGGTGACACATGGGAAGCACAGTTTGAACCTGGTCTGAAATTTTAGTCTCAATTAGTAAAGTCTACAACTGCAACTCACGGCGTTTGGACAAATTAAAAAAGTAAATTCACATAAGCCCTCTTTAGTCAGGTGGGACTCCCAGGCCGATGCATTCAGCGAGGCTCAACATAAAGTGGTTGTGGTCTTTTTCATGCTATAGGCTTACGGCCCGGTCATAAGTGGGGATTAGAGGCGAAATTTCATGTCTTTCCAATAATGAAAGTGCCTTTACAATGCTCTAAGGAAATCAAAGGGGAATTACCACTTTTATGCTAGCTCATTTGCTTGTGGTCAGGTCCCGCCTTGATATTGGGTCACAAAGAGAAATGGTGTTTTTATGAGCGCGCCAACATTCGCACACCCATTGGTCATAAAGTTGCATTTACAGTTGCTTGTATTGATTTTGGGGCGGCTGATGGGCCACTGTTGGTTGCGCAGACTCTAAATGCATTCATTGGTTGTAAAAATTTAACTGCTGCATCCCGGACAGGGCTTTTACATCCGAGAGACAGCGAGGAGAGCGTTTTATGAAGGGCAGAGCTGAAACATTTAGAGGTATGGGGGGCTTCATAGACAGACTGACAGAGACAGACAGGGAGGAGCACATTGGGAGTGCAAACAAAGGAGAATCAACAACAATAAAAAGCTGCCATCTGCAAAGACGAGATGGAGAAAGTGTGAATTCATTTTTGGCTAAATCACAAACAAATCCAATGTGACTAATATTTATTTTGCATGAATGCCCCGGTGTAATTACCAAGCGCGTGCCTGTGTGTAGAGCTCTGGTTCTTGTGTCTTATTTTATCATTAGTACATTATTATAGGCCGTGTGTATTTAGGTTCAAAATATCACAATTCATTTAATGCATTAGTCTAATTTGACGTCATCTGTGAACGGGCACAACTCACAGGTCCATCCCTGGATTTACAGCCTTCGTCACAGAAGTCACTCCACAGCTAAACTACAGTTCAATATACATTCACTAACTAGGGGCAATAAAGTGGGCAAATTACCTTAAAACATGTGTTCTTTATGACTTTATTAGCTTCAGGTGACTTTTTGCTAGACAGTGAGACAGAATCTGGTGATGCCTGATATGAACAGATACAAGGTTACTTCCCTTAAACTACTACAACACTATTATGTGAATAGGTTTTGACTGGCTTGAAGTAGGAAAAAAAATTAATTATAATAATTTGAATCCATGAATAACATTTAACACGATTTGTCCAAGCCAAAGACTTTCAGGATCGAACTGAATTAAAGTGTTAAAGGGGGAAAAATAGAGCGGAGAAACACTTGGCAAACTGCCAGAGCCAGGACCCAAACTCATGACGCCGAGGCCGGCACAGAGCCTGCGCTGCAGCCGAGACCACCAGACTGGTGGGCAGCATGACATTTCTGATCTCACGAGTCTCTTTAAATACTGAGGATGAAGATGCCAATGACCTCAGAAGTAATTCATACAGACTCATGATTGTCTTTGACCTGCATAATGGACCCACAATTAGGGCTTTTTTCTCATATTGATCAAGCTCGATATTCAATTAGATTTGATTCAGTCTTACCAAAAACAAAGTCATTTTAGTAATGATTTCATGCACATAAACTGTCGATCTTTCAATTAATTGTCCAGCCTTAACCACAACCTTCTTGAGCCATTTAAAATGGTTTAAAGATGCTGCTCATTTTTCTATATCTTTTTAAATCTTTAGTTTGACTATTCTTTAAGTCTTTTATAGCATGCACACAAATACTTCTTTGACCACACTTTCCGAGTATTAGATGAATAAATGCTCAGCATAGCCCTCTGTGGACTTTTCCACAGATGAACAAGCAAAAATAGATGAAATGGGTTCTTTTATTAGATTAAATACAACTACAACCGATCCATAGCTTTTGACACATCTTTGCTTAAACTGCCCGTTGGCAAATCTATGCGTTTATGTATACGGCACAGTCGCATTTAACCGTAACTGCTATATTGATCACTCACTATAAAGCTGCTTAACTGCGAGCCACAGATCAGCCGCCAGACTGATCTATGTCCGATGTTTTGTTAATCGAGAAAGCAATGAGACTTTCAACTGTGATGGCTTCATTAAGTAAATGCCACTCGGACCGTCGATATCATTACACTTGTGGTAAACAACCATAAAAACCCTCAGGAGAAATGAGCTTTGCTTCAAGCTAAGTGTTAAAGGTGGACAACTGTGTGTGCCCACTGAAACATCTCCAGTGCTTCAGGTCCACAGGGTCAGCTACAATCCAAGATCTCATCTCCAAGGTTACGGAAACAACCGATTGGAGGGGACGAGGAGGGTCACTGGGGTCTAGTCCAATCACATCTTTCGCTCAACTCCACCCACACACTTGTATCTGTTAGGCAATTCCACAGATATATGATGAATATTTTGAGACATCAAAGCCTTAAAAATGTTTTCAAAGAATGCTATTAGAACAGCTAGACTTGGTTTGGTGACTTTTTAAGAATCATCCTTAAAGCTCCATTCTTCTAACACAAATGTGATGACACGACACTACAGTGGATGTTTAAGAGAAAATCATTGCTATACATAGTTTTTTCATAAAACACTTTCCGCATGTAGCGCAGTACACTCGATTCAGGAAGTTGCCATGGGCGCTGCCATTAATTTCAGCCCTTTTCCCGGTTGTACGATTTTGCACAGAGCTGCAAATATCGACAGGAAATAAGTTATACACAGACTACAAAGCCTTTCGCATTGTTAAATAGACACAAATGAACCTGTTTTAGGAGGCAAGACTACGCTCTTGTTCTCATTGAAATGACCAGAATTCACCCTTAATCGACAAGAGTCTAGCTGCAGCTGGGGCGCGCTCATAAAAATGTACTTCTTTTTTGGCACTGGATGTGACTGCGTGGAGCTCCACTCCATACAGTGGTTACAGCTTCTCTCTGGGCTTAACCAGAAACGCCAACACAACAGACTAGGTAAGAGTGGGCAGGGCAGAAGAAGGTGAATAGTCAGGAACCGAGTTTATAATCATTTTAAATTGGTACAGTTTAGGGACAATTATCAAAATCAGACCAGCATAATATCTGCAGAGCGTTCTGATTATCGGGTGTTCTGGATTCTAAACCAATCTGTAGCGACCCTAAAAATAACCAAAAACCACAAAGAGGACAAAACAGGGACATGCCCACCTTTCGTATGGCCTCGTAAACTGCTCTGAAAGCAGGCTGTTTGCCGTCGTGGAAGACTCCTCTGTTTCCGTGCAAAATGTAGACGCCTTCTTCTTCGGCGGAGATGCAGTTACTGCCGTAGATGCAGTGGTCCGGGCGATAGTTCCACTGACAAGGGAACTCCAGCATGAACTCTGCACAGAGAGGTATAGGAACGTATTTATTTATGAATATTTTAATAACACACACACGCGCTATTTACATTAAAAAAAAAAAAAAAACACTTTTTACAGACACCCAACGCTTTAACATGCAAGAAAATACTGAATCATGAACCACTAAACTAATACAAGAATCAGATTTTCAGAAGTTGTAAAAGTCTAAATTGACAGTGTTCGCAGGTTGTGCGCTCTGCAGAAATGATCACATGACTTAATAACACCATTAGCAACTTGCTAATGGCCATTCAAATTACAATTGTGATTAATCTTGCAGATTTATCTTCCATAATGACCGCCCAACTACCACTGTATGCAGTTCTACGAGCACGTTACTGTGATGGATGTGTGTTCTGACACATCGACAACAAATTGAGGCAGTAACTTCTATTTAACCAGCAGATTGTCCGCTGGGTTGGTCCACACATCACATGTTACCAGTTTACTAATGTTACTTCCTTGAACCTTTTATAACATTCAACTACAGACAAATAACATTCTGGTTGACCCAACTGTCAAAAAGACAAGAACCAGCAGTAAATAGGTTTCTTTGCAACAAAATATTCCCACCTAAGGTTGTCAAAAGTATTGATCCTAATATTAATATATTGGTTTGTAATTATAATGACATTCCCTTGCTTAAAAAGAGACTATAGTCACCGTTGTGATATCAAAATCAGTATAAGTCCATGGGAGCGAAATGGAGTTTGAAACAACACTCATCCATCAAGTCACCATAAGCCACCGGTCTAAACGTTGTGCCTCACACTGGCATGCGTTTCATTGTATTGGATAACGTTCTTACCGGGATTGTAATGAAAGATGATATTGAGAAGATCCTGGTCTCCCCATGTTATGTTCAGTTTATATTTTTGTAGAAGAGGCATTAGAAGCTCCTCCCATCGCAGCCCCACAGAAGTCATGTCATTCTGCAAACACAAAGTTAGACAAAAGACTATGAAGAGATGGTTTGGACAATGGGATTTTCAGGAGCTTAAACCATTGGGACTTAAACGTGGTAAGAGGAGGACCCCTGGTGGCCAGTTAGAAAAGTACAACGGCACGTTTTGTATTTGGATACACATCCTCAATTTTGCTATTTAAAAATAGTAAGTAAGTAAAAGTACAGATACATACACATTTGATTTTGAGTAAAAGCATCAAACATAAAAATCTACTTATGTAAAAGTACATAAGTACGTGGAAAAATGATTTTGTGGACATTTCTTTGTAACTCATAAAAAGTGAGAGGCGGTGATCTTGATAAAGAATTGTCCAGATCAATTTCTCATTGGTTTTAGACTTTTATTTTGGTTTGCTCAAAGCCAAGACTTGAACTCAAAACCGTTTAGCAGGAGGTCACCATGTATGCTAAAAAAATAACCCCTAAACCACATGGAAAGTACTTTTGACAATTCAGTCCTTTTCAAAAATGTGCAGGTATCGGCTCTCAAATATAGTCAAGTAAAAGTAAAAAGTACAGTGCATTACAGTAGAGATACCTACAATTGTACTTAAGTAGGGCAGGGCAATATGGACATTTTTATCATTATAAAAAGGTGAAAATTTGCAATAACTATATAATTGATGCAAGAAAGAAATACTACTGTTCAACTTGTACAGTGAAATTTAAGGAATAGTTTTAAGTTCCGCTTTCGCTTTTTCAGTCACTGTTCAGGCTCTGCAGAGACTTCAGAGTCAGTGTTAATGCGTCTCACGACTTCATTCACACAGCAGCCAGTGCAGCTCCGCTGTGTTGGAACAGTGTTCTTGTGGTGGAAAACTAAAAATGAAGCCCGGAGTTCTGCAGGGCTTTGATCGCACGATCATGAAACCACGTGTTCAGGCAATAACTAATCATTAAAATAAGGAAAAGACTCTGGCGTCAGACGAAAATTCTATTCAACGGAAAGAATATGGAGCACCGCAGCAACTCGTTACTTTTAATTCTACAGAATTATTTTAATTTGGATCCAATAGTAGATTTAAACATGTCTTTCTTTAACGCATGCCCTTTTGATTTCATATATGTTGTTTTATCATTGTTCATTGATTTATGTTGCACCGAATCACCAAAACAAGTTCCTATGTTTGTGAATTCTGTTCAATGGCAATGGCAATAAACCTTTTTCTGATTCCGATTGCCTCAAGCCCCCTGAGCGATACCCAGGAGCTCATCTCACTAATAAATCTGAAAAATAAAAATAACTACAATGAGGTTCCAATAAGTTTAAATCTATATTATTTTGTCCATTATATTTTAATTTAAATTATCTGCTGTATTAAATGATGGGCAGGTAATTGTTGTCCTCTCACAGGAATATTGGCAAGCTGAAACATAAAAAAATACATCACAAATGTTGGTTTTCTTTTTGCAATAATCGAGATTAATTGTAAAATTGCCATATTTCCCCTAACAATAAACTCAAATTTGAAGATCTGTTACTTTTGTACTTTGTTACTTTCCACCACAGCCATGAAGACAAGCACGCTGCCCCTCCACCAGGAAAGTTACATAGTGCACAGAGGAAAAAAGTTAAATAGAATAAGGGAAATCAAATCAATAATTACACATTTCTCTCCGCACTATGGAAAGGTCTACAACAATGAAACACACTCACCTTAAAGAAAGCATTCCTCATCCTTGTCATATTCATGAGCATGACCCCAGAGTTGATGCCCGTCCGGCCGTAGTAGGGGTGTCGGGCGAAGCGGTTGTACCAGGCGATTCGGGGCTCCTCGTGCTCCGGGGCCATCGCTGCCAACTGCGTGGAGTTAAAGCGGGACAGGAACGACCACAGCTTGTCCACGGGCTGCAGGAAGATGATGTCCGAGTCCACGTAGACCACAGAGTCCACCCCTTTCAAAATCAGCTGCCGGAGAGAGGACGCAACCACCATAGATTTAGATTCTGCATAAATACAATGTGTAGATGCACTAGACCAGAGAGATTATTTGGATTGGTGTAAAGATGAATGATATTTTAAGACACAGAGGCCATTGATTATGTTTTTTACTGTTTACTTTGCCTGAGTGTGACCAGATATTTTAATAGAGAGGGATTAATACATATTTTTCTAGACCTTTGCTTACACGGTCAGTAACAGCACCAAGAGAAAAACATCTATCAATGTGTCATTTCTGAGGAATTGTTCTGACATTAAAAAAGCTGTTATTGTGCTCATAAATGTATGAATGCATAAAGACACAAAGCAAAAATGCTAAAACTACTTTATGCCACTGACACAATAACTCAAAAGCCAGATATTTTCAATAAGCCTTTGCTAAATGTATAATAGTGTCTAAATAAATAATTAAATAGCAGAATGAAACACTTAATTATATACAGTAATGAGTCATAGACATTACTTTTGCAACTCTCTACAGCTCAAACAACAACAAAAATAACTCCCCACAAAATATTTATTGAACAATATAGTAATGATCATGTCTTGGTGCACAGTAAAATTTTGCAAAATGAAGAATAAATGTAAACCTCAAAATCCATTTACTCACAGGAAGGAAGAGGCGCTGAGAGGCACAGGGCTTAAAGAGCTTTTTCCACTCTGCAGCGTTCTCAGTGGGAAAACTAATGGAGTACAGAGTGTAGTTGAACTGTGTCCGAACCAAGTCAGGCCAGGATTCCAGCTGAAACATAAACATCTCATTTAGCTGTTCATGCATTCATCTTAATTGGGGCTGCACAGTTAAGGGGGAAAAAACTAATCGTAATTTATGTCAGCAATTGGATTAAGAAGAACAGTTTTCCCCATAAAATGACAGGATATTCTGATGTTTGCAGAGGACAATCTATTACCTAAATAATTGCAGCCTATGATAATTGTGGTAAATCAATGATTCATATATTTTGCACGCCTAATTCTAATTGTATCCAACTCACAGCCTCCATGAAGCTGGCATGTAGTTGATCTTCTGCAAAGATGTGCACACAGAGTTGTTTGACGCTGAAGAGAACGGCTGATTTGATCATGATCACGGTCTCCTCCAGTCGGCTCCCACAAGCAACCACAGCCAAGTGCATGGGAGGCTCCCCTGGCGTGTCTGCATGGCTCTGCTGTCGCATTATGTACCTGAGGGAAAGGGAAGCATAGCTGTAAAGGACAAGTGCAAACTAGTACGGTCACTGAACCAACCGAACCAGGGTGCACCAAAACCAGTTCCCAAGGAAAAAAAAACTCCATTACAAGCTTCTGTAGAGATACGACTGAGAGAGCAGGGCATTTACAGGTGATTCACTGCCTCGAGATATTCTCTGCGTAAGAGCAAATTTGAATTACTCACAGCATAGTTTGAGCAGGAGGTTTCAGATTTATTTGCATCATGTTGCACTGTTGCACATTTTTAGCTCCACTTGCAGTACAGTGGTTACAGAAATGAATATGCAGCAACTTGTTTACAAAGCACTCAAGTCTAAACTTCGCAACAGTCACCAACAAAATGAGAGAAAACTCTTTTTGCTGACAAAAAGCACGTTGGGGTCACTACCAGGGAAACATTTATCTATTTAACAAATAACAAGACAGAGTATCACAGAATATAAGCAACAGTCCTTATTAGAATATAAGCAACAGTCCTTATTAGAATATAAGCAACAGTCCTTATTAGAATATAAGCAACAGTCCTTATTAGAATATAAGCAAACAGTCCTTATTAGAATATAAGCAACAGTCCTTATTAGAATATAAGCAACAGTCCTTATTAGAATATAAGCAACAGTCCTTATTAGAATATAAGCAACAGTCCTTATTAGCAATGCCAAACATCACTTAAAGTCTATATGAAAGCTTAAACTCAAATGTAGTGAAAATGATTATATTTAAAATTTTGCTAAACTTTTGTTCTCAGTTTTACCATTTTTGTAAAGTTTATAATGTCACTTCCTGGTTGGACATTGGCAGCAAATATGACAGAGGTAGAGGTATTTCTACAATTGTAAACAAGAGCCAGAATCCATATACACAAACAATAATAACATATGACACATTTATTTGGTTGAATGATCATTTAAACTGTCAGAAAATTGTGTCAGTGAAGTGTAAATTATCTCTGCGTTTTCAATGGGACGTCGCATATTGATGACATCACAGGGATTCCGTTTAGAACGCAGCAGTCATTTTAAACCTTTCTTTCTGTTTTTTCTTGTTATTGCCTGAAACACATCCTTTTAAGACGTACAACTACAGCAGGTGGCGGTAAATGCACCTTTTCAGCTGGCTGCCAACCGCCATTCAAAGTAACACAACCTTTTTCAAAATGTCTTTACAATATGACAATTATTTACCACAGGTTTTATATTATCAAACGAAGTCATAATTAGAAACACAGGAGAACATACAGTCATATAGACTTTAAAATGATTTTTCCAATATAGTTAGTTACAAAGAGCAAAAAGTAATAACCAGTAGGCTGATCAAATGAAAATAACTTAAGCTGGAGGCAAAGAAGTGTGATTCTAACTTCACCACATCACGGCCTCATGTTGAATGTGGTCACGTGACTCATGCAACTTTAAACGCACGCTCACAGACGCATTCCGACGCACTGGTGTTTATTGCTGCTGCACACAGTGGACGCACACATCCCCCGCAGACCCCGTAAATCCAGGCTCTCACCGATTGTACCAGTGAGTCAGGGCCCCCGTTTTGTCCGCGGCCCCTCGTCTGGCTCCGGTGGCTTCTTCTTCTTCTTCTCTCGGAGGAACGACAATCCGCTTAGTCCCGACTCCTTCGCCCAGAGTGTCCGAGTAAAACAGCTTAGAGTAGAAATAAAAGCCCGAAAACACGGCAAACACCATGCACAGCAGAAGTGCACGGAGGTAACGCCGCATTCTGGAGTTTCAAAGCACTGCTCTGAGGTTGGATCATGACACAGACATTTGCTGCACTGCTTCTGCTGAAGGAGGTTTGATTCAGCCGTGGAAGTGTCACGTTCACGCTGCTGCACGCGCTTCCGGTGGGACGGGTCACAAAATAAAACTATGGATGGTGTGTAGAGATTGATGATGCCCTCTAGCGGACACAGGTAGACCACGCAGCCCTAAAACGAAATAGCCTAAACTAGATGTATCCGGTGTATTTCATTTTTACTAGAGATGGTCAAAGTACTGCATATTTACTGCACATTACTCCAATGCAAGTATGGTAAAAGTAGCTCGGTCAGTTTAATTTAGCGAAGGGCGGATCGACCAAATATCGACGTATAAATACTGACAGAGGCATTGAAAAGTATCAACACAAAATGTAAATACTCACATTTTCTCTGTTTAATTAATATGTTTTGTTTCATTTTTTGAAATACTTTCTTCATAATTTAGGTTTTCTGCACATATATTTACTTTTCAAATTAGTTCAAGCTGAGGTTGAGAGAAAATGATAGCAAAAGTCAAATTGTTCATAAACAAGGAGTTTCAAGCCAAAAATGCGAAATATGAATGAAATTGCTTCTTGTTTACATCTCAGGCCTGCCATCTCCAGCGCATAGGTGTCCAAAATTTGGCCCATTGGTCGACCGCTTCCCTCAGACCTTCTGCTGAACTGGCACAAATGTACATAGGCTGTACTTTTTACTGCAAATATAAGCCATTCTCCCATCATAAACTCAATCATATCACATTACATTGTGATACGGAGTGTTCAAAGCCTTACGAGTGTTGAAATCCACCCATATGAATGACTGTATGGACCACTGGATGTGGCCCTCCTCTTTGAAGAGCCTGTTTCATATGTGGCCCTTAGTGGGAAAAAAACAACATTTGAACATCCAGTAACTGATATGTGGCAGAATATATTATTCATAGCCTATTATGAATTATATGGAATAACTATACTAACAATAGCATAATAATCCTACTTTACTTTGTCACACCTTTATATGCTTGATGATGTTTAGCTGAATTAAACTATCAAATCACAGAACCAGCCTGCTAATTGATGTTTTGGCCACTCAGATTGTAACAGTAAAAGTGATGATCATGTTTTGTTAATAATAACACTTGACTGAATCTGTTTTTCTCTACTAATTTAGTCAAGGCCAAGTTCCATGCTTTTGAGTGGTCTTGACACTTTTATTTTGAAGTCCCCGGAAATGTCCTGTCCTCGCCTCTGCCTTGTGCGTGCTGCTCACTTGATGCCGCGCTCTCCTCCTCCTCCCTTACCTCCCCCGCAGAGGTCGGGACCTCTCTTGGGGGAAGGGTGGGAGCGACAGGCAAAGTTGTTTCCCCATTCTCCCTCCCCCCGGCTCTCAGTAACTTTCAATTGGTTTCACCCCTGAAAAGCTCTTTTTAGTTCTCTGAATGACTGCTCGTTTTTAGTTGTTGTTGAAGGAAAAACAAAGTCAATTGCATTTTCATTAACTTTTATCTGTGGGAGCGCTGCTGACCAACTTTAGGATGTGCACAGGATACTTAAAAGCGTCAACACTGCACTGATGCATTGGTATTTCTGATGAATGCAAACCAGTGAAGTGTCATATTAACATAATCTGTGTATGAACTTTGACCCTGAGTGTTATTAGCCAAAAAGGAAGTGCTTATTGTATAATTTCACCAGATGGAGCTACAAGTCACTGCACAATACTCATCTGCCTGACAAAGGCTTTGAGAGCAAACTATGTTCACTTCATGGATATGATGATCAAAGAGACGGGTCATTTCAAATCATGGGCCAGTCCAGAGGTGGGCGTGTGCCGTCACTCAAACAGACCAGAGGAACGTGGCCACTTTTCCTCAAGAAGTAATAAGCTAATATTAAAGCCATAATAGCTTAACTGCACTGTTATTGTGTATTAAGAACGACATAAACAAGTGCATATCTTCACTGTGCACGAGAACAGTAGCAGGTTAGGCCAGTTCAGTGTATCTCGAACTGTGGTACACGTGGTACACAGACTCTGCAGCAGTTCACATACTTTATATCATATTTGCTGAGTTTAGAGTCAAATCCTTCCATTTTTTTGTGTTTAAAACTGGAATAGCAATTGTGTAGTCCTGTTTCAAACCTCATTCAGAGCTAAAATAGTCTGATTTATTTTTGTTTTCAATTGAATTAAATACATTTTTCCAGAGCCATAAATCACCCCAGCTCACAGGGCTTCAGAACCTTAAGAGTAACATTACATTACACATGTTAATAAGACATAACAAATAAAACAGCAGTAGTTGTAGTTCTGTTTGTCGGAATCATAATTTGTCTTTTTATGCTGGCTACGCACACTGAGGAGTCTGGTGTCTTGCTCTGGGACACAACAGCAGTATTCGATAGTAGGGATGTAATTGCTGACTGTGAAATAATTTTTCTGTTCAATCGAATGAACTTAAACTGTAACTGTTGTGATATTGAGCTATGCAAAATAAATGGAATCAAACTCGAAAGCAGTTGGTTAGTGGGCACACCTCCTCGCGCATATTTTGATTCCACCTGTAAAAAAAAAAAAAAAAAAAAAAAAAAGGAAATACTGCACAAAAAGCGTACAAACAAAAGCACCAGGTTTCATTTAAATTTTGTTATTTTCTTATTCAGACATGTAATAAACAAATCCACAATTTAAAACAACTGAGCATGGCAGAGCAAACAAAAGTGACCCATACGTGTTTCGCGACAACCAAATATAGAAAACAAAAAATCCTCACGGTTCTCACAAGCCCAAACATCTAGTCCCAGCTAGTGTAGTGAACCTATAAGAGCTCTGACAAAAACAAAACTAACAAACTATGGAACACAGTTTGTCTCACTATATATCGAGACCAAATCATGCCACAACACTTCTGCTTAAGGTGTGCTAAATGAAAACGTCGACTCCAGACAGAAACACTGGTATGACCACATCAAAAACAATGAAATATCTGTATTTAACCTAAGATGTACGTAGTTAGTCTCATCTATAGTCGTAGTGTTCCTGGTAGTAAATCCGACATGTGTCTGCATAAAACCAGAGTACCTGAAGTCCAAAACATCGCAAGCCTGTACAATACATTATGTGCGTGAGATATTTAAAGAAAAGACAGTTTCCAGGAGTGGATAAATTCAAAATGGCGTCCGCTTGACTTGGCTCCGAGTGTGAGACGCAGCGTCAGCAGTTTTCCAATGTGCTGCAAGCCTCGAATGCACTGCTAAAACCGTTTGTTTGAGAAGAAATATTGATTGAATTTAGCAGTTCTCTTTTTTTTTTTCTTCATTTAAATTGTTTTGTTGGCTTTTGTTCACTTACTAATTGAGAAACACAAAGAAAGACTTAACCAACATGTAAAATAAACACATTTTGGAATCTCAAATGACTGTATATAAGAGCCTTTAAATAGCTTTGACGATTTGGAGTCATCCCTGTTGTTACAAGCAAAACAAAACTAAATATTTTGAAAAATGTTTACGATTTTGAGACATTTCGCTCTGCAAGATTCCCAAGAAAAAGCATAACTCTTGTTAAATCATATTGTACTGTACATAATTGACTATGATGTACTTAGAGCTTTAATAGTCACTCAAAAATCTACAGTAGAGGCAGCCAAAGAGTGAAACAGTTTATGATGAACACAGTCCGCACAAGGGTATTTTTCTACGTGAGGAAAAAATGCATTCGGGGACAAGGACGAAGCGGGGCAGCGACTGACAACTCCAAAGTGAGTTTCCATAAAGGTCGATCGTAGCTGGTTCGAAGCTGCACGTTTGGCATTTCAAATAAAATGTCAAAAAACCTTCAAGTGCAGAAATACAGGTGTGACTGAATCGAGTTTGCAAACTGTCAGACATCCTTAAGTTCAAAAGTTCAACCTCGTCCTGAAATAGGTTGCAATCTACCTCGGATGTTCCAATGGCAAGCTTGGCAGAATAGGACCCCTTTACATACATTTTCAACGTCTCCAGGGTTAATTGTTCAATATTGCTTGTAGGGCAGTGACAAAAAATGTTCTACTGTTGTTCTTGAAGCCAAAATATCCAAACTAATCCAAAAGGAAAACTGCTGTGGCGGTGATAGTAGTAGTAGTAGTAGTAGTAGTAGTAGTAAGCTCCAGCAGTAGCCTGTAGATGTTGTTAGTACTGGTTGGTCGATTGTTGGGACTCTCAGTGGGACTCGCCGTTGATGGAGCTGCCCTCACCGCGGGGCGAAGAGGAGCGCGACAGGCCCCTCTCGGTGTTTTCGGAGCTGTTCCCGTTCTGGCTGAGGTGGTCCGAGGATGCGCCCGCGCTGGAGGTGGAGGTGGTGGAGGAGGCGGGAGTGGGCGCGGGTTTGGCCTTCTCCTTAAAGTCCGTTATGATGACGGTCAGGTCCCCAACGGTCACCTCCAAATGCTGCGCGCTGCTCCGGTCGATGTTTTTTAACCTGGGCCTGCAACGACATCGGAATTAAGATATTTATGAAAAGGTAAAAGGAGTGAATGGAATAAGTTGTACTTTTCTACTTTAAAATCAAATGGATGTCTATTCAAGCTGAGTCTGTAAAGCTGTTTTTGTAATATGATTTGTGCGAAGCTTTTATGTGATTATGTAGAGTAGAAATGAAAAAAAAAAAGAAAAGAGTGCTCATTGTTTTTCATTTGGCGATAAAAAAAAAGAGTAAATGTTTGTAACCTAAAACAAATGGGTCTCTCTAAAAACTAGTCCCAGCCGCTCCACAATGTCCTGTTCGGCTTCAAGAGCTCGTTCAGCCATGTTGTGACGGAACTATATTTTTAGCAGTTAAAGTTCCCATGACAGTTTGGACTATGCATTGAACTAAAATGCAGTTGAGATAAATATATTTTGAATCACAGAATAGCAATTTCTTTTGGTTTATAATTTCACTTCCTGTTTGTAATTGATGACATCACACTCGGATATTACCCAGCAAACACTGGGCAAAAACTCCTCCAAAATTTGACAAACAAATATATGAGAGCCACTTAATTTTGTTGAATTAATGTTTAGAGAGTCAAAGAATTTGTTTCTGGTAAATTCTGTAAATTCTTCATACATTTGGACTGGAATGTCCCTAGTGTGATGTCACTTCCTATTATTTTGTACAGATTTTTCAACAGTTTCTCTAATGCCGCCTACTCGATTGGTGTAAAAATGTCCTTTGTATCCACAACAGGTATCAATACACCAAATAAAGTCAAAATTAAGTTAAAAATGTATTCTGTTTTTACTAGATGTTAAAACGGCAGATTTCTTCTTAATGTGATACTGAGATTTCTTAAATTTTTTTGATAACTTTTGCTGGTCGGTTGCATACCTGTAACGAAAATAATTTCTCCTTGGGGATGAATAAAATGAATTCTGATTCTGATATAAAAGTCTGTTTGATTCCACACAAAAAATAATAATAATTTGCATCACTGATGGCAAAAATGTCTGTTTAAACCTCATCTACAGAGAATTTAATTTGTCTACTTTTAATGAAGTTATTGTACTACTTTTCGCTGCTGGTATTATCATAACTCATAATGATAATCTTCAAAAACAATCCCTAAAGACATGTAGCTAAATAAAAATGCACCGCAGTGTCAGCAGGCGTGCTGAATTTACCTCATCTTCTTGTGACCGTTCTTCTTCAGCGCTGGCTCCTTGTCCCCCTTCTCTCGCTCCACTCGCTCCTTCTTCTCTTTCTTTGGCTGTGATGGCAACACGAACTGCTGTGTGACCTGCTGCTGCGTGACGAGCTGGGACACCGGCCGGGGCTTCCTGATGAGGGGCGTCCACACGCAAGAGGCCACCAGGGGGCGCAAAAGAAGAGGGAGAAATGCACACAAAACGTCAGAGTCAATGCAGAAAGGGTGCTGAATAAGAGCGAGGAGAGAAATGTATGTTTGCACAAGGTCTGCCGGTGGGATTCGAATGTTTGCATGTTTAGTTTGACAAAGAAAAGTGAGTGAAAGTTTTAGTTTCACACCTTTCCCATTTCCAAATGCAGCATATTGTAATTGTGTGACATTACAGGGGATATATTATCCTAAATCAGCTTAAATTAGCTTTTGACCACGTTACAACAGTGTTTCCTCACCATTACTTTACTCAAAGTTGTATTCTCTTTCATTCCTGCATGTTTGAGTAATATTGTATGTCCTGCATTTGAGGCTCGAGTGCTCAGAAAATTCCTGTTTTCACCTACCCCCTATCCCCACCAACTTCCCTATAATTAGTTGTGATTGTTTGAAAAATTAAGACTCCGAGTGAATGTAGTGTTCTAAAATGTCAATTCACCACTTTTCAAAAATAAAAACATGTCAAGTACAATCTGCTGCTTGTTACAGGGAAATGTCAGTTCTGCGGTTTTGAACAGGAAGTCAATGGACCTGATTGTATTACTAAGCCATTTCTGATCAATATAGCAATTTACAATGAACAAAATGCAAAATGATGATCTACTTATGTCATAGTTCAATACTAAGTACCTGGGGACAAAAAGCACATTATGTCTCCTTTAAGGAACACAAACAAGTATTTGGCGGAAGCAAATTTAACATAGTACATATTTAATCATATTTTTAGTATATAAAAATACCTAACTCAACTATTCAGCACTGTAGCAAGGAAAAGGAACACATTTTTCACAGAAATAGCAAAGGGCGGGAGAGGAGAAAATAAATAATGTGGATTAATGAGAGCTGCAATGCGAGTGAACACATAGCTTCATGCTAGCGCCGCAGCGAATCCGAGAGTCCATAATGAGTGTCAGGACTGGTTACAGGACAGCACGGTTCAAGTGGTCTTAATGTGAGCCGCTCGTGGCAAAATGTCTAAATAAAACCATCAGGTGACAGGTGAGAATGGAGAAACCTGGCGTGAACCTGCCTCCGAACAAAAACAAATGTAACAGCGAGAGGATAGATATTTATAGATGGTCGGGGTTGCTGTTATGGGAAATTCGGTGGATGCAATGGATACACCACAGTAAGGTGTGCCCTGGACGGCTATAGACGCTTTGAGTTCGACATCTTTTTACATTTTTTTCATTTAAGTTGCCAAATTGAATTTCCAAGTCAATTTCAACTAGTGTCGGTGTGGTTGTTTCACTGACTTTAGTGGTCCACAGTATACTGCATTTGACCCACGGTCCTACAGCCTCACATGCACTGGTGTGGGGATAAATGTAATAACTTCAAGTGTTTAATGAGAATTAAACATTGTTACAAATTACCGGTACTTGTTTTCAAAAACCTTCATAAAAACAATAAATAACATTTATTTTATTTTTTTTAAGAATGGTATTTGTTAAATCCATGTTTATGAAAGTGCTCTTATATTACCCAAAAAAGATCTAAATGGTGCATCTAATCTGTAAAAAGCACAGGACATTTGGGCTGAATTGAACCAATAGGACATGGCTACGTTGCCTGTTAAAAACACATGTATTTTCATTATATTTTTGTGGCACAATTTATTGGTTACGGCTCAAATGCAGTAAAATGTTTTGTTTATGTTATTGAAGGCAGAGATTCAGAAACTCAATATAACGCAGAATAAAAACATTGGTGGTTTTGTCCTAATTGGCAAAATCCTTTCCAGAAAAACTGCCAAAAACAGACATCCTGCCGAGCCGCTGCCTCAACTGCAGAGGAGCTGATCTGCAAGTGGCTCGTGGTGATGGGCTGAAAAGAAAAAACCTCTCACACATTCTCTGTTAAATGTAAACCATACCTCGCTGCAAAAACAAGTAAAAGAGAAAGAAGAGCACAACTTAAGTGACAGTAATCTTAAAGGTGCACTATGTAACAGTTCTGGAAGGTGGGTGGTCATATGCTTGTCTACATGGAGATGTTATTGCTTTGGGTGAAATGTTCCATTGTAAGGCATTAAACCATTCATTAAACCATCATGCAGAGCAGTAATGGCTCCTTGGACACAAGCAGATGACCCCTCCACCACAAAAGTTTCAGTTCCAATTGAAAAGACCAATAACCACAATTCTAGTGATATTGAATGCTATTAAGGTAATGGAGACACACACAGACGCGCGCGCACACACACACACACACACACACACATCCATGGGGACTCCTACACCTTGCCATTGGCTTCGACCAACCATTAAACATTTGAAAGGATGAATCTTCTAAAAGCCATATTTCTGTTTGTAATAAATGTGATCTGTCTCAAATGATTCATTATGCAACTGCCCTGGCTCCATGCAGGAGGCTGTGTGTGTATGTGCGCGCCCGTGTGTGTGGGTGTGGGTGTGGGCGGGTATTCATCACACCGTGGGGACTGGAAACTGTACTATAAACAGTCGCTTCAAACATTTAGCTTAGTGGGAACCAAATACCAAGAACCCATGAAGTAAATCCTTTAATATTAGATCAATGACATGGTTTAAACTTAAGATATGAGATATTACACAAGTTCTTCTACATCATTTTATCTATTTCTACTGCTAGTTTGGCACTGTTGTTCTGCCAATACTGTATATATTTAGTATTTAAGTCTATTCATTGTAACACCTTGTTTAATGCATGCATTTTTAAGCATAGTTTTTATTGTTATATATTGTTTTACGTTGCCTCATATCGACAAAGAAAGCCCCCAGTTTGAGAGTTCTTTCCACAGTAGGGATGTCAGGATTACAGGTTAATCAATAATATGGATTATTCAGATCACAATATCATGTAATAATAATTGCGACCATTTTAGAAGCAAAATTAAGTATTTTAGTTTAATCTATAGCCCAAAAAATATACCTAAATGTAACAAACTTTCTTTTTTCTTTTTTTTTTATCTGGCTATTTTTGTCAAATGTAACTTTTTTTCGTCTTAGTAACATGTTCACTTTTGTCTAGTCACAGTCTCAATTATCGCGAATAATCGTTAAATCGTGAAGTTTTTCCCACAATAATCGTGACACAAAAATGTGATATCGTGACATCCCAAGTCCACTGACAATACAACGTTTCTGATTCGGATGGACACAACTTAAGAAAAGAAACACGTCTGCGGCGCTGATCACCCCCCTGCCCCTTTCGTCCTCACGACAAAGCGCCGCACCGCCAGCCCCACCTACGGCGTGATGCCAATCATGAATTTTCAGAATTTTCAAACAAAGTCTGTCGCAAATACAACTTTGGAAGGGCAAACGAGAAGAGAAAGACTATTAGGTCTCTAGGATATGAATGCAAGTCAATAAAGTCTCCCAAAAACATTGTGTGTGTGTGCGAGTGTGTGTGTTTGAGCAAATGTGTTCTTGGACTGAGAAGCGTAGCCCAGAGCCGAGTGTGCTTGAAAAGGCCATCTGTTGAGTAAGCCCACAGTTTGAGAGCCAAAGAGCATGCACAGACGCATTCACACAAGACACAGTTATAAATGCAGGCTACAGAAATGCACAACTCGATCAGATACAGTGGATCATGGTAGATTCAGTAGAAAAAGAGTAGTCGGAATGAACAGTGTGTATATTGAGGAATAATGAATGCGATTGTGAAACTAGCCCCAGCTGCAGACGGGAGCGCACTGACACGACGGAGCAGATGAGGCACGAGGAAGACCGAATGTGCCAGAGTGTACAGAGCATGTTCATACTTAATACATAAAAAAAAAAAAAAAAAAAAAGTACTGAAAGAAAAAAAGAGAGAAAATCCAATTATCTGAGTAAAAGAACATTCGAATATTTGCGACTGTCCTGCAAATTTTATCTCACGGACAAATTGCATTGCTGTTCCAGGGACCTCTCCAGCTGGGTCTTTTTGACATTTCTTTGTGCATTGCTCTTTGCTCTATCCAACCTACTTCATCATTGAGGTTATAATTAGAGATAGACTATCAGGCCAAAATATTTGTACTTTTTTAGGGTGTTTACTTAAAGCAGGCATGTCCAAACTACGGCCCGGGGGCCAAATGCGGCCCTCAGACCAATTTTTGTTGGCCCTCAGGCTTCCTGCTAAGTTGGTCCAAACAACAAAAAGTAGTACTTTTTACTGGAAAATTAAAAAAATTCAAGCATTTTGATCTTATACCAACGTAATATTAATATTCCAAGTCTTATTAAAGGTGTGGAGGCTCATCGAAACTATGTCAAATGCAACATTTCAAATGATTTCCAACAGTTGTCTTCATTGTTGGGTTGTCTGTGGCCCTCTGCTCCGTACAAGTTTGAAAATGTGGCCCTCGGTGAAAAAAGTTTGGACACCCCTGACTTAAAGGAAAGACATAAAGCTTTATTTGAACACTTAAATGCAAAATCCAATTACACTAAACCTTATGAGTTTGTTGTCAAACGGCATCGGCTTCGCTGGATTCTCATATATATCGGCATCCATCAACCATGAAAAAACCCCATACTGCTCCATCTGTAGTCATAGTACTCCCTACAATGGAAGCATAGGTCGACCTGAACTGGACAAAACTAAACCTACCGTGATGTGCTGAGTGTTCGTCGTGTCAGTACGGATTGTAAATAAACTTCTCTTGCGTGACAAATCGAGAGTCGCCAGCATCTTTTAACAACTCTCTGGTGACTTGAATCATTTCCGCAACACTATCCACTATCTCAAATGGTGCTGCCTTTATATCCAGACCTGGCTGTATCTGTCGACTTTTGTCATCAAGTTCCTTAATCTTGACCTTGAGATTATGGGTTGTGTTTTGCAGTCGGTGTTACCGGGACAGCAGGATTGGTACAGTATGAAAGTGTCTGTCTCAAGTGTCCCGTACTATCTCCTTTAAGGGGTCAAGGAAAGACCTTGACAAGTACTATCTTCCAAAGCGGTCGGCTCCCTTTGGCTCCCGGTATGCTTTAGCTAAGGCCCCATCCACACAAAGCTAAACCAGGCAAATCAGCAAGATATTTAGTCAAAAACAGGTAATGTCCACATGGAGCAGGCATTTCAGGAGTCTAAAAACTAGACTTTTTCAACGCTGTTTCCGAAACTTTTTTGTAAAGGTCGCATCATTGCCCCACCTCTACTTAACAACGCATGCGCCAAACTCCGACAGCAACAATGGCAACGGTGCTGTACAGCTCGTCGTACGTCCTTCAGCCTTTGATTACCTCATTATGGCTTTTGCAGCAAAATCTGTTTCTGCTTCACCGCCACCAGGAACCGCGAGATGATTGGATAAGAGAGATCACAGACTCGGGTGACAACAAAAAGGCAAAAAGAAGGTATAAAGAGAAAATAATTGATTTCTCACAAAACGCTGACGTGATATTGTGATAAAGCGCTGTGTTTCCAGTGATGGTAGTGAGCTAATCTGCTCGCTGCCAGTGTTAGCGCGAGTGCAAAAGCCACGGGTGCAGCTCTGGGCCTGAGGGGTGTCGGTGGGGCCTGACACTGGGGCGTAGTGATTTCAGAGAATCTTTTGCACTGTTGGCATTTGGGTATTCATTTGATGTATTAATATGTTTGATTATTAAAAGGCAAGTTATCTGAGTCGTTATTTATCCCATATTTACCAGATTACCAAACTTGAACCAGACTAACGCCACACTGCAGACATATTTTTGTAAGGTTTAACCAAAAGGGAAAATCCACAAATAGCACCTGATCATTTACATTAGCGACAAAGACTGTGATCTTGCTTAATTTGTCCAGCCAACCCAGAAAATCAGACCATTAACACTAGTAATTTGGCCTGCCCCGTTCTCAATTACGCATTTATAAACCTAGAACTGTGATGTTACCTCATTCACTGCACCATTACTATCACGCCATCACAGAAGCGCTTTCAAATCCACATTCCCGTCTATTCACACTCGATAAAGCCCTATTCGAGTGTGCTAACCTCTGTGTGAACTCTGAAAAAAAAAAAAAAAAAAAGCAAGAAATTTAATCAACTGTCCTGTGGTGTGGGCATGTGCAATTATACCACAAGCAAAACACAGTGTACAAACGCACTGAACTCAAACCATCCAAAATATTAGAGCGAGCACCTGGTCCAAAACGTGTGACAATAGAACCTCGGTGGCCTATTTAGTTAAATTTAGTGGCTTCCCCAATCTCCCTTTCAGCGAATATACATCAAATTAAGACGACTTGTTCTTGGAGCAAAAGATGTTGTTTAGTAATTCTGGGGATGACCTAAATTTCAGACGAACTTCAAAGAGTGTCATCAAGAAGACAGAGTTTTTTTTCCTCCAGTTATTTCGATTCCTTCACAGAACATGTGGAAAGGCAAGGCTGGGATGAAATGCAAATGGGTCTCCTGGCCTACATAACTGCGATAAGAGGAGCTGGAGAGGTTCCCTAATATGTCTGTCGTGTCAGCACCACTTTGAAGAAACGCTGACGTATAATGAAGACTTTCATAAACATTCCATATGGTTTTATTTTTTTGTTTCATTGGTAGGACTGGGTGATATGATGATAAAAATCTAATCCTGATCTGATCCTTGTGATGAACTGCATATGTCAGTGCTTTTCAGTTTAACAAGAAAAATCGAATTAAATGCGTTGTTACATATTATCTCTGTTTGCCAAAACTGTGGTTATATGGATGGCAGCCGTTTTGATTAGCAATTTTTTGTGCTACAAAGTTTAATGCTGAATTACTAGACGTGCCTGAACGTCTCTCGGCGCTTCGTTCGCACCAAATCGGTTCTTTGACCTACTGTAGACTGGGACAAGAGTTGTCTGAGCAAAGGCAAATTAAATTTGGTTGTTTAGCAAAGTGCTCATTGTTCTCTTTCCTTATACCGTCATTTTCTGACTTTAAGTCGCTACTTTTTTCCCACACTTTGAAACCTGCGGCCTATATATCGGTGCAGCTAATTTATAGATTTTTACTGACTAACAGCCACAGGGGGGGCACTCTAGCAGGACCGTGTACCATCTTTCTGTGTAAATATCTCATGTTACAATGTGGACACCTGTGGCTTTTGTATATGTACAATTTTAAATTTCGTGGGTACGGCTTATATTCAGGAGCGCTCTATTGCCCGAAATTCAGGTAAACATTGTCCTATGGTCAGGCTCAGTCATGCTCCAAGTGAGTGACTTATGAAATTGACCATTATGAGTGAAGTGCGAAATCTCGGTAGATGCAGATAGCTTCAGTTACCTCTTGAAGGCAATATCAAAGAAAGACAAGTGTATATGAATTGTGAAAAAGTCATGATCTAGGTAATAGTGAATTCTTCGGCATATAAGTAAATAGTCACAAACTGCCAACACGCAGTGGACAATATGCCAGAAGTATCATATCCCGGTTTTCTAGAGCCTACATCACAATTTCAATTTCATAACGATTCATGTATTATTCACTTTTAAATATGACATTAAGAGGTAATTAAAGCTACAATCAGCTCCTCGGAGCTTATACTTCACTGTGATTGGTTAAAGCCACCTGTCACTCACTAGTAAATGTGTTTATAGAGCTGCATTAAACAGAAAAGCACTGAATCACAATACGACGGTGTGGCCAATAAAGCAGATGGTGCAGGGATCAGATGACGATGACGATGACTATATCGCCCAGCCCAAGCGTCGACGAACACTCTATAAACCTGAGAACAGGTGCTATCGTATGTGGCTAGTGTACTAAAGAGAAAAAGTAGTGGTTTACAAAATATTTTAGGTCTAGTTTACATAGACAGCAGCGTAAAATATGGGAGAGAGTGGAGGGAGACAGGATCCGATCGCATAATGCAGAGGAAGGCAATGTGCTGTCCATGGGTGCTGCGACCCAACCCATAGGCCATCTTGCAAAACTGGTCTTGAAAATGCTGGATTTTTTTGGTCCAGATTTAGGTTGATATTGCTCTTTGGGATTGTTGCTGACGTGTTAACTCGGTGTAACAAAATGTGAACAATTAGTTTAGCAGCCGTCATGTATTGTGTGCCCTGCTGCCTCGAGGCGAATGGGTCAGCAGCTAAAAATAAAGGCATGACTGCTTAAGCTCGCCGTTCACTGTGCTGCTATTGAATACAGTATGAAACATTTTTAGTATTTAAAGTGATAGTCCAATGGATGCGGTGTTGTGCATAGACATGGTAGGTCTAGCCAAAGAGTTATAAAGCCTGAATACAAATCTAAGATAAAGAGCAAAGTTAAATCAAATGAAAAGCAATTCAATTATATGAAAATGCATTCTGTCAACGCAACTGTGAATCTATCATCTGCTTCAGGTTTGGCAGTAGTTCAAGCTTACAAAAGCTTCAACTATTCTGGCTCTAAACAGAGATTCTTATCCATGCTACGCCTAAAACTAATTATTTTCTAGTTTGGTTTCGTTCGAACTTGTTCTAGTGTTGTAATGAGTCACAGCACTACAATTTAAGACTCAATTTTAATACTTATAACTCTCTTGGTAATAATCAACACAACGACCAGAATTTCAAACTAAATACCAAATTCCACTAATTGATACTGATTTTGATACCCCTGTGTTAAATACTAATCAACTGTAATTATTCACTGAAAATAATCAATTGTTAGGTTTGCAACATGTCTTGAATTTCAAAGTTGGACATTTTCCATGGAAATTATCAGGAATTAACAAGAATATATGGGAATTTAAAACTCTTAATAAGGAGTGATAGAGAAGCATAAGCAGAATTTATGCAAATGCAATGAAATATCTGCGCTTTTACAATCACAACGGTTTGATGAAGAAGACGTTTCAGACATCCAGGCCACCAATTATGACATGTACAGAGACAGACTCGTTTCACCGAGTGTCTATACTGTATGTCAGCTTGTGTTAGGTTTGTGTCTCAAACCTCCTCAAAGTGATGAAGATCAGTCACATCTGAGAACATGATCAGGTCACAGAGATCTGACAAGGAAAACTGCTTTGAAGAGTTTTGCACGGTTCATGTGACCTCGTCGTAGTATTAATTGTAAGAGTGGGGTGGGGAGTAGTAAAAAAAATAAATAATAATTACCGGTAATACATTTGATTTTTCTATAAATATATTAGTATCTGGGTGTAACAGAGCAGACACTGTATAAGCCAATCTAACCAACAAGACTTGACCTTATCCTTTTTAATAATCAGGAGCTGACAGAGAAGGGCGGCTTATGATACAGGTGCTAAACTTATTCAGACTTACGGCTTGAACAGTGACCTCCATACACCACTGTACACTGCATCTGAGTCTTATTGATCCCTGCAGTCATTTCTGTGCCTAATGTAACAGCCTTTTAGTGCATTAATACTGAGTGTTGGAAGTGTTGTTTGGATCAATATTTACGGGATGGAAAAGCAGCAAATGGAGTTTAAAACTATAAAATGTGAGCGAGACGGTGGAATAAACAACGTCCTTGAAGAAGCGGTATATGGATTCAGTATCGGCTCCAGTCCTAAGTGAATCCTAACATGGGGAGTTATTGTTGAAGGAATACTGTAAATGGAATGCCTGTTTTGTGGTTAAATAAACAACATTTTGGTGTAAATATTGTTCAGGTCATGTTATTTTAAAGCATTAGCAGAAATGTAATGTAAAACTGATTTTTATAAGCAATGTGGCATACATTTATGGTAATATTATTTTCAAATATTGAAATTACAATATGAATAAACCATGGTCTAACGTGATCATGATGTCTTGTTTTTTGTAAAGAGCTGCAACAATTGATCATCACGATAAATTAATTGCTTGAAACTGACAAGCAATTGTTCATTGTTATCTGGCATAGTGCATAGGCCGTACAACAGGTAAATTCAGGTACTTTAGTAACTCATTGTGAGGGAAATTCATATTAAGTTTTATTACCAAGCCACACACATCTGTATAAAGAATTAGTATTTAGTAGTAGTGGTAATATGGTAAACAAAATATCTCACATTCACACACTTTCTGTTATAATCGAGAGGAAAAAACATGTTGCCCTGTTGCCTCAGCGTTGTCAGTTCGAATCCCGACTCTTACAAATTGCTAAATATCCTCTTGTCTCTCACCCCCATTTCATTCTAAACTGTCCTGTCTCATAATATAAGACAACAAAATAATACACAAAGAGCACTGCAGACGGATAAGACCCAAAGCACCTGGATTCCATTTTAGTTTGTCTAAATGCTTGTGTTGTTACTTGATGTTCAACTCTGTATTACAACATGATTCTAATCGCTCAGAAATGACATATACAACATACTTCAGCAATGAGAGCATTTTAACAGCCTCTCTGCGGTTTTCACAGCTCTCTAGAAGCCGGAGGCAAACCTGTCCAGTGCTTAGAGCCAGATTAACGCAAATGAACTAAAGCTGATCCTAAACACTCGCAGTAGCCCGGTGAGGGGGAACTGTGGTTGACCCAGTGGTAAAAATGTCATACACTACTGCTGCACCATCTCCTTCCCCTCCCCCTGTGCACCCGCTGACCTCACAGACGGCCCGGGCCCCTGCTCTCACACTCTGGAGGAGGAACAGTTGACGAAGCACAAGTGACAAGGACAGAGGAGCTGAGAAGAGAAGTGTGACACCATCCGAGGCTGCAAATGGACAAACGCAGGCCATATTATGTGCGGCATGTTCATTGGTCTGTAGTAAATGAAAAGTTAGGCAAAAATAAGGGTGGGTGAAGTGCAAATATGTTCATATCACAAGTTTGTTTGTTTTTTGTCTTGTTTTTTCATCACAGAGCTGCATTGAATAGAGAATTACTGAATCACAATTTCAATGTCTCTGGAATCATACCACAATGTGATTTTGATCACCTACAGCCTCAACCTTAACCTACAAGTAGATCCAATTCTGCAATAATTTTCATAATAAAGCAAATAGAATATGTAAGAAGCCATTTTAGGTGTGTAGAGCTATATGACAAACTACAAAACTGTAAGTAAATCCTTCATTCACATTGTTTAATAGCTCACCATTCCTCTCGTCTGTGGCGTCTGAGGCACTGACACTGAGGCACTGACACAGACAGACCAGAATGTGTTGCTTTTGGGCTTCTTTTATGCTTTAGAGGAAAGATATTACAGCAAAACCGCTTTGTGTCAGCCCCACGACACGGGCGAGGGACTAAAGGCTTCTCACATTAGCTCCAACAAGATTTCTGAAAAGAGTGAAAACATGCTTTGCTTTGTACAGTGAGGAGTTTGTGTCTGAGCCGCTGCTGTGATGACTGTTCTGAGCAGCTCGTGTTTTCTCAACACCGCAACACGTGTTGTTATGAGCCCAATGCGGAGTGAGCGGACTGTCTGACTCCTCTGCTAACTTTAATTCACTATTTTCAGTCACTGCGTTCCCTCAAAGTCAGTTTCAAGTTAATGGAGCAGCCACAGTCAGTGCTGCAGGGCTCACACCTTTCCCTGTGTTGTTGCACAAAGCATGAAACCCCCACATCAACCTAAAACCTGTAGAATTAATAATAATGACTATTACTAAATAAAACAAATGGAGGTAGGTCCAGCCTTAATGAAACATTAATCTGACAGGCCATAGTTCGATTATTGAATTTAAAATCAGGCAGTTGCTGCATACACTTATACAGTTTGTTTGGCTTATAAACGTATATACAATTGGAATAAAATTATAGCTTTAATGTATATCAGAAACAGCTTGTTGTTATATGGCGAGAATTAATGCAAGGCAACCCCTCGTCTCCTGGACGATGTTAATGTAGCATTGAGTGCGATCCCTACCACAACCATCACTGAGACCAATGAGCTGATATATACAGCAGCAGCGGTGATCCTGGAGATGCTTGGCTATAAGAGCAACAGTGGGAGCCATGAGAAACAATACCCACCATGGAAAGAAAGGTTAGAGGCTCAAAATCCAAAATCAAATCCAGCAAGAGAAGTGAGTCAACTGAGAGGTGCAATGATAAAACAAGTACCCAAGAAGTACAACCAGCTGCCCATACCTGAAGCACTCCAAACTGCCAAACAAAGGCTCCAAGCCTTGGCCAGCCGCCTAAAGAGGTACACAAGAGATAATGAAGCCAGACGAATAAACCGGCTGTTCGCCCCTCAACCCGCGAAAGTGTACGCTCAATGGCAGGGTAATAATAGCAGAGCAGACCCACCAAGGCTGGAAACTGAAAGGTACTGGAAAAGTATATGGGAAAATGAGGCAACACATGACAGCGATGCACAGTGGCTGATGGATCTAAGAGCGTACCACAGTAACCTCCCTGAACAGAACCCAGTTACCATCACAGTGGCAGACATCCTAGAAAGAGTCTCAGGTATGAAAAATTGGACAGCACCGGGCCCTGACATGATTCACGCATACTGACTAAAGAAACTCACAACACTCCATGAGCGCCTGGCAGCACAAATAAACCGGCTGCTAAGGGACGGGACTCACCCTGATTGGCTCACCAAGGGGTGTACGATCCTGATCCTGAAGGATCCCTTCAAAAGGCACAGTCTCATCCAACTATCGGTCACTAACCTGTCTCTCCACAACATGGAAGCTCATGCCAGGCATCATTGCGGCTAAGATAAGTGGGCACATGGATTAATACATGAGCAAAGCACAGAAGGGCATCGGCAAAGACACCAGAGGAGCCAAACACCAACTCCTGGTTGGCGGAACAGTTTCTCAAGACTGCAGAACCTGACACACCAATCTGTGTACTGATTGATTACAAGAAAGCATATGACTCCATGCCACACATGTGGATCACTGAATGCTTGGAGATGTACAACATCAATAGGACTCTAAGGGCCTTCATAGTAAACTTGATACTGCTGTGGAAAACCACCCTTGAGACCAATGGTAAACCCCTTGCACAAGTCTCCATCAAATGTGGCACATACCAGGAGACGCCCTGTCCCCACTGCTGTTCTGAACCCTCTCAGCCAAATAATCAACAAGACTGGCTATGGATACCGACTCAGGAATGGGGCCATGATCAGTCACCTCCCCTATGTGGATTACATCAAACTGTACGCTAAGTGCGAGCCAGACATCGACTCACTGATCCACACGACCAGGATCTACAGCGCTGACACCGAGATGTCATTTGGGCTTGAGAAGTGTAATTGGATGGTGACAAAGAGAGGGATGGTAGTACACACAGAAGGGGTCTCACTCCCAGAAGGAACAATAGCGGACATTGAGGATGGTTACAAGTACCTTGGAATACCACAGGCAAATGGCAACCTCGAAGAGGTAAAAAGGAAAGCAGCAACAGCCAAATACCTACAACGAGTAAGGCAAGTCCTACGAAGCCAGCTCAATGGCAAGAACAGCTACGCCCTGCCAGTGATCAGATACCCGGCAGGGATAATACGGTGGCCAAAGGAAGAGATACAGACCACAAATGTTAAGACGCGAAAGCTTCTTACCATGCATAGACGGTTCCACCCAAAATCCAGCACCCTGAGCGTGAGAGCCACGATCCAGGATAAAACATCTAAGATCCACAAGCACATCAAAGACAAGGCCCCCACAGATGACGTGCTAAGTGAATGTCTCAGGCAATGGGGAACAGGGGACGAGGTGCTGGAGGAGGGACCATCATGGCAGGAAAAGCTGCTACATGGGATGTACCACCGGAACATAACTAAAGTGGCTGATATCAAGAAATCCTACCACCCACCTACTATGGCTAGAGCGGGCCAGACTGAAGAATAGCACAGAGGCACTCATCATATAGACTGACAGGTGGTTAAACAGCAGAGAAAAGCTGTTGTGGTTGACATGGCAATACCAAGTGATGGGAACATCAGGAAAAAGGAACACAAGAAACTGGAGAAATACCAAGGGCACAAAGAAGAGCTGGAGAAGGCGTGGAAGGTGAAGTGGTGCCCGTGGTCATCGGAGCACACTGTATGTATGTGTGTATGTGTATGTGTATATGTATGTGTATATATATGATACATAATATATAATATATATACTATATATATACTATATATATATATATATATACACTATATATATATATACACTATATATATATACACTATATATATACACACTATATATACATATATATATATATATATATATATATATATATATATATCAATATACACTATATATATATATATATATATATATATATATATATATATATATATATATATATATATATATATATATATATATATATAATATTATATTATATTATATAGATATAGAAAGACTTCCTTCATAATGAACCAATATTTTATTAGGAATAATTCAAGCTTAGTAACTACTTTTTATAACCTAACCCCTTAAGTACTTACCAAGCTTGAAACATTCTTAATAAACTATTTGTTCATCATTATTTCTTGTTCAGCTTTACTAAGTCTAATTAAGTTGTAGTTATTATAAAGTGGTACCAAAGATTCACATATTAAATATAAGAACACTATTACAACACTAAAAAACCAAATATTCCAAGGTTTAACCAAATGTCTTCCAAACATCAGATAAAAAGGATGATAAAAGTTATTTTTTATCATGGTTATGCTGGTCTTTTTGACAGCACTGAACATACATCAAAAACAGTTCAGTGTTCTCTAGTTCAACATGTGCTAAATGTCCTTCAAATCCCTGCAAAAAGAACAGTATAATTTCTTTACCATACACTCTAGAGTCTGAACACCGAGAAGGACTAACTCGACCCAAGTGAGAGCAACAGAATCTGCTGCCTTTGTGTGCTCCGGGGCTAAAGCTGAGCCTGTATTGTTGGCGCTACTTGAGAAGGAGAGGTGTTTGTGTGAGCACATTAAACAGAGCGGGTCAAGTGCACACTGTAGGTGGTGGTATTTTTTACTGAGATGGTGCTGTGCAGTTTGAGGTGTTTTTAAATTCTCAAAAATTTCTCATTTCTCAGTCAAAATGATGAAAAGTTGCAAAAATACTTCATAAAAGACCAATCAAAACTTGAAGCTTCTCCCAAGGAAATGGCCCCACATTGGTATTCAAGGGTTTCGACTTCGTTTTCACAGGTGCCATTTTTAGGACGTTTGAAAAATTAATTTATTTTGATTTGCTAATGGGGCTAGAGCACATTTTTCATCACTCTGAATGCCATGATTAGATTCCAGATTTTAGTCCAACCATTTTTAACCATTCAAGATACTAAAAGTTATGTCCTATTTTCCAAAGTTGGTGTGGAAGTTTTAGCCAATTCTTTGGCTCATGTCAACAACAAAGTCTTATTATATATAAAACATGCTAAACCTTGTAGGTTAGACCTCTACAAAATGTTCTGAAATGCACAGGATGTTAATACTCCTACACATGTGCACGTTGAACAGAAATAGAAATCGCAAATTTAATTGTAAACACATATATATTTGGGCCTCAAACTGGGCATCCGACACAATAAATGGATACCTCTGGACCCTACATTTACATGTGATTTTTTTGTTCTCTTTTAGCCATGTTCAGTGTTCCATGTTTAAAGGATACATATTATGCTAAAGTGACTTTCTGAGCTCTAACATTGTTCCCTCATCAAAAATATACCTGGAGAAGCATTTAGCTTCATTCACGCTAGTGAATGCTGAAAGTCCTCTCCCCTCCGACCGTCAACGACACATTTCCCAGATGGCTGTCGTTTTCTAACTGTGGCATGACTGAAAATCTTCTGTGCTTTTTTTAAGTCCACAAATGATTGCCAGATTTGGTCTGTGAATTTCTCCCGTCTAATCACGTGAGATGCCAAACTTTAAAGAACATGTTTAAAGGCTAATAACAAAATAAATCATCCATGATATTTGTATATATTGCCCCATTTCTATTCGGTGCTACCTCCTCAGACCAGGTCATTTTTTTGTACCCTCTTCCCTCCTCTAGCCAAATCGAGCCAAGCAGGGACTAAACGTGACGTCCACAGAGTGTCTGACAATGATTGGGTAAAAGTGTAATGTTTCTGCAGCAGGAAACAGAACACCGCTGTGTCCTCCGTAACCAAGCTGCACACTACACGAGTTCAGAGGCTTAACAATTTAGAAACGTGAGACATAAAATACAGACCAGAGACATGAGTCTAATAACATCGGTAGGACCCCCCGGGAGCAAAGTCCATCATGGTGAAAAAAGTCCACACGCTCTACTACGGTAATAAACAGAGAGTGAGCTAACAAAAGGTAGCACAGCTAGCATCAACGGTTTCCACATGTCCAGAGTAAAAATGACAGTCTTCACAATAATCTGAACATTTTATTTAGTTTAAATGCATGTTCAAACTGTGTATTCATCATTTTTGAAATGTGGTGCAGTAGTGCAGATAAAAGCTTTTAATGCACAGAAAGTTGTCGATAAACTGCACAGGAAGTGAGTTTACTGTAGCTATCTTCTGCAGTAGCTTCGCAGACTCTTCCAGCATATATTTTTAAACAAACTCATGTGAAGATTTACATTTGCTTAATGTTTTATTTTTGTAAAGAATGCTTAAAACTGGATTACTAGTGACAGGGCTTCATTGAATTGGGGCGGAATATAAGGACATGGGTGAGAATGATGTAGTTTAACTGTAGCTTCACGAGAGATGAGTTATAAAATGTATTTATCCTGTTCACTACTCTCCGTGCTTGTATCCTTCCTCTGTGTCTGTAATTCCGGCTGCTTCGCTCTGCTTTATTGGCGGTTGCTTTAACTGTATTGCTGATATTTTATAGTTACTATATCGTAGTGCAGCAGTCAGTCATGTGTTTTGGAGTTTCTGTGTCGTCCAGTTTCACACAGCACCACTGGGCACCAGGTGTAATGGAAATGCAACCAGGGCTGAGCGGAACCAGGCGCACAGAGCTAAGTAGAACAGAGTAGGGACTAATGGAAAAACGGCAATAGAGAAGTGTCTTGCTCAAGGACATGACACAAGTAGTGAATTGGTCAGTGACGGACTGCATCACCAAAGTTACATCCAGATTTAGTTCTAAGAAAGCACAGCTACTGAGCATCCAACAGTATGTAATTATTGTAAGATCAGTGTGTAAAACCTTATTCATTTCTAGTGACAGTATTTTCATGTCAGTGCGGCCTGCTCCAGGGATTCTCTCCAAGCCAAGCAGAACCCCATGATTTATACCTCTTCCTCTCGAGTCTTGTGTGTGTGTGTGTGTGCGCGCGCGTGTGTGTGTGACAGATGGCTCGCATGTCCTGTGGTTTATGACACCTCCTGTATCCCTCTCTCTCTGTCTCGCTATGGCCGCACACTCGCACACACGCGGAGAGGAGCTCGGAGCGCCGTACATCAGTGTCACTGCAGTAATTACAGGCCTATCACGTCGCCATAATCTCAGGCCGCTCTGACGTGATAACAGCCAGCTCCTATTGTCCCCTGTGAACACTTGGAGTTTGTATGCAACGCCAATGCCAAAGCTGAAGCGTGACTGCACGGGACAATGTATGAATTAAGACGGGCTGATCAAACACAGATTTAATGCTCGCTTGTGTATTTTATAGCTGGGAGAAATTGTACTCATTATGGCTCACAATACACCGCTTGTTTGAACGTTGCAGTAAATGATCTCAAAATAAGCAATTGCAGCATCCAGCAGAAATCAATTCAAAATAAACTTAACGCAACTTTGTTAATGTAGCTTTCATCAATACAAATAGGGAAAATGCCATTTGTTTTTAGGCTTTAAACAAAAAACTAGCGCTTCATATGTTTCAATTTCCTGTTATAGGCACATTTGAGGACTTTTGACCATTTAAAAGAAACAATATTTAGTCTTGAAATGTTACTTGGAGCCATGGATTTACTTCAATATTTAATTTGCTGCCGTACAACGCAATAGTGGTTTGGAATGTTGTCATAATGCAGTGCAATGTCTCGTTAACATTTTAGAGGTCAAATGCACACCCTGCTGGGTTCTGTATGTCACTTGGAAAACAACTGCCATTTTAAGTCTCCTTTGGTGACTCAGAGCACACAACTAAATGGTCTCTTAATATTTTCATTTTTCCAGCACGGTACTCTAATTATAGTACAGCACTTGCTCAATTGTTTAAGTCCTTTCTGTTAGACACTGAAAAGAATATAGCATGTATTGAACTTGGAGGAAGAGAGTTGTTAAAAAGAAATTAAGAACAAATACTATGAAATGTTGTAGATCTGTTAAAGGGGTATGTCTCTGGAACAGTTACACAGATGAACTTAAATCTTGTACCATTCTTTCCCACTTAAACATCTTTACATCTGTTATTGTACAGTTTCCTTTTGCTTTTTGTGAATAACAAATGGTTTCACACTATTATTATATGAGGTAAAAAGGGTAGGCCAAATAAGCACAAGCTTCAGCCAACTCCTTTTCGGGCTTTCAGCACATCAAGTGTTAATGTCTTTGGAATAATGTCTCAATATATGTGAACGAAATAAACTAATAAACAAACAAACAAAAACAAAGAACTGGCATTTATTGTTGCACAATTTTAGAAACAAATCTAACCAGTATTGTGACTGTGATTAGATTTGCAATCTATGCATTAAAATTGGATTCTGTTCAATCAAATCAGTCAAAAGAAATGTATTAAATTAGTCCATTAAAAGTGCTGAACAAAATCAAGCAGTAAAAACAGCATTTGCAACTAAATCAATATTTGAGAAAAGACCTGAATATGAATTCCATGTGCATTTCAAAACATAGAGGTCTAAAAACTAAAACGTTGTTGTGTGCAGCTCTATTGTGGCCACACATTTATAAGACATGAACTAAAAGCTAAAGACAGATGTGACGTTTTCTGTTTGAGGGCCTTACAGCTTTGAGGTGTGGCTTCAAACAAAGCTCTTGTTTCCATGTTCCTCGTTCAATAATGAGAGCAGGCGAGGTAAGCATCAAATGTGTTGCATTTTGTTTGTCACACATCTGCCAAAATCAGATTAAGGAATTCACACTCATGATCATTATCTGCTGCTGTCAAGTAGTACAACTTAGCGCAATTAGTCTTCCAGCCAAGTGTGAAAAGTAAGGCTTTGGTTTATAACAATTGAGCTGTGAAATAGAAAATAAAGGTAAATACTGATGGGAGATTTGGCGACCATGATTAATGTGTCATGCGTTTCATATTCTGTATACACAAGAGGTTGTTCATTTACTTTTTTGTGCATTTCTTTTGTAAATATATGCTTGCTATTTATACAAGGCGAGGCAAGTTTATTTGTAGAGCACAATTTGTACACAAGGCAATTCAAAGTGCTTCACACAACAGGAAAAAAAAGCATTAAAATACAGAAATGCTTTGAACCTTACTATGATTTCATAACCTGCAATGCTTACACATCCAATTTTTCATAGTGTATAGTCGTGACCTCAGGGTCAGACTTATCTTTGTCTCATATTTTGGGTTATATTATTGGTTAATATGAGAAGGTTTCAAAATATCCTCACAAAGCAAATCAATTCAGCGTAACAGTCACTACAGACACTAGACTTTTTCTCCACGGAATACTCTCACTTTTGAGCAATAGAGCGAGCTGATTGGCCATGACTTGCAGATGCATAAAAGACACTATTGAAAGAGCTGTACAGGCCGATTCATATTGCCATTCAGAATTGGTTTACAAATTGAATTACAGGCCTTCATACAGCTACAACATTCTGTAAATTGTGTCATATTTGTATAGTATTAAAGATGCACTGTGTAGCTTTTCTGGAGGAGAATATGCTTGTCTCCATGAAGATATCGATACAGTCAGCATTTGAGGAAACGTTCACTAACGGGCCTGCCTGGGGGAAGCAATTAATTCATTTTAATGTAGAAGAGCTGTTCCTATAACATCTATACCTATAACAACCACAAGAGCAAATGCAAACACTGATTAAATTACAGGTGTTTTTAATTGCTCAAAAGTACTTTGGGAAAACATGCCTCTGCACAGATCTGACCTGTAACTTGGCTTGGTGGCGCCACTTACAAAGCAAAGCAATAAAATCTTCATGTTCTTGAGAAAGTGGCGTACCCTCCTCCAGAAAAGTTACATTGTGCACCTTTAATGTAGCCGAGAGTAGGTTTAGTCTCTTGTGATTATCCTTTTAGGAGAATGAATGACTAATTATTGCTAGACTCAAACTAGTTACGGCATGAAACTCTTTGCTCAATACCATCAAGACAGTGTGCTTATTTAGAGAGTGTTGAATTGTGAAACGCAGCTTGTGGCAAAGACTACTGAAAGAGCCACGCGCTGACAGATCCTCAGCTAACCAGAAGGCCTTGTGCTTTTTCAGGTATAGGGCTGATGAAACCTCCACATCAGTCAATCCGTCAACAGTAGACGCCCTCGGCTAAGTTCAAGTGCTGGGTGGAAGGGAGGAGACGAGAGCGAGCAAACACAAATTACTGCAAGGGAGAGAAGTTGAAAGGTGGAGGAATGGATAAATAAAAGATTCAAAGGCTTAGAAATGTGTAGGTGGCATAACAAGTAAATGATGATTGGAAAAATGGTTTGTTTATAAAATGGTTTGTTTATAAAAGAGATTATATTGGTTTTAAGTGAAAGTGGTAGAATGTATTACTGTCCTATTTGAGAGAGGGTCTCAAAGGGTAGCTAAGTCCTTGTTCTAGCTCTGTTAATAATTTATTAATAAAAAGGTTCTTTTTTTCAGACCAGAATTTGTTTGTCTGTCATATCTAACAGCTCACTCGCAGTCTTCTTCTTGTGGTACGTTTCCATATTCTTTATTTCAACCCAGCGAAGATGTTTGTTCCCCTCAGTCCCAATTATGTTAGCTCCATCCCAGACATTGTTGCTACATTAAGGGGGCAATCGAAATACAGAAACGCGCCCACGGGACGATAAATAGGGATGAAGGGGCCTTTTTCCTCTCACACACCTGGGATACTGTCCTGAAGAAGTCGGACAGCAGAAACCTGTGTAAATCAGATGCATCAAGAGACTCTGAAGAAGATGGCGACTGAGCTGTCAAAACAAACACAGTCTGATCTGAAAAAAGAGCCATTTAAGAATAGTCACAGTTCTCTTAACATATTCTTAAAATCACTTTTTTTTTTTTTTTTTTTTACTTTTTTTTTTTTTTTTTCAAGATTTAAACAAAATCAATTAATTGTTTTATCCTTCTTTAGTTCAAATTTAGGCTGATAAAAGTGCACTGAAGATAAAATTGAACTTCAATAGACAGAAGAGTACACTTTATCTCAGAAAGCCATCATATTGATTTTAAGTGAGTGTCTTTGAGTACAAACTGGCTATATCCGCTAATGTGGGAATAAAAACCATGAGCTTGATTGGGTCTCTAAAGCAGGACTGCTGCCAAATGAAGCAGGGAGATAAAATGCCACTCTGACTTTCACTTCTGCAAAGTCTTACGGTAATGAGGCGACATGATATCCGCTCCAGAGCTCCATTAAGACTTTGTAAAGACTGTTTTAATTAAATACAGTTAACATTTTCCATGTGCATTCCCCTGATTTAACCTGTATTAGTCACAAAGTGGAAAAAACACAAAGTTATTTCAGCTGCTTGTTTCTGGGTGTGCCACAGCAAACAGCAAACCATCATCAGCCTACAAGAATGCACTGATTTGCATTGCGTTTATTTGGAATAGTTTTTACGCCAGAAACTCGGTGAAAAATAAGACTGCAAAGATTTATCAGATAACCATGACTCATCAATTTTTGGGAGTGAAAAAAGCATACAACTCATTTAATGAAAAATTGCTGTGACTATTTAGAACCTCAGGCAATTGGCCAAGTTGAGTTTTTATCACAAAGACAGCACTGTAACTCAATTAAATAATACTTTAATTTGGAAAAAAGAAGTCTAGATTGTTCAGCTCGGGGAAATAGATTTGTGAGGTCTGAAAACGTTCCTCCAGTTTACAAATCGAGTATTTGAGTAGTAAATATTGTTTGTGGAAAGGAAAAAAGGTTGAAAAGAAAAGTGTAGAGTTTTAAAACCGAATTCCTCGCGAATGTCGTCGCCACAGAAAATTCCATCCAAAATGCAATGATAATTTACGCACAAGGAACACATTTTCTGATCATTTAAACACTCATTTGACTAAATAAATGTGTGTGAGGAAAAACAGGGCACTAGTGAAAAAGAATCTTGCACAAAATGAAAAAGAAAAGGCATGTTTTTACTCATATTTGTTTAAAAAGTTATCTTGGATCTTGCTACAGAAATAAGTGTTGATGCCATATAAGTTATCATTGATCATCATTTATACACACCAAGACCTTGCCAAAAGCAATATTTCAGTCTCATGCCAGAACTATTTTTGACATGCGGACAAAAAACTTGTTATATCAGATTTGGCCCCCGACTTTGTGGTTAAAATAAACTTTCTAACAGTGTGCTTCTGATGGAATTAGCCCCGGATCATCTTTGTCCCTCCTTCATTTACCCTCGGCTCGATGATAAGCGTGTCTGATCCTGCTGATGTATCGCTGTCTTCAGTCAAACTCTGCCTCTACAGCGCTCTTTCAATCAGACCCCTGCTCTGTGCCCTCTGCAGTAGATCAAGTCTCCTGCCACACACAACCAGGTGGCAGGATGCGCTAAAGCTTTACCTCATAAAACATTGATCATCCTTGTCAGAGTGTGCTCTTACTCTTACATTGCTCTAAAATGGTTGCTTCTTCCTAAATTTTAAGTTATTCATGCCCTGGTCCTGGACAATGACCCAGAAAACACTATTTAAGTGATTAAGGGGAATAAAAGGTTGGCACGAAGGAGCAGAATCAACATTGCAGAAGCCAAGAGTCCAAGCTGAAATAATCCAACGCAAATGTGTGGAGAACTGACGGAATTTTAATGCCTCGACGCTGATTGCTTTGGCAAGGAAAAAGAAAAAAGCTATTGAAGAAAATTTTGATTGTTGTTTTAATAGACTAGTCAACCTATTATTTCCATTGTTTTAAAATATATTTCTAAGCAAATAAAGGTTGAACTGTAGTGACAGAAGGATTATAGAGAGAGAATATTTGTAAATTAAGTAATGAAAATCTGAAATGTTGATTTAATAATGCAACTTTTTTTTAAGGTATTTGCATGTATGTTTTAGAGCCTGTATGATCCAGATTATGATTATCAAAGTATGGCTACTATTTATTTATTTTTATAGTTGACTAGTCACTTAGTCAGCCCTTGTTGTTACATAAAACAAAGACTCACATGACTGGGGAAAGGTAAAAATAACACTGACATGTTACAAATTGGCTTGAAACATTGCCTCTTTCTTCTTAACGATATAATAATGCTTGGAGTCTTTGGACATTTATTTTATTATTAACCAAACAATTATATCCAGGGCAGTATAATAATGATTGAACTACACACAATCTTCCTCTCAACACGAGCTGCTCTCTGACCTTCAGCACACCTGACTTCTGTAACCACTGGACACTGGAGCATTTTACTCATTATCTCAGTAATTGCCTCGTCATGCTCGTTCAGTACGCTTTCAGGGAATATGCAATTTCCTGGTTTTATATTCTGTGTGCCGTTTGCCCTTTAGCACCTTCATCTCACTCAGTGAGGAATGTACTTGTTTGTGTTGTATGGTCATTAACAACTGTGACCACCTGTGTGGCCATTTTGCTGTGGTAATAGCCTGTACGGCGTGGAAGGCCTTCAAAACTGTGGACTCCATCAATACAATTTCTGCATCGCTGCGGGTCATGGCTTATTAAAGTTTAATAAGGTGCTTTTTATACACCCTGAATGACGAACGAATACAGCTAAAGAAGGAGTCACATATGCTCATATATAGTGCCTGTCTCAAACAGGGATAAATGGAGCATGAAGGCTTTAATACAGTATAAACCAGAAAAAGTCCAAATGTAAACACAAATGAAAAGAAGGAAGGATATGGATACCTAAATAAATATTTTAAAGTCTGGTTGTCCTTGTCAACTGCCTCATGGCTGGCCAGATGCGAAGGCCAAGGGTGTTACAGCTTGGGGAGCACTGACAATTCTTGGCAGAGTAGAGATGTGTGTCTGAATCTGCATAAAGCAACACTGCTCTGTGTGTAAACAACACGGGGTCAACTGGCTAAAGACTGTCAGTGTGAAACATGCCTTGAACTGCCCAACACTAATAACTTTGTCTGTATTTTCTGCATTTGCACGGACAAAATCCTAATTGTCTACAAATGTGCATGTATTCGTTTGCAGAATTTGCATGAAGAGTGCATCTGTACTCAAGTGCGTGTCTCTGATGACAGCAGGCTGATTAAGCCGTTGCATAGTAATGAGCTGTGGCTGTCTGTCTGGCAGCTGCTCTGACAACCTCTTTTCACCAGTGGTCCTCCCACACACACACACACACACACACACACCAGTGGACAGGCACAAAACGCAACTGCAGAAGTGTCCATGCCATGAACATATTTGACTCCAGTTCAGGAGTCATAAAGTTGTACTAATGCAGAACAAGCTTGACCATCCGTTAAAATGCAGACGGTGACCCCAAACATATCGTTTTACGTGCCAGCAGCTTCAAATTCCTGTTTTTTCAAAAGTTATCTGAATATTATACAATTAGAAAAAAGGAAATTATAGTGAATGGGAGTCTGAATATTGACTAAAAACAACAGCAACTTGCAATTATTCCAAAAGCAGCACATTTAAATAACATGCAACAGTTTTGCATTTGAGAAACAATGAACCTTTGTGGCTCTCATTTAAAATAGCTCCAGCCACGCACACAGTGACAAACAGCATAAACACCACTCAAACGCTATTTTGCCACACTCGTGTACTATTTGCAGGAGTTGTAACAAACAGAATCTACAACACAGATTGCCTGAAGCTTGCTGTTAATGGTCAAATGGTTTTATGAGGACAGCCCCTTATCCCCCAGGGACCCCGATGCAGCCCGAGAGCCCAAGTGCATTGTAGCTTGTGTGCATCCGTAGCCTTACCTTGTTGATGTCCCTTTCCTGACATCACACATCATGCACTTAAAAGCCTCTGCCGTGTTCTTGTATGTGCACACGCTGCAGTCCCACAACCCCTCGTCGGAGGATTTCGGTTGACGCTTCGGCCTTTAAAACAAGAAATAAAAAGGCAAAAGGAAACTCATTAAAAGACAAGGAGCGACTGGTGAACGTAGGAGAAGAAAGGGGAGTGAGGGGAAACCGAAAGAGTTCGGTTTGCTACAAGGAAGGTTATCGATAGCACACATCTGGGCTCGCCTGATCGGATTTAGGAAATCATCTGCAGACGCGCTGTTCCGACACTGTAATTGGCGCTGAGGTTTTCACACGCGCGCACACATTCACAGAGAGAGCGAGGGAGAGAGACCGTGCAGGAGAAACCCCATTTTTCCGCCGATGTCCGCTCCCCCACCACGGAGATATAGGACACTCCGCCTTTGTGTTTACCTTGTAGGACTCCTCTTGTCTCCCATGCCAGACCACAGTTTATCTGGAAGCGCTATGACGAGTACAGGATATGTTCTTTCTATTATTTTAAGTAAAGAAGCGATGCGCTTCTGCCGCTCGGCTTCCAGCTGTCGTGGAAACTCCGCTTGGGAAATGGTCCCGTGACTCGCCTCAGCCAATCAGCGCGCGCGTCACTTCCCGAGGCTGACATTCCTCCTGATGAGTCCATCCATGCACCGCCTTCATGCGCCCTCTTGGAGCTCTTCAGCTTACACCTTACACCTTCCATTTACAGCACACCATCAAATGCTTCATTCATCTTTTAGCTACAAATCACTTTATTTGCATGTGGTTTCGGCAATACGTTTTCAAAATTCCAAATTGTAGTCAGGTCTGGTTTGGCCTTTATCAACTGTGCAGCGAATGTTAAATCTCAGTATTGCACAGAAGAATGTAATACTGTTTATTATGATCTCCCGCATCAGGAGCATATATGTCTATGCATGTGCTACAGAAGCAAACAGCGTTAGCAGAGTTTGATTTATGCTTTGTGACTGTAACACCAAAACAAATGTATTTATATATATTATATTTTATAAAAAAATATAAATATATATATAAATATAATATATATATATTATATATATATATATATAATGTATATTATGTGTATATATGTATATATATATATATAATATATATATAATGTATTATGTAATATATATTTACATGATATATATTATATATATATGTATTATATATATATATTATTTACATTATATATATATACACACACACATATATTATATTATATATATATATATATATATATATGTATAAATAAAACAACACAGAGAAAACACACATTTCAAAAGATCATTAAGTAGGAAAGTGACACAAAATGCACATGAAAAGTACACTTGAGTTTATTAAAAAAAAACAAATATATACATTATGGTCGTTGCAGACATGTGTTGAGACATGGGGTACAGTGGTTAGTCACTGAGTTCCTCCTCGTCACTGAAGTAAGCACTTTTTTTGATCCTGGGTTTTCTTGAGTCTGTAGAAGTGGATGGACCACCGTCTTCCTTAGATGAAGCTGCCTGCCTTTTACGTTTGACTTCTTCTTCCTCTACATGAGCTTGCTGCGAGCGCAGACAAAGTAAACATTTAACATATCTCCTGAGTTCTGTTTGAATATTCATTGTGTGGTCTTAAATTGTGTCACACTACATTAAATAACACCAATAAAAATGCAGCAAATCAAACAATGCCAATTTACCTGAAAGGCAATGGCTTGACTTAAACTGTCCAGAGCTGGATCTTCTCCTTCATCTTCACTTTCTGGTTCTTCTTCTTCCCTAAAAAAAGATGCAGACAGTGCAAACATGATAAATCTTTATTAAAACTTTGTAATAACAACAACATAAAACTCACTGCTGTTCATGTTGTTGGAGCTTTTTCTTCTTTTTCTTTTCTTTTTTCTTTGGAGGGTCCCTCTCGCCAAGCATGTTTTTTGGACATGCGTAGCTTAGGTGTCCTGTGTCCTGGATATATAATGATCAGTAAACAGACTGGCACGCAACATATGTACCATATTCGACCTTTGTGTTTCTGTTGCATGTTAAAAGACACTTACCCCACATTCATAACATTTGGACTTGTCTGTGTAGTTCCTTCTCCTTATAAACTCAGTTGCTCGTCCATTATCAACAGCGATACTCGCTTTAACAGTTCTGCCAAACAGCTGCAACATTAAGGTAATATAGTTTGATCAACCATACCTCTGCAGGCCATTAATACACACAATGAGGTATACTAAAGCTAAGGACGTCATGTATTCTGTAGCTGTAGCAATTACAGCTGTTAGCTTGCGATCGTAAGAGCAGAATCTCAAATAATGTAAAAACAGGGCCAGGAAATGTATTGATTGAACTGTTTGTAGGTGCGTTCACACATCATTATTTGGTCCAAAATTGAGCCCATTTTAGTCCTGATGTGGACTTCGTTTGGTCCTGATCTTGTCCTTGTTTACCGGTAGTCTTGATCTGCTTTAGTTTCGGGTTTCGTCCCAATTCTGATGGGGTGAATGTGCAAGTGTGAATGCAATTTAATGGACATATAATGGTGTATTTGTGGTCCGGAAAATGCAGGGAACTCTACTTGTATCTAGAGATTTTTTCTCTGAAATATAAAAATAAATCTTTCCGTAAAAACACAGCACTCGTCTATAGTTTACAGAGAATTAGACCGAATGTATTACCAAAAAGGAAAAAATATTTATTTTCACAGTATGGTAGAGAATTGGTATTAGATAAAGCACAAGTACAAAAAAGTCCAGAGAAAATTCAAAAGAAAAGTCTAGCTGATTGAACGGGATGTTGGATATAGGTTACCCTGGTGATGAGCTCTCTAGCCTTTACCATACCCAGATTAAACCCATAGACTATATATAGGATTATTGATTACATATGAATATCAATTACACCTTAGACTTGGCATCACTGACCTGTTTATTGTTGATTGTTCGTGCACAGTTATGAGCACATTCTCTGTCCAGGAAGAGGACAAATGCTACACCTTTGCTTCTTCGAGTGTCTTTGTCTTTAACTATTGTCACCCTAAAGTACATATAATTTCAGTATTTTCACTCACACACAGATGAATTGCAGAGATACTTACTTCACAACTTTCCCATACTTGGTAAATAGCTAAAAAAAGAGACAAGTTGAATGATTATACAATGAGGCTTAACAACACCACTGTAGGACTTATTTACAATATAAATTACCTTGTGTAGATCATTGTTTGTGAGAGAGAAAGGTAGGTTTGACACATACACAGTGCTTTTGCTTGGTGCCAATCCCCCACTCATGATGGACAACAATATACGTAACGCGCAATGCCGTTTTCAAACACCCCGCATTGTGCTAAATTGGATTTACGCATACACTTTTCAATCGTACAGATAAGAAGGGAAACTGATACAGTAGAAAGGTAAAAAATAAAGGCAGCAGTTTAAGCTAGCAAAACAAACTCGGACGCATGTTAAGGACGTTACAGAAGCCTGGCTGGCACAAAAAGATGACGTATGTACCGTCAACGCTACCGGGGAAGCTATGCTAACTGCTAACCAAATGATAGCGAAGAATCAGACTGGATTATTTTGCTTTTCTGCGCCACACATGCATAAATCTAAGCGGATGTACGTGCATCTTGTTCAAAGCTAATCTAAGGATATTTGTCCAGTGACCGGTGCTTTTCTTTTGTCTTGTGGCTCTCTGTGCTAAACGTGCGATGCGTAGTAGCAGAGTAGCAGCCTTGCAAAGGCTAGTACTTCAGCAATTCTCTGATCTGATTGTTGTGCAAATAGAAATAAAATAGATATGATTACATAACAAAACCATTACAGTTGTATAGGACTATGCTTATTTATTGCAGTTGATCCATTTCCACATATTTTACCCCCATATTTTTTAGTCTATTGTTTTAACTAACTTTCTATAATCTTTTTGCAGATTTTTCTGAAGAAATAAATCAACACATTTCTTTGTGATTCACATAAGAGAAGCAACAGTAAGTAGTAGAGTGTTGTCAAGCTCTGCTTAACATCTTGCATACATGGGATCTGGGCTGTTTTCAGTAATGTTAAGTGTTTGTGTTAGACTTGGAGTGTATATGATGATTGTAGGTTTAAATCAAATTGTAAATCACAATGTGATACCATACAACCGTTCATGGTCCTGTTTAGGAGTTTGATTTTCAACCAAAAAGGGTGAGAATGACTGACCTTGCTACCTGTCTTTTGAGAGAGTCTTGTTTAACAGCACAAAACATCTCACCTGTTATAGTCCATAAGTAAAATCTTTATGGTTAAATTGTGCTAGACTTTAATCTGAGCTTTGTTTTCCTCTGAGCACCAGAGCTTCAGAGAGAGATGTGCCTTCCGTTAGCTCAAGCTCCAAGGAATGTTTATGACACTTGAAATGTATCAATTGTACATATGATTTTGTGATAGTAAAATTTGTTCTGCAGTGGCTTACAGGAGGGAGAGAAATGTACGAGAATCATATGACGATCGCTTTATAAACGAAAGACCGGTAAGTGTCTATTAAAGATTGAAACCCTCACCCCTAATATAAAGGTTGTAATGGACTGAATTACTTGTGTTATGAAAGGTTCCATACCCTCGTGCAGCTGGTGCAGTGGAGAGAAGGGGTCCTTACAGACCAGAGGAAGAATACGGTCGCAGTGGTTATGATTACGAAGGACCTCCTCGCTTTTTCCCAAATGGAGGAGGCCCACGCAATTACCATGCTGAAGAGAGGGGCTACCATGGGGATAATGTTCATTTCCAGAATGAACGCAGGACAGGTCCTGCTTCAAGACGGGTAAGAGTGAATCTAACTTCAACAGAGACTGCTCCATCAAACACAACCATGTGCTATCAAATCTTCTGTGGTACCTAATTTTCAAACTGACAGCTCCCACCAATCATTTGTCACATCACTAGTATGCCCATGCAAGAATTTTTAGAACTGCTTTTTCAGAGGGTGAAGTGAAGCAGGGTCGCACTCACACAGCTAATTCGCTCTCGTCTTAAAGTGTAATTAAGTACATCAGGTTTTTGCAATATTCTAAACGGCTGCATCCAGTGCAGAGCAGTCTGATTTTGGCTAAAGTTGTCCAAAAATGGTATATTAATAATGCCTTACATTTGTATTGCGCTTTACAGAACAAAGCCTCTCAAAGCGCTACACTGTAGTTATTATTCAACCCATGCTTTGTGGTAAATAATACTTATTTGTGCGGGTATCTATACCAACTTGTATTTATGGTAAAATTAAGGAAACTACTATTATTTTGTGTTGAAAATTACAGTATACATTATTTAAGATGATTTCAATAAACGATGGACAAAATGGGACTCTGGACATAGTATGCTTGGATGCCACCTCTTAACTTTCTAATTTTATTCTTTACGAATCCTGCGTTCTTTCTGGTCCTGCATGTTTGTTTGTTTATTTGTTTTATGTTTGGTTTTGTTGTTCTGTGTCTAAAAAATAAATAGTTAAAAACAGAAAATGGCAGTATACATTTAAAAAATAATATGGTTTTGGTTTTGTTCTCAATGTTGTATGTGTACTATCAAAATCGGGTTTGAAATTATTATTTATCATGGCAACTCTAATCTTGACAAAAAAGTGCTTCTTTTACAATATAGTATGTGGAAAAACATATTTAACCCTTTTACAACTAATAAGGTCAGTCATTCTATCCCAGCTTTAAGCTGTCTCCTTTCAATCAAATTTATCTGGGGATGGGGCATATCATTCCACAGCACAAAAGCATCACCAGAGCAGACTGTCCAGTGTACAGTAGATTGTTTATTTTATCACATTGCAAGGATTTAAATGTTTGATTTCACACCTGGGAAGTCTGTCAATCAACTTCTATATCTGGCACATACCAATTGCTCCTGTGAATTCTTAAAGGTTTGACGTGTAATTCATTGTTTGGTTGCCATTGCCATTATGGGCTTAGTCAATTATGTCAAGTTATGCTATAATTTACAGTATTATTATTATTTTTTAATTCCTACATAATTTCATACGTTTGTATGGTGATATGAATAATTACGACAATAATCAATTTTTAAATTGCCCTAAACCCCATTTTCTTTTTAGCAGGAAGACTATTCTTACCCTGCCCAGAGAGCTCCCAGAGAAGAACCTCATCCCGGAAGGACTTTAGAATTTAGGTAACCTGTTTTTAAAGTTATTGCCTCTGTGGTATTCACATTTGTTATCATTAACGGTGTTTTTGCAACATCCCATGTTCTTTATGGACATGTTGTCTTCTGTAATTGCTGTTACGGTCAGCAGAGGACAGTCTTTCACAGTTCCTGGGCCACTCCAGTTTTCCCTGGAGTTGAAGAGGTAGAGGGCCTCACGTCTGTAGGCCCATCTCAAACTAAAATGTTTATATCACAGGAAGCCTAAATCTCTCTATTTGCATTACATGCAGTCGCTGGGATTTCATGGCCATAGTAGTATGTGGCGTAGGATATTTTTTCTCGTTCACTTTCAAGAACACTGGCAGACGTATTGCCTTCTTTTTGAGTCTGATTACATGCTGTCAAATCTAAGAGTTTGTAAAAAATGAACTTGTTCCCAGAAAACAATGGAAGATAATGATTATCTTTGTGTGTGTTACATTTCCTCAGTTCTCGTGCACCGCCTCATGCTGTGAGAAACCAGGGCATCTACCCCGCAGCTAGAGCCCTTCCAGAGAGCGGAGACGATACATTAGTACAAGCTATTCTCAACCTTGACCGCGGGTAAAAATTACATCTTACAATGTAGTTTACATTTACAGTAAGTAGGCTTGTACTGTTTTTGCCATTCATACTTTTATCACTTTGTTGACTGCAGTAGAGAAATAAAACAAAAGATTTCATGCCTGGGATAGATTTTTAATAAGCAAAACACACAAAATACAACGTACCAAAAAAACCGCAGTACCCTTAAAGTTGTTAGATGGCAGCATTGTTGTTGTTGTTAGATGGCAGCCATATTTATGCAGCTGTCTTTCTGAAAGGCAAGATAAAATTATAACATTAAGGTTTAGTTTTTCTGGAATATAGAATGTAAATGACTTATTTTTGCTTCTGAAACTGTCACAAGTCATTATTTGTTGTTTCTATGACTGTATTGTAGGGCTGGACGATGGGGCAATTGTTGTTCCTCATGTTAAACGATTTGTCGTTTCAATTAAATAAAATTTTCTTTTCAAAATCTGACCTTAGCCCCGAAAAGGATTGGCTGTGATTGGCTCGATAATAGTAGTTGACGTTTAGACGATCTCGATTAAAGTCCAATCAATTTCCCAGCATTTTGTGACCTGAATAACCACGATTATCAAATAACACATTTTCACATAATAAATATTATGTTATAGTTATAGTCGACTAAAACAAAATTGTATAAATTATTATTTAGACAGCTCAAACTGAGAGAAAAGCTCACCTGTCAGATGGGTAATAGAACCAGAAAAAATATTTTACAGAAAAGAAATATTTGGAGATAACAAGGAAAAGTACTTGCCCAGACAATATTACAATAAGAAAGGTATTGGTAAAATTAAGAATAATACAAAGTTGACAAGACTGCAACCACATTGTGAACAGAATTTCTAATTCTTCTTAATATACCAAGGGAGTTAATAACTTTGATGCAGAGTGCCTATTTGATCTCCGAAAGTAGTTTGTCATCAAGCTGAACACCCAAAAAGGATAACGTAACAATTTGTTGATCTTGAACATATTTTCATTGAATCACATTTACATTTCTTATGTCCTCCAAATACCATATTTTTATTTCTATTTTTACACTCAAAGATGACTTGAACCCAACTGTACTGTACGTCATTAAGTTTTTACATAAGAGTAGTCAGACTTTTAGAGATCCTTAGGTGTAGTCTGCAAACATTATTTTTATTCCAACCCTTTAGTCCTTCTGTCCGTAGTCTTATTTAATTAGACTTATGTTCTGGTTCTGATGCAGGAGGAAGACTGCTCCGTTCCCTGCTCCCATCAGAGAGCGCTCCCCGGTGCGCAGAGATGTGGCCCGCTCCCCCCACAGTCGCTCCGGCTCCAGCGTCAGCAGCCGGGGGTACTCACCGGACCGAGCCAAGAACCTCCCATTCCCAGCAGCGCAAAGCAAGAGTATGTTCAAGTCTAAGACTATTGCTTCTAAAATGGATGATGAAGGTGGTGTGGTTTCAAAAAGTCAGCAATATAAAGTTATTTAAATTTTTTTACATTATTTAGCATATTCTTCATTATTGTGTATTGTATAATATTATACTATTTTATTTTATTTTTTAGGTACTTTGTATTGAGCTATTTAAAAAGTAGCTCTTCACTTAATATTTCATTGTAAAACCCAATATTGATATAAAACAACTTAATGTTAGAACGGGTCCATTGACTTCCTGTTCAAACCTGCAGATCTAATAAACCCCGCCTCTTCATAGAGATATTTCACAAGCAGCGGAACATCATTTACATGTTTTTTTTTAATTTTTTGAAACATGACTAAGTGGCATTTTAGACCCCTACATGTATCACTAGATTTTGAATTTCATTCTTAATTTTTGTTTAAATAATTGAAACTAAGCACAGAGATGTGGACGGGGATAGGGGGTACATGACAACAGGACTTTTCTAAGCGCTAGAACCTCAGTAGCAGGACTATACAGGATTACGCACAATGTTTATTCATAAGCATAAGTTTATATTCATAAGTTTATTTTGTCATCCAACATAACCGTTCTTTTTCCTTATGAATTGTTTTGTGTTCATAAATATCATGACTGACAGTCTTGCTCATTGGCTTTTCAGGTACTGACTCTACAGAGGGACATGCAGGTCATTCTGAATACCTTTGGGGGGCGCTGTATTCTCAGCAGAGTGGACATGAAACTTTGGGTCGGTACATTGAACAATTAACTACCTAAACCTGGGTGAAAGCAGCTTAAGCTTAATCGTTTTCTCCATTTTGTACCTAAGTCAAACAGCATTGCTTATTTGTGCCTTGTAACTGAAAAAATACATATGTTCTATTTATTTACATATTATATTTCACCCAGGTCCAAAGTTTGCCGCACCTGTTTCCCACTTGATAGAGCCCTTTTGGTGGGCTGTTTAGCTGTGTATTTTAACCTTTTAGAGTAGCTCTTGTTCATTAATCTGATCACAGCCCATTTTCCATGTCCGTGTGTTGTAGTTGCATACGTAGATAGAACGTTTGTCTGTTTGTAGTCGATTAGTCTTTCCTTTACGTCGGAGACCATTTCCAGGGCTGTTGGCTATCTCACCATTTAAGTCTATTATGTAGGGCTGCAACTTAACGTTTATTTGCAGTTCAAACAATTAATTGATAAGTAAAATGTTCAGTGAATGCGATTTTGGACTAAATTTGACTCCGATAAAGCTCTAATGATGCCGCTCGAAGCTATTCTGATGAGCGCGCTTGCAGATAAAAGGGATTTTCATCAAAAGCACTAAAGGGTGTAACATTTTGGCGTAATCCATGCTGTGTCAGCCGTAAAACCTCTTGTTTGGGAATCTGCAAAGTTCAGATCATGATTGTTCTAGCACTGAATTAGTTGACAATACAATTATTTCTTTAGTTGATTATTTGCGATGAATCTATTAAATCATTATATTTGGTTATGTAACAGGGCATAAATAAATTAAGACTGCGTCACAATTGCTACAAAAAAATAGTTTTAAATGTCAGCACACAACAAAATATCTTGATGTAAAAGTCTGTAGTTTAAACCTCAACCAACATGATCTGAAATGCACTGAATAAGACTGGTTTTCAGATGTTAAAGCTCCTGGATGTGTATAAAATTATTTAAATAAGTTGATAATTATGCCCTTTAAATGTAGAGTAATATTATGTCGCTACTTGAAACACAAGATGCTAGACAGAACGATTTGACTGTAAAAAAACAAAAACAAAATAATGATAACATTACTTTTGACATAGAATATAAAGGCGTTCTCCATTTGCCACAGATAATCTATTAAACATACCACATTGTAAGCTCATAATCCTTAAACTTAACCTTTACACAGTCCTGGTAACCCGAGGCGGTCAGAAAGCGTCTCTAACGCGCCCGGCAGCCGACCGGCCTCCTCACAAGCGGCTGCCACTTTGTCAAGCTTCATAAAGATGCCACTTGGGCGTGTGGAGCGTCGAGGGGCGAGGTGTAGGGTGTCTGATGGATTGTCCTCAAGTCAAATTGTTCAAATTGTGGCGTTTTTCTTCTGAAAGATCATTTGTTGACATAGACAGCGAGTCTGCTGACTACAATATTTTAGATTCTTTTAGCGGAAGAAATGTCACAATTCGAGATTTTAGAGTTACAATCTCCATGAGACGAAACATCACCTCATTCAATTACTTTCAATCGAATTAATAAATAGAGCTGCGACGGAAGATTATTTTAGTTGTCTACCAGTCAGCAATAATGTTTTCGGTTTGTTGATTAGTCAAACTATTATTCCTTTTGTACATTAAGACTTTTTGAATATATTTTTTTAACCAAATAAAGGTGCAAATACAATGACTGAAGGCTCCTTTATGATTATTGGGAGGAAAATGTGAAATTGCTTCTTCTACCTTTTTATGCTTTGATTTAATAATGCCACTGTCTGATAAAAGATAAAAGATCCTTTCGTGTGCGTTTTTAGAGTCTGTATAGTCCAGATAACGGTTACAGTGATCAAATTACGACTATATTTATTTTTCATAGTCGATTTAGTTGATTCATCGTTGCAGCCACATTCCCTTATATGCAAGCAGCTTCATGAAATCAAACTTTCTTCATGATAAAGCAAAGTTAATGACATAAACAATCAGATCAAAATAATTTGATTATAACAGCTTTTTCTTTTGTTTCTAAAATTGTCACAACCATTATTAGTAGTTTTTGTGACTCTGAAAAACCACAATTACGGACTCACAGATGAATCTTGACACCCCTGTTGTCCCAGTGAATCGCTCTTGGAGACGTCAGCCACTGGAAATGGTGCTGGGGTTGTTGACTGTGTGCTTGTTCTAGCTTTAGGTACCTGTCTGGATTGTGGAACCAATCAACACTTTTCCGAATTACTTCAATCTCCTCCTTTCTTCATTCAATATTAGAATGATGTTATTCTCTTTATAAAGTGTAATTATATTGTGTTTTTCTTTATCTTGTCAGACAAAATCCCTGGGCTCTCAAGAGAAGGTTCACCACATAGTGCATCTCCAACCAAGGTGAGACTGAAGTTTTATCGCCACGATGTAGATTTGTAGAATTCATGTTTTTGAGCAAGAAACGTGCATTATTATCTATATAAACATTCTCCTGGATTGTTAATAGACCAGACGTTTCCAAATTCACAGTCATCAAGTTTATTCAAATAAATAAACAACACATTAACACATTAAACAGAAATCAAATAATGTTCCGTGTTTGTAGAGCTATAGATTTTTCTGACTGTAAACGCGAACACTGTTGGTCACTGTACAGCCAAAATCATCTGGAACTTTTTAGGGCCCATCCTTTTAATAAGCGTTTAGTTGCATTGAAGTATGTTAATGGCTTTTAAAGTGGCAGTCATGCAGAGCTTGAAAGCCATGCAGCCTGTGCTTTGTTTACCTGTGGTGTAAGCAGACTTCAATCACTGGAACATGTAGTGAAGTCAAAGCGGATCGAATGTCGACAAAGTTGTCCCCTCTAAAGCTCTCTTTTAAAAACGTACAGGCATCTGCCACCTGTCAGGCAGCTCGGCCGTGGTTGCGTTGATATGATCTCTGCGTCTATAGCCAGCAGTGGAAATGGCATCAGATGTGATTAGATGCAGTTGGTGGGGCCGTGACCACCCAGGAGAGAGGAGGGTCTGTAACCCAAGTCCAAACATTATCATTCGATCTTACCCACAAACCTCAGCCTCTCCAGGGATCCTGTCAGCAGGGGTTTGGGTCAGTTTAGCCCAATCAATGAACACTCATTTCCTTTCTCGGTCCAAAGTGTGTACTCGTTGCTGTCAGTGTGGGCCTTTCAAGATGTAGCAAGTGGCTTACAGAAATAACCTGTGAATGGGAATAAAGGAAAAGTGTAGTCTTCCCAATTTGTAATCTGAGAGGTCGAAAAATGGGTTGAAAAGTATATAGTATACTACTTAATTTAATGTGTTCATATTAGCATAACGTGTTAGTATTTATTTATTAGACAAGGACAGCACATGACAATTGGACATGTATACAAGCTTGCTGCTGGTGCAGTACATGCAGAGTGTATAACAAGTGCTCATTTTCACTTCCCGTCGCTGGTTGGACTTTTTTACACTACCTTACTCTAACAATTTTTTAAAAATAGTTTCTGTACTCTAGCTATAGCTGCTCTATTAAGTTACAGTAATGGTAGTAGAAATATGTTCTGTTACTTCTAAATTAGTTAGATCCAATCTAAAGACACCAGTGCAGTTTTCAAACAGTAATATCCTGAGGCAGTGCCCTCCACATAATCAAAGGTTGTGTTGAAAGATTCAGACCTGCCGCGCCCCTGCACACGCTGCTGTCAAGTATTTCATGTATCCTGTGCGCCATTGTGTTTCTTTGGTCTGGGGTATGATCCTATAACCTTTTGTGAGATAAAAGAGGTGCCCCTCCCCCTCTGCCACCCGCTGAGGTGGCGCTGATCAAACGGACACAAGGTTGTAGCTGACCTGGGGCAGACCAGGGTGGTCTGTTTGGTGGAGCAGCAAGACAGTTACTCTAAAGGCCAAAATAAGGCTTTGTCTCTGGCTCCTGGGTTCTGGTTGTTATTGGGAGGCGTGTTTATGGGGAGAACATGCACTAAACTCTGTGGCTCTCAATCTGAAGAATTAGTCTTGACAATGTCAATTTTTTTAATTTTTTTTTTATACGGGCCTGTACTTACAGGAACTGTACCTGTTTTTTATTGTCTAAATATAAACCTTGGAAAAAGATTTTAAAATATTCACCATGAGAGCTTTTCACTTTCAGCGGCCAGAACAAGTTTTACAGTCACAGTAAGGCTAATACCAACTAGCGTGCTAACAGCTTGTGTTTTTTTAGAGACTAAAATGTTCTATAATTCCTTTGATGCACACTCAGAAATCTCATTTTGACCCTAACTGCTGATTTGCAGTATTGTGTACTGCATGAAAATAAGTGTGGTGCAAAAATATACCTAGTAAAAGACCACATGATAATATTTTTGAAGCCAATATCTATGATTTTGAGTATCTGGCCTTTTTAGTATTGATGGCATCATCAAAATTGAAGTAACAACACTGCTCGTACCAGGCTTTGTTAGACGGGGCAGTAAGCAGCAATAAATGGGGGTGAGACATTTAGGGGTGACCATCCCAGCACTTCACACACCAGTCTTGGTTATACTTAATTAAAGTCAAGCATGGACATGCTTCGGTCTCGCTTCAGGCTCGCTACAGTCTGTTATATATATTTTATAAGTTAATCGGATGGTTCATTTTAGTCTGACATTGCTCAGAAACGCCGTATCTATGAGCCTGTTTAAAGATGCACTGATGGTATCCACTTTGTCTCCAGTGGTTTGCCCAATTCTGTCCAAATGTTTGTTTAAAATCTGAGAAAGATAACAGCCTTAAAGAGTCTCTACTGGTGGCTTTGATCATAAGAGGAAGACCTTCCATCCTTATCTTTCTTTGAATGTCTTCTGTGGATTATCAGTTGGAAAAATACACAGCTGTCTGCAACCAAGACCACAGCGCGGGGATTTGAGTATGGATAAAATATTAAGACCAGACAACTGCATGAGCTGCTAAAAGATTAGAAGAAGCCTGGATTTGATCATTTCTTTGGTCTATATGTATCTTTTGTCCCATAGTAGGGCAGTTTCAGTCAAAGTGAAGAGACGTGTCCAGGGCTATTTTCTCTGCGGTTTTCAGGGTGAAGACTGACAAACTGTATATTTCACAGTTTACACAGTGAACTTTTTTTCTCCAGGGAGTGAATCACAATAATGGGGTGACGTTTTACGAGTTGCGCTTTCATTTCAAACTCCTCTCAGAGATGAAAGCAATTACACACGATAGTACATCATTCAAGAGATGTATTATGACTTTATCCTATTTTTCGTCTTTAGCCATGCTTCGGCAATCCCGCATTCGCTAGTCTTGGTACGATGATCCAAGGTGGCCTAATTTTCTGTGACGCTCTTTTCATTCTCTGCAGTGCGTGTAGCCTTCCGGTCCGACCACGTAATGACCCATAGTTCATCTGGGCAATCTATCTCCGAGCTCAGTTATGACGCAGTTGTGACTTCCAAAGAATGTTTTTAATTTCCGTTGATATTTTTCTGTATCCATAGCAAAGAGGTTCAATGGATTTTCTGTGATGGCCTCGGATTATCTATACTTTACTTTTAATATAGCAATGCCTACTATAATCCCAGTGAAAGTGGATGGTTTACGGGTCGTGTCAGAACAGTGTGCGGAGTAAAGTCTTTCAACACTAGCTTGTATGATACAGCTCTTTTATAGCCTCATGAATTCTCAGTGTAAGCTCTTCCCTTTTGTTTAAGTGCAGAAATATCATTGATTTTAGTCGTTTGTGTTTATTGACCTGTTCTAGGAGGAGATCCATCTGCCTGAAGTCGAGCCTGAAGAAAAGATTGTAGTTCCTGTCGTAAACAGAGAAGACGTCCAAAAATCTACAGAGAGCTTTCACGAGCGACGGGCCATGGCCATATCAGCGAAGGCCCAGGAGATTGAGAAGGTAACTGATTGCCAAAGCCCACACCGACAGGGCGATAAGGCTTTGAACAGGAAATGAAACTTGGAACGTCATGTAGTTCAGGTGTAATTGGTCTTTGCATTGACAGTTTTATCTTGTGTAAATAAATAAGCCTATATGAAATGAAACCATTTTTGGATTTGCACTGAAATAAAAAAAAAATAATACAATAACTTTGTTGCAGGTATTTAGGACATTACTTTATTTTTGTTTTTGTTTTTTTGTATGTTATCCTAACATGAATTTAGGACTGCTGCGATTACCATTAAGTGTGACTATTAATAATCTTAATCCTCCCAAATCCATGGCATTTTGTCTCTAGAACAGCTGCATTATTCAATCAAAATGACAAAAAATAATAAACTATTTAAAGTTCTCATTTAAAATGGTTGATTCGTAAAATGTTCTATAGCGAAGCCTTCCGTTTGCATATCTTTAACCTTTTAGCCTTTTACTTTTAGTTGATTAATTGCAAAAATAATGGCTGACTAGTCGAGTGCTATGTTCATTAGTTGGAGCCCTTCGTGACATTTTGTGTACTTCACTTAGACTTACAGTAGTTGTATATTGTACTCTTAACTTCTCGCTCACAGTGGTCTCAAGCGGAAAGGTTTTACATTGACCATTTTCTCATTAAAAGGACGTAAGTGTAATGCTTTATATAAATGTCTGCCTGGTGCGTGTATGGCATACACTGTAACCTTGGCATATTTTCCTGGTAACGTGTGGCGGCATTGGGATTTTTTTTTTACTTCCACATGAATCGTTTAACTGGAACAGCCACTTAAAACGTTCCTAACAAGCCCGGAAATTAAGTTTTCTGACCTTCATCAGGCACACTGGTAGGAACATCTTAATATTCGCTGTTGCTTTTCTAAATTCTGTTTAGGAACAAAGCTTTTTAGTTGTTCTTAGTACTGGCAGTGCTGCTAGCGAAACAGGCAAAAGCTTTCAGGGGGAACAATGAAAAACAAGCATTGTAACTTAAGAGACAAAACCAGCCGAGTAGGAATAAGTATAGGTTTGTGTTTAAATTTGGGAGGTCGAGCACTTAACAGAGCAAATCCACCTCAGGCAATAGGTTCAGCGCTGCGCAGTTATCTAATGAAAGCCATTCCTGCACCAGTGAACACCACCGCTGCTTTTACTGGGACCATTAAAGCCTCAGCCAGCTCTGCCCCGGAGCACGCGCTGGGCCCTCTCATCGAGCTGCACCACAGAGCACCCTAAAGCCTATAGGCCGCTGTAACTACGCTGCTGACACTGCATCTCCCCACTCGCTTTATAGCCTGCGTCTTTACCCCATCTGTGTCTCCTTTCGGTCTTTGCGTAGGCCACAACTCCACTGTGCGACTTTGGTTTTCACCATTTCAGCATTAGCGCCAAAGTGATGCTCTAATTATTCACAGCCTCAAAATGAATCGCACATCCTTCTTTGAAAGTGTACGCGACTTCAGAAGTGGAGCATAGCATAGCATGAGTTGTGTCAAAGGATTTCAAATGTTGAGCCTAAAACTAAGGCTGTTTCACCATGTACTTTTCTTTTCCACTGTTTTTCATTGAAATCAAATCTGCGAATGCTTTGAAATTTCCCCCTCTTCAGTCAAAGTCCATCAAACGTCAATCTCTGTTACTTTGATTGACTTGCACAATTCTTTGTGGCTTCTGAAAGTATTGAGTCGTGTCAAGAATTCACATGGTTTTGCACTTGATGTCATGTTACAATGTCTCTTCGCATTTGTAAATTTGCAACTGAACCTGTATTCCTGCCATTTCGCCTCCTGAGCTGGTTTAACCTTTTACATAGGCCCCAGTCAAACAAAGGTGAAGGATAATAATAACTCTTGTTCACACTCGTCCTGGTTTGAGCCCATTTTATTGGACTCAGACTTGGTTTGGTCCCGTTTTAGTCCTTGTTTAGTCCTGATGGATCTGGATTTGGTCCCAGTCACTATTCTGTTATAGTGTTTGTGCAAGTATGAACTCACCCTTAAAACAGTCCTTCACTTTGTTGCATTTATTTGAGTTAAAACAATCTTTCCAACGTTGTAGTGGTGTTTGCATTGCTGTAAAGGCAGTTAGCACTCCTCTCAGGCCACTTTGAGCAGTGTCAGCCAGATGTTTAGGTTGGTGCGCCCCAATCTGGTCTAGCCATCTCCTGTGCTGCACACGCGGGCCCAAACACCAGAGCCCAGTAGCTCTAAAGGCGCACTTGAATGTCTTTTGCACTTCTCATAGATCACAGACCAGGCTTTCCATCATCAGTGGAACTGGGCCTGGCTGCATTCGCCCTCCGTGTTTGTGTAGCTAAGTGAAATTGGCCGCTGAAATTCAACCTTAACCCACTCTCTCATTGTCAGGGTTGACTTTGGCTGCGGTACAGACCATTGGGCCAAAGTGAGTGACAAGTCAAAGAAGGATATTATAGTTTGGGGGTTTTTTTCGTAGCCAGAGCTGCGATACAAAGGGGGTTTTCTTTCATTTAAAAAGAAACGCATTTTTTTTGTGCAACGCATTGAAATTAATAAAACTCTATGAATTTGGCAGAAATTAAGTCCCTTCAGAAATAAGAAGGCATTAATATTGATTGAATCCAACGAACATAAAAATCTAAAATGGTTGTAAAGGAAAAACCCAATGCCTTTTAGCTATTAAGGTTTGTACAGTTTTATCTCAAATATAACTTCAGCTCACATGGTTTAGATGTACAATTTTATAAAAAGTGAGACTAAATAGATATGTGTTATTGTAAAGACACACATTAGGCATTCTTTATTGTTATTTGTCTTTAAGCATGCTCTTAAGTACTTCTTTTTGGCATCTCGTGTTTAATTTACAATGATGCATCTACTGTAAGCACACGTTACTTTATAATTGAGCCAATCCCTCTCCTGGATTTGTGTTGGGACATCATCTACTGGCAGCAAAGGGAATTACCATGGGCAAATAAACAAACACTAACTTTTCCCTGACAGAAATGCTAAGAGCTAGTCTGGCAATTATACGTGGAATAATTCAAAACAGCACAGGAGGTCTCTGGAGCTCTTCTACCTATGACGAAACAAATCTGCAAATTTGAACCAGGTTTTTTTTCTTGGGGTCTGAGGGAAAGGACCTTGTAAACAGGATTTGTCAAATAAGCGTATATTAAGCTATATACAGAATTAAGCTAAATGCAACTCCAAGTATGTTTTGGTGAGGGAACAATATTATAACACATTTAAAGCTCAAAAAGGTCAAATTTACATAATATGTGTCCTTTTTAATTAAAAAGTGTTCTCATGACATTTCAATCGACGTGTCAAACTGGAAAAATGTAATAGGTGAAAGATGCTCTTATTCTCCACCCAAAGTCTATAGGACAGGACGTTTCCTTCCTAACAAGGGAGGGATCACAATACAGGAAGTACATTTTCAGCACATTGCTAATTATAAAAATAAAGTGCCCCCTTGATCAGAAACTTCAAGGAAAAGCTGCATCTAAAAGGCAATGTTCTAGATTATTTTCTATTATTAAACAAACAACAAAGAGTTATACATGGTTTTGTAGGTGCAGATGATATTTTGAAGTGGCCTTTGACTTGTAGTGTATGCTGAAGGTAATTGTCTGTGTATTAGCGAGAAAAACATCCACGATGTGATTATACATTGGCGCCATTTCTGTTCAGTAGACTCTACATTTAGTCCTACTATAATTGTATTGTGCTCAGGTTCTCCTTGTAAATACAGCTTGTTTTTGGTGGTGACATTTTGTGGAAAAACTCCTTCCATAATGTAGTTGGAAGCCAGTGAGCTAATCTCCCCTGGCGACTTTCTAATCATTATTATTCATTACAGTGGTATTTTTGGGCAGCACTGCCACTGACTTTGGAAACTATTGTAGAGCCAATTTAAAATGTGTGACACAGGATCTTTATTTGTGATCCCTGCTCCTTGCCAACAATTCTTACTTTACATGGAACACTGCAAGAAATCTATAAATTGGCTAGACGACTTTAGAGTTTGCAGAGTCTGAAACTCACCATTGTTTCTCTTAATCTTAAACGCATACGAACCCGTCTGCAGATGTAGCTCTAACTTTTCTGGTGGAGGGTCTGCTACTTGCAGGTGCTATGGTTTTCGTAGTGAGCAATCTGAACAAAACGTAATTTTAATTGTATTTTTAATTGGTTTTAATCGTAGGATCTGGCAACCAAAATGCAGACTCTTGAGGCTCATCCTGCTTTCTGATTGGATAATCATCTGACAACTAAACAACTTGGCCATTATGTTTTTGTAATTAACAAACAAAAACAATATTTTATTTGAACATGTTAAGCTCATATTTGGAGACACAGATGAGCCATGTCAATGACATTTGAAATAGAAATCCTTTTTAAGGATAGTGACATTCCTCATTATTTTGAATTTGCTTTGTATTGTTTGCATAGATATGTCATTGTGCCAAAGCTGTCCTGAGACAGATTTGCAGAAATGTGGCTTCCATTATGCACTCCTGACCACCAAAAGCAGCATTTGAACTGCAAACTCCTGGTTTTGGGATGACCACCCCTCTGTATGAGCCACATTGTCTAACATTTTAATACATTTTAAAAATACTTAGTTTATTGTTTTGTTTAATACAGAAATCATTATAATCACACTAATTGCATTTAAGTCATAAGAGCGCATTGTCCTCTGTCTTGACTCTCAGAATAGTAAACCATACCAGGTCATTATTACCACATCTGTTTCCAATCTGTTCAGACCTGTGTTTCGGTGTTTTACAAATCAAACTGCATTGCTTGGAAAAATGTTCTCATTTATTTTATTAGACATTTGAGACTGTGTGAAATGGCTGCTCTTATTAGCTTGCTTCCACCAACTCCTCTTCATTGTCTGTTTTATAGCTGTTAGTAGGCTGCGAGCCACCTCTAAAATGTATTTTACAGCATCTCAGCCTACAGTGTCCTATTTAAAAGCCCTCATTAAATTCCCAAAGAAGAACTGTTTGTCATTTAACACTACACGACCCACCTTAACACCAGGGTAATCAGCCGATGGAGTATTCACAGCCAGGTGTCGGGTAAAGCAAGAAGGAAACAAGTTCTCATAAAAAGATTAAAGAAGTGGTATTAACCTGTAACACAAGTAGATTATTCTTTATACTTTTGATTTTGGATTTGATTTCTTCAAATTAATCCCACTGAACAGGAATATCCCCTTATACCCTTTTATTTGATAACTTAATTTTTTTATCAGCTCTTTCTGTTGCATTTTTATATATAAACGATGTACTCAATATTTAAATTTTGCTTATCTTCAAAACAACATTCACAATATTGTCTACATTTTGATATATTGAACAAACCTACACTGGGAGTCTTGGTGTTTCATGCGTGTGGGGATAGGGGGTAGGTGAAAACGGGATGAGGGAACACTGCTAAAGCAAGGTTAAAAGCTTGAAGTGGATTTTGCACAATATGTTACTCCTTTTTTAAAGTTAAAAAGCACTGGTCTTGACGTGTGTACTGTTGCAGGTGTACCGGCAGGACTGCGAGACCTTTGGCATGGTGGTGAAGATGCTCGTCGCTAAAGACCCTAACCTAGAAAAGCAGCTGCAGGTTCCCCTCAGAGAGAACCTGGGAGAGATCCGTGAGCGCTGTTTGGAGGACCTGAAACAGTTTATTAATGAGTTGGATGAAGTGGTCCGACAGCCCGAGCATTTGGTCTGTGACTCTACCACTCCCAACGCTGCAGCCCTGACCAGCCATAAACCCAACAAGACTGGACTCAATCACAACTCTTCTTTTTAAGGATCGAGACTGTTCTGCTTGTTATGATACGGAGACTGAGACTTTTTCACTACAAATGCTTTGTTTGATAAAGGTTCTACGGACAATTTTCATCTTCAGGTTATTTCCTTCTAAATCTGTTAGGGGAAACTGTATTATTATCTATGTCAAGGCTATTTAACTTAATTTCTCTGAGGGCCGTGGCCTCTGGGCCGGATAGGCTACAAACCAGATCGGAACCAAGACTAACCCGGAATCAAACCAGGTATATCCCAGGTCCAAAACAGGGCTAAATCAGAAGTCAGAAAAAGGACTAAGCCAGAAAAAAACAGAAAACCAGGTTTAAATTTATACAAACCAGGAATTAAACCAGAAAACAAGAAAAAAAATCTATAATAATAACATTTGGAAGGTGGGACGCGGGCCGGATCTGGCCCCCGGGCCTTAAGTTGAATAGCCCTGGTCTAAGTTGTTCTCTGCATTTGACCCACCCTCAAATCCCGCTAGGACATACTGTATTGTTGCCATGGTTCTGTTCTCTACCTAGCTGGAGGTTTGGGGGTGATTGTGCAGGAAAGTCAGGGGCAAGTTGTTTTTCTTTATTTCTTTTAATGAAATTCAAAATCTTTTGTTCATCCCCCAAAAAATATGTACACTGTGTTGATTATGAAAGAATCTTCAAATTTAGGGTTAAGAAATGAGTAATTATACTAGAAAACATTAGTTAAATTTATTTACTTGACTGCATTTGTTAAAGTAAGTCTAGCCTTTCAAGATGCGTTTGTTTAAGTTTGTTTTTTGTACATTTTATACACTGGCTGTCAATCAGCGTTGGTTTGAATAATGTAATGATATTTGTATAATGTTAAACTATATTTTTCATTTGTTTCTTTTTATTTCTTTTTTTTTTTTTTTGTTGCTGGAAAAAAAAATCTATAGCCCAGGACCTGTTTTAAATGATGCTTGGTTGGTTTTTGGAAAAAAAAAAAAAAAAAAAAAACCATCTTTAAAAGTAAAATAATTTAACACAGTTTATGGAGGTTTATATTTTGTTGGCTTTCTTTCATACTAGATTCAAACCTTTTGTAATACAAGCATCATCACGCAGAAACTGATAGTCAAAAACATTTTATTACAAACATCCTTACATCACATAGCTAATAGAAAATGTATGGAAAAGAAAAGAGTGAGAATTGGGCAGAACATGAAAAATTGCTAAATTTAGTGTTATTAACATGGCATTAATCATAACTTTGTTGATGTATGTATTGAATGAGATCTGCGTGTTTAGAACCACACATACAAAAATACTAGTATTCAAATTTTAACTTACTATGTACATTTTCAGTTAGTGTTACTCATTAAATAATTTGTTTTTTTAATAGTAGTTTTCAACATCTGTGGAAAATGGTTTTGCCTTAAAATAAACGGGTATATTGCTTTAAAATATGATTACACAACATACATTAAATGGATAAACAAAATACTGAGAAAAAAAAAAGTCTTCACTTTGCCAATATGTGCATAACTGTCCAGGACAGGCTTTCTAAAATACCTGCCCATGTAGTGCTAAAATTCAATAAATCCCATTATCTGTACAAATGTACAATGTCCAGATGCCGTTTCCACCAGTCAGTAGATCTGGATCAACATGTGATATGCACAATTTAGAAGTAACGCAAATAAGCTTATTATGAACACACATTGAACTGTGTAAAGCAGTTGCTCAGACATTGTCTCTTTACTATGGAGTGCAAAATCTAACAAAGCTGTTAGGATATGATGCAGTTTTTGGACCGATGACTTTTTCTCCTGTGGTTATGCAAGCCGTGGCTCTGTGGAGACAGGGCTGTTACTCTTGTGGGATAGTCCTCTGTGTAGTATCTCCCGGCTGGACGGGGCTGAGGGATCGGCTGTCCCAGGAAGTATCCCTCTTCCTCAGAGTCCGAGTCTGATGAGGAGGAGCACGTAGAGCACCAGTCGTCATCTTCTTCTTGGTAGAGTCCCATGAAGCGCTCTGTCCGCTGGTCCCCTTTAGAAAGCCCCCTAAGCATGTAGTCTGACTGCGTTTGGGACAGGGCAAGTGGAAGCCTTTGTGAGGGATGTGGCACCAACATCCCCCCATGACGGGGATCAACCAGTTGCTGCTGCTGCTGCTGCTGCTGCTGCTGCTGAGGGTCAAAATACCTTTGTGCTTTATCCAGGGGCACCATGTTGAGGGCATTATCTGAGCGGGTTTTGCGGCTCCTGTGGTGTCTGCCTTGTCGGTGCTGTTTCCTGTGTCCATGGTGACTGGTTGGATGGTTTTTTTCGTGGCTCATTTCATCAGTGCGATACATCCTTCGTTGAGGCCTCTCACTCATGGGATGTTTCCTAATGTTTACATCATACTCGAATCCATTGTCCACAGTGTCCTCTGAAAAGGTGACCACCTGAGGTGGCCTGGACTGAGACTTGCTTCTCCTCAGCGCTGGAGCATGAACAAATGATGGAGATATGACCTCAGAGTGGGGTGACAGGGCTCCTCTCATTGCCATCGCTACTTCTTCATCTGCTGTGACTTTCTCCAAGTTCAGGTTGAGTGAGTTGTTGCTGTGATTAAGATGAGAAGAATTGAACGTTCCCATATTGCTCATCTTCTCACAGTCATCTGGCATCAACAAATTATCCTGGATGGCTTGAAGAGAATACCGCACTGGTCTGTCTCTTCCTTCCACATCCACTGAAGCACCTGAAAGAAGGGAAATGTTGTAAACATATTTTCTTGACCAGATAAAAGCTGATATATATATATATATATATATTTTTTTACAAACTTTTCAAAGTGTAATGTCCTTACCAGTGATGTTGGAAAGTGCTAGGGAATCCATGGAGTCGCCAACACCATGCTCGACCTGCCTCAGCTCATCTGCAATACACTCCAGGGAGTCTTCATACCACTCTCTGGAGTCTGGCCAAAACACCTTTCCAGATCTGGTTTGGTCCTGCTCCTCATCCAGCTCCAGCTCTTGGATTTTCCGTGCACTGGCTGGCCCTGGATGACTCCCATAGGCAGAATCACCCATCCCGTCTTGAGACTGAGCCCAGTAGATTTCGGGCAGATTCTTCTTGCTCATGAGTCCGGGGCTGAGGGCTCTGGACTGGTTTGAGGTGTGGCTCTGTGTAGGGCTTGCAGGAGTTGGAGATGAGGCACTAATACACAAAGATTTAGTGTCGGGTTTTAACCAAGGGTCAGAGACACTGTTTAACCGAGTTCTCTCAACACTAGGGCTAGGGGATTTTAGGGATGGCTGCTGAAGTGGCTGTTGTAATCCACGGTCGCCAAATTTAAGCAAGAGCTGGGTCATGTAGTCTTCATGCTGAGCCCACTCCTCAGGATCTTCTTCACCGCCAACATCCTGTTCTTCGCGATCCCTCCAAAATCTTTCTTCAAGCCCCAATCCAGACAGTTTACGACCCACAATATCCATGTCCCTGTCTGCTGCTGCATCCCCCTTGCAGTCCCTGAACTTGCAGTCAAAAGCAGGAGTAGAAGCTTTGGTGTGAAAGAGCTCAGACTGTCTCCACTGTTCGGCAGGCCGGCTGCTCTTCCCCATTCGCACACTGCGGCGGGACTCGCGTGAGCGGGCCGATTGGAAAGCAGAGTCTGAAGAGTCTGAAGCATGAATGTCTTCGTCTTGACTGCAGGCCTTCGAGCAGTAGATGCGGCCCTCTTTAGGCAGGAACGGACAACCAAGTAAAGAGGTTTTACACTGGGCACAACAGAAGCACTGGTCTGTAGCATGCCAGTGCACTCCTTCATATGTCATCTGAGCATGGTCCACTCCTACAAGAATAGACAAAGAGGAGAGCCTTGGTTAAATACCTGATCAGTGTTGCACCTAAGTTTTCCCAATTCACAAACGCACCTATATTTTCACCACAAGCTTCACAATATTCTGCATATAGGGACTCAAAGCACCCGCAGCAGTAGGGCCGCCCATCTTTCATAATGTAACGCTGTCCACCGAGCATCGTCTCGCACTCGAAGCAGGCAAAGTGCTTCATGTGCCAATGCCGCCCTTCAGCCTCGGTGCACTCATCGGCTAAAATGATCTGAGGAAACAAGGTCTGCTGTTAGTTCTAGATAATCTACTTACAATTGAACACATTGTCAATGGTTGATCAATAACTTTTCACCTCATCACATGATGAGCATCGTGGTTTCAGAAGTTCAGCATGATGTCTTCCGCATAAGATCTTGTCATTTTGATAGAAGTAGATCAAATCCACAAGAAGCTCTTGACAGGTTTCACAGACAAAGCAAGCTGGGTGCCAGCATGGGCTAGGCCCTGCTCTTGAGGCAAAAATTGCCATCTCTCCTCCATTTATACCTCCACCACACTGTAATAACAAATAGACATTTTACTTAAAATACACCATTTCTTTTTTATATCTCAAATGGAATGACTGACAGAGTATCGGACAGCAGTGGATGATCAAATGCCGAAGGGATATTCTAAATCAAAACTGATATTTAGTACATCTGCCATCTGTGACAGATGGACAATGCAACATTTTGTAGACAGTTGGGAGATAATAAAGCTCTCTTTAAAATATTGCACATATCAGGTGTTGTGTCAGACTGGTGCCAAACAAAAAAGGCCAAACAGTGCTTTAAGCCTCAAAGGAATATGAGCTTTTGGAAATGCAACATTGAACACCACATGGCTGACAGTCAGGACTGATATACTCTGACAGACAATACTGAAGGCAATATGCAATTTAATCTCTTCAAGGTAACAAAAATATAATGGTATTGCTAGAAGCAGAAGTCATTATCCTAAACCTGTAATATCCTGGCAACCTGATACTAAAGGGCTTAGGACTCATATCCTATGGACCCCAAATGCAAATTTCACATTCTTACCACTTAAAAGTGATAATTTCACAATACAATACTAAAAAGTGTGTACATTTTTAAGGTTATAGTTATCACTTAATAAGCTTAAATTGTTTACTCGAGTACTGTCAGAACATGTGCCCAGCCCATCAACATTGCGCTGCTACTGCTCTGCTTGGCCAGCTGTTTGACATTATTGCTGGGGTGGACAGGCGGGGGCCTTGGATATGAGGGTGTTGTGTTTCTGTGGGATTTACAGTGTAAGGAAAGTATAGCCTGACAAACGGAGTGTGAACATGTGCACATGTGTTGAAGAATGTGTCTGTGTGTAGTCCTGCATCTTTATGATACATCCGTTTTTACACTGCAGGAGTGTGAGTAAATTTGTCAGTGTGGATTGACTGACAGAGTGGATGTCATCTTGAGTTCCCCAGGCATTTGTGAATGGACACTATACATAATGTCTAAATGGGTACGCAGTTGGTGTTGGTGAATGTGACCTTGCAAATCTATAAGTGTGTATGCCGATGACAGTTTAGTTGTGGCTGTCCGAAGGTATTAGCACGGCTCGCCTCTACTTCCTGAATCCTTAGCAGAGGATGTGGTATATTTACAGTAAACTACCACAAACCCAATATTTATGTTACTGCTTTGAAGGGGAGTTTTTTTGAAAAATCTGATCAAGAGCTTCATAGATTGTGCTTGATGTGATGTTTTGAACAGTGTCACCAATCAAAAGTTGGCATAAGAGTTTCGGTTTTCAAATAGTTTCCATTGTGGCGTTTGTCAGGCCATTCTGTAATCAGTCTCTCAAATTCAAACCCAGACAGCCATTAAACCATAAATTCCTGTTATTTGGTAAAACCGCATGGGTTTAAATAGATTGCTTTTTACAAACATTTTGAAAACACTGGACACTACAAATCTTGTCACAGAAATAGTTTCAACTTCAACTTAATTCAACTGAAGTCTTTATTATGAATCAAAATAAGTTTTCTTATTCTGTTTTATTATCCCTTAAGACGTCACTTAATATAGTTGAAGACTGGATGTGTATTTACACTAATGTAATACACCACCACATACCTTACATACACGGAAGAAAGTTGTATTTTAAGACACTATCCAATAATTACATGTGTTCGCTTGTGCTTTTTCCTAGCTGGTCATGCTGAGATATAGATGAGTGGCAGGAAATTCCCCACTAGGAATAATGTGGCTCCGCTTGGCTTGACAATGAGCTTCCCAATTTGCCTGCTTCCTTTCTCACTCTAATGAGGAAGTTTATGCCCATGATTAAAAACCATCGCATTTAGCCAATCAAGATTTTGCCTCAGGTTGACATAGTTAGAGGTAAGATAATGGCACTTTGTGATATAACTAATTACATGTGGGTTTTCTTCTAGTCGTGGCTCATTCTCCAGTTTTAAAAGCACTGTAAGTTAGCTTGTAATTTGTGTGCATGTGTGTCTATATTGTGAGATGCTTACATGTTCGCAGCGGGTGTGCTGGAGCGCTCGAGGCAGGATCCTGGGTGTTCCTCTGCCCAGTGCCTCCCTCTTTCTCTGAGAGCTGAACATCTGCAGCTCACGCTTCTCCTCCTCGGTCAGAGAGTGGCAGTAGCGCACCTAGGAAAAAGAAAAATCAGGTTTTTCAAATAAGATCATCTGTATGGCAAATATGCAATTATATTCCAACTAGTACAGTTTGAAGTGGAACATTTTTAAAATAGATCCCACAATCAAGATTTGGTGATGCTGTGTCCCCATGTCAATATATATGGTTTGTATTTCTGAATGTATATCATAATATACATATCTCTATATTTGTATGGCTTCAGTTGTGTTACAGTGCTTTAGGGCTTTGGTTGACATGTTATCCATATTGTTAGAAGTCCTCAACATTACCAAAAGCATCTAGCAAAACTGAAATAATGGAAGTTTGTCCTTGACGTATTGATCCCAAAAAATCTTGCTTAGATCGTTGCATGCAACTTCACTTTTGTGCATGATACCAGGTCCATAAAAGGCTGGGAAGGGTTTAATTAGAGCTAATCCCCCCGAAGGCTGCGTTGAAAGGATGGCGGCAGCGATCCCCAAACACTTCCCTGGTGTTTAGAGTCGGTGATGATGGCTCTGATAAAAGAGCGGGACTATCCTAACAACCGCCTCAGTTGTTCCCTAAACAACAGTAAACGATGCAGTTCACTGTCCCTGCATCATTCTAACCCATGTTACGCAAGGAATCATGCAAAACTTTCTGTCCTTATCCACCCGCGACCCACTCAAACATCATAAAACTGCCCCAGCTGCGTGTGTATCTCTTATATTGTGTGTGCAAGTGTGCATACAGAGACCACCCCCTGCGGACAGTAGCCTTTCTGTTCCTCCCCTCTGGTGATAACCCCTCGGCCATATCTGCTAATGTAAACTCTATTAACACATGTGAAAGGAGTGCTGGTTTACTTACACATCGTAAAGCTTTTCCAAAGAAGAGTGAGGCATGCGCTTTTATTGTTAGACAAGGGGGTTGTCAAGTGACTAAGGGAATGTGTCTTTGTTTGGTTTTACAAGAAAAAGCTGGTTTTGGCTGACCCTATAATGCAAAAGGCCACATGTGACTGACTTGTCCCAATAACCCTGTAATAGCAGAAGTTTGTAACTGCACCAAAGTAATATTAGAGATACATCAGCTGTTGATACACTTGTTTTGGGGCAACGGTTATAACATAAATGTATTAAATTTAGTCAACGTCAATTTTCATATTATTTTATTGAACTCCTTATTTTTTCCTGCATGCCTTATCTTTATCATAGTTTATATTTTATTCACTACTATTATTACTGATTGTTTTATTTTGCACCCATTGCTGTAGCAAGTCCCCAGTGTGGGAATTTTGTTCACTGATGATGGCAAGAAAACGTAATCTCATTCTGATAAAGAGTATTTTTTGTATTTTTTATGTATTTATAATTTATATTTTTGTACATTTATCCATAAGCCATTTTGCAGAGGGGGCGAAAAATGTAGGCTAAATGTATGTTCTCTTTTGATAAAGATCTGTTGTTGTTAAGATCTTGGGCAGTAGTGTCCCTTTTTATGCTATTGCACCACTCTCTTCTCTCAATACACTCCTCTATCGTCTTTACCTCATTGTCATGTGGTGGCAGTTGGTACAGGAGCTGTCGAATCCTGTGCTTCTCTCCAGGACTGTTCACATATGGCACTTTCTCTTCAGGTAGACATGAAAAATACATTTGGATCTGCAAAGAGAGAGAGATGCATGCTGTTTATTACAAATTCGGTCATCACTTGCTATATGCGTGACATGTTTGAAGTATTATCAGGGTGAAAGGGTGGAAGAAATGCAGGTTAAAAATAAGAGTTGGATGACAGGGGTATTAAGAAGCTTTTCTTTTTTCTGACACTAGCCAAAATGTGTCAATGTCGCACAATCGCAGATGCCTGTGTGTGAAGTCTTTATACATGCAATGATGACTTGGGAATGGAAATGCTGTTAATGGCCCTGACAAACAGCAAAACAAACAAAACAGTTGGTCTCAGCGATGTTATAAATATGAAAATAATATTATAACTGTTCTAAATCTCCAAAGACAAACAATAATTATGATGCAAAGACAAATATGGCCAGATAGTTGTTTTAGTTCAGTACTATTTAATCCGCAAGTTTGTAAAGGAATGTCCGCCTACATAACCTTGCATGAACTACAGCATGTGGTGTGAATTCCACGTTTGGGTACTGTGCGATTACAATCTCATGCTTGGATTAACATTTTTGCTGTCTCTGCATAAAGGATTTTCCACAGTCAGCATACAGAGTATAAAGTCGGATTGATTGCGCTTTACCTGTTCTGGCCTTAGCCCCGGTGGGACCCAAGAGTACTCCTCCAAAGCACATCCAGAGTCATCATCCGAAGTGGAGCTCCTTTGAAAGCCCACTGACATCTTCCCCCTGATGTGAGAGTCCATATCTGAGCCGCAGCGAGGTGCAGGTCGCTCCCCTCTGTCGGTGCACTCCAGGTTCATCACACAAGGCCGCTGCAGGAGAAATGAAAACACAACTGTCATTCCTCTTAACCGTGTCCAAAACGCCTGATTGGTTAAGACAAATCTGGATTCACAACCTAATGCACCTATAATCGTTCAATTAGTTGTAATCCATGTTTCTGCCAAAGATAATTGTTGATTTGATGCTGTTGTGGTAACAATGTTTGAAATCCTGGAAACGAGCAGACAACAATGACTCTTTTTGCCCCATCACACTAATGTCATTGTTTTATGTCTTTAAACGGCTTGCGAAGTGCTTAAAATAACTGACAAGTCATTTTCCAGCCAATTACAGCGGTATATCATAGCTTTGTTTATCCTGCTTGATCGCATGTCTAAATTGGCAAAGGCAAGCTTTTAATGGCAACTTTTTTGAATGTTGGATAATAAATAATGGAAAGTTTTAACAGAGTACCAGGCAGTAATGTATAATTTCCTCCATTATATTATATATAAAAGTATGGTCTGGATTTGCTCTCAAAACAACACAGTGCAGCAGAAATCCGCAGATGTAGTTGAGAAAACATCTGTTCTTTCTTTGTACAAAATACTAAGCACACCACGGTAAGGATTTATCTTTTTCATTCAATGGGCTCAGTGCTCAACGGCGCCTGGCTAGCCCAGTGTTAGTGTCTTTCTAATTCTCGCTCGATGGTTTTTTTGCTGAATCATGCTAAAATGATTCAATAGTAAAAGATCTGGCAATGAGCTGCAGGGGGTGTCACTGACAACATGTTTAAGACTCACTTCTGTGTTTAGAAGGGGAGGTTTTTGTGGGTCAATGCTAAGGCTAAATTGGCATTAGCATTGGTGGTATAATAAATATGAAAAGAAAACAAATTAAAATAACAAACTGAAGTAATCTCTTCACAAAAACAGCTTGGTGGTCTTTACATAAAATTGTAATTGCTTGTTTGTTTTACATTTAAATAAAAGTTAGTACCTGTGAAAAACCGTTAGCTAGCCAACGCGCTACGGTGCACAGAACCCATTCTAATTGGGCTGTAACAACATCACTGCAGTGCATCTTATCTAATCAAAATGCCTTAAGGGTCAACTACCTTGTTTCTTTCACATGCAAATTAACAACAGAATAAAGCTTGTTGGGTTAAAAACAGTTGGAACGTGTCCCACCAGAATGTATACTGTAATGGCCCATCATTAGCACTGAACATTTGAATGTATGTGTCAAAATGTATGCCAGAAGCCATTAAGGAACCAAAATGTATGATTAATTCTCCCAAAGGTTCAAAGTTTGGTTAAAGCACCACTCTTTCATTAGCTCTTGCCCCAATTAAAGCCCTTGAGGCATCCTACCGATCAACATGTAGTCAAACACAGTTACAACAAAGAGAAATATTAGCATTACCTGATTAGCATATAGTTCAATGAGACCTGGGTGCCCAACACACTGGTCAGAAATGCAGTTACAACTCAAAGGGTCTGCTCTTATCACAGGACAAAGAGGTTATGTGGTGTTAGCTTTGTTCTTCAGTGACTAATTATCAGGTTTTATGGTTTGGCAGATAATGTTATCACCCACAAACTTTTCTTTACTTGTTCTGCTATCTCGCTTAACCTAGTACTGACCACTCACTCACTCACTCACTGGCGAAGCCCTGATACCATGCACCATCACATCAGAAGAACCAAAACCAATCTTCAAAGCTCTTGTTTATCTCGTGCCCTTGCTCTCATCCCTAAAAATATGCAGCAAAAAGGTGACTGTGGATTCCTGAGCGGACGCACACGCAGGCGCTCACATTACAGTCTGTCACCCTACGGCAGTCGTACTACAATAGGCTTCTTTGTCCAACACGAAAGGGAAAAAAAACTGTCAAGTGTTGAACCTGCAGCACTTGTGGACAGCAGACAAGGAAGGCAAAGGGTTAAAAAGAGCGTTTAAGAGTCACAACATTCAGGCTGGGTAAACATAGGCCAGATGTAGTCAGCTAACGGTTAACCAACAGTGTCTCCCCCGCTTAACTGACGCTGTTATGGAATCTACAAAATGAGGCTTTAAACGATCAATTACGCAAAATCAGTCAAAGTAAACTTAAATATTGAAGTAAAGGAGCAAAAAACTACAAAAATAAAAGTTTTGAAGTGCCATTTTAGAAATTTGCTTTAAGAGTTTAAAAAAAGTTAAAGCATTAATTGTATGTGTATATTTTTGTTTCCACAAAACCAGGACTCAAAAACTTTACGCAGGATGTCACCATGAACGTGCTAAAAAATAACTCCTCAAACCATACAGAAAGTACTTTACACTTTTCAGTCCTGTTCAAAAAATGTAGTGGAGAAGAAGTTAAAGTACAAAGCATCCATTGTAAAATTTACGTAAGTAAACTTTCCAACCCTGATCATTCCAGTATATTTCTAATTAGCTACATTTAAAATGATATTGGTTACAGTACAATTCTCAGTTATTCTCAACAGAGAATACCTAGATTGTCATTTAAAACATACTACTACTATAAATATTCTAATTATGGAAGTTAAGTATAAAAGACTGATCAAAAAGTAACTCACTAGTAGTGTAGCATTTTGCATACTTTTAACTTTTTTTTTGCATACTTTTTACTTTTTTGTTTCAATACAACTTTGGAAGCAGTACCTTTTAACAACGGAACTGTACTTGGATACAAATTCCCATCTCTGGTATGGATTTACACTTGCTGAAAAGTTTCCATACCTGCTATTAAATCTCAAGGACAAAATTGGAAAGCAAATAAGGCATGAACCGGAGCTTGTTTTTCTTTGACATTTTCTGATTTTCTCTAGGAAAACGATTAACTTGGAAGATGAAATAATGAGCCCTTCTCTCGTGTTCGTGTTATTCTAGTGCCAAATGGGTCAGGTCAGGGGGTGTGCCAGTGCTAGCACAGCTGGAACAACCCTAAAAATGCAGACATCTACCAAGTTTTTCAGGCAAATAATTCCTTCTTGATTTGAACGTAGGAAAAGAAGAGAATATTTAGATTTGAATGACTTAATTGGTTTGGCGACAAAGGACTGTTGCAATAGCTTGAAACCCATGAAAACACTCCAAATAAATGATCGACCAGTAGAACCTTTAATAACAATGCATCACTCGCATTCTACTGGGTATAGAGCAGTGTAGGGGGATAATATGACCTTATTTCCACCTCTCACAGCATTAGGACGGCCGTTCTCATGCATCTTTATCTATGTCCAAACAACATTGCTTCCTGCATGTTAAAGCTAAAATAATAGACCAGGATTTAAGTTGGCTTTTCAACTTCCTGACAAAAAACAGTTGGCCCCAAAATAGGCACCCATTCTGATTTCTCAACCTTGACTTTCTTTGAATAATCAACTTGCGTTAAACCCTATTACCAGATTAATTCAGTTTCAAATGTCAAACTAACTGTTGCATTAAATTAGCAATGATTTTTCTTCTTTCTTACCTCAAGGAAAAGCATCGCTCTCTCTCAAACTTTTTTCCCTTCCAACAAATTTCCAGTGGGGATCTTATTCACTTCCTTCAAGCCAGTTGTCCAGTCTTCAAGAGCGCTGGCTACATGTCTGCAACATCAGCCCAATGGATCCGTTCTAATCACCACCAGAGCCTCAGGAAATAGTCCCCTAACTGTCGGAGAATTTTGAAAGTCAACTCTGTGCCGTTCCAAGTTTTAGCTCCAGAGAAAGGCAGGAGCTGTGTGTGTGTGTGTGTGTGTGTGTCTATCTGCCTCTGCCTGCGGTTGAGAGCTAATGACTGGATGTGTTAAGTGTGTGAGAGAAGGGTCTATAGCTGGAGCCTTGTCAGCCCCTCCCTCATTCCTCCCCTCAGCAGCAAATCGGCTGCCACTGCGCCTCAATCAAATGCGTACTTCACCGTCAACAACAACCCCCCAGCTCCAGAAACAGCAGCACCCCACCCCCAATTCCAGAGAAGTCCCCGCACTTTTACTCCTGTTTTTGCCAATTCAGTACCTTCATCAAGACAGTTCTTTCATTTTGATTTTTAAAGCATCTTCTTCACATTTAATTTTTAATAACAGTATTGTTTGGGGGAATTTGCTCAAGAAGTGAAGCAATAAAATAGATTTGGCTTTAGAAAACACTGTTGGACAACATAGGACTGCAACAATAATGGACTAAGCTGTCAATAAAAAATAATTGTAGTCGTATTTTGGTAATCCTCATCTGGACTAGAAAGACAAAAGCAGTATTTCAAAATGTCAGATTTGGGATTTTTCCTCAATAATTCGTAAACATTCTATATGTAATCCTTAAATCATATTTTTTATACTTCAAAATGTAATTAAAAATTCTCAAAGCACATTAGAAATAATCATTTGACAAGTCAACTGATCGAAAAACGAATCGCTGACTAGTCGACTACTAAAGTAATTGTTGGTGACAGCCCCACAATGAGTAAAGACTTGTGCAATAGTTTTTAAATGCAACTTATCTGTTTTTGAACTCCCCCAAAAAGAAAAAGAAGTACCTAGTCACAAGGTTATGACAGTTTTTTTGCTCAAGTCATGTGCACAATCGGTGTGTGGTGTGACTTGCAAATAGGGCTGAGCGATATGACAAAAATAAATCATGTTTTTTTGTTTTTCCCTTCCGTCTTGTATTTAGAGATACACTTTTTTTTAATATTAAGTTTATTATTATTTAAGTTAATTTTGTCTTGTTAAAACAAAACAAAATACAAATTCAATATACATTTCCTGAACCTAAATAATACAGACTTTTAACCATTGCCCATTAACTCTCCAAAGCATAAACTCTGTTCCAAACCACACGTTTTTGGCTGTGGACCTCTCAATGAAAAGATTACTGCAAAAAAAAAGAAAAAAAAGAATGGCACCTTACTCCAAATTGTATGAATTAATTATATGCATTTCATAATTAGAGCTTCAACGTGATCTTTATATACAGTTGCTTGGTCATAATGTTCTTATGTTCAAATAAAATTGCATTACAATCACATCAGTATTTTTGTAATCCTTCAATAGTTAATTTTAGCTACAACCAATACACTGCGGTAAAAAGGCACACATTTTGCATATCCATTTAAAATGCTTTTAAATGAATTGCATCACTATTGTTCCGATGGTGTCGTGCTGATATATGATACATTTTAAATAGCCATAGTTAATGTCTCTCTTTGTAAACGTGCACACCATGGGCCTACTCTAATAGAAGGGAAGTGAAAAATGACTTCAGGCTTTTACTAAATGAAGCCTTCCTGTCTTCTTGGTGTTTTTCTGGTTAAATATTGACTATGCTTCCTCCTGGGCAGCCTCATCCATCTCACCCCTTTCTCACAAATAGGACCTTTCTACTCAACGCTCCTCCTGGACAAATGAATGACTGAGAAACCTTACTCTTATTGCCTAAAAACAGACACAACGCGAGGGACTCATGACTAGTATAAAAAAAAAAAAAAATTAAAATGGAAATGGCTAATGTATCTTAAATATTGAAGAAAAGGTAGCTAAAACAAATCAAGGGGGAGCTGTGATTTATCAGGCCTGCGCCATCCATCACCGTGAAAGGCCGAACACAGCGCCGGCTTCATTTAAAGAGTGCGAGATGACAGATGAGCCGACTCAATTGTCCAGCACACAAAGATGGCCTCCTCCCCTGACGACCCCGCTAAGTGACGGGCCGCGGAGGCAGGCAACCACTCTGTTTGTCACATGCCAAATTACCTGTTACAAATGACCTGCTGGGCTTTAACAGAATGAGAGCGTTAAAGATGGGCGATCCCACATCTTGTACTCGGTATCTGTCCATCTGAGCTCGTGAGAGGCTGAAATGGAAGCCAGATTTGAGGAGCGGATTGGCAGCACGTCCAGCGCTCTTGGAGTTTCATCGTGTTTCTTGCAGATATCTATCTTGACATGCCTTTTAAAGCTGAGCAAATCCTTCAAGTGCATGGATCACACGTTTCAAAAATGAAGTCTGCGTGGGTCGAATTTGGGCAAATGTCATTTTTTCCCGGCCTGTAAAATTGCAACTAAAATTGTCAAGATTATTCAGTTAATCTATAAACGTGATTATTCAGGTCACAACATAATAGTAAGAGCTAAACATTTATAATCATTTCGGAACAATATGAAGTACTTTTTTTTATTGGGCTGTTTTTGGTTCATTTACTTTATTTTGTCATTCAGAAAGTTCGATTTAATAAAACTGGTTCTGAGGAACGTGTTATGGGAATGAAAGAAAATGAAAGATTTCTCTGTTGTTTGATCATGATCGAAATAATCGTGAATAATCGCTAAATCGTGATGTTTTTGATATGACATCCCTAATTACCACAAGCTGGTAAAATGGCAATATTAGACTTCCAGAACAATCAACAGTAAATTGGACAGTAAAAAAAATCCTGAGAGAATCACCTTTATTTAAATTGATCTTTTTTTTACCGCCGTATACTATCAAGCAAATATGTTTGGAGTGAGACAAACAGCTTCAAACAGCAGTCCGACTAATATTGATCAAACTAATTACATTTCAGATAAAGAATAAGACTCACAGAGAAGTCCTTGGTTTATATAGTGGCAGACAACAATGAGTGGGAGAGGAATGGTGTGGTGTGAATGGGCGACATGTCCGTGTATGGGTGGCTTTAGTGCAGACAATGGGCAGATAGGGCCCTTTCAGATGTAGACTGGGCTTGTGGCCAAAGAGCCGTGGGTCCCTCAGAACACAAGAGGACAGCTGACCTTGCTGTCTCTGCTGCTTCCTGCCACACGGACTAGAATTGTATCACGTTTCTCTTTGATAAACTCCAACAGATTATGAGTAAATTCCCTTAATATCATATACGTACTGTTAAATCTCCTCAAATATAACTTGGGCGTGCGATTTCGGAGAGTGTTTGCTCTTCTAAGTGTTGTTACTTTAATGGATGGTCAATTGTCAGCCATTAGGAATGATGCCTTTAAGTTGCGGCAAGTCAAAAATATGCAACTTTTCCTCTCCAATTAAGTGTAAATAACATCATTCATATCTTATACTGAATGAAATTGGCCTAAACAAGAACAGCAAAAGAAATATCTAGTTTATGTATGATAAAAACAACAGTGTTTAAAAAAAAATCAAAACTAACATAGGTTTCTTTGAGATCAACAGTGTCACTGTAAGGTTTAGAAATGCATTTTTCCCCCTGCAATTCATTTTCACCGCCCTTAAGGGTGGACAAAAAAGTACCGTATATCTCCATTTTGTTTTGTATTGTCCAGACAGTATTTTCACAACGCTTCAGGAATGTGCGAAAATGTGTCGGTAAATTTCAGTATCACACAAAACTTGAATGGCCCATCAAATGAACCTCAAAAGTGATGAAATACTACTTTATACCATTGTTTGGGAGACGTTTCTGTCTTTTTTTATGGTCATTTTTAACATTTTTGTTTTAAATGATATGCTCCATGTTCTATTTTTGCATCTCTCCGAAACAATAATATCATTACAGCTTTTTATATATCTCCCACCTCTACTACTCCTACCTTGTGACCATTGTGGAGATGTTCCTACTGTGTTACTGCAACATTGACTAAATCGCGACCAAAGCAGTTCAGATTTGTCTAAAGTGGGACTACATGTCAGATTTAAATTTCACTCCTGCGGCCCAAACTCTGTATTAACCTATACCAAGACTCCAAAAGTCTACAAGAAAATGAATACTGAGAACAGCACCCAAACCACATGTTGAGTAACCCTGGCCCAGAGCAAATATTCCTCGCACATTTTGAACCATCCACCACAAATCAGCATCTGGTCGCATAAAGAAATGGTTAACATGTGCTGGGACATTTTACAGAAGACTCCATATCTGATTACACGGAGTAGCATCTGGCCTGTGTCCAATAGTCAAACCCTGTACTGCGTAGATACCTTTTGATCAAGCGTCCCCACTGACTTTATATAAGGGAGTTATTTTCTCCATTGGCAAAGGTTTTGGACTGCGCTTCAAGACAAGATCTCGTGGCCTTTTCAGTTCCATGAAATTCTAAACCCGTTTGTACCAACGCACACTCGCACACTCGCTCATTCCTCCTGGCTATGCAATTCATTTATCTATTGGAACGGGCCTGACTTAGTAATGTGCCCTTCTCTTAACCTTTTATTGCACACTAAAGGTTTTATACCAAGTGTTTTTCCCTCCTGCTCTGCGGTTTATAACAGCACTTGTTCACACCATACTGTTTCATCTCGAGGAAGGTGAGAATGGCTTTAGCTGATCCCTTAGAATGCAAATATCAGAAGGAGGCATCGCTGGGTGTTCAAAACAGAAATTAACAAGGACAAGCGACAAGTCTCGACAAGTTGCAGGACACTTTGCCATAAAACTCCTAAACAGAGCACACAGAGATGATCCCTGATGGTAGAATTGCGTTAAAGAAGCTTCGGTCTTGTGCAATCGGCTTTAAACCACAATGAATAGTGGGTTAGTTAAGGTCAGGCATCTTTACTTTGTGTGTGCAGGCCGGAACAATTCCAAAATACCATGACTCAAATGTTTTTATGCAATTGGTAATACTTTAATAAAGAAACAGTCCCTATTATCAAAGAGTAAGCTTGGGAAAAAATAGGTAGAAATAACTGCTGGGAATATACACATTTTAGTACACATGCAAATCAATTGTCTACTTGAAAAGAAGGGAGTGAGACTGGCTTATATCTATTGGAATGTTAGAAATCAGACAAGTTTTAAATACTGACATGATTTTTATTCATGCAACTCATTGATACTTTGTATAGTTTTACCTACGGACCTGTTTTAACCTTTAATTTGCAACAGCAAGCACTTAACTTTAAACCTGTACAAGCTGAGATTTCACTTTGAAATGACTGTTTAGTACATGCTTAAGAGCAACCTGCTTCATAGTTACGTTATCTTTAATCTTATGTTAAAGGTGCACTACGTATCTTTTCCGGGGCGTCAACCATGCACTTGAATGTCTATTGATAATATGCTTTGCTTGTAATATTCCAAAGAGTGGCATTAAACTTTTTACTGCAAAGACATTCTCAAAAAGCATGCATTGTTGCTGGGAGTTTGCTCATTCTCCACTGATCTGTGGGTGGCGTCCACTGCTTGATTTCATGGAGGTCAATATGTTCTGTGGAACATTCCAACATCTCCATATGGAAACAAAACAACGGTGGACCCTCCGCCCCAAAAGTTACATAAATCACCTTTAAACAACATATATAAGTTAGTATTGATAGTTTATTCTGCAAATCTTGACCATGTTTTTCTGTCTTTGCTACCTTTATAGATGCTTGGTTTTTATTTGATCACAACATAAACTTTTGTATGGCGCCTTTATTTGGCCTTTAAAACATTTTCCACTTAATTTCTTTAGTCCTACACAGTAGCACCTTAAGGAAATGGCATTATACCAGTTTTATCTCAGTTTTTTCTTCTTCTCTTAAAAGAAAGAAAATATATCGCAATTTTACCTGCTGCCGCTTGCACTTAGAGCAAGCCTTCTATTTGTTCGAAACTTGAACTAACCCGTACACAGTGCCTTTATTTTAACAAACAATTTCCACTTTATTTTGTTGTCCCACGCAGCATACTCAGTTTTAAAAGCTGCTTATTTTATCTGCTGTCTCTCATACCAACACGAGCCTGTTCCCTTCCATTCGAATGCGACCTAAACAAATATGTGTACAGTATATCCATTTCACATTTAAATCCCTATTGTCCTGGAACAATAGGCTGTGCACAAGGCCTGACAAACTGGCTCGCACCCATATCCACTTCACCAAAAGCCTAGAGATTCACTTCTCAATTCGCGTCTATTATGAGCCCCTATTCAGGCCCATTCACAGCTGACAGACGCCTCTAAGCAGCCATTTACACTTGTATCCAGTAACACGGGCGGCCAGTTCAACCTGCCACCGCATATCAAGTCCACAGAGAGCCAGTGGAATTACCAGTTCAGTGTCAATATTCCCCGACACTTCCAGACCAAGTGCGATGTAAAAAAAAAAAAAGGTGGTTGTAATACAAAGCCTCCGGCCTGATTTGCTAACTGGCCACACGGTGCGACCTGCACACCTCTTCGACAATGGGGACAATAAAAGTGTTGTAAAATGCAGGAAATTGACAACAAGCTGCGATGGTGGTTTCAGTAAAGGTGAAGCCCAGGTGTCAAAAGTGAGATGGGTCTAGAGAAAGTTTACTGGGTCGGTGACAAAGTGGTTAAATAATTCTTCTGTCTGTGATATGGGACACATTACGTTCCCATTATGAGTTGTAAGTAGTATAGCCGGCAACTGTCGTGAGTGTGTGTAAGTTATATCAATAGTGTTGGCTCATTAGTCAAATTTTTCTCCTAAATGCAGTAAATTCATTCCCATTCATTAGGATTACGGTGCAGAAGTTCTGATAAAATGTAAAAAAGTTTCTATTACACCATAAATATGTTCTTCAAATCCTTTTTATTAATCGATCAGCCTATGAAAGACACCGTTCTCAAGGTCTCGTACCAGAAGTTGTACCTGCCAGTCATCTCTGTTACTGTTTTTATAATTTGGCAGTGACTATTCAATCTTTACTTCTTAATGCGTGCCATTACAAGAACTCACTCTTTAGACATCCCTGGGGGCTGTTCTTCTCAGCCAAATCATTTAAATCGCTATAAATTATATGTTTTTTTGTTTATTTTTGCTGTATTGCAGTAACACGGTTGCTCTTGCTTTCCAGAAATGCATTAATGGATCAAAATTCTGACATTCTTCACAGTTTGACTAGATGAAGGTGATAATTTGTATCACACTTTAGCTTAGACCTACTTTTTCTGAGTGTCAAATCATGCACTTGCACCTAAACACTTTGCAGAGTAAGTTTCAAAATATTGTCTTGATATTTTACGCGTCACTAAACTTTGGTAACTTGAGTGCAGATCTTAACATTAGCATCAAATAAGGATGGTTTTCACACAGACTCACCATTTCAGGAGGAACTGAAGTACAAGTGAGAAAGACATCAACACAAAACCGTAACAACTATAAGGAAACGCAGCTGTGTTACTTCCATTAAATGCAGCAGGAGTGTGTGAGAGAGTGGAGAGAGAGGACAGACAGACTCCTGAAGCTAATTTGATATTGTTAACTGATGCATTCCTCCTTTAATAAAAAACAGGGGCTGCATGTGGATCGGGCTGCATGTATGTGGACAATCCAGACGGGAAACTATAAAGCATTTAAACCTTATTATTATTTACTGTTGCAAAATGGTCTGACTGATAAAACTTGAAAATGTCACAAAGCTGTAAGTCTTGTTGGTGTTGACAGGAGAAATGTGCAGGCACTTTCATCTCATTGTGGGAGTGTGCAGTGGGGTCAAGATGGGGTCGCTGGTGAAGATAGTGCGGTAACTTAATTTACACACTTGACAGATATACTAGAGTAATTGCCCTGCTATAATTAAATACAGTTGAATATGTAATTTGTTAGCAACACTCCAGCCAAGGAGATTAAAATGGCATAAACTGTACTGAGCTTTTTGCAAGGGTGTTCAATTGTACATATTGTAATGTGCAATAAGGTTGCATTTTGAGCTGTTGAGCTGCAAAGGGATTTATTTGTGCAAATACACTTTTAGCAACCTCTTCTAGCGCCATACCAGACACACTGAATGAAATTTATGTAACAATAACTTACTTGTTCCACTCATTTACTTAAATATGTCTTGGTTGCATTCACACTTGTCCTGGTTTGAGCCCATTTGAGTTCGCCTGTAGACTTGCTTTGGTCCTGTTCTAGTCCTTGGTTTAGAACTACAGTTTAACTCCAATTTGGTCGTGGTGGATTTGTAAGTGTGAATGTGCCTGTATAGTAAAAATAATAGTATTATATTATATTTAACATGTTTGATTTTTATCATGCTCAATTAATCAAATTATGCTGACCACTGTGTGAAAGCACAATGTACCATCAACATTGTGACATACAGGCAAAACAACCTTAACTTTAAAGAGTCAGACAATGGTGCAAAGGTCAAGGCCCCGAAGCTTTGTTTACACTGTAACAGTGCTCAGGAAAACAGATCATTCCCGCCTAATTCGATCTGTGTTTAGATGGAAATGATGAGGTGTGAAGAAGAACTCTTTCGGATGTAAAAAGCTGCAGTACCCACATTTGTCCAGCAAACAGCACTGCTCCCTACCAACGCACTACACTACAGAAGTAACCGTACCTTCTATTTAACGTCTGCCATCGCTGCCGCATCGTGCATGTCTTTCTAGAGGTCTAAGCGTGTTGTATTTTGCAGTCCCTCACGAGTTACTTGCATGCTCCCTGCAAACAGACAGTAACTGCTCCGAGCGGACTTGCGCTCTCATCCCTCCATGAGAAACCTGGTTTGTCAAGTATCTATGAATGGTCCCTAAAGAAACTAGCTCTTCCAGCCTTTTCAGTGGATTCACGTAGCTCGTTTTCATGTAAAAAAAAAATCAAAGCATTGCAGATTTGTGAAAACACGTTGCCATCTGGAAACTGGACGGTTGCAGATTGCAGGTGTTTGTAATGTGTAATGTTGCAAACACTAATAGGGTTGAATGAAAGGCATCGGGTGTTAACGTTTGCAAATCAACATACAACTAGCTCACTGTGGCAACTCTTAATTTAAAAAAGTATCAAAGCTATCTAGTAGCTATAGTCAGCTTTGAAGGGACAGAAGCAATGACTCTTTCTTAACCCTAACCTTTACTTAATCCATTTCCTAACCTGAAGGAAGAACTAAGTCACATTTTTACCTTATTAAATGTCTTTGTGAGACCCAGAGAATGTTAAGCATTCGTCGTCTCCCCTTGCTACCAAGTGGAAAACCAGCCTTGCAACATCTGCCATCATCAACCAGAAGACAACTCTCCTGAGAAACCCTGTTTTTTTTTTATATATTTGGCAATTTTAGAGGTTTTTTGTATGTGATTATACTGCCTTATTACAATAAAGATCTCTGACAATGTATTTTCACAAATGAGATGCAGGGGGAGCTCTAGTTAGCTCCAGCTCTTTAGTTAGTTCTGCTTTAATCCTAACTCTATTCCTAAACTGCATCACTACGAATGACCAATCACAGCAGTCTGTCCACTAGCAATGGTTTTGTGAAATGGACCCAATACCCTGGCTCAGGTCTCTAATTTCTATAGTAACAAAGCCAATTAAACATAACATAATCATTGAAAGACTTAGGCTTATTATGGTTGTCAGTGAACATTTTAAGAAACGGAAGTATCTATCTTATCCTTACTCAACTGTCTTTTATACCATTTAAGCAGATAAACCTGCCAGTGATGCAACCTCTATCATGACAGATGAAATCCCCTCATTAATCTAAGTGTCTGACTGACTTACAATGTGTCAGCCAAAACAAACAGATATGCCTGACTTGTAATGAGCAACGCCACTGATCCACGAAAGAGCATTTACCAAAGAATAGCAAATCTGTTAATGCAAACAATGGGAGGCGGAGAGGCAGCTTCATCTGACGACATATCATGCAAGACCGGCCAAAGCGTTGCATCATGGTTACGGTTAAAGTGTGCTAGTGCTAATCCTCTGAGAATGTAAAGGGCATACAGAGATAGATGGGATTTGTGTTCCGTACACAGAGTCAAAATGATGAAGAGATTGCACGTAAATTCAAATCTAGTGGTTAAAAGGTTTGAGCAACTTCCCCATATTTTATTGTTCGATTGAGTCTAAGGATGGCACAATGTCAAATTTAACTTTCAAATTTGTTTTTGTTTGTTTTTTAAGGTTTTTTTTTCTATTTTTGATATTTAGTTAAAGAAAACATTGTGCATTATTCGAGGAGTATGAACACTGGGTTTGGCCTGTTTCATTAAGTGGTAATTATCAACCCTTTTTACACCCGCAATGTTTAATGCCACAAATCTGTAGACAATACTGCGTGACGGCTTTTCATAGAACTGCAGTTACATCTGGTAACTGTATACGTCACGCAGCACTGGTCAGCTAAAAACAAACATTTTCTAATTCATGAGCCAACTCCACACCTAAAATCAATTTTACCCCAGTGCATATGTATTAAAGCAGTTCTTAGGGTCAAAATGAGACCGCAGCGCACTGTCTATATCTAATTATGTGTTTGAGTGTGCGCGAGGCAGGAAGTGCACTGTTAGCATGCTAATGTTTGCCGTGCAGATTGAACTCACTGCTACCTCTGAAAGCTGTGAAAAGAGCTTATAAACCCAACACATGTGGACTGCTGCAAATATTGAAAAATTAACTGGTTCTGTTTTTCACATTTTTAAGACAGTAAAAATCAGGCACAGCACCTTTAATATTAATTACTGGGTAAGTTTTTTCAGTTACTTTGACACATAAATTCTCCATTGCAACGTGAGCTAGCAGAATTCCCAAAGTGACAAAGGGTGTGTGAGTGTAATTATGTGACACAATACACTCCTAAAGATATAATATGGGTTAGCAGGGAGAGCCATTTTACATAACAAACTGAGTGATTTCAGCTTAGCTCAGCAATGCAACAGGTGACTTTTGGCTCTGCATTTGGGTACCACAAGTTTAACAGATATTATGAGTACGTGTGATCTCATTTGATGTGTGAATTAGAGGTGAACGTTGCTTGTACTGGCCTTTTTGAAGGTTGTTTTGTCTGTAAGTGTCCGTGGTTGGACTTGACCAGGCAGTGACCATTGGCATTCCACACTGAGCCTCGAGTAGTAGGTTTGAGGTTCAAGGGTAAACAGACAAAACATTTGGTGGGCTGGCGTCTTGCATCCACAGTTTATGCTTTTCTGACAAGATGTTCAGTCTTTTTCAAACACTGTGTGCAAATAAACATAACCTTGTAATAAATGTCCTGTCGTTGTGCTATTCTGTCAAAAAGAAGCTCCCACGTAAGAACTAGACTGATTCTTAATGTTTCATAGTAAAGGCACGAAGCAAATATCTGTCTTCTCAATGTTGGATGTGCTGCAAAGCCATGTGGACAATGGGAGAACATGCAAACGGCACAAGACAATACATTATATAAAAGTAAACAATATGAGTTCTGCATGTATAGAGGATAAACTTGATCATCATCATTAAGGTGGCACAATATATATCGCAAAAGTATCCATCTGACCATCTGATATAATTGAATAAAGGCAGATTTTATTCATGATTGTCCTTGATTTAGTCTTGGTTTTGTCCGTGCTAAGTTTTTATTTTGACAAGGTTTGACTTATGCTTATACTAATAAGGCATGATGAATACAGCATGTTTGTTTGAATATACTCAAACTCTTTGTGTCAAAACCTTTATTCCAATTTTGCACTAACACTGACGCTGTAGTACTTTACAGCCATATTGCATATCATAATCATTTCTATTATCACGCAGCCCTAATTGTCATCATCAAACTTTAGACTCAAAGCTAAAAAACTATGCCTCATACGAAAAAAAACCCCCACCCATTAAAAAAAAAACGACGCATCATACTAAAAAAACACCACTCCTCCAAAAACTATGCACTATGATTTACAACTACGACTGGTACCGTGTGGCACTGAGTTTGAAATTAGGCCCATAAGCCTGGCTCCAACTACTAATTTTCCCAAAAAGCAATCTTAGTTCGTCAAATTTAGTCAAATACTGAGGAAAAGCACCACATTAATGCCGGTCTCAAATCTAAATGTGTGAGCGGTTCATTGCATTTTTTTTTTCTATTACAAATTTCCTGAATCGTCAGAAGCAATATCATGTTATCTTATATAATATTTTCTAAAGTTCCATCTATTTTTCTATTTTCCTTCTGCCATTCCTAGCCCACTGTCTGCCTCACGTCCTCTCGTCCCCCTGCAGCGTTTCCTTTGAGGTGACCATATCCTCAGCTGGCCTCGTCGTTAATTCAGACCTACCTGATCGTTCTGCGTTTACTATCCATCCCAACGTCCCTCTGCAAACACACACCAAGGACTAATGCGCTGCAGATGCTACCACCACAGCCCCGAGAGGAAGCAGTCGAAAAGGATACCTGCCGTATTCCTACCTCTATGAAGCCAACGATTAGGTTTCAGCAGCAATCTCCGTCCATGGCAGCTCCCAAGGGCGTAACTGGGCAAATTAGCTGGAGAAATAAGTAACCAGATGTTTTCAAAGGCCTGGGGGGGGGGATTCCTGAGGGCTCACCAAAAGCTACACTCATACGACCTGGATGTAAATGAATAAACAAAAAACATATGTATGGATACGCACGCTGGGACATGTTCGATTTCACAGTGGCTGCTTTGAAATAATGAACACCTTAACCACTTCTTTACTGTCTGTCTTTGTGGAGGTCATTGGAGAAACACAAAAGGCATTTATTTACTACCTCATTAATGCAAGTGGCAATTAAGACTCCCTTTCATGGGGTGCAGGGAAAGGGAAAACAGATTGCATAGCCCCAAAACCCAGACAACAGACAAATCACTGTTTGCATTAGGATTTTGGAAAGTCCCAAGTTTTCATCGACCACTTTCGACAAGTATCTATTACATGCTCACTCTTTTGGAGATGCAACTGTCCACAGTGTACGATGAGACAATGTTTGATCTATTCTTTAAAGCAGGAATAAAAAAAGAGAAATAATTATGCTGAAAAGTGATACCAAGTTCAGATCGTTTATCCATGTTGCAAGGGTCATAATAAATGTCTACGAAATGTATTATAGCTCGGCTTTCATGCTGCGAGTACTCAAAATGTGTACTGAAGTAAAAATGTAATAACACTACAGAAGAAGTAACAAGTACTGCCAACTTCTGCCCCTGATATTACTATTATTAGTAGTTGTAGTACTTTAAAACTGTGTTCATCAATTTCCAATAAATATGTACGTTTTTGTCCCTCACACCTAGCACAGTTGTAGTGATAGCATTACTTTTCCCCCCTCACTCTGGCTATGTTCCTAATGTATTCTTCATGCACTGATCCAAATCCAGGGTGAGATGACAGTCGTGATGAAGACATGCCTCTCCGCGCTTTCTCTCACAGTATTTATCAGCAAAGACTGTTTCCTGACTCTGGGTGGCATCAGATTGGCCGGAGTCATTTTCCTTCCGGTGAATTAAGAGTTTAGATTCCACAGGGGCCGAATGCACTAAAACAGATGGACCACCTAAATATTTCGACAGACACCCCCGTCATACATACACATACTTTACTTCCTATAAAGTGATGATGGAAATGTCCATATTTTATCTTAGGTCATGGTTAAACAATGTAGACATGTTTTGGACATGTCCTTGCCTTCTTATAGACGAGACGCAGATGTTCACTCGATGAACATCAACCAAACGCATCAAAATTGGGACTAAACCAGGAATAAAGCAGATAAAACACTGGGCCAAACAAAGTCTACATCAAGATTAACCTTTGCTCAAACCAGGGAAAGTGTGAAGGCAATACACAGCAAAAAAATCCTTTTTTATCTGTAGTCTGTATGTTTTTGATCAACATAAACGTGTACAGTGGTATTGCTTCAGCATTTTGGGGACAATGAATCACATATGATACAATTATGGTAATATAAACACATTTGCAGTGTTGAGAAAAGTGAAAACGAAGTACTATATTTGCAGACTTGATTGAGTAAATTCAGCATCGTGTAAAGGCAAATGGGGAAAAAAACTGACTGTAAATGATTATGGAATGGCTTGTCTGGGGCTAAACAACAAAGTGCCCGGCGCATGGTACCACGCGAGGTTCATTTATGGAAACTGGCTTGGACTAAGTCATGTTTTCCTGATCTATTTTTACATTTCTTGACCAAATCACATTTTCTGCTTTCCACTTTGACCAAACAAGCATGACTTCCTGGCCGCATTGTATCTGCAACAGACAATCTTTTCTTCTCATGTATTGGTTTTTGAGCGATCCAAATTTCAAAATGTCAAATAGCACATCATTTCTAAACATTTCTCAACCTGCCGCACATGTCCTGGATCTCAACAAACCACGAAAGATCAAACTTCGCTAAACAACCTTCAAACTTGGACGTTGCATGAAGCTTTTGCATCCAAACAGCTCCGCAAGCCGCCAAACTGTGGGAATTTTCACGGCACCAAGCAAACCAAAATCTGTTATGGAGACTTGTAATGTTTTTTCCTGCATCAAAAACCGAAAGCTATCATTTGTGTCTCTTTCTTCCCACCGCCTCAGGGTGGTCATTTCACTCAGAATAATTACCTGTCTTTCTATACTTCTTCTATCTATACTGTTTACCTTAAAGTGAGATTTAAAACCTTCTAATTATTGTCATTTAATTCTCATCACCTTTAATGTCTCCATGGTGATGGGGCTGGAGACTGCCACTGTCTGGGCAGGTGTGTGTGTGTTGTCTGTGCGGCTTTAATCATGATCAAATAGAGCGCGGTGCATGGGTAATTTAGGTGGTGCCAAATTGACTCTCACTCGGAGGCAGCCGCTCTCGACTAAACGGTTTTATTTTGGGCCGTGGTTGATTTTATTGAATGTACGTTGCGTAACCTGAGCTGGTAAATTAGACAGAACATACGTCAAATGTTCTGGTCATAATGTAAGTCTCGAATACTTAGTTATGTTTTTTCTCATTTGAAATGTCACTTTACTAATATTTGCTTTTCTCTTGTGTGTCTGAAAACGCTTTTTAAATCAAATGTTAGAATGCCAGGACTGCAAAAAACATAAAACCGACACAAAATCTAGACTATAATAACTTGCGTCGACTGTAAATGGCATCAGTGTTTAACAAAAAGAACTACGTTTTGTGTAGGGATCCTTCAAACTGTAATACAAATTGGACTAGTCTAGTTTCTTAATATGTTTGGTTACATTCAGGTGATCTTTACAGTGTTCCACTCACTTAGCGAGGTGCTACATATCATCTCGATAAACGTTTCTCAAACTGTGACACCACTCTTGGATCACAAGCTCCTTCTGGTGGTACGCGAGGTCGTCTAATATTTGCTTAATTTAGAGTATTTTATCTACATTTCTGTCCTCATTTGGATTGTGAGGTAATTGTTGTCTAGACCTGGTTTAGCCCTTATTTAAACCTAAATAGTCCCGTTTTAGACCCGGTGTAGATCTGGTGGTACTCGGTAAATGTTTTCTTAGGTGGCACTTGATGTGTAAAGTTTGAGAAACACTGATCTAGATACCAAAATAATTAAAGCTATTTAAAACTAGATATGCCATATGTTGAAAAGAAACTTCTGGTATACTGTACCAGAACTGGTATAAAGCGATATTTTTCAACACTTTAGTGGTTAAAGTTGATTCATTTTGTGCTAGACCTTTACAGATGTAATTTAGGACATTTTCAATGGATTGTCAGGTGCCCAAAAAAAAGTATGTTAATTTTTGTCTCTACCCCTACCTGAGCATGATTGACGATTGACCATTACCACCAAAATAAATGCATCTTAATCACCTAGCCTTGCTGTAGCATACATTTAGGTGCAGCTCTCACTCAGGTCCGTTACTGAGAGCTATGATCTTCAAAGCCCTGGATTACGTTCCCTGACCACAGACTGACCATAATACCATGCTACAGGAGCCAGCGCTGCCTTTTGGTTTTGCTCAGTAACCACTCCGCGAGCTCAGGAGCACCATTAATGTTTGAGATCAGCGGCTCACGTCTTCAGGCTGTCACTCACCCCGGCATATTCCTGCTATAAGCCCCAATACAAACACAATATTAGCTTCCCGTACAACTTTAGAGTGCATTTAGTGGGTTGCGATGTCAAATGAAGACCTCAAACTTCTAAAAATCCCTGGTCCGTGCAACTGAGTTACCGAATCCTGCCAGCCACATTTTCGATCATTGAAAGAAAACTATACCAGAAGTGGCAGCAACTCAGGAAAATGTGTACGCATTTGATCTTTGCTCCAACTGACACCACTCATTTTTCAGGAGCAGTAACCTTGTTTCCATGGGTTTGCTATGGATTGGTACAGTCTGAAAGTGTTTCCGCTGTCTTAAGCGAACCGTACCGGGTTGTTCGATTACCTCCCAATGGGATCTGTTCGGCCCCAGGTCCGCTTCAGCTACAGAGGAGTTGTGCAGGACAGTGAGATGTTTGGATAAGAGAGAACCTGACGGGCGAAAACAAGACCTCAAAAAGCAGATATAAACAAAAATAATAATATCTCATATAGTTGATCTTGTGATAAACTGTTGTATTTCCAGTGATGGCAGTTGAGTTGGCAGGCTTAGCAAAACAACGCAAGCTCACGTTAGCATCAGTTGTCGCCTGTTTATCAATGCATGGCACTGCATAAAGACCAAAGATATTATATTTCCACTGCATAATTTATCTAGCATCAGCCAAACCGATGCAGTATATAAAGAGACATGGCACAAAGAGCTGATGATAAAACTGAACTATTTTGCTGTTTATGCTAGCTTTAGCCACGTCTCACAGCGCCACAAACATGGAATTCATAATTTACTTTTTGTGAATTTCTGTGATCAATCTTATGATTAAAAACGTGTAATTAGGTACAATTTTGACTTTTTTTTTATTTATTAAGAAAACATTTGTGGATGTCAGTTGCTTACATAGGAGACCCCTGCCCCTGGAACCGGAGCCATGTCCAGAGCATGAAAACACACAACGCCATTAAAAAGAACCGTCCCAAGGAGCTTCAAGCCAAACTGATCACGGTTCTAGAGCCAGTCGAAATGTGCCCAATGAGACCCTCTTGGTCCATGATCCTGATCCTACCTTGCTGGAAGATTAGCTTACTGTGCATATTTTAGGTTTATTGAGATGACTGGAGCCCCCACAGGGACCCACTCAGACAGGTGACCCCGCTTTTTTCAGCATTAAAAAATAAATAAATGCAAAATAATATAGTTTAATGCCATATTGTAGAAAATTCCATCTTTCAAAACCTTAGAACAAGTACGCACTCTATATACCGAACTCAACTGCCTGTAATACATTTTTGTTGATACTTGATAGTCAAAACCCCAGCTTTATTACCACGTCTTTATTGCCAGAACTCACGTCCCTCATCTATAGCCGGTGTCTAGTATTAGCTGCATTTACAGAGTGTTTTCTGAGGTTAGGACTGATTTGCACAGCCCCATGCTGGATTAGCTCCAGTGTGAAGGCACAAACTGGCCACTGTGTGCTCTCCTGTCTGAGGTACAAGACACACAGGCAGCCCAGTGTTGACTTACTAATAGATGGAGCTCTTTTTATACATGCACACACTTTATGGCCATGTTTATGTTTCTTATTAGTTTCATTTATTTGATCAACTGCCAATCTCAGCTCCAACTTAAACACAGGAACAAGAAATCTGTTAAAAAGCTCTTAGACCCTCCTGGACTGTTCGATATTCCAAGTGACCTTTTAAGATGATGAAAAGTGTTTTCCTCTATAGCTGTTTTATATTTAGCTTTGGGACTAATATATTGAAGTGTCAAAACTACAGTATTTCAATTTGTTCATGCGAAATGAAGGTAAAATGCTTTGGGGTTGGGAAACATAATTATGAAGTTGTTATGGATAAAGATGGCTGTTTAGGAGTGTTGAGATGTAGAAATAGTGGCTGGACTAAATAAAAATGATTGTGAAGATATTCCAATTTCAGTTTAAGAAGAAGAATGTTTCTCTTGTATAGATAATGTTCCAATTCTCTGCTTTATATAGCTTCCTACACCTTTCTTTCTTCAAAATCTTGCCTAAAAACCCACCTAAGACCACTCCAGAGTGGAGTAATTTGTCATCACAGTCCCTTAATCAGTGATAATCTCTTTTTTGCATCTTTCCCAACTGCACGTCCTAAGTATGTGAAACTGTTTTATGGCTGTGATCAAAATGAGGTGTTTTCACTGTAAGGCCAAAACTTCTAAATCTAGAACACGCCGACCAAAAAGGTTTTCCAGGAGAGGGTCCAACAATATCAAAACAATCTCCAGGCTGGATTTCCTATTTGGCACCAAAACGCCACTCGAGAATAGAGTCTGTACTGCATATGGGAGAGTGAGAGTGGATTTTATGAAGAAGCTTATGCCTATGTAACACCTCTATGGAAAACTGAAGCCTCTATTTTGAAACACCTTTGCAAATCAGGCATCTGAAAATGTAAAATGTCTTCCGAATTGACCTCATTATTTTGGTGCAAGTCCAACAATTGTTTAGAGTTACCTGAATGGGCATCTGGTCATGGCTAAATGAGTCGCAGCGGTTCACAACCTCCTGCACAAGAACTGTTTGTCCTGTCCTGCGATAAACACCTCCAAATTAGAAGAAAACTCATGAACCACTTTATTGTAACAGTCTGTTTAAGTAGTATTTCCAGAGGTAATGTGGGAACTTACAAATGTCCCAAAAATGCTCCTCTTAAAGTCTTAAAATGGCTGTATTTAGATTGCCACTATAACAAAATGGTAGGACTGAAACTAAAAAACATGGCATCGTGCATTATATTATAGGGTTTAATAACACACTGTATCATATTCAGTTCAATCCTCTGAATTGCATTTTATTCTATCACTTGAACAATAATAGGCATTGAAAAGAATTTGCAAAAAACACCAAAACACCAAAAATCTTCACAAAAACAACTGACGTCACTGTAACATTCGTTTTTTTAATGTTGTGCTCAAATAGAATACTGTCACTTGGCTTTGCAAGTTAGAAATAATGTCAATTTTCTGAATGTAAAACACTTGAACAGAGATTTTTTAATGCAAAAAATATAATAAAATCCAAAACAATCACCTTCTTATCAAAAATGCAAAGTCAATATCATGCTTCATACAGATCACATGAGAAGCCTCCTTCACTCGGGACATGTGTTCTCAATTGCTGACCGATTAACAGCAGCCAAACTCCAAACACCATCTCTGCCATAGACACACAGTGTAGGCAAGAGCAGGCCTTACTACCACACACAGAGGACACACACACTACTCATTAACAAAGACTTAGCAGAAAGTTCCCCCCAGCGAAGTCAGCCTTGGCCCTGGCCTCCCACAGCGGACGAGAACACACCTCAGTCACCTGATCCTATGTAAGGCCTTTGCACGGATCTGATCCAACAAAACACAAGCTACAGCAGCAGTAAGTAACCCAGCCTCTGTGGTATTCTCGTAAAATCCAACTGTAATGACATACGACTGAAGCAAGGACTGTCAAAGAGAGCTGCAGACAAAATAGACCACTTAATAGTCACCAAATATAGAGCACACACAAAAAACGTTTCACAGTCACATTTCCGTTCTAATCATTTTTGGCATGACGTTACACTTGCAAGCCTTTAACGAACCGTAGAAAATAAATGTGCTGTGCAGCTATGGAAACGTTTCCTCAAAGGGGATATATTAGGCAAAATCAACCTTTATGAGCTATGAACCTTGTTACAACAGTGTTTCTTCATCATTTATTTTACTCAAGTTGTGTTTGGATTGATTCATGCACGCTTGAGTAATCCTGGACTGTCCTGTATCTGAGGTTAGAGTGCTCAGTTTTCACCAACCTGCCCACTGTCCAATACTATTCTGATTCAAGGTCATATACTTTAGGTTCAGGAGTGTTGTGTAGCAATTTTTTCATCAATAAAACTGAATTAACGCAAATTCATTGCTTCTTTCAGTGAAATGCAACCATAAAAAGATGGTGCTTATCAATTCTGCATTTTTTAACAGGAAGTCAGCAGAGCCATTTATATAACTAAGCCATTTTGGATAAATTTTAGCAAACAGACAGTAAAATAACACCTATGTATGTAATAGTTTATTACTAAGTACTAGAAAAAAAAAAGTTTAATACGCCTCCTTTAATATCTTCAGTTAAACATGAAATCTCAATCCAACCACTAGGTGTCACTACGGACCTCAAGTCAACTCCACATGCGTTGACTAAATTCTAAATAGCAACGTTTTCTTTTTAATTACACACTTTCAAGTACAAACACAGTCATAGGTTAGAAAATGTACCAAACAGACAAAGAGTGACAAAGAGTGACTCAGCCAACTTCAAATAGACTTCACTGAAAATAAAGACAAGACTAAAGTTTGTACACCTGCTCTGGGTAAAGCAACCCAAGTGTATACTGCATTAATAAACGAGTTGCGGTCTACGGTTCTTGTTCCACGGTTTCCCAGTAATGTGTGCGTACGGTCCCGTAAACGGTGCTGCCCTTCTGTTTGTGCCGTACATGAAAGACGCGCCCGGCCAGCTTGCTCGCTCGTAAATGGAGGAAAAAAGCGCAGACAGACCCAGCAGCAGCAGCAGCAGCGGGAGAAAACTCCGGCAGACCACCTGAGTGACAAGCAACAGCTGAGCTCACACATCTGGAAAGCAAACGTAACCCACCATTAACCGCCTGCCTGCGCGTCTTTTTACGCACAGGCTCTTTCCGAGTGAAATTCCCCCTGCAGACTCCCACAGCAGCCGCAGATTCACTTTTTCTCCCCTCTCCACTGCAAACTTGTCACGCAGATATGGTAAAAACATTTAATAGAGCGTTGCACTGGGGGAATTCAATTAAAGCAGCTGTTTTGGGAGCCGGTGCCATTGCGCATTTGTCCATAATCCAAAATCATGAGCAAAACATGAGAAACACGCTCCAACTTTGTTTTGTCAAGTTGAAAGCATTACATGTATGGGTGTTTTGTTTAAAAAAAAATGAACTGCAAATCACTAACAACTTTTTAGAATGCAAACCAGAAAAACAAATGAATTAAAAAACACACACACACACACACAAAAAGACACTCACCTCTCACAAAGATCAAACGAGATATTCCGTTTGCTAGATTGGACGTATCACTTGCATCTGGCTGGGTGAAAAGCTCAAAAACAACTTCGCGCCCGCTGGTTTGAGAGGAACAATAATCTATGATCAATTTTGGGGCATGTTTTGGGTCGCAGGACAGTCAGCGAGGGAAGGGCGCTCTCCAGGACTGTGCGCTCTGCAGCTCTGGCTCCGAGTTAAAGCGTTTAGAAATGACATTAGCCCCGCTGTTTGCCCATTGGCTCAGACCAGGAGCGCCCCCCTCCACTGCTCTCCACACACACACACACGCACACACGCACAAAGGCACGCGCACGCTTCCCAAAACTGTCTACCTTTTCTAGTCAACGCGCAGGATTGTGTCCATTGAGTCCATAAGTGCAGTACAGTTAAAACGCAGAGAGGGCATAGGGACCCAGTCTTATTGGTCTCTATAATCTTTTCTCATCAAAAACATACCTGGAGTTGTGTGTCTCAAACTTGAAAACATTGTTCCACCTTGTGCCGTCATTAAGTGGTGATACAGGAAGTGCTCCACTGTGTTTTTAAAATCCATTCAGCTTCACCAGGATCATTTGGATCGTTTCAGAATTGCCTAACTTTGAAGCTTCGAGACTTAATAATAACTTAATCGAAATAGAACAGAAGGTAAACAAACAAAAAAAGTGACAACTTGTACTATAGAGTAAACATTTTATTTTTTTTAAATTGAGGCTAAAAATAGCTGTTAACTTTAAAACCACTTAATGACATCACAAGCTGGAACAGAGGATTTTTATCTTTGGAAAGGTAGCCGACCTAATAATGCAGGATTACTCAAACATGTGTGAATGAAACAAAACACAAATCCGGGTATATTTACGGGTATAACACAGCTAAAAGCTCAAAGGAGTCAATGTGTGTAATATGGGATCTTTAATTACTGTGAAACCCAAACCTGACAGTTTGTCAAGTTAAACGGCCTGTAGAATATGTTACTCTACGCTCAGATATCTGATACTACTGCTGACATTTTTGTTCAATTATTTAGAAAGTGCTAATTTAAATGCACTGTATACCACGTATCAATAAAAAAAATATTATGCAAGAGATTTAAAGTATGGACATGGTATTAAGGAACCACATATAAAATAGTATACTTTTAACAATAACATAGTGTGTTTATGTTTGTTGTCATTATTTTATTATGTACACATACTGTAGACATATGCTGACTAAGTAAATCTTATTTTAAAAGTAAATGATGTATAATATAATGATAATGTATGTTTTTATTTGTTTTTATTGTGGTTTTAATGCATCTTTCTCCATTTCCCTGAATTACTTTGTGTACGAATTGTTCTCTACAAATAAACCGCTTGCCTTAAACGAAGAATACTCTCCATTTAGGTCGTTAACATCACCTATTCAATGATTTTTCCTATCACCGCTTCTAAAATAGAAAGCATATTTCAGAAATTTCAAAGTGAATTTGACCCCCCCCCACTCCCTTTCTGTAGGAGGAATGTTTGGATCAAATGTATCAGCTTCAGAGTCAAAAGAGTGTGTGAGTCTTTTGAATGCCCCAGAGGCTGGCACTGGGACAGATCAGGTCGGACAGTGTGGTTTATTGTCCCACAGCAGCAGGGCGGCCCACACAGAGAGGGACCCCGCTCACCCAGCTGGACCCTGCTCTGACAACCTGACAGCTTGATTTACAACGTACATTACATCTAACACTTTAGCCCTTTGAGTCCTGCCTCCGTCCATGGAGACTCCGAGTAAGCAGTGATGGGATGAGGTCCAACCTGTCAATCCGAGAGTACCAATTGGTTTGCGCAAATCATGGTAACTCAAACTGTAGACTCGTGTTAAAGATGCACTATCCAACTTTTCAAATGTGGGGCCCTCTTGTCTCCAAAGAAAGGTTATTGTTTTTGTTAGTGTTACAGGTGTTTTCATTGCTCAAAAATACCTTAAAACATGCAAAACCTCCATTATCGTGAAACAGTGCGCTGAGTCGTCTTTCCACAGAGCTAACGTGTACTTAAAGTTAAATAATATACTGTGGAATATTCTAGGCAAATCAATAAGATCACCATAGAGACAAGTAGAGACATACCTTTAACGGGAATGAAAGTGTCCAACCTTGCAGCAGCAGCAGCAGCTTTGTAAAGGTGAGACGTGTGGGAAACTTTTAATGTTTTTTGTGTGTTTTTTTTACACAGTAAAGGTGTCTCTAGAGCAGGGGCGTCCAAACCTTTTTCACAGAGGGTCACAGACTACATGACAATTAAGTGAATTATTCCAAATGTTGCATTTTCTGTAGGTGTGATGGGCCAGTACACATTAAATAAGGCTCGGAACATGCATTTTAGGTCTGAATAACACCAAAACATTTGTTTTTTAGGTAAAACTACTACTTTTGGGCCTATTTAGTAGGAAGCCAGAGGACTAACAAAAATTGGCCTGAGGGCCGCATTTGGCTCTAGAGTTAGTTTAGCTGTGAACAAGTGGACTGTTCCAATATTGGTAGTATGATAAAAGACAAGCATGTTGTTTGCTAGTACCACACAAAAAACACTTGAACACAAGACTACAGTCAAAAAAGAAAGTCATTACATTTATTACCTTTTAACTTTCACATTTTCCCTACGAATTGCCAAGGCAGTGGCATTGTAATTTGACATTTATTTATATATTGTTTCTCTCTGAGTTTCCTTTGCTCCATATTGAGTTTTATCTGCACTGATTTGCCAGGAAAATCCAAAATGATATCTCTCCGTGTTATTTTACAGCTCAATATTAGTCTGACCACTGCATTAATCTCCTCCAGTTCAGATGGTCGGGATCGACGGTAGATTAGCCAATCAGGGCACACGCGGCGGCCCTTCAGTCTCAAAACAAACACGACTGCTTATGAGAAAATGCAGGCGAATGAAAAACACTGCGGACTTTTGCAGAATCAATGAGCAAAGCATTAAACGCAATCAGAGGTGAAGGAAGTTTGATGGTCAATGAATAATTTCACACGTGTCACAGAAATGAAACCAAATCTGATTGCACGGTTCTGTTTGACTTTGGCTCAAGGCGTATGCTGGATCCCAACATTAGAATGGCCGACTAGCCTGAACTGAAACTCAGAAACATGTGTGTCTTCCAGTATTTAACAAACTGTCCAGAAGTCTATGAAGTCTCGTGAGGTTAATGTTAATGTTTTTTGTTTTTTTTATTCTAATGTGCTCCTCCTGTAAAACGTATACAGAATTACCACACACCGCGCTGCCGAACTTTTTAATGTGGAAATCCGATCATGGTCTATGTCCCTACAGCTTTCTCTCCACCTGTTCCCCTGTTCACTGCAGAATAACACTGAGCTCTGTACTCTTTGTCCTCGCACATAGGCATCTGTAACATTAGGCCTCTTTACAGACAGGGACATAGAGAGAGCATGGAATAAAAGGCCAGCCTGTATAGTCCCATAGAAGCGGCCAAAGAGGAAGCAGGGATCATTCTGTACAAAAAGGCACTTAATCTAACCCTTTACCTTAGAACGCTGTCACAGATTGATACTCTAAGTGGAAGAAATTTAAGGAGCAACAGGTGCTTGGTGGTTGTTACGTCCAACCCGAAAGTCTCCGGTTCGATCCCTGCTAGAACAGTGCATCCTTGGGCAGGACACTTTAACCGATTTGCGTAAACATGGCGTATGAGTGCACCGTTGGTTTTTCCCCCCGTCATGTTTGTACAGATCTAAATAACAGTGTTAGCCGTTTTAATGCAGAGTAAGACTTTTTTTTATCTTGTGGAGGAAATGATGGTACTTAAAACATAGCTGGCTTTGAAGTTTGTCAATTGCGCCCATTCAAATTGCGATTTTGCCCTAGTATCTGTTCAAGTTGCTCCTGTCTTGCAGCAGATACAGTGCCCCAAATATAAGACAAACAGATACAAGAACTCTTGCATGCCTGCTGCTGACTCAATTTAATTTATATTGTATCTATTTTTATGTTTTATTGTTGCGTGGAAGATAACGCAGTCATTTCCACAGTATAGTATGTGTCATGTTACTGCAAACTAAATTGTCCCGCAGCGATAATAAAGACTCCTTGAACTAAAATGTTCTTATACAACCTTATTTCTATTGTTCTATATATGTCTATTGATACACCTTTCAAAAAAACACAAAAAAAAAAAAAAAAAAAAAAAACGACTCTGGGCTGGAGTAAGGTGTATGAGCCGACCCACTCAGTGTCAAAACAATTAGTCAAACAATGACCCGATCCACAACTAGCAATGGGTTGGGTATATTTTTGAGAGCGCAGCCCTGTGTGTATGGTCTATACAGTTTCGGCAGCAGGGTTGTCCCAGGTTGTGAATAGCATAAGGTTATCTTCCAATCTGAGGCTGGGTCTGGTGGTTGGAGGCATCTTCAATAGTCATCTTATCTGGACAACTGCTGGCTCATCTGTCACACTGTCCTGGTTAGCGGGTAGTCCATTGATCTTTGTAGGCCTGTGTTCAGTGTCTATGGCTATCTGGTCAAATAAATATCATAAGTCTTTGGAAATCGTCATGACAAGGCAAGTAAAGTACAAGAATATTATTCAGTTCTTCTGACAGATAACCTATTGTGAACTGTTAATTTATTTATTAGTGGTATAATAATAATAATAATAATAATAATAATAATAATAATAATAATAATAATAATAATAATAATAATAATAATAATAATATTACTAATAGCCTAGATGACATGGGTTACAATAATACAATCTAATAAAAAAATACTTTATGTATAGTAGAAACAAAAACACTACGCAAAGTCACAGACGTACCAAGGATGCAAATTCCTCACAATGAATAATGTCACCATATGCAAACGTGCCTTTTTCAGATTAGCTTTTTGTAAGTTTATCTGATTCCACCCTAACTGACACTTAAAAACATGATATTCCCACTGTGTGTCCGTTTCAAATTTGTTTATATTCAAGTTGCACTATGTAACTTTTCTGGTGGAGTGTTGTCTCCATGGAGATGTTATTACTTTGACAGGGACATTCCACATTATGCCATTAAACATGTATATCTTCATGAAGACAAGCAGCTCATAAGGCCAAATTGCAGGTCAGATCCGTGGAGAAGACATTATTTTACGTATTTATTTATTGTTCATGCCATTTCATTTTGTTACCATCATTTTCAGAAAAAGAAAACAAACAAAGCCATAAATACAAGTCCCAACTAATTATATGCATCATCATCATAAGCATGAACAAAAGGAATAGGAAGAAGATGAATCTTATAAACCATGCTCCTTTAACAGATCATCTAAATAATAATAATAATAATAATAATAATAATAATAATAATAATAATAATAATAATAATAATAATAATAATAATAATAATTCATCATTTTAAATATCTATACCAATCTTTCCCCTCCCCTAACAAGTCACTCACTAACGACATGCAATGTTTACAATACAGTATTCTCTAATGGTTTAGAATTCTTTGACCTGATTACTTTCCTTATTTACACAGAAGAAAGCCCTCTCACAGCAAGAATGTATTTATTTCAATATATTTTTTCAGTATTGAATATAAAAACTTCTGACTTAATTTGAAAATTGAGCCATTTTACAGACTTTGGACTAAATGGGACACATACGTTGGGCGACTTGTGCCGTGAACTTTCTGGATGTCTTGTGCCGCTATTGTCTATTATTTTGTTCTCTCTCTGCATCATGATCAGAATTTTTTGTTTTCCGTTTTGTTTTAGATGTTGAAAACATCACTATATTTGGCTAATGTGTTCTTATCTTTAACTGTTCTTCATCAGATGCTGAAATATAAGTAAAAGGTTGTGAAAAATGGTCCAAAACCACCCTCCCTCTTGTTAAAATGACTAATGAATTTATGTGTTGGAGTGACATTTGCCTTTGTTCAACCTTGTCAGACAGATAAGTGGTTCCTGCGCCATCATTTCATAAATTGTTCAAATATCCAACAGCATGATATGTTTGCCTCACATAATTGATGATGTGGACTGAAATTGTACACATCTGAATGCTCCTTGTACATAATGTTTTTAAACAACAACAGGGTTATATTATATTACAGCACAAAAAAATCAATAGACTTTCCTTTCCGGAACCACAGCTCTTTAGGTTTTATGAGGCCTCTCTGCGTGACCCTGTATAACCCAGCACCGAAACCTCCAACCTCAAGTGTGAGATTGAGGTAAGTACTTCCAGATTTGGCCTAAAGGAAAACTGTCAATCAGGTTGTGGGAATTCAGGATACCAAAAAAAAAAAAAAGAAAAAAAAAAAGGTGTAATTGTCCCCCCAAAACATGCTGCGGAGATGGTCGAAACAGAATGACTCGTACATCATCTGTTAATATAATATGTATATAATAACCTCCATTCCACTTGTGTTGAGACTACACTCCATTCTTGCCATGCCATTTCAAAATTCAGGAAAATGTACTTCCATTCGATATATGAAATTCTGAAGCAGGACTAAATATAAGGATTACATCTTGATTAAATCTGGACTCATCTAGTTTTTAATGTAGTTAACCAGCAGCAATTCAGTTTGGTGGGGGCTATGGGCACATAATCCAACCGCAGTAAGAGTACAGCTACTTCAAAATGATAATATACCCAAGTAGAATTACGAGGTGTCCGAGCTACTTGAGTAAAAAATATTTGAGGAAACTACTACTCAAGTAATTGCAATTGATGAAGTGTAATTTGACGTTAAAGTAAGTATGAAGTGGGAAAAAAAACATTAAATAATGCTCCAACTCACGCATTTAGTCTCAACAAAATCCTAAATGAAGTATGCAAATCACAAATGTTCAAATAACTTCATGTTGTCAATATAATCGTTTATAGACTCACAGTGCGAAGACTAACCAAACGTTTTACTCAAGTAATTAGCATTGATTTGTTTATTTGGTTGTGGTTATAAAAGTACCATCTCATAGCAGCAAAACTAATCCAAGAAGGACAATTTGATTTGAAAATGACTGGTAACTGTGTGAATAAATGTCACTGTACCCACGTCTGGAAGTCAATTCAAAATAAATACAAATGAAAGTCATGGAACTGCATAAGTTTGTAATGAATCATGTCTTAAACCCATGTACACACTTGACATTGTATTTACCAGCTTGTATATCTTTACATCGCGATTCAAGCTACAACAGCACATTTAATGAGTATTTACACAGTATAATATATGGTGGGAATCCACAAATTGCAGCTAGTGTCACTCAGTAAGCTTATCTCCTCCAATCTACGCTGCTCTCTCCCTGTCATTTGTCTATCTGTCCAAGTCATCTCTGTCATGGCCACAGGCAGAACAGGGGCTGATGGAGCAGTGTGCGTTATCTGTGAGCTGTCGTCAGTCGCATCAGTTCACTCCAGCCAGGAAAGATTGGATTACACTTACAGGAAGAGGCACTGTACAATGAACTACTATTGTCTTCGCTGCTAATATGTAAAGGCTGGTAACAAGGAGTAAATTTATGTAGATTGTAAATGGTTTGTCTGGCCTTGCTGTCTAGTTATGACTTCACAATTAACACTGGATATAAATATAGTGGGGAAATTGAACCACAAACATATGGGATTGTGGGTGTGTCTTCTATACTTGTATTGACTTTACTTTTCGTTATCTTTACACATAACTTTCTTTGCAAGACTTTACAACACTTTACTTTGCATACTCTATTTTACTTTGTTTTACTTTACTCGTCTCTCGATTCTACTCACTCTGTTTTACTTTACTCTTGTCTCTTACTTTGCTTCACTTTACTAATACTCTATTTGACTAGTTTCTCTAGTCTATTCTATTCTACTTTACTTTACATACTCTACCTCACTTTAATTTACTTTTCTCAATTTATTATTCTCCTTATTCTACTTACATTTTTCACCTTAATTTACTTTATTTTACTCTTCTCTGTATTCTATATTACTTTAACTTACTTAACCTTACCTTACTTTACTCAACTGTATTCTACTGTACTTTGCTTCAATCCTTTTTTCTCAACTCTCTGCTTCACTTTACTTTACTTTTCTGAATCACAACCTTCAACAACAGTCACTCACTGCAACCCTTGAGTGTTTCATTTATTGGTCTGTCATTATCTACTTGTGATGGGGCTTCCTTACACAGACCTACCCCGAGAAAGAGGTTCAAACTGGGACAAAGAGACAAGAGAGAAACCTAATCTGTGTATTTTGAATTGAAGTCAACCAAAGCTTAGACATGTTCACTTTAGACTTATCCGCAGCCGATGGAAAGCACACTCAAATTGGTCGTAGTGGTTCGCTTTGACCTTCAATTTCGTTGTACGTTGATTTTATTATGGGCTGTTTTCTTTTTACCCTGAAACCAGCCTGAGCATCATAAGTCACTACGGGGCCGTTTGCATTCCTCTCTCGGACATGTCCAGGACCATTTAGGGTGAGTTTTGGGCTGACACTGGAGCAGTCTGGTTGAACTAATGTGACTAATTCAGGTATTTTTATGAGAGGAAACGCTCCCTGTGTGAGAGGAACAAGACTTTTCCTCATTGCTGACATTCCTGCCACCTGTGAGGGCTAATTGTTGAATGAACAGCTCTCACCCGCTCACTCCCACTGGGTTACAGGTGTGTGGAGGGAAAAGAGAGGGGAAGACAGAGAGGGGGGGGGGGGGTTGTTACAAAGAAAAGACAGATGAACAGATCGAGAGTAAGGGAACATCAGAGAGAGAGAGAGAGAGAGGAAGAGAGGAAGTGTAAGCCAAAGAGAGAAACGAGGGGAGAGCTACAGAAAAGGAGAGGAGGAAGAGAGAGAAAGTAAGTCAATGTCAGAGGGAGATGAAAGGAAAAACCTAGAGAGGAAAAGACAATACAGGACGGAGAGAAATGGACGAGAGAAAGTTCCTTAAAGAAAGGGAGAAAGAGAGAGGAAGAAAGTAACATGTAAAGTGAGAAAAGAACAGATGGAGAGTAAGTAAACGTCAGCGAAAGAGAGAGAGAGAGAGAGCAGCAGGCAAGAGAGAGAGACCTGGAGAGGGCGGGTTGAGAGAGTGAGAAAGTGAAAGACAGAGAAAGAAAAGAGAGGGGAGAGAGAGGGAGAGCGAAAAAGAGGGGGGAAAGATAAAGAAAGCTGAACTTAGAGAGAAAGAAGAAAGAGAGTGAGTAAAAGTCAGAGAGAGAGACGAGTGGAAAGCGACAGAAATAGAGATGGGGAGATGAAGAGAGACAGAGAGGGAGAGAGAGAGAGGAAGAGAGAGAGAGGAAGAAAGGGTGCTGCTGGCTAATTGTTAATCCCATTAGGTTGCTGAGGGAACCTTTTCCTCCACGAAAGCACCTCCTCCTGCGATACCGCTCAAAGCCAAGCAGGGACTAATTGAGGTAAGAACAAACAGAACGTCCGGCCCGTGGGCTCCAGCCAGGACCTCCAGCGGTGGGCCATAGTCGACATACCTGAGCCCTCCGTCAGGTGCATGACGTTAGCCCTGCGCTCCACGACCATATCAGGAGAAGTGAACACATGAACCACCTTGTTTGGTTGATAAAAGACCAGCGTTATACGGCAGAGGTGTTTAGAGTTGTCAGATGTTGTCGTCATGAAAATGATATTACTCATGTAGATGTACAAAGTAGTGACTTCAATAATTACTCAAGTAAGAGGAAAATGTATTGGCGGTTGGAGAAACTTAAGAATCGAGTAACAGATTGGAAGTAAATATTTATTTAAAATCGGATTTATGACTGAATGTAATCAGACAGACAAAACATTAAATAATGCACAGATTCTGGTATTTACTTGTATTTATGACTATTATTTCCAATTTTCGAAATTTAAAACATAGAAAAACAAGAACAAAACAAGACCAGAGAGAACTAAATAAATAAAAAATAATATAAAGAGACAAGACATCCAATGAAAATAAAATAAAAATTAACACAAAAATTCAATTCAAGTCCAAATGTAATTTTTTCCATTTTCTGTTCTGTTGTCCATTTTTTTGCTGCCAGAAGTATGTTCCAAAGGTACCTATTTATTGTGTCCATGGCAGGAGTTTTGAGGCCCAAATACATAGTTCTGAAATTGAGTGGGATGATGGTACTGATTTCAATCCAATATTTTTGACGAACAGGACAGTGTAATGTTGCCAACACAAAGCTTTTGTCATTGTAGAGGTTAACCGAAGGGTTACCGAGCCTTTTACTCAAATAAGGGTACTCTTACTTCAAACTAAATATCACTCAAGTAGATGTAAAAGTATTTTGTCAGAAAACTACAATTTCTTCCCAAATTGATCTGCAGAATAGCAAAGAAAACATAAAAATTTCAATTACGCAATCCTGAATTGTTGACGTAGTTATATTGTTTGCTGCACGTGTTTGTTTCGATGTCATGATGAAGAGTAATTCTGGTATAAGTTGCAGAATGGTGAAAAGTGACATTTCTCAATTATGATAATAACATTTGACTTATACATAAGAGACCTCGAAACGCTGCACCAATACACTTTTATATATATGTCTAGTTCTTCAGCCAGTTTCATTGTAAAGCCATAGGTTTGAATTATGAGTCATTTTCAATTGTTTGTTTAACCATCTCTATGTCATTACCAATGATTTACACCTCAGATTAATGTGTTTGACTCTGATATGCTTCATAATATATCATGTCATAATAACAAAGCAAGAAATATTCCATAATAGTCCATGATATCCTTACAATAGTTTGGAATATGAATATTTTGTAACAGCCGTTATTTCCAAAAGTAACATTTGTGAGGAAAACAAACGCATCTCGTTCGTCTCTTCGTTCTTTCTCTACACAAATCGAGAGAAAGAAATTCAATTTTTCCGTACTTGATCGTACTATTTAAAACAGTCAGAGGAGCAGGCCTGCGTTTTCAGCAATAGTACACCTGACTGTTTTGGGAAGTGCATTTCTGGCCTCAGGCTTGTGCTGAAAACTGAAATCCAAAACTAAGCTTCACCGCAGGTCCTGCTCTGACACATCAGTTAGAAATACACACAACTGCATCTGAAAGCAGCATTGAAACTTCTGACCTTAAATGGAAACAGGCTTATCAACAGTGATGACTATAAATCTTCAGTCACTACCTCACTTTTGAAGTTAATGCTAAACCCTTTATATGGCCCTGTCTAATAGGTAAGCCTTTGCTGACCCCAAGACCCCGACCGTGAGCGACACTCATCCTTGGTTTCACTTTAATCAAAATAATTGTATTTCAATCTTATGTAATGTCCCTGTTATTCATTTTCTCAGCTTTTCCCGCTTCTGATTAATACAAGCTACATATGAGCACAAATAATGTTCCTGGAATCACTGCTTTAAACACACAATTATGGTTATTTTTGGGGAGGATTTAGGAAACCATATCCAACAAAATGTAGACATTGTGTTGATTCTTTGTCCGTGTTCCCCAAATGTATTGTATGCTGGTCCCTTTACTTACAGTGAAGGCACATTTTCTGAAACTTTTCATAAATCTGGCAAAACTATGGAACACTTTGGAAAACTATTCACTGGCAAAACAGCTCCGAATGTTTGAAGAATCTAAGTTTGTGAACCAAACGGATTTTTATCACATTTTCTTTACATTCAGGCTCGTACTCACCTGTCCTCGTGAAAACACATGTCTGTGCTCTGACTGACTCTTTGGCTGATATTGTAGGGGAAGGGGCGATATGTCTTTCTGGACATTTGGTTCGATTGACAAAAGTGAATTGTGAACGCGAACTGGACCAGCTCAGAGAACGAGACAATGTTGCAGCTTTGGTCCCCAATCGAACCGAGTCTGCTTCAATTTGTTTTGTGAATGTGACCCAAGATTCGACAAGCAGATTAGTGCAGTTCAGAAAAGCCTTTGACGGGCATCTGTTTGGACACAAGGCCCTCAATGGTCATGCTCCAGCCTACCACTCAGATCTACTGTCCACCATCCGGTCAGGGCACTGGATCTTCTGACCACACCTCTCTGATGGTTCCGAGGTACAGGTACTGTAAGAAGTAGGGCGATCATGCTTTTCAGTTTATGTTGCCAGGCTCTGGAACAGCCTTCCTCCTGAACTATGGTCTATAACTGAACTGTTATACTGTTATACTGTCACTTTTCAGGTCTCATCTCAAGACCCTCTTTAGGCAGGCATTTGACACATACCAGTAGTTCTCTAAAGTATGTTATTTTAACTGATGTTTTATTGCATTGTTTGTTGTTCTTCTTGCCTCTGTGAAGCACTCTGTGCACTCCTTGCTGTTGGAAAGTACTATACAAATAAACTTTGATTGACTGATTGATTGAGAGATTGATTGATTGCTTTCCTGTGTGTGCTGTTGTGTGTTCTGTGTCTTTGGTCAATGGATTGGATCAGATTGTGCACTTTTTAGGTGGACAGACTGTAGAACATTAACCATGGCTCACGCCAGATTGATCTGTGTCTCACTCTGAATTGAGTTCTTCACCTGAATCAATCTCAAAAGTCTCTCGCTGAAAGCCGTCGGGGCATAAATAAATACACCAAGCTGATTGGTCGAAGCGTCACAACAGCGGAAGAAGCAGAAAAATCTAAATTGTGTTAAATCCAGGGTTCAGACAAGCACAGTCCTCTTTCTTATCCAGAAATGCACAGTGCGAGATATTACGTATTTCTCCTAAAATAGGCTGAAGTACGGCCGTCGGCGCCGCCATGTTTGTCGTTGTTGATGTTGTTGTGTTACTTTTAATGGCAGTTGGCAGCCAACTGAAAAGGTGCATTTACCGCTACCTATGTAGTTGTACATCTTCAGAGTATTTGTTTTACTTTATACCGTGTAAAAAAAATAATACTAAAAGGAGAGAGAGAACGAGAGAGAAAGAGAGGGAGAAAGAGAGGGAGAAAGAGAGGGAGAGAGAGAGGGAGAGAGAGAGGAAGAGAGAGAGGGAGAGAGAGAGGAAGAGAGAGAGGGAGAGAGAGAGGAAGAGAGAGAGGAAGAGAGAGAGGGAGAGAGAGGGGGAGAGAGAGGAAGAGCCTTGTTTGCTTCGGGTTCAGGTTGTTTTGACTTCCGCCCAGGCCACACTGCTGCTCTGTGATTGGTTCCAGTCCCGCCTGCAGGCACTAAATGCCATGTGATAGGTTCATTTACCAATAGTGCGGACTGCAAACGAGTCAGTGGGAGCCGAACAAGACGGATTCTCAAGAGTTTGTGAACTCACAAAAAATGCGAGAACTAATTTTGCTGGCAAGGTTAGTAGAACATGCAAAGAACATGTTACAAATGCAATCTGTGTTTAAATAGTTAATCATTGTGTTTGATGAGCTGCAAAAAGTGTTTTGTAGTTTTGATTTGAAAGTTACGGTTTGAAAATGGATAGAAGGTTGTGCCACTGCCAATATAAGTGTTTGAGTCCTGAGTGAAAGGTTTTGGAATTTGTGCCAACATTTTGATATTCATGTCAAAACAATTAAAAATCATATTTCTGCTTTTTCCAAGCAGTTTTCTACATAATCAAAAAACAAACATTGTCCTACATCTGGCCAGTGCTTCCCAGAATGCACACAAATACAACACAATCTTACTGGTTAAAAGATTGGCGCAACATTTGCCAGCCTCAGACAGACAGACAGGGGCCTCTCAGGTATGTCTCCTGAATACAGGAAGCAAACTGTCAACACTGTGATATCGTCGCACAAATCTACTCTCATACACTTTTGGGATGTTTTATGTATTATGTATCAGCCTTAAATGTTTTTGCAAGTGAAGGCTCGCTCTGCAATTTCACTTTTTTTTTGTCACGCTGTTGATATGCGTTTAGAAGACTAACTTTGACTTTAAAGGAGACCTATGCAAAATCAACTTGAATGAGCTTTTAACCTTATTACAACAGTCTTTTCAGAAAATCCCTATTTTCACTTACTCCCCTATCCCCGCCCACTTGCTTGTACTTAGTCGTGATTATTTGAAAACTTAAGACTCTTAGTGATACATGTAGGATTCTAAAATGTCCCTTTTCAAAGATACTACATGATGGATTACAGTTAAATAAAAAAGTAAATGATAATTCCCTACTTTTAACATTGAAAGGTCTCTATGAAGAGGCGGGGCTTATCAGTTCTGCCATTTTGAACAGGAAGTTAATGGACCTCTTTCTATTATTAATTCGTTTTCGATCAATATTGAAGTTTCCAATGGATAAAATGTAAAATGATCTACTTATGTTTAAACACAATGTCTCCTTTCAATGTCAGTGCAATGCAAGTAAAAGTTTGTTGATTTTTTTTTTTCTGCTAGCTATTGAAACCCTGAATAAAGCATATTGTTTCTCCCTCAGACTTGAATAAATACCATCCACCCAAGTTTCAATTTTTGCAAGAAAACTCTGTGATGCTTGATGATGTTTTTCTGATCAAATGTAAGTCCTAGACCAGGGCTATTTAACATAAGACCGGGGGCCAAATAAGGCCCAACAAGTGATTTAATCCGGCCCACAACCCATCTTCAAAATATTGAAAAAAAATTCAAATCTTGTTTACTGATGTAATTCGGGGTTAGCACTAGTTTAGACCTGGTTTGTTTAATTCTGCTTTAGACCTGTTTAGATTCTGGGTTAGTCCTGGTTCGGACCTGGTTGGTTCTGGTCTAGTTTTAGTTTAATTCTGGTTCTGTTCTGGATGGAAAATTTTGCAAAGCAGTGTTGGTAAAGCATTTTGCATGTTATTTCTCACAAAAATCGAATCTATCAGTAGTTATTTTATTGTATTAATTAGATGTATTAAAACAGTGTGGGGGATATCTTGTGCGACTCAAAATGTTGTTACAGTGGCGTGGCCCACAGACCTTGGCCCTCCGAAAAATCTGGCCCTCAGGAAAATTAAGTTGAATGGCCCTGTCCTAGACCATCCATAGCCAGAGTTGAAAAGTATTCCATATGAACACATTTTTTCCTGTTACCAAAGTGAAATGCATTTTGCTTAACAGTTTAGGCATTTCAATTGATATATTTTATACCAACTGTGCAAAGTGAAGCTGTAATGTGGCAGTTTCCATGTCTGTAAGCTGCAGCAGGAGGAAGTGTCTGGCGAGGTATGTATCCCACACAGCAACACTTTGAGTGGGGCAGTGTCAGTCAAGGCCAAGAGTCTGAGCTGTACCCTGGAGAGAGAGAGAGAGCGAGCGAGAGGGCAAGAGCGAGACGGAGGGTGAGAGAGGGAGGGGCTGACAGACTCACTCTCACGTTGGGAGGCAATGGAAAAAAACAAATCACTTGGACAGGCCTAAGATGAATTTTCCTGCCGTCGTTACAACTGTAGCCAAGTAAGTCTCCCAACAGTCCCCAGACCACAACATGTCCGAGGCATGATAAAATATGAGCAACATATTTAATCTGCAAAAGGCCTTTGAAGGCTCCAAGTGAAGGTTCCCAAGGGATTAAAATGGTGGATGGTGACTGTCTAGGGCTTAAATTAGTGTAAGAAACATGGAAGCTGTTTCTTTAAATATGTTTTTATGTATTGGCCATAAAGTTAAATGCAATCTGTTATTCACACGTTCTATGTTACACTACTAATAGGATAGATGGAACAAAGAGCTTTAAGGCTGCTGTATAGGTGAAAAGCTGCAAGAACATTTCTAAAATCTAAAAACATGGACTTATATGTCTTAGAATTCTACATTTTCATCTAGATACTTCTGTAAGGTAAGGTATAAGGTATAAGGTATAACAATGATTAAATACAAAACACAATATCACAACATGACAATGCATGATTAATAGTCTACATATCAACATATTGAAACAGCAGCACATGGTAACTTTATCACAATATTTATCGCCATTTGATATTTTGTCACACCATTACTTCTGGAAAAAAATCTCCCGTAAATTTTCTCAAATTGATGAGAACCTCTGCTTTTTCTAAGTACCAAGATGCACAAAAGAAGGGCCCCTGGAGTAAATATTTTGCCATATTTGTGGGGTAATCGATCCATCTTTTAAAACAGATGAGTAAGAAACAGGTTGAAAGGAAAGTACAACGTGTAGGACATAATGGAAAGCTCTGTTGTGCGTGGGTTATGTTTAAAGGTGCTGTACCTGATGATTTAAATAGTTAATTTTCAACTCTTTACAGCAGTCTACCTCTCACTTACCTTATGCATTCTCAGCATCCTAAATATATTCACCACAATGAGTTTACAAGCGCTTTCCCTGACATTTGCCATGGTAAAGCTAACAAACATTAGCATGCTAACGCCGCACTTCCTGTTTCACTGCATTGGATAGAATACACTACATTGCTCTGTTTTTGTGTCGGCATCTTGTCCTTAGGGTGAACCAGTTTTTGTCTTAACGTGTTGCCTGGTTTGAAATAAACAGGGACTTCGTGTTGTCTAAAAATTTGTTGCAGTTTTTCTGACAGTCCTGAGACATAAGGGATGGAGACACCCTTTCTTCTTGGTTCTGTTTCCCTTTTGTCCCTTTTGTCCTGCTTTTTGGTTCTCTTCACTTTGTTCAGAGCCCAAGTCGGGTATCCACAAGCTGAGAGAGCATTCCGGACGTGTGTTTCCTCTGTACGCTGTACAATCTTCATCTCAAAAGCCACAAACCACTCTATTGAAGACAGTGAGGTGGAGATTCTGAGCAGGGAGAAAAGATGGTTTGAAAGAGGAGTTAAGGAGGCAATCTTTGTTAAAAAAGAGACTCCTTCCTTAAACCGTAATGAAGGTTTAAGATTCAACCTTCCAGTTGTTTATAATGTCTGCTGAAACCCTGGAGACGCCCGAGGCATTCGGATGCTAAATAGGCACTCAAGGTGAGGCAGAGAACAATAGAACAATAGGCCAATCCCAGTTAAGTTCCAATGGGCCATTAGCAGGAGGTCCCGCCCTGTGGGCAGGGCTCTCACAGAGTAGGGTATAAACAGGAGTTCTCAGACTTGTTTCACTGATTGAGAATGACTCTTGGATGAGAGTCGAAACATTTCGTTTTTTCTAAAACAGAGTCCAGATGACTACAACTGAATCTTTTTCAACGACGGAACACTCCTGGACGAATGAGGGATTACACCGACATATTACTAAAATACAATAAAAGTCAATTTGATCACATCAGAGATAATGTTGTTGAATGAGAACCATGTTTGCTTCTCTGTCATGGTTCAACACCAGAGTGACAAGGGGCTGAGGGACGATTGTTCTCCACTCATGGTTCAATATTGGTACGGGCTCTTTAATATCTTTAGTTACTGAAAAAAAATCCTCTAGAAGTCATGTGATCTCTCATTTCCCCACAAACCAGGCTTGAGAAGTGAGAAGTGAGGCCTGATAATCAAATGAGCCTTAAATGAATGAGAACCACATGCTGGACGTATGGCGCGTCCAGGGCTTTGAAGCTGCAACAACAGCCTGGACGTGATCTATCTGCTCAGTGTATACACAGAGTAATGAGGACAAAGTGTTTATAATAAAAGCCTCTGATTTAGATGTGTCGTAATGATACAGGCCTGTGTTCTGTTCTCTCCTGTCAAACTGCGATCTGAAATTTGTTCTGAAACTTTATGACGTACTTACATAGTTTTATGCAGGCCTCACAAGAACGAGAAGGTTTTAGATAAGATATTGCAGTGATAAGTAATATGGTTTGGAGCAAATCTTATTCAATATTGTTGGGCTATTTAGCCAACGTGCAATATTTCGGACACAAAATGGCTCATGACATGTAAACGTTTTTAATTAAAGGGGACATATCATGCAAAATCTACCTTTATGAAATTTTGGCCATGTTATAATGGTTTTTCCTCATCTGTATCTGTACTCAAAATATATTTAGATTGATTAATGCAGATTTGAGTGATCCTGTATTGTCCTGCATCTGGGTCTTGACTGCTTTGAAAATCCTTGTTTTCACCTTGCCCATAACGATCCACTTCCTTATATATAACTTGCATTTATTTTTATACTTTTTTACTTTGGATCATACACATAAAGGTTCAAGAATGTTGCGTAGACATTTTCAACTAATTTGCATTATGTACTCTTTCTGGTGGACGGTTCTCAATCTGCTCCATTAAACTTGAACCTAGCCAGATTAATTATCTCTATAATATTTTTCTCACAAACTCTTGAGAATCCATCTGGACGGGATCGCGCTGTTAGGTTTGAGCCCAGCAGCTGTGAGCCTGACCAATCACAGCGTATATTTTAGCAGGTTTACGGACTATTTTGTTGTCTAAAAACGTGCACATTGAAGCGCTTTTCTCTGGCTGGATTTAACAACAGTTTGATTTCTCGGCTTGTTCCGCAGTTGTGACGCTTTGACCAATCAGATTCAAATATTCGTCATGACGTTACGCCTTTTCCTTAGCGTTACGACTGCTTGGATATTGGGTAGAACTTAATACGGAGTGATATATCAACACGAGAAAGGTTAGTTAAACCTGTCTATCTATCTTGCATTTATTCAACTTGAGGCTTGCATCTCAATAGATCTAACCTGTAACTTGATCTGGTTGGTGGCTTGTCTCTATGGAGATGGACAGGTTTAATGCCAGGCAGTGGAACAGTCCAGCCAAAACGACAACAAATGTTTTTTGCTTTTTTTAGTTTTTAGGGGGGGTTTTTGCTTTGTTTTCCTCTGTGGACATTTTTTCAGGGTGCAACATTACCAGTGTTAATCTTTTAACATATTGCATTAAAAACTGTATCTTGCTCCAAAAAAAGCCATTGCTAGCTCGTTCTTTGGCCAACTGTGATCGGTTGCTTTTGGTTGAGCCATATTGCACATATTTGCACGTTTAGTTTTGCTTATTTTGACCCAGAAAAGGCAAGAGGGAGATGCAGGACCCATTATTTACAAAACATAGCTAAAGCAATCCTGTTTTCATAACCTCGCAGGACACAATGATAATTACCTGCATTTTCTCTCAGTCACAACTCTTTATTGTTTAATTCATTTCGGCTGTTTCCATTTTTACAATCGCTTTGTTGCCATTTTTGAAAGCAAATGGAAATATATGCCTGTGTCCTTCTGAAAGACACAACCTGTACATCAGCCTGCAGTTTATTTTCCATCGTTGGTCGTCCCTCCGGTCCAGGTGGGTAGGGGCCCTTGAACTGATCTATTCTCCACGTGTCCACTGCAGCCTTTTTGTATGTGTGTGTGTGTACGTGTGTGTGTGTGTGTGTGTGTGTGTGCGTGTGTGTGAGAGGCTCATCTGTGCAACACGTGCCCGGGCGGTTCTGTCAGCACTTCGGTGAAGAGCACAGCGGAGCAGGGGGGACAGATGGAGGAGTATCAGGGGAGAGGACGCACAGCTATAAAAAGAGTGACAGGAGGATAAAGGTGGGATATAAGGGAAAGGGAGGGTCCTGGAAGGTAAGGAAGAAGTGTTTACTGATTGGGATGTACTTGACAAAAGTTCTGACATTTAATGGTACAAATGGGCTGTGCTATTAATCAAATTTTAAGTAAATAACTGGGATTTTTTTGTTATTTTGGTGTGTTAAATATCACTGAGGAAAGAAAACAAAATGTAATACAAGGACTATACTTTTAATAATATAAAATAGACTGACGAGGATTAATATATTTTTTGAATGACTACAAATGAATGCTGCCGTATATGACATTTTGCACTCTTCCCCAAAAGAGTGCAAAATAACTGCGCGCTATCTGCAGCTAATAATAGAGACAAATTTCTTGTCAATTAGGAAGTTTGACCCAAAAGCCGCACTCTGATTAGCTTTACTTTGCCATCTGAAGAAGGTTGTTCTAAACATGCTAGGGACAAGTTAGATCACAGTTCACAGTTTGAAAATCAGGTAACCCAGCTTTAATTCAGTACAAATTCCAGAAAAAATGAATTGGGCAAAGTGGCCATGTTAGCAATCTTGTTAACATAAAGTCGGTGGTTGGATCCGAGCACCACATTTGTATGCTGTTATTGCCACCTCAGGAAGTGGTGAGTGAATGAAAAGTGCATGACATTTTAAAGAAACATATTTTCCTCATTGGTATTGGCAGAATAAGTAACAATTGTAAGATTTATCTCAGCAAGCAACAACTTTGATGTGTCCTTTGAGCAGCACACTTCTCCTATGTAAGAATGGATGAATTCGAATCTCTGCATAATGTTGTAGCCGCCAAGAAATGAATGAATAAATGCAATGTAATGCAACTTCCACCTCTGTGAATGGGACAGCCTTCTCTCTCCCGGGTGGATCTGAAAGCCTGTCCTGTTGCGTTTTGCCCCCCTGCCTGTAAACTTGGCTCAGATCCACCAAACATGTCTGGTCTGTGACTGCTCCATCTATCATCCTGTCCGTGGCACTTTCTCGGCCTACACTTCTCCAGGTCCCATCCATCTCCAGGACGCCCCAACAGCTGAACCAAGCCAAGTCTGCAGACTTAAATAATCACACACGGATCCCTTTATTTGCCATGTGCGTGTCAATTTGTTTTATTAGGACACACTGAGCGGATACGCCAACAAATAAGGAATGTGAAATGAAAATATCTTGTGTAATTATTCATTTATTTAATATTCTTCTCCTTAGAGAGGTTCACCGAGGCTTGTACCGGATGCCGATGGCACGAGTCTTGATACAGTTGACAATTGCAGGCTTGAATGGCAAAGTGTACAGAGCGGATATAAGTAATAAATCAAAGCAGTCTGCAATATTATGCAATATTAAGTATATAAGACCTATTCCAAGAATATGTCTGGGGCACTAGTATTGCATAATCTTTGTTAAAATGTTGTAGTTTTTGGGTGGGTTTGCAATCATTGAATATTTATTGCCATTACTGTAAATGTTGCATGTGTTTGGACATGAGCTGCAGGCACAGTAGAACAGACCATAGTTGATCCTAGAAGGCCCATTAGCCAATCACGCAATGCCCTCCTGAGACCAACATTAATAAAGTAATTTGATTTCATTACTCTTCATGAGAATCTCCATACATATTGAATAAGTACGTGTATAATAACCTACATTTTAAAGCAAAATTGAAATAATTTTGGATTACATCGCCTGCTATTGTCGGGCAAGACAATTCGCCCAGCAGCTTGAGAGAATGTGTTAAGAATTATTGGTCTGTCTATCTGTCTATCCTCCCTTTAAGCAATAAAAAATACATTGTGAATACCAATATTATGCTGACTTCTTGTTCACTTTACATGTGCTTGTTTTGATGTTGGCCCTTTTTGAAAGTCCTTACATCAACACTTGAGGTCTCCTTTTTAAGCTACACTTGTTCTCTCTGAAGCGTGATGTCCACTCTACAATTAAAAAGTATAGATGTCACACTACAAGATGAGCAGTCATGGCTACGGTCAAAGTTTGAGGGAATATCAGGAATTATGTTGGGTGTAAGAAAGTGGCGTTGTACCGTTTAACTGAGGCTAGTGTGACAAGCTGTTTTTGCATTTATAAAAGTTACTAAATGAACGAGAAATAAAGAGATACGGTCCCGTTCACTGCAGAGCTCCTCTGTTGAATTTTGAGGTGCTCGCGTTAACATTTTTGACAAAGACTGATCGTAGTATTGAGGTCTCACTTTGCGACCAAGATTCTAAAATATCAAACAGGACTGATAGAAATTGTAGCACATCTTTGGTTGTACAACAGTTCTAAGTTTAATCTTTGCCCACAGTTTTAAACCACGACTCACAATCATGAATCTTTCGAGCTCAACGTGCACTCCAGCGTTCAGAAATGCACTGTTCAGGTCTCGGGAGGTTACTGGGACTTTTCATCACTGTCAAATACTACGACTACCACTACGCATCTTATTGAGACCAAAGTTATAATGTTCATAATATTCACCCCCAGCAGCACAAAGCATGCTCAACTTAACCTAGTGTTTCCGGTGAGCATAAGAGTAAACACAGTGATTAGTGGATTAGAAGTGTGATCCTAATAAGCGGCGTCTAAAGTGCACAGAGGGGAAAACAACTCTAGTCTCTGGTGTGGCGCATTTCAAATCCAGGCAGGTACAGGGACTCAAACCAGAGCGAGAGAGAGAGAGAGAGACAGGGCTATGGTGCTTTCATTTACCCAGAATGCATCTCTCTAGAAGCTGTAACTGTGCAGTGCAGATGCCACCCTCGGGAGCCCATATGCTGTTTACAACATTGTAGCAAAAGGAACATTAATAACGCGATAATGATGCAACGCGAAGCTTCAAACTGGCACCATTACTTTGTTAGACATTTTTCAAGCGTCAAGATGGACTTGTATCACAGACACATTAAGAACTCTATTGGTCTGTTGTAGGATATTACAAGAATTTGTTACTTTATTAGGTTTCAAAATCTATTTTCACGCCAAAATAAGTAATATATCTCGTGATTTTTGTACCTCAATACGACAACAGTTGCTAAAATGTTCATATAAAGAGCACAAGGGCATAAGGGCAAACTTTTAGACATTTTGAAGGTGTTTCCTCATTATTAGTTTACTCAAAGTTGTATTTGGATTGATTCATTCATGTTGGAGTAATCCTGTTTTGTTCTGCAACTCAGAGAATTCTTGTTTTCACCTACCCCCCATCTCCACCCACTACTCTGTACTTACTTGTGAAAAATTCTGCGAGTCCAGCTCCTGCATGTGGGGGTGCAAGAATGTCATGCAGCCATTTTTCAGCAATAAAAGCATGTGAATGACAAATCTGCTGCTTGTTATGGTCAAATGTCACTATGAAGAGTTATTCTTAAACCGTTTTATATAAATATTGCAGTTTAAAATTAACATAATATAAACTAATGATCTATGTATGTTATAGTTTAATACTTAATAACTGAAAAAAATCCTAATATATCTCCTTTGAAAGTTAGATAGCACAGGGAGAACATGTAATATTATGCTGCTAGTCTCCATGTAGAATTCCACTTTAGTCCCAGACCAAGTTACAGGTCAGATCTGTGGAATGACAAACCTGCTAACATGTATGAATGTTTTTCAAGGTATTTCTTTGGCAAAATAACCTGTGCAATTTAATAAATCAAGAGAGGTAGGTTTGATGCCGTAATGCGAAACGTTTGAGGCTCAGCAGTAACATCTCTATCGACAAGCAGGTGTCAGCCCTCCCACTACAAAAGCGTGTTTAAACGTACTGCTGTAAATACTGAATTAGTGTCCAATGAGCTGTGCCTTCACCAGTACAGGACCTGACTGTTCTGATCCTCCTTCTGCCAATATTTACACATTTACCGAGCTGTCAAACGCTCTGACAAATGAAAACAGAGGCAGAAAGTCATCCATCCTGCGTCTAATCACGTCTGCACATCACTAATAGGGGCCTCAAGTCTCACGCATGGCACAGACGCGTCAAAACGTACACGCACGGGGCCAGCGCACCACCATGGACTTTGTGCAAGTCAGGCATGGCATGGAGTCTGGACAGGAATGTAAACATGTCCACAGACTCCAGGGGTTCATCACTCCTGGTTCGTGCAGCAAGACGTGGGGTTTAGAGCTTGAGAAAGACGTCAATGTGAAGGCGTTGCTAATAGACGGAAAGAAAAGTGCCCGAAATTAGCACTGGTTTGACTCCAAGGGGCACACATCTGTACTTGCACCTGGGGTAACTGAGGCTAAACTGGGACTACTAACTGGGACTAAACCATGACTACTAGACAGACAAAACCATGGCTGGCAGAGAACCAAACCATCTATTCACCGAGACTAAATTGTGACCAAACAAAGATGATTTTTAAATTATTTACGGTTACATGCACAGAGAACTCCAACTGCGCTAAACAACCTAAATCAATGCGTCTTTGGCCCCAAACCTATCTAAAAACCTTGCTAATAAAAACGGCTATCATCACGCATAACCAGATTTAGGCAAACATAGAAAACGTATAACTCATTTACATAGAGCGTTTGATTTTCAGCCACGAGAGAAGCCGCGTTAAGACACAAGTTATTTGTTCTCTGCTCTGCAGTGCAAATAAACACACTGACGCTCTGGTAGTTTTTACATTCACTTGCAGTGGACCAAAACAACATGTGTTAGTCCACAGTGGAGGAACAGTAGTTTTGTCTTCTCCGCCGATCGAAAAGGAGTGAGCACACGTCCAAACACATGTCTAATATTTCTTGCAGTTGAATGCCTCTCGATGTCTGCTCCTAGGTGTGTTGCCTCAAAACCTCAAATGTTCTTTCTGGGTTTACACGCATTTTGAGAAATCTGTTTGAACTGGCCTGCATGTAAACAGAGAGCTAGACAAACTATATTAATCCACAAGGGAAATTACTCAGACCAGTCTTGTTTATGTGAGGGTATTTAATGGGAGTAACTAGAGGAAGAGTGAATAAAGGCAATGGTTCACTTTGTGTCAGTCCCAAGTCCAGTATGTATAGCATTTGTTACATCCACATAATGTAGGAGTAATGTAGTCCAATTATCCATCACACATAAGAAGCCATAACCCACCAATGCTCTTATAAACATGGAGTGGTTAAAACACAATTTTATTTATGTAATGTGAAGCGCAATCTCTACTATTTATCCTATTAGTATCGCTTCTTATGTTTTATTTATTTTATGTATTCACTTTTATTTAACCAGGTAAAACCCATTAAGATCGAAACCTCTTTTTCAAGCGTGACCTGGGCCAAAGTCAGGACTTGCAGCACGCCGTCATAAAGAAACTTTACATAAACAGAGACATTTAAAGAAAGATTCAAACAGAACTACGTTTAAAATCGCAGACAGTTTTCATAGGCGTTTCAGTCTTTGTGAAAATCCCCTCAGCAAAAACCAGCTCACACAACCTCAGTTCAGATTAGAATCTTGTTGCACAATGGCACTGTTTTAAAGTGTTTATTCTCAAATGTAACCCTTGGAAGACGAGAAACCACTGATGGAAGATAAAACAAATAAACCTTACCAATAAATCAAAACCTTTTGGTTAATATGTTTTAAGAAAAGTCGTACAATTGGACATTGAAATATGGTTTTGTCTGTGTGTGGAAAACTCCCATCCAAAAACATTTGCGTCTGCGTGCTGGGTCCAAAAAGATCTGAGACGAAGAAAGTAGATCCTTTTTCCTCAGTAACACCACTTGTGACATTTTCAGTCCAAGCCCTTTTTTAGACGTGAGAGGATATAGAGTAAGTCAGTGGTCCCCAAACTACGGCCCGGGGCCGGATACGGCCCACCTCCACATTTGACCCGGCCCCCTGAACAATACAAGAGACGCATTATTCATGCTCATATGAGTCATAGATTCTGCTCTGACAACTGAAGCTGAACTTTTACCCATGACTGTGCACGGCACAACACAAACTTTCTTTTTTGTGAAGAACCCAGAGAGGGTTATTTGATTTTTATTGATTTCATGAATAGTGTTATTATATATTTCCTGAATTATTTTTTTCTGTGAAGAACCCAGAGAGGGTTATTTGATCTCGGAAAGGGTTATTCATATTTGGTTATATGTGGCTTTCTGGAAAACAATACATGTTTACATTTAGGCACCCCTGCGATCGTCACACTTTTTTCTGGTTCAAACTGACCCTGGCCCCCCATCAGAGAAGGGAAAAGTTATGTGGCCCTTACAGGAAAAAGTTTGGGGACCCCTGGACTAAGTGGTCACCTGACAAACCCTGTGACCAAAGATCAATAGAACAAGTTCACAAAAATATGGTTACATCTGCCCTGCACCTGGTCCTCCTCGTGGTCTTGTTCGTGACTGTGTGAGTGTCTGTTCTGATGCTGTGTTCTTGTGAGCTCTGAATCACCCTCACTGCGGCACCAGGCTGCTGCTTTGACACTGCATACTCAGCCCCATGCTGTCCAACGCACCTACTTCCACTCATGAGGAAAACGAGAGATGAGAAGAACTCATGCAGAACTAAGATGACCTCAAACAAGGACTCATTTCACAAAACAAACAAGCCTACATTACTGTTCTGTTGACTGGACAAAAGTTTTCAAAATAGATATATTATGTTTTTTTTCTGGTACTTAGTATTGAACTATAACATAAGTAGATAATCATTGTACATTGCGTTCATTATAAACCGCAGTATTGATGTAAAACGGCTTAATAATAGTGGCATTTCACCATATCAAGCAAAGGATTGTCATTTCCAGGTTTTCATTTTTGAGCAGTGTCTATGTGACAAAAAGATTTTAAAAAACGTAAGAAATAATCATAACTACGTATACGGATGTGGGCGGGGATATGGGGCAGGTGAAAACAAGACTTTTCTGAGCACCTGAGCCTCAGTTAAAGGTCAATATAGGATGCACGAATCAATCGAAATACCACTTTTAATTAAACTGTCATGAAGCTACACCGTTGTAACGAGGTTAACAGCTCATCAAAGGGAATTTTGCATGCACCGGTATGTAAACTGAAGAAGCGTGTCGCGGTTTATATCCGAAAGCCGGTATGGGGCTTGTGGGGGGGGCGATCGGCTCTCAGGCTTTGTGTCCCCCTCATACCTGAAAGATGGAAGGAATGAGAAGTAGAAAAGAGAGAATGTCACGAAGGCACGTAAACGAGAAGATGAAGAAGAAAGGGGGCGGATGGTTTGGAGGCAGGAGGCGTGCACTTTATGGTGGTGAAACGAAATCGCCTTCGGAAGATGGTTGGAGAAGCACATGGGTGAGTGTTTGACGGCGAGTGCTTGAGCGCAGTGAGACCATGTGGCCGTCGCAGCAGGGGGGACAGGAAGTGAGATAAGAGCAGGAGCCGTGATCGATGAGTCCCCGGGGGGCCAGAGCCTGATGCTCTGCGGCCCGACCCCCCCCCCCCCCCCCCCACCCCGCACCAATTTATTATTAACATCAAATCTGTCTCGTAGTGCCACAGGTCAGTGACAGCTATTCATAGTGCTCTGAGTATGTTATTGATTTAAAAATAGACAAAATGAAACAGGACTTGATTAGACTGCCAATAACCAATATACTACTTAAAAAATAAATGCCTACAATAAGTCTACACTAAATGTCTGTACTGCTTGCAGATCCATTCCCTGTATAAATAAACAAAATTAAAAGAAAATGAGTAAAAAAAAAAAAAGAAGTGGACTGAGAAACTGCTTGGGTATTTGCAGAATTCCTGTACGTTTAAACCGAGTTATAGGAGAAGTTATATATTATGTTTTGAATGAAAAAGAAGACAAGAATATTTGAGCGCTACTGTCATCTACTACTGAGACACTGTTGCAGAAATGATTTACAGTGAGCCTGGTCCCAGACAGTCAAACAGGCAAGTAGGAGGGATGCATGTGGTAAGTTTTAGTGTGCATATTCTCCCACATTTTGATTGCATGCAGTGAATCAATAATCATTCTCAGACAAACAAGCTCACATGTGTTAAAATTGTTGCCAAAGTTGCAAAACAAAAACACACCGACTGAAATAAAATCACCAGCTTGACAAGTTCTGGCTGACTGAAACACTTACAAATTGTGCATGTGTTCTTCATTCAGAAAGATGCTTTATTTTTCCAGACTACTTTCATTTTTCCCTTGCAGAGCCTGTTTTGCGAGTCTTATGTAAACCTTGCATGGAGCAGCTTGAGGCACAGCATGACAGAACTAAAGACCAGCGACGGTTAGAATGCAGCGGGGGAAATAATGATTAATTTAACAGCAGATAGGCCGATGACATGCTCACAGGATCCGCCCAGATTTCATAAGGTCAGCATCCAAACACACTGAATGTTAATGACGAACCGCTGCTGTCTGACGTCTGATCACACTGGCAGGACTGAGGGAGTACGTTTTGTCATGCAACACTCTCTTCTCCTCCAGGCAGCAGTTACGCATACGTTGGCTCGCTCTACTCTCCTATAAACACTGTGATAATGCTGCATCATTCAACCTAGAATTTGATTTTAAAAAAGCATTTGGTTTTTATCAACAAGGATTTGCAACATCTATACACGATTTGCTGTTCACACTGTACGGCAGGACTTCACTCTTTCAGCGCTGGAGGAAAGAGATGTACAACTTTGCATAATATAAGTTATATTATTTCATCAAGAAGGCTTATTATGTTCAAACAAGATTCTCCTATTCCTCTTGGTGTCGGCCGGAACCTGACTTTTTTTTTAGCTTGCAGTGCATTTGAATTTTGATTCGTCATCGGTTTTATCTTATGGTATACCAACTATTGAATGTATTATGACCAAAGTATCTCTTTTGCTATGGCTATCTACTTATAGCAAACAATAACATATACAGTAATAACATTGTTAAAAGCTGTGCCCAGACCAAAGAATGCAAGCCAAGAGCTAAAAGCTGGGGTAGCTGACTTTTTGTGTTTTGAGTATCTTGTAAAAGTAGCACTTGCACGTTATCGTTATCTGCAGCTAATAATAACGTTTTTTTTTACCTTAATGCAGAAGTAAGAGCCTAAAGCCGCACTCTGACTGCCCCAATTTCACTTTGCCGTCTGAAAAATGCTCTCCAAAGCCATGCATGTGCCTTAAAATGAATGCATGTGAATATGAATGATGTGCCAAAGGGTTCGTGAGAACTGTGAACTAGTCAGGCGGACGTTGATACCTACTTCTAGTTTTGCAGTGTGAAAATTAGGCACCCCCCGATTTTTGTAATAGTGCAAACTAAATAGGAACACCAATAATGTCCAAAAACATCACCCAAGTAAAGAACAATAAATGTAAAGCTTTAGCCGTGAGCGCTTCCGTGACCTGAAGCGTCATCTGTGACTTTAAGACTTAAATAGTTTGTGCTGCCAAGTCAAACACATAATACACTGTGGCACATTGTAACACATGGGAAAATCATTAACCTGATAACCACGAAGCAGCGCCCACAGCCCAGAGCAGAAATATGTAGGCTAAATAACAGCAGCAGCGGCAGGCCTAAGTCAATATGTGCATCTGGACTACAGCACAGAGAAATAAACAGGCCAGTCTGGGTGAGCCGTGGGTTACTATTTCCATAAACTATCAACTATACACAAACTTACATGACCCTGACTAGAAGCACTTGATGATTTGTAACATTCCTCTACAGGCACGTGAATTGTGACTTTGAGTATAAATGCATGTAACCCTTCCATGTGGGTATTCATGAGTCCGAAGTGACATGACACACTTGTAGTCTCAAAAGAAAGGACTATTCTAACATCCCCAAAGAGTCTGTTTGTTGCCAGATATGGAGGACCACCATCAGTAGGGACCAGTGGACTTCACTTCAGACGATGCAGTGAGCGCTTTGTTTCAGGTAGCAGCTGGCTAACACTAGTTTACGCGTTAAACGACACGCTAATTGTCCTGTGGCTTTGCTGATACAGGTTAGCCCACATGCAGGCTTAACGTTAGCCAATTACCTACTGACAAGGTGGTATAGCCCCACCCGGACAGAAAGCGCGTGCTCTTGAGTGCTTCGAGGGTCCAGAGTGCGAGCGGCTGTGGATGAGGTAGCTCAGTAGTCGTTTTTTCGCTGCTTCTAAGTGGTGTCAGTGGCAGTTGATGGAGTAGAAAATGTCGGTCTTCTTGAAGCATCACCACTTTTCATTTTCAGTGAGATGCACTATTTTTTATGTTGCATCGTGAGTATAGTATGTAACAGGCTACAACATACAGAGACCTCCTCAGAATGGCCACGATGAAGTAAGTCAATGAGTGACGGTCAATAGAACAATTATTCCCTGGGAGTTGGAAACATGGAATCTATATTTATAAAACTGTATTTTAATTGACAGCAATGTGTTTCATGGGGAAAGAGGACACATGACACAATAAACCGTGTGGGGCGTTTCTTCTTTGCATGTTTTCTGTTTGGTTGATTTTTTTGGATTGTTTTTCTCAAGCTGATTACGTCTGCCTTTTCAAAATGTTCTACGACAAAATGTCACCCAATCACAAGTGCATTCAACTCCTTTCCTTGCACTCCAAACAGATACTTAAAAAACTGAATGACTGCACTGATACAGAAGTTCAGTGGGTGACTGAGAAAAAGTGTGTGGGTGACTGTGACCACTTTGAGTAAATCGTTCCCGCTGCCAAATACTAAAATTACGAGCAGTGAGAAATTGAGGTAAACCAGGTCATAATAAACGCATTTATGTATTTTACAACGGAGACCCATCCCACACACGCTTACCCAGCATGCACCACCAATCTTATGCCTAATGAAAGACTTCATTATGAGTCCAGGGCCAGTACTTAGAGCACCCACACACTAAACATACCTATTCCACCTTCATAAACTCTGACGCCACAGACTTTGAACATAAATCTACTTTCTTCTCTGTACTCTAATTAATGAAGATGGGCTAGACACTGTGGCTCTTGGGGGTCATTTGATCGTGTAGAAAAATGTCAAATATATCATTAAAACGAACCAGTTTTTGTTTAGTCAGCAGAGAGCTTTGTACCGGGCAGCAATATTCAATTAACTTTTAATTAAATGTACATTTGCCAATGCCCAAAATTATAATCCCCCTGCATCCCTGTCGTTAGACCCTCCTTCTCCAGGCAAGGAAAAACTACAAAAAACACCAGGTGAGAAAAAAGGCAGAAACCTGGAGAAGGACCACAGTGAAAGAGAGAATTTGCTCCCACAGAGGGACAGGTTGTAGCTGTGACCAGGACTTCCGTTTGCAGATGACACTTCGTTTCAGACGATCAGAATCAGAATCAGAAAGAGTTTCATTCATTTCAAAAACGGATTATGCAAAATATGAGTAATAATAAAACTATATTCTCAAAAAAAGGGATTTGAAATTTAAAATTACTAACAATAAATAAAAATAGGCATATTACACAAGTGTAAAGTAAAATAATAGTTCCTGCCTGAATGTCAGGGTAGAAGGGTCAGTGTGAGAGGCCCTGGAAACAGTCCTGCAAAGGAAGTCTGCAGCCGATCACCTTCTCAGAGAGCGCACAATGCGCTGTGTCTCTGTTTGTCCCTGGCTGTGGCTCCAAACACGGTGATGGAAGGATGGACTGATGGCTCACCATCATTGCGCTGGCAGTTGGCTTTCCTCAGGTGCCGCAGAAAGTACCCTCTGCTGGGCTTTCTGATGAGGGAGCTGATGGAGGGCTCCCACTTGAGGTCCTGGGTGATGTGGTCCCAGGAAGCGAGGAGTCACGGTGGTGATGGGGGAGTCTGTCATGATGAGGGGGGGCTGTGGCTTTCCTGACAGTCATCTCCACTGAGGCGTTATCCAGATTGTCCGCGCTGCACCAGACACCAGCCGGTCCCCTCCCTCCTGTAACGGATCCCCGTCCGAGATGAGCCCGATGAGGGTGGTGTCAAATTGATGAGTTTTACGGAGTTGGCTGGAGCAGCAGTTTGTGTAAGGGAGAAGAGCAGAGGAGAAAGTACACAGCTGTGGAATTGTGCTGATAGTCCGAGTGTCTGAGACATTCTTCCCCAGCCGCAGCTGCCTCCGATCCGTCAGGAAGTCAGTGTCCACCTGCAGGTTGGAGTCAGCGGAGAGCTTGTCCTGGAGGCAGGGAGGAGGATGGTGTTGAACAGAGCTGAATCCACAAACAGGATTTCCTGGCGTGGTTCCGCGGGGAGTCAGATTGCAGGATGAAGTGGAGTGCCAGGTTTGATGGTGTCGTCCAAGACCTGTTGGCTCTGTAGGCGATGCAGGGTCCGCAGGGAGGAGGTGAAGGACTGAGGTGGGGCAGGACCAGGCGTTCAATGACTTCAGACTACAGACGTCAGCGCCACAGGCCTGTCTTAAGTCCAATGACCGGGGCTTCTTGGGGACAGGGACATGATGGCAGACTTGAAGCAGGCTGGGACATGGATGACCCCAGGGAGGTGTTAAAAATGTCTGTGAAGACGGGGTTAACTCTCGTGCGCAGTGTCTTAATGTAGCGGCAGAGACATTCCGAAATGCCTGTGAACATTTTCCTGACTGAGAGGTGGTGGGGGGAGGTGGGGGTGACCAGGTTTGGGTTGGCGAGGGGGCCACCGTGGGGGGAGGGGGTGGTCACATCAAACCTGGAGTAGAAGGTGTTAAGTTGCTCAAGTTTTTCGATTGCAGCAGGGGGGGCTCGGGGCTTGTGGTTGGTAAGGAGCCGGAGCCCCCTCCACAACGGAGGCGGGGTTGTTGTCAGAGAATGCTGCTTCAGACGCGTATTGTACTGTGATCTCGCTCGAGAAACCTCTTTGCTAAATCCATACTTTGCGTCTTTGTAGCGCCCCCTGTCACCAGCCCTGTGCGCTGCCTCCTTCTGCTGCCTTAATGCCTCAGTTCACTTCATTGGATTATGCAAAATATGCTACTTTGAAATGTATTTGTAAAGTAAAATAATATGTTAATTAGGTGAGAGGAAAGTAAAGCTGATCTGAAAGAAATTGCTCTTTCAGTTTGACCCATGCATCCGTTTTGTTCGGAGCATGAGTGACCACAGTGCATTGCCTCGGTCCCCAAATCTATCAAAATCTTGAGCTAAACTAGCTAATTGCTACGAGCTAATTGTTTTCCGGAGTAGGATTGCAGAATGTTGGGAATTTTCAAAGTGGGAATGTATGCTAAAGGTTGTCTCCGGACCAGGAATAATGTAAAGGAGCAAAACATTCTGAACTTCTGTAACCGAATGAAAATGTTCTTCAATATCTAGGTAAATAAAAGACATCTTCTTCTAAAATGTCAATAGGAAAACGGGTGAGAAAAAGAGTGTGTTTGACAGCTAGATGAAATACAGAAATAGTATTGTCACATGATTGAGATCTCAATTTGATTTTTTAGTACCATATTGCACAGCCATAATCCCCTTATTCTGGCCTGCCACGGATCAGCACTTCTATTGTAAGGACACTTCCTGTCAAGCTGGAACTCTGACAATGAGGGAGAAGTCTTGTCGCTAAAATATGCTATAAAGTAAGATTGATTTGTGTCAAAATATCCAATGTTCATGTGACCAACAAGTCAACAATGCGCCGACTCCCTGGAGGTCGGCAGCCCCCTGTTCACTCAATACAACCAGAAGGAGGATTACATGCAACGGTGTGTGCCCAGACTTCCGGAATCAAGTGAATAGAGAAAAGTTTTTAGGCATCCATACAAACAAAATAGCATTTATGGGCATAGAGCTGTTTTAAAATATATGTAGAACATGTGTATAATTTATGTTTACAGACTTTTTGGGGGTCTATTGCTCATGTTTTAAATGGACAAAAGTGACCAGATTCATCATCGGAGCGAAACGCCTATAGGAAAAACAAAGAAAAGGAAATTCAGCACAAACATCAAAACAAATTTTTAATGTGTTGGATATCAGTCATCTTAAAGCAGTGGCCTGGAGCAGCCTAAACGGAGGTCCGTTACGGCAGTCCAGAGTTAGATCATCCCGGAAACCATGGCGACCCAAGTCAGAACACACAACATGACTCCACCAGCCAGCCGGCCTGATCGCGAACATGAACAAAAACATTGGCCCAACTCTAAGTCCAATTTGATCTTTTTTGTCCACGCACACTCATTAATTGCATAACATGATCTGTGGTGTGTGTTGTTCCATAATAAGCTCAAGGACCCTTCACGCAGTTTCTACGTCCAGGCTGGTGAGTGGTTCAGCTCATTTAGCCTGAGGACAAACAGCTCCAGTGGTGACCTCAGATCACCACAACCAAAACAAAGACTCACAAGGTCGAACGGGGTGATTTAAAAGCATGTGTGTTTGGACCCACTGAGCATTTTCACAATTTTTTACACCAAGGTCAAGAAGATTTGAAAACAAATGAAAGTCTCTTTGTCATACTCATTTCACAACTCACAGACCGTCTGTCATCAGAATGTTCAGAATTCCAGAACGAAGACAAATTAAGACAAATTATCTATGATTAACTGTCTTTACAACAAAAAAATCAGCCAACATTTTTGCATTTCCAGGGTAAAAATGTTTTGATAGTTTTGCTTTTCAGTAACAAAGGATGGAAAAAAATATTCTAGTCTTAAAACTGTATTTGAGGTCACCCTTTACTATATATATCAAATTAAAAACAAGAATATTTGTCCAGTAAAACTGAAAAAAAAAAAAAAAGATTTTGTCTTTATCAATAATGCTAAGTGTTGGTCATAGTCTCCTATTTAATAAGCAAATCATTCTGAAATATTCTGAATATATAGTAAATGTCTTTAAACCAGGCTCACATGTATGCATTGATTTTTTTATATTTTAAGGTGAATACCAGTTTCTCTCTTGAAATCACTTTATCGCTTTTCCTCCATTCTGGAATTGACATTGTTTTGATTACAAACTTTTAAACGTGCTATAAGTTGCCATTTAGCAAGGCTGAGAGAAAGACACAAAAGCAAAATGATTTATATTTGGCCAGTATATATTACCAGTACCAGTGGTAGCATTGTAAAAGTAAGACTAACAATAATAATGGAGGAGGTGTAATAAATGGCACACTTGAATGCACTCTAACCTCACAGCAAGAAGGTCCCAGGTTTGATTTCAAGGATTCCCCATCAATTTAAAATTTAGGATAATTAGCTGCACAGCATAAGAAACAAAGGGGAAATTACAAACCAGTCTCTCATGGGTTCGGCGGTTTCCCCCAAAATGTAGTGTTTCACTGTTTTTACCAAAATGTAGGCCATTTCTGCCAAAGACTTTAAATGTTTAAGTAGAGACAGACTAGTACTTCTTCCATGTCTAGTATTGTTTTATAATAACAAATGAAGTGTCCTGAAATACTCTCTTCAATCTCTTTAAGTTTGACTTTTGCAAATGGAGAGTGCTTTGGTGGTGGAAAACACAACTCAGTTCCCATTTTTCAACAACCTTGAGCTGTCAAAATGTCGAAATGCTAAACTCAGGCTAATAGGCCTCACGTGTAAATTACATTATAGACTTGTCCTTTAGTGAAAGTCAATTGAATTAAACAGCATTTAAAGTGTTGTGTGGGAGACTAAGTAGGTTGCCTGTTGGGTTGATGGATGGGACCTTTCTGCCAATTTGCTTTTGGATTAACATAAAACCATACATCACTGTTCATTATATCCCAATTTTGCTTTGACATTTGGACTGGTTAAACTGATTGTTACCAAGACGTGTCAAGATTCAAAGTGTGCTGCTTTCACATACATGTTTTTGCCTCTGCTAATCACATCACCATCTCCTAATGCAGTTACCAAGCTTCCTCTCAATCCATTTTAGAAGTAGGTTTCCTGCTTTGGCTACGGCTAATCTTGTCCAGTTCAATAAAAAGACATGGTTTTTGCCTGGTAACTCGGCCAATAATGCCGCACTTGAGCTGGGACCACCTTGGAGAGGCTTTCTGAGTAGAGCCTTGCACCAGCCATCGAAGGGAAATAAAGACATCCATTCATTGACTTATTGGCCTGAATCTTGTTGACTTTAGCGGAGGGGGAGAAAACAGAAAAACATATGCTTATTTAGATGGCTGCAGACTCCCCTTTGGACTGGATGGACTGAAATGTGCTGTGCAAATCATTAAAGTCAGTGCTACTCTATAAGGCTGTGTTCACACTTACACAGCACATCAATATTGGGACTAAACTGGGACTAAACCCAGATTTAAACCTGGATTAGACCAGGACTAGAAGAGAGCCATACCAAGTCTAATTCAGGGATAAATTGGGTTTACTCCAGAACCAACCCAGGGCAATGGTGGCAGAGAGGCTAGCACTCGACTCACAGCAAGAAGGTCAGGGGAGTTTGCACGGTTCTCCTCGTTGTCTGGGTGGGTTTCCTCCGGATCCTTTGGTTTTCACCATCAACCCAAAACATGCATCATATGTAAAATCCTCCAGCTATAGTAGTCCTGACTAAGCCTAGCACAAAGATCTGGAGATGTGTCTGCAGGCGCTGCACTGTGGTGCCCACTCCTCCTGAGGAGATGCCCCAGCTGCATTGAAGTCTTAAATGCAGAGGGCAAATGTCACGGGGGAAAAGAGTACGATGACCTAAAACCCAGAAGAGTGGTGGGATCAAATGCTCATTTTGCAAGTCTCATGTAAGTTTTAAGTATTTGGCATCAATTAGTCCAATTAGGTTCATTTGGTCTTTGTGTTTTTATAAGTTTAGGAGTTCTTATAATCAGACCTGTAGTATGCGTCGTACTTTGGCTGTTGTGGCTGCATTCTGGTGGCATGATTCACATTCTGATTTACAGTCTGGTGGGAGAGTTTCTGTATCTCAATGCCCTCCCTGATCCCACAATGGTAACTCTCTGTGCCTATGACTATAGCGTTGTCACAATCCATGTGGTGGTTCTCCCACTTGCAGTGGTTGAATGGTGGATTTGAGCTGTTGTTGTTCTGCATGTCGCTTTGACACGCTAAGACTCGTGTGTATGATTCTGGTGGTCTCTTTCTCACATTCTATTCGACGTTCCTTCTTTCAAGTGTTGAATGCTCTTCCCGTTTCTTTGCCATCAAGTCTGAGATAAGCCCCAGCCATGGACGGGCCATTTAATTCCCAAGTCATCTGCTTTGGGTTTAAGTCCTTGTAAGTCTTGTACACCAAATCTCAAAAAAGTCCTAGTCACAAATAATTCCTGTTTGTCCTTTAAATCAAGCTCTGAATGTACATCAAACTATCAGCTGTACAGAGAAGAGTGTTTTCAAAATACAATTACATTTTTGAGGAGCATCAAGTCATCCAATTCAAGTCCCGAGTCCATCGTGTCAAGCCTGAAGTCGAGTCTCAAGCACAAAAATAGATCAAGTCGGGACTCTAAGATGATGGTGGGACCAACTGTGGAGTGATAACTCATTCAGGTGTAGGTTTCTCAAAAGGAACAAACAATAAAAAGCATAAGACCAAATAATAAAGAGTTCTTAGTTTTGATTTCAAAAGCTAAGTTACAGGGCTGGGATAGGCTCCAGTCACCCGCGACCCCAAACGGGAACAAGCGGTAGAAAATGAATGAAGTGACAGGGCTTTTTTGACACTTTTCTCTCACGCCTCCAACATCACCTGTGGTCTGGCTGTTGCTGTGGGCATGTAGCACAGGTTAGCCTTGCTCTGAAGTCACTGTGGAAGACGTAAAGTCCCAGTGTTCTTTAAAATATCTCTACTGTCTGTGTTCTAATCAAACATAATAAATGGAGCTGAATAGACATACACAAATAAATCTGACACTTAGATAGTGTCCTCTCTTTGACCTTGTGCTGTGCTGTACATGTGTGGAGTTAAACCTGTCCATGACTCAACACCCTCACACCCTCATGTTTACTGTGGACCATCTCTGCAGTCTTCTCCTGCTGTTTATTCACAGTCCATTGACTCACAGTGGAGCCAGCTCTTGGACAATAACTGGGAACTTCTGACGCTCTGCGTGTGGGGTAGAGACACCTCGCTCAAAACAGGAGTTATAGAATTTAGAAGTAAAGTATGACATTTATAGAGTCATAATCTTGGATTTTAAAAATAGCTTTGTGATCCAGTGACTTAAAGTTATAGTATGTAATTTTTCTGGTGGAGAGCCCGCCAACACTGCCTTGTCTCCATGGAGATGTTAATGCTTTGCCTGAAATTGTCTTCTGTGAGGCATTAAACACAGCAGGGTTTTTTATTGCTAAACTAAAACATACCTTGAAATAAATGTATTCTTACTGTGTGCCACTTCACAGATCTGACTTGTAACTTACTCGTCTCCATTGGGATAAATATGTTTTATGCCATGCTGTAGGACAGGCAAAAACAATAATATCTTCATGGAGACAAGCAGGTAGCGCACCCTCCACAGGAAAAGTTACATAATACACCTTTAGGAAGAGAATTTTCTGATATTTTATGATCAGTCATAACGTAGTGTGTAGGTTACATATTATTGCAGGTAATTACACAGTGTTAATACTTCATGAAAGGCACAATATATTACTTAGTAGGGCATGGTATATAAAAGTATGAAGTTTTACAATTGAAAGAAGTGACAAGAAAGAATCAGGATTTTTTTTTAGCTTCACCATATCTAAATATCCACGACATAGAAAGGCACAGGTCCTACTAGTTTAAAAACTGGACACCCTGCTGTGGGTGAATCACACAAAGAGATTGGGCAGCTGAGAGGACAGGCTGAGTTAACCCCGTTTGCTTGAGTGGCCTTTAGCGTGTGAGTGCATGTGTTACTATTTATTAAAAGTATGGGGCATGGTATACTCATGTCACTGTACTTGTGTTATGTTTATATATTAATCTTGAAAGCCTGATAAGCGCAGTTTTAGTTTAATGGGGGATTTCCTCCGGGTAAACTGAGGTAATGAAAGAGATTCTGTAAAATAAGCAGATTAATTGCTTAAACAATAGGTAGTGAAAGATGTATAGAGATATATGAGTTTTGGAAAACCATAACAGAATCTTAAATGTGCAAAGAGTAGATGTACAGTAAAAGTGATTCTCTAACATGTGTGGACCCCAGGATTAAACTCAGTCCTTTGTCTCTTAATCAGTCCACTGGGATTAAGTTCAGTTTTGAGAATGTCTCGAGCGAGAACAAAGACCCCACTTGTCTGTCGCAAACATGAGACAGTATGGTAAATATGATGTAAATATTTAACTAAAAGCAGCAACACACACTGTCACAATCAACAATAATCAGTAACGTTACATGAATTCCTTTTTGCATTCCCATTGGAGGCTGTGATTTTATACCAGATGCCCTTCCATAAACATTCTTTGCGAGATTTAGGACTTGCATCATTTGAACTCATGTGACTGGATCAGATACTAACTTAAAGTATTTACATTTTGTTACTCAAGACTAAAACTATAATTTTTCAAATGAATGTGGATTCAATGTGAACATCATCCTATAAAGTTAATAATGAATACATCCCCCCTCACAAGGAGTTTTTCATTGAAAGGACTTCATAACTTCCAATTCTGTGTCAGTAAAAACTTTTTTTGTGAGTGAAAAGCATTCTTTTTTAATCATTTTTTTTTTCTTTTCTTTTTTTTCATTTCATTTCATTTTATTTTATACATCTAATTTATTTTTGGGGGGTTACACTCTCTGTACCTGTATGCATGACATCATTTCTGATTAATCTCTACGTTCACTTCATGAAACTTTTATTCTAATGCATTCCGTCCGTCTCTTCTCAACAATTACCTGGAGTCAGTATCAGTGAGATATTAACACGGGGGAGATGTGTCGAGACAGGAACCGCGTCGAAACCAACCCTTTAATCATTTTTTATTGCCAGGTGTAACAGAGACTTGCTGGATATTTATTGTTTTACCCTTTTGCATTATTTGAAGATTTGACATTTTATTGGAAATCTTGATTGACATAGTTCTCAGGGTTGCTACTTCTTTTTGTGAAAAACTGGTTGAAACGTTCTGTAATTCCACCGTTATTTTTATTACAAAGAGTGGAAACAGATGCTATTTTTGGCCACTTCCATATACTGTACCATGTCGGCAAAATGCTTTTAGAGTTGCCAATAGCTGTGGTCTTATTACTCAAAAAAAAGATCTGCAATATCACAAGCTTGATCAATTTGGCGCCATATTGAACGTTTCGCTTTTAGAAATTCTGGCACTGCATTTGAGGTTCTATTCTGTTATGATTTGTTCATTTGTCTGCATGAATAAACCAGTGGAGAGTTAACATTTTCAGCAGCTTTAGAATAAGACAGATGGTTACAGGGATTATGTAGCGTTTCTGGTGGAGAGTCCATGATAGAAAAAATGAATGCTACCCGGACAAAGCTCTGAAAATGATAAAAGTAGACAGTCGAATTTCTTGATCAAAGGAACAGTTTTACACATGACAGATCAATAGCAAAAAAAAAAAGTTCAAAGTTACAATGGGTGCTGTAGTCTTTTATACAGCAGGAGGGAGGGAAAGCTTAGCTAATACAGAATTGATTTAGAACGAGATGATGTGATTACGCAAGTCATTCTTCATCTTCTTCAGATTTATATGAATATATGCAGATAAAACTATTTTTCTAACAGTTTATTCTCGTTTGTCATGGAGATGTTTAGCCCGGAATCATCCAGAGTATTTCATTAAACTTATCTGTCACCTTGGAGACTAGAAGGGGAGTCAACCAGGCGAAGTTTCAGGTCAGGGGTCTCATTTATAAAGCGTGCGTACGTACAAAATTGGGTTTTACGCAATTTTCCACGTTAAGTTTGGGATTTTATAGACCTGAATATTTTTCTACGTACGTGAAGTTTGGGGTTTGTCCCCACGTTCTCTTTTAGTCAGAGTTCCACGTATATTTTTTATAAATGAGACCCCGAATCTGTGGAGGCGACCCTGCTTACAATAATGAGTCATGTTTTTCAAGGTATTTTAAACAAAAAAGAAACGAATGCTAGAAAAGTTACATAGTGCACCTTTAATCAATGTTTCTTCTCTCAGCTTCACACAGAGTTTTTATTCAAAGCTAAGTGGCTCTAATAAAGTAATGTAATAAAGTTATGGAAACAGACAGTAAATAATTCCATGATTATTTCAAAGTCATATGTCAAATCAAGTCATCACTGAATTTTACTTCCACATGTTTCTGTGACCTTTTCCTTCCGGTTAACCTTTGCAGCAGGTCCCTTTGGTGCCACTGTGAACCCAATGGGAAACTTTAGGATTTAAACTCTTGGTTCACCTTCTCTGGTCGTTGTGTTTGACTTGAGGGAGACGCTTCATCGATCAGCTGCCACACAGACAGACACTCCCCTGAACTCTCACTGACTCCTCATTTGTCCTCAAGCACAAACCATAAGTTACTGTCAAAGAGCAGATTTACTGCACATGTAAAATGACTTGTGCACCTGTGGCAATGCAAGGTTAAGAAGTATTTTTAAACCAATGGCTAAGTCAGCTGTGAGTTCTTCAGTGCTGTTTTCATATCATATCAAAAATGATATGATATGAAAACTTAGTAATGAATGAAATAAGTAATGAATATTATGAGGTCCGAGGCAGCCATTGTTTACATGATTCTGTTAAATATGTTGTGCGTTTGACCTGAAGTGACTGGAGTCTCTTGGTGTGAATTAGAATGTGTTGACCTTTCAATGTGGCTAATGCAAATCATTCCTGACAAGCCTTCTCCTCCAATTTTTCATCAGAATCAGAAAGAGTTTATTGCCATTGTCAATGAACAAAATTCACAAACATAGGAACTTGTCTCGGCCTTAAGGTGCAACATAAAACACTGAGTAATAATAAAACAACATATATTCAATCAAAAAAGGGCATGCATTAGGAAACAATTTAAAATTACTATACAATAAAAATAAAAATAGGCATTTCTATGTACACAAGTTTACAGTTATGTTTAAAGTTGTAGTGCAGAAAGTGACAGTGCAGTGAGTGGTTGAATATTGCAGTTAAAGTGACAGGTGTTTTGAAGTGTTCATGAGTCCAACAGCAGAGGGAAAGAAACTATTCTTATGGCGGGAGGTTCTGGTCCGGATGGACCGTAGCCTCCTGCCTGAGGGGAGTGGTTCAAACAGACCATGTCCAGGGTGAGAAGGGTCAGCTGTGATCCGACCTGCTCGTCCCAGAGCCCTGGAGACGTACAGGTCCTGCAGAGATGGAAGTCTGCAGCCGATCACCTTCTCAGCAGAACGCACAATGCGCTGTAGTCTCTGTTTGTCCCTGGCTGTGGCTCCAGCGTACCACACGGTGATGGAGGAGGTGAGGATGGACTCAATGATGGCCATGTAGAACTGCACCATCATCTGCACTGGCAGCTTGGCTTTCCTCAGCTGCCGCAGAAAGTACATCCTCTGCTGGGCCTTCTTGATGAGGGAGCTGATGGAGGGCTCCCACTTGAGGTCCTGGGTGATGGTGGTGCCCAGGAAGCGGAAGGAGTCCACGGTGGTGATGGGGGAGTCTGTCATGATGAGGGGGGGCTGGGGGGCTGTGGCTTTCCTGAAGTCCACGATCATCTCCACTGTCTTCTGGGCGTTGAACTCCAGATTGTTACCGCTGCACCAGGACACCAGCCGGTCCACCTCCCTCCTGTAGACAGACTCATCCCCGTCCGAGATGAGCCCGATGAGGGTGGTGTCGTCCGCAAACTTGATGAGTTTTACGGAGTCGTGGCTGGAGGTGCAGCAGTTTGTGTACAGGGAGAAGAGCAGAGGAGAAAGTACACAGCCCTGTGGAGCTCCTGTGCTGATAGTCCGAGTGTGTCTGAGACATTCTTCCCCAGCCGCACGCACTGCCTCCGATCCGTCAGGAAGTCAGTGATCCACCTGCAGGTGGAGTCAGGCACGTTGAGCTGGGAGAGCTTGTCCTGGAGCAGAGCAGGGAGGATGGTGTTGAACGCAGAGCTGAAGTCCACAAACAGGATCCTGGCGTAGGTTCCCGGGGAGTCCAGATGCTGCAGGATGAAGTGGAGTGCCAGGTTGATGGTGTCGTCCACAGACCTGTTGGCTCTGTAGGCGAACTGCAGGGGGTCCAGCAGGGAGGAGGTGAAGGACTTGAGGTGGGGCAGGACCAGGCGTTCAAATGACTTCATGACTACAGACGTCAGCGCCACAGGCCTGTAGTCATTAAGTCCAGTGATCCGGGGCTTCTTGGGGACAGGGACAATGATGGCAGACTTGAAGCAGGCTGGGACATGGCATGACCCCAGAGAGGTGTTAAAAATGTCTGTGAAGACGGGGGTTAACTCTCGTGCGCAATGTCTTAATGTAGCGGCAGAGACGCCGTCTGGTCCAGCAGCTTTTCGGGGGTTGGATTTCCGAAATAGCCTGTGAACATCCTGTTCCTGAACTGAGAGGGTGGTGGGGGAGGTGGGGGTGACCAGGTTTGGGTTGGCGGAGGTGGCCACCGTGGGGGAGGGGGTGGTCACATCAAATTATTTAGAGAAATTTTCCAATTTCCCCAAGAAATTTGCTAAATCTTCTTAAAAATTCTTTAATATAATCTTGCAATAGTAAAACAAATACCACAAAAAATCTTGCGCTCCAGCAACAGGCAAATTGTAAGAAAAACTCTGCAGGTTCTGATCCAGAGACCTCAGAATGCAAGAGGGGCTAGGCGTGATGTCAGATTGGACCTGACTTTGCAAGGCTAGGAAAATCTACTACTACTACAACTGACGGATGCGCAAAATATAGTGAAACTCGATATGTTTAAGAACAACAATATTGATATTATTGCGATCTTTTTATAATGGCCGATTTTTTAACACAATCATTTCAGTTATATTGAAGCAAAAAATGCACATGCCTTCAAAATAATAACTTAACAGAACCAGTAAACCATTTAGAACCTTGGTGTTACTGCAATGTATATTTGGACTTTATTTCTTTAGTTATTCTATTTTTGTCCTCTTATTTGTCCTATCTTGCTTGGTGCTTGATATGTTGCACATAAAAATAAAGCTGTAACCCTCTTATTTCAAGTCAAATCAATCATTCTGGGAAGCATCAGGGTCAGTTTGTGCTCCAAGCCCACAAATAAAAAATTACCCTAAAATAAAATGAAAAATGAATAGGACTTTTATTTGGATTCCGCCTGGACATTTTTGCTTTATTACAAGTCCCTAAAACTCTTTACCTTCAGCTTTTAGAAGAGAATAGTCAAAACCCAATAAATGCTAAAACTAGTGTCAATCAGCCGATCCCCCCAGACACCAGCTTTACTCATTCATATATTTAACAAAAAAAATCAAGGCGGGATTTAAAATCTGATTTCCTCTGTGCAGTAAAACAGACATCAGAGTCCAAAACTACAGAGTCTCAGCTTCACAAAGGCTCCAGCTAATTGTTTGTGCTCCAGAGGGTTCAGGAACAGCTTCACTTTTAAATGAGGCTCATTTTTTCAAGCGTTTTTGGGGAAAAAATTGGTTAATTAGCTGCAATATTGATTATTGCGTTTGCCAATAGTTTTGCGATACATTGTGCAGTTCTGCTACTACTACTACACTGTATCCATAACACTGTTATAAATCCATCTTTCTGCCCTATATACATGCTCACACCTTTTCAGTTATTATCCCTCATTAACACAGAATCCACTGTAAACAAACAACCACCCTTTCACTTGAACTCAATAGTGTAATCCAAACCCCCCCATAACCCGCATAATGCACCAATTAACAATCACTTCAAATTCACAAAACAGTTCTAATTATGTCACGTTTTCTTTCATAAATCAGTACATACCATTTCTAAAAACAGTCTTTTCTCAAAATAAGTAAAACTACAGTATTTGATAAGCACTGTCCCACCGGTATTATAAGTCTCTATCCTAATATTCCGACTCAGACTTGGCCCCAATTTGACCTGGATGCCCCTCCAGCCCCCACCCGTCTAGCCCTGCGATGATGCGGGCCAGTTTAAGACAATAGGGAGCGAGTCTAAGCCATGTGTGCACTGTCTGACAATTCACATCCACCTAATTATACAACACGTCACTGAGAGGTTGTTTTGGAAAATAAGAGTCTCATGGGAAAATATAACTTCAGCAACATTGAGTTTGTGCAGTCAGTCAGCTAGGAGGAACATTCACTATTCACGAAGGAGCGACAATTATTTTCGACCAACGCGTGCGATAGGTAGAAGACCGCAGAAATGGTAATGACTAATGAAATTGTAATAATCTGAAATCTATCAAATTCAGCCTCTTACTCCTTGACTTCTTGATTGTCTCCCTCAACGCTGTAATGCTTCATGAATTTTCAATATTTTTGTCTATGCACCACTCCGAACTACTCCAAATTGCTCTGAATTGTTCTGAATTCAACCTATTTTAACTCATGCAGATATAGATATTTTGCAGGTTTGACATCACATCACTCATCACAAATGACAGGAAAATGATTGAGACAATAAGATAAGTGTCGTAGCAATTAACACATTAAAACAAAACATTATAGCTTTTGAACGAGGTTATGCAGATGACATCACAGCATTCTGAATTGTATCAATGGGTAATGACATTTTCTAAAATATGAAAGCGCTGCCATACTCTAATAACAAATATAAAAGTCCACAACTCTGCTCAATAATTAGTTTGTATCTGACATCAAGTAAACAATTTTAGAAAACCAGATAAACAACAGGGACACTACAGACTACGCTCACTTTTGCATTTGATACAGACTTTGTGATCACACAAAGTTTAACTGATACCGTTCTGCCCTTAAACAAGACATTTCTGAGTCTGTGTCTTAATTTAAAAAAGTAAGTTGAAGTGTCCTTTATCCCCTTCTACCATTAGAAAACAATCTACCGAAGCTGTGCACAGTCAGAAGCTATACTTTCAATTTTATAGTATATATTTAATTCAAGTTTAAAAAAAAAGTTGAATAAAACAAAGAAAAAACGTTTTTTTAAAACAAAAAGAAAAGAAACAAAAAGGTAAATAAACACATTTCATCAGTGCTTCTTCTGCCACTCAGTACCCTTCATATACAGTAAATCTACACTCAGTTTCTTATGATTATACATTCAGCAACATTCACTTCTAACACCACCCACTCTATTTCAGACTCACTTACATACATTAAGATCATGTTTTCTCCTGAATGTACACACTCCTGTAGACCAATAAATACAGCCCTAAATACATTTGAGCAGCAGCCTGTTTGCAGCCCCTCAAAACAGCAGATTAACGAGCCTCACATCAGACAGGGGGGTCTCAGTGACAGAGCTCTCCATCTCTGTCTCTCTCTGCTCGGACCCCTGGAGTCTGGAAAAGTCCAAGTGGGCCCCACTCAGACCGGGCACTCAGCATGGAGCCATACCACACACATGACACACGCAAGCTCGCACACTAACTCTTCACTCTGCCTCCTCCTGTGGCCACTAACTAATGCATTCAGTGTATTTCACATGTAGGGGGTGGTCTGTGAGCAAATGTGGATGTATTTTGGACAGCAGATATATCAAAGTAACAGTAAATGATAAGGAAACAGTAATGGATGTGTTAGATGTTCTCTAGAATAATGCTACTGCTTAGAATAATAATATAGGGGTTATGTACCAACATTCTTATATTTAAAATACCAATTTTTGTTCATGGGGCTATTGTTTTCTGAACTTTCTACAACAAAAAGTACTTATTCCATTATTACTCCGACTCTGCAGAGCTTCAACTGCCTCCCAGCAATAAAAACACAGACACATTAACATCTTGTTTAAGAAGACAAAGATAATCAGTTTAACTGCATGTGATCACATAATCTGTATCAGTGATAAATGTGAGTGTAGTGTTCATGATTTTCGACTGTTTACTTGATTTTCTTCTTTTAGAGGTCAGGTACAAGCTAAATATTTAGCAGAGTTGTGAACCTATATTTGTTGTTAGGCCGTAGCAGGTCTTCAACATTTTCTTTTGTTTTGAGCTATCAAGGGAAGCACACACCGCAGCGTCCAAATTCGCGCTGTCCCGCCCAAATTGAACACCTGTACATTTGAAGGCAGATGCCCTGGCCGCGCCTCCTGGACACCTAAAAAAAAAACTCTCAGCAGCAGACACGCAGCCGAGGCGTCCAGCGCACATGCGCAGTGGAGGAGTTGTTGTTTCCTTGTGTCGCTGTCCTCTTGGTGCAATGGCGGACCAGGTTGAGAGAGTAGCTTTGGTGTATTTACTTTACAAAGTCCAAAAACGGAGACGATCGGCTCGGTGGCTTGTCTGGGTCCTGCAGATACTTCAGAGGTGAGCAGAGTTTAGTGAATATCAGTATTTGCTGCTGCTCGCATGTCACCAGTTAGCCTTTAGCATTTTGGACACTGCGGCCCGGAAGTTACGTAGGCTCGCATACCATGTGATCGCTCTGACCAATCACAATGAGTGCCAGAGTTACTTGAGCTGCGCAGAGGCCAGTGCGAGATAAAGGGGAATATTTAAAAACTGTTTTTAAGAAAATTTTGAAACCAGAAAAAAGCGAATGACCTGATAAAAGGCGTTATTTTAGTAGCTCCATGGCTCGTGCACATCACCTACACACGCTGGTGATGTGCATGGTTACCGTCCTGACCAATCAACGCACGAGCTGCGCTAGAGCGGTGCCCTGTCAGCCGAACACGAGCAGTTTTTCGTTACATTGCGCTCTCGGGAAAAAAAAGCTTTCTGGGCCGCACGATTTTTTTCGCTGCAGTACCAATGGACTGGCCACTGGGGCCGCTAAACGACATGTTTGGGCTAGCAATACCCTATCCAGTTTAATATAATAATACATCCATGGTTTGCTTTGGTCCTTCTTCGGGTAGTGCGTACGTACGTCAGTGTCTCCCACTGGAGCGTAATCTCTGATTGGTTGTTGCGCCGCGTCTGCCACAAAAAAAGTTCAGCTTTGTCCAACTTTTCTGGCCAGAGCAGGCCGACACTCAAATGCCCCTGTCGCACCCATCGTCCGACGCTCAAAACGCACCGCAAAAAACGCTGGATTCCGCAGGTCGTACGTCCACATAGACTTGTGAATGTAAACTGGGCGCTTTGCCTCAGCGGTGTGAACTGGGCTTTACAGGGGAAAATGCCATTACTCACCATTGACTCTCATAAAATTCAGAACGCTGATGTCACCTCCATAACCTCTATACCACTACTGTACTTGAATGAACAGTATTTCATTTACGCCTTATCCATTCTACTACAACCACACAATGGCCAATAGCAACTGAATAAATGTAATGTATGGCCTACACACAGGGAAACATGTCTTCTGCATTTGACCCATCCTTACATGACACTGGGGGCACCTAGCAACAGTGGACCCATCTCCAGATCTAGAGCGAGGTTTGGTCAGGACTACTGGGCTAGAGAATTAAACCTGGTATACAGTGGGGCCAATAAGTATTAAGCAACTTACACATCAAGCGGGAGAGAAAGAATGTAAAAAAAAAAAAAATCCAGGAGATCACATTGCATGCTTTCTTAAACAATTTATTCCAACAAATACTGCTGTACTAAAACTGACTTACTCATACTCTCATACTGCTACTACTTCACATACTTTTCCACACAGGTTAAAAAAACCAAAAAAAAAACCAACAACAACTAAACTTTCACATTTATAGGAGCCCCTTTCCTCCTCTTGAGGCGAGTACATAAAAACATTTAATTACAGGCGAGTACATAAAACATTTAATTACCATCTTTTGCCACGCAGGGGAGAGTCCTTGAGCAAATCTGGACATATTTTATGGACAGCTGGGGGATGAATCACTGACAGGAAGAAATAATAGGGACGAGAGCGGAGAGGAGATGCACATGTTCTTAATGTCGACGGTTATTTGGTGAGAGAGGGCAGGAAGAGACAGCGTGTTCTGCTTTAAGTGCATTTGGACTTGAAAGCTCTTTGCTGTGGCCTTGATGTTGATGCTCGGGCCGCTTCACAAATGAATTACATGTGTGAAGCATTTGTAGTCTGATCCCACCATGATCCACTTTACAAATTTGGACATTTTGAGGATGTTCCCCAAGTTCAGGACAGATCTGGAGATACATGTCAGCTGTGGACAAGTTTAAAACTCGTCTTTGTAGACACACACTATGTCATGTTCGAAGAGTATGACAAAAATATTGATGACATTTTAATACGCGTTTTTTTATGATCTACAGTATAATATCAACATTTATACATTTTGTTGGAAACATATAATGAAAATAAACACTAATGGACTTAATGATGGTTGTATGAATGCTTTGAACTCCTGGAGTGGAGAATGTGGAATATTTTTCTTAGATCCGTGAAATCAAAAAGTTGCAGGAAACAAGCAGTATTTATTAAGTAAGTAATTATGAGTATTATTTAATGAATTGTTTCGTTCTGTCTTTCAATTCTGTGATCACCAAGCAAATGTGGATAGTGGATAGTGCAATACTGAATATATATTTCTTACATAAACATGGGCTCAATGGTTTTAAGTGCAAAAGTCAAGTCAAATTATGTCCCACTCTTCTTGAGACTGCCCAAATGTGATGTGTTGTTTTGTGTTGTGTTGCGCTGATGTTTGTGTGTAAGGACCTGGTCACAAACAAACTTCACCTCCCTCAAACCCTGAATCCCTAAAAGAACCATAAAAACACTTGACAGGAAACCCATTCATCATCATCACGGAACAATATTAAAGATCTCAAGCTCATGAACTGGGACAACATGATTAAATCCACAAATCTCTACCTTCACTTTAACAGTCCGCCTTCACCTCCACTTACGCCATTTGTTACCATGAGATCAGTAACAAACCGGGTCAGTAGGGGTGCAGTTAGAGGGGTCTGCATGTAGTCCCAGTCAGAAAGAGCACGTTCGACCTGTCATCTTTCTCTGTCAGTGGAACTCTGCATCCATTAGCATTTGAGAAACAACATTTTAAGCAACGTTTTTTCAACTCATTTTATCTCACTTTGGCTCACTTCATCATTCGTTCTACATGTGACGTCTTGTCCCCAGTTCATGTTCATGTTCTGTGTCTTTTACTAAGCTGTATGTTGTAAATGTTGTCCAGCTCGATGTGTTCAAATGGCTATGATTGAGTGTTCTTTAATGTACACTGCCTCTGCCTATTCAATAAATACTGTAAATAAATAAAGACAAACACATGAGAAGACACAATAATGATTTCCCCCACTTTTAAAAAGGAGAAAACATCACTAAAATGTGTTCTGCAAAACTACATCTAGCTTAGCCTTCCATGTAATGATAATGGATTACATAAAGGCCATGTGGAGTATGGTCATAATACTGGACAACTACTATTTCTTATTACATATACTGTATGAGCCAATGTTGGCAACTCGATCCAGTGTGACTTACATGGAGTCGTATGTGCTGGACGTGAGACATGATTCAAATCAATGCATTGCGGTTTGTAGCATGCAACTTTATTCAGCATATGGTTTGAATGACTCGCAATCAGTGGCCACATACAAGACATGTCATTATTACAAATAACATTCAACTGCGGTCCACAAATAGTCCCATTTGAAATCGTGTGTAAATGTGTGAAGTGACAGGGCATGCTCATGGGAAATCATGGATGACTGTTGACTTCATGTAAAAAGCATGACAAAAGATAACAATTTTACTTTCACGTGCAATTTAGAGTGGGGTTTTTCAGTCTTTTTTGAGTCACTGCAGTTAAATATTGTCCATGCCCCTGAGTCTGGGGCTTTAGATTGAAAATGGTGATTGGGTTGCAGTCTTTTTTGGTGCAGGACACTCCCAAATGGTGACGTGTTTCATTACAGTGAATCTATACCTGAATCTGATTTATTAATTCATGATTTATTTCTTTTTTTTTATCATACCTGGCAATACCTCAAAGCACATTGTGTAGCAATTTAGACTCACCACTTTAGCTAAATATATAAAATAAAAGAATGCAAATTTCAAAATACATTTCAGTCTTTGTTTCCACTATAATGGGCTTGATTGAGAAAAAAGAATATTGCTTCCCGTAGAGTAGTAGAAATTAAACAAAAACTTAAATTTATTGTTTTTAATTTTTTATTAACACCAGGTTACTTTAATATTTTTTATGAGTATTGCGAGAGAACAGTTGATTAACCAAACACATAATATAACATAAAGCCATTGACAATTAATCAAAAATAATTTCCGATTAATCAATGAAAGAAAATGCCCATCAATACTTCTTGCTAGTGGCTATAAATAACAACTGATTGCAATTCAAAAAAGTGGGTCATTCTCACCAGAGTTACAGTATCTAAACTCGCTTGTCCACAAATTTAGACATTTGAATCTGCACCTGGCCAAAGCCCTTTACTTTAAGAGCCGGTCATAAACATACATGTAAAAGTGTCAGCATCCATATCATTAACAGGTATGTGTTTTGAATGGGTTTCTCTCGGGCCCCTCATCTTACAGTGTGTACAGTACATGAATACAGAGCCGGGCTGTTCTTGGCTCCTCCCCATTCCTGTACACGTCCACATGTGTTTTATTGGCAGCGGGACCATCTGACTGTAAATTCCTGCAGCGGCCGGCCCCGAGGTGCGCACAAGCGGGAGGAGGAGGAAGAGGACACGGTACATTCGAAAACAGGCACTGCTTTTGGCTTGTTCTGCTAAAGCTTAAAGTGGAAAATGCGTTCAAGAAGAAATAAAATGTAAATGTATTATGTGAGAAAAGGTAAAATACTGAATTTGTAATTGAAAAGCACTCACTGCAGTAACCACACCACCACTACTTCTTCTATTTCTAACCCTGCAGCTACCCTCTCTAAGGCCCAACGTTAGTTTATGCGTTAGTTCCCTAAATAAACTGGGAATAATGGGAATGAACTGTTGATTGAATACATCTTGGAGGTGCTTGTGTATATCATTTACTCTAGGTGCATGTTTTAAAAATATTTACTCTCTCTCTTAATTTGAGACAGTATCTATCATTGTTACCACTAAATATGTTGCTGCAGATCTCTCTCACTAATACTACTATTGCACCCTTTTTTTCAAGGCTAGTTTATCTGAACTCTCTCAAACTCTAAATTCAGACGAGAACTTAGTAGTACTTAGTATTACAATGGTACTTACAGTACAAGTTCTAATAGTACTTACTTATAGTGGTACTTCAAGTGGTACTTCTTGGGCACTTCTAGTGGTATTTATAGAAGTACTTATAGTGGCACCTATAATGGTACTTACATGGTATAGTGGTAGTATTTAGTGACCTGAATGTAATATTATTTGTATTATTATTTAGTATTGTTGATACACAAATTCAATTGAATTTTCCTGAGGGACACATTTCTCTGGGCGCTGTGGCCTCTGTACCAGATAGGAAATGTCAGCACTATTAACACAATTTAGGGTCGTACAAAATATACTCCACTCTAGAGTTGTTTCAATAATGGTAAAATATCTACTGACGTATTGGTTTTTTTGTGACAAAATGAAATAGAAAAGGATTAAACAACATTGTTCTGCAAATGAGCCATTCCAATACTGAAGCAGAACTAACCTAGGATGGGACTAGATAGGCTAACCTAGCATCAAAACAGGTGTGCAGGTCAAAACCAGGTCTAAAGTAGGATAACATAAGTACTATGCCAGCACCAAACAAGGTTTAAACTAGTACTAACCCAGAATTAACCCACTTTTTAAAAATATATTTGGGAGAAGGGTCGCGGGCCGGATCAGATTGTTTGGCCAGCCTGATCTGGCCCCCAGGCCTTAAGTTGAATATACATTAAGAATATATATATAAAATGTATGTTCACCCAGTCATTTTGCAGTTTCTATCCTCTCCATCAACATGACAATCTCAATTAGAGCGTGACATTTGGGGTCGTGACCTGTGCCCGTGTCGTGCCCCCTGAACTCCGGCTCTCCTCAGGCTGATTGACTTACTTCCAAACATACAAACACAGACTGTGGAAGGGGAAACTTTTACTGAAAATGATCATTATAATCACCAAAATATTATCTCAGTGTTAGTGAGTATTTTCATTTATTTTGGTTAAGCCTTGATTGGATGTTGACTATTAAGGGATGCTAATAATTATAAACATAAAGGTGTAAAATGTGGTGTATTATTTGACCAATATATCTTAAGAAGCCTTCCAATGCTTTTATGACACATTTAGTTCACAGCAACATATTTAACAATAAACATAAAAGCGACCAACTCATTTTAGAAATCAGTCCGCACTGTGTAAAGATATTTTATTTGTTTTCAAAGCCAATTATAAGTGAAACGTTGCGCAGAAAGCTATGATTTCTTCCTTCAGCAAAGCAAGATAAAGATGGGCTAATAGGTCGTGACAGCACAAGTGCCGCCAAAATGGACTTGGTTTAAGCGAGAGTCTTGGAAATGTCTCCTCACCCTCCTGAACTGACAGCATTACACCTGATTTTCCATTTGGATTTTGCAGACACCTAACAGACTTCTCACTGTCAATGCAGCTCTTTCATGCTCCAAATCCAATAGGGAAAGTTGGTAAAGTGAGTTAGTACAAATTCCTCTCTTGACTTCACAAGTGGTGACGCCATTGTCCAGCACAGTTTAATTACTTCTCTAGCAGCGAGTCTGGTTCCTATTATGTGCAAACAGCCATCTCTCTGCAGCACTCTCTGCTGCCTTGTCCTCAACTGGCATCTCATTCACCACAAAATACTGTACATTCATCAAAAACCTTTCAGTTTTGTTTTCTCTCGTTGGGGTTTGTGCATGGTGTCGTGCTGCTGTAAACAGTATTATTACAGCCCAGGACGCAGGAATGTTTTGCATATGTTTTCCATAATGTTTCCTCGATTATGTGTCAAGGTCAAACTGTTGCATTGTCATTGTACCTCTGTGTTTTTGTGTGTTATTGTATGCCTAATTTGGGTGTATTGCTTTCTTTCGCCGTGATCTAATTGTGTAAAAAAGGAGATGGTATTTGTGTAGATTTGGATGCTCTTGGCTAATGAATAACGAAAGGGTTTTCTTCAACTTTTAGGCTTTATTTGACGGAACAGAAAAGCTTGAAATGGGTGTGAAGAGCAGGGTGGACATTCAGTAAATTGTCACGATGCTGAGGCCGGTTTAAGCCTCTTTTCACTGGTTTAATATTGGATCTTTGAGGTTCAGCATTTTGAGGATTTACCACAACTGGAGAATGAATCTTTGTCATTGCAAGAAGAGTTAAAGCCTTGTTTGAGGTTGTCACGGTTCAAGTGTTTTTATCAACAAGTCAATGTCAAACACAAGACGTGACAGGATTACAGAAACATTATAATAAATACAGAAATGAGGGCCTTGAACAGCCTGTGACTTACCGAGGCGCTTTTGTTTTGTATGTTTGCTTATAACAATTGACTCTGTCATCAGCTCTGCACAAAGTGTTGTTGTCTCAATATTACAATGGTAAAACAATAGACCGTTCCTGACAGAGTGACGACTATAACTGGGAATGTGAATTACGGCAAAGAAAGCTGCTCACAATGACTTGGCACAAATAGTTCTGTCATCAGCTTTGACTGAAAATTAAATCTATGAAATTGTATTCATTTATTTATTACCACAGTTAACCAGATATCTCTAATAACCTATTATGCTTGGGCTTTTTGGTGGGTTGAACATATATAAACACGGCTGCAGGAAACATCATAATACACCATGTTGTACCCATTTTCATATTATAATTGGCAAAACACACATACTTTTTTAATTTATTTTTTGGGTCACTTTGCTCTCTAAATATAAAACCTTTCATGTGGAAACAACAAAATTGTCCAATCTGCTCCTATAAACATTGTTTATTATGTCATTGAATCCACTTTATCCATAGATTTCTATGGGACACGATCACCACATGAAGTAGCACCTCCAACACCAAACTTTCTAAACTTGTACTTAACAAGATTTTGACAGAATGTACAGAAGGATTTGTTGATATCTAATTCAAAGCCTGATTTTTTATTTTTTAAGTTAAAAAACAAAAACGTGACATTTGAATTTTTAAGCCAATTGTTCTCAGTCAGATCAAATTTGCTCAAAAACTAAATAAGATATCCATAATTTCCGCTATAAATTATGTACATTTTTCAGATTTAACTGTCAAATATATGTAATTTGGGACATTTTACACATAAGCTGCCTTGTTTATATATGAAAACTGTGAGAAAACCATAGGAACAGTTTCAAATTGATATCGGTAAATTTGAGATTCAATTTCCTTTGTTTGTAATTTGATGCATTTTTATCAGAATACAGGTGACACTACCCAAAAGAAAACAGCAATTTTTTTCATTTTTTTTTCCAGCACTTCCATCTGTCCACACGGTCTCACTCTCACATGACAGGATGCTTCTGTAATCATGTGCTGCAGGTCACACCGCTGCCAACCACTGCACTGACATGGGCCCCACACTCAACACAAACTATAAATACACCGGAGCACAAACCTGCACCACACAAAATCTGATATTTTCAAATGATAGCCCGTAGAAATTAGAAAGACTAAATCATTTCTGAAGGAGCGGTGCCGGGAACACAACATTTAATATTATAGCTTTAGTCACAAGACCCACTCACTCACAAACAAAACAAAACAAAAGTAAGAAATGTATTACACTGTATTACTCAAGTAGGTGTAAAATCATGCAGTCCAAAAACTTCTCAAAGGTGGAGGGGGAAAAAATTATTTGTAATTTGTATATATGCTAGTTAATCAGCAATTAATCAGTGTCCTTCTGATCTGGATTCAAACAGAAAATGAATCATTACTAGTTTGGATCTTCTTATTGCAAAATATAGCGGTTACATTTTGACTTAAAGCAACATCACGTGTACCGGTAACTTTCTGGAGGTGGGAAATCACCTAAAAGGATTCCATGCAAATAGAAAGTTAAAAACCGTGCTATCTGGTGGTTGAATGGTTACCACATACAGGCATATTCTCTCAACTGTGGCTGCTTTAATTCAAATGTGTTTTAAATATCCTGTCTCTGGATGTCAAGGTCAACATCAGGGTGCACTAAATCCGTATGTAACAGCCATAAAAGTTTATTGCATTAAACAAATTGGGAAAAATTGTAATAACACAACTTGTCCCTGGGATATCACTATGGTTAATGAGCTGCCCCCGAGCCATAAATACTGACATCTTTCCACTGTTAAAAGTACTCTCCCGCAGAGTCCTTATGTTCCCAGGCAGCGTGGTCCCGGCGCTTTAAGAGGTAACAGTAACACCACCCCCTCAACCCCCCACCCCGCCCTGTCCTGTTACCCGCCGGGGCTTCACGCTGCAGAGGATGTGGTCTGCTCAGCCAGGATTTACTCATGTTTGCCCCAACACAGAATTTGGCTCCAGTTGTGGCACGCACACAAAGTCAGTCTATTGGAGGTGCGTGGCTAAATACAGACCGGAGACAGTTGTGGTTTTGCCTGCGTAGTATCCTATAGCTCTCGAAGTCAATTTTGAGCAATAAAAGCAAGAGGGCAAATTTAAAAGTTGTTTGTTTTGTATGTTTTTTTTACGTTTTAATAAAAGTTAGCATTAGCTTCGAGACCCAAACACGTGTCTTGAGGGAATATTCTTTAATAACTTGTTGTCAGTGATTATCCACCTGTAATCGCTGTGCGCAGGGCGATCCTTCATGAATTATTTCAGCCCAGCCCGTCAAAGAAAACACTATAGATTGAAATATAGGCGTGGAAGTAGTGTCGATAACTGTGAGCTTGCAGGATGTCGTTTTGTACGGTACGTATTGTGTTGTGTCTGTCTGTCTTCAGCCTGACCACTTCGTTAGTTTGATTATTTGTTTGATTTTGGTTGGGACAGTGCGTATGAATGAACATATGATAACATGCTGTAAACATGCTGGATTGTAGCCGCAAACACGCTCTTCTTCTGGTGTGTCTTGCACTGTATCTTATTTATTGGCCAATGCTAAAGACCCCTGCTCCAGTCCAAATCTCTCCAGGTAAAGAAAACACAGTCTCCCATCCCAGTGCAAGGATGGGAGACTCAAAGATTAGATCAGATTTGATAGAGCATTCTCAAAGTGATATTTCCTCATTCTGATGTGTGATAGTTTGTTGTAACATTTAACAATTTCCCAAATCTAAAAAAAATTGTGCAATCGTGCTAAACATTTTGTCTCTTGTTACTTCTTTGTAGGGATATGTTGATTTCACATATCAACATAAGTTTTTATCCGTAACATTTCTCAGTCCCCAAATTATTAAGTAACTATGAAGTCATTGGAATAGAGCGCCAATCTACAATATACAATATAGTAATTACTTGTGAGAGAGGCAGCTTTCAGGCTTCCTGGGTGTTTATTGGAGCAACTGTTCACTATCTGTAAAGCTAGTTCACCTTCAACACTAATGGAGACAGAAATTGATTGTACGTGCTATTTTTGTCACACTTTTGCCTGGTCATCTTCAGGTCAGTCAGTCATGTAAAGCATGGATACATTTGCTCTGGACCTTGAATTATAACAACTTACTCAAATTGTACTGTCCTCAGTCTTTGGCTATTTCCTGGATTTCTCATTTCAGGCAAAGAGTGCTGTTAAGACTACACAATATGCACATCGGGGACCGGATTTGAAATAAAAAATAAGAATAGAGTAAAAAATTATATATTAGTAATAAGTTGTATCCCTTTGAATAAATCTCAAAGTTCTAATTGTAGCCCTGCTGTGTACAAGTCCAATGCATCACTTTGTCTGTGCTGTGTCCTCGTAATTCCTCCTGATGTTGCTATTATCTGCATGATTTGGTAATGTGGCCCAGCCTAACTCCAGTGTAATTCAGCACTTTCCTCAAACCACTCAAAGTAAAAGGAAGCATGTTGGGTGTATCCATCTTAGTCACATACTTCAGTAAATGATACTTTAGGACGGTAACTAATGCATTTTGTATGTGTCACAGGAGACAAAAAGGTCAAAGAAGGCTGCGGCGACTTCTGAAATATCCGAGAAGTGGAGTTAATTGGGGAAAATTGTGCTCAGAGCTCATCATTCACCCTCAGGATGTGAAATGTGGTCCGTGGCTGCACAGAAGGAGCTCCTAATGATTTGCACTTACTCGTGTTGTAGCTTTTTTTAAATAATGGATTGTTTTGTCACAGGAGCCTTTTCTGCTACAGCATTGGATGTCATTTTAGACTGATTTAGACTTTAGATTTGTACATTATATGTTATCAATGAAGTGGATTAAGATTTTTATACCACATTTTTACTTTGTATGAAGGACCCGTTGAGTCAAAGTCTTATAAAATACCTAAAGTACAGAGCAGTGCAGAGATATTGAACTGTAATGGATGAGGTCTTTGAGCTCTTTCCTACTGCAGACTGTAGATCATGCACCTCGCCTGCTCAGCTGTAGAATTGTATTTATTTGCATGTATAATTGTATTGCATTGTATTTTTTGGGCGGGTAAACACTATAGGCTAATTCCCATCGATTGTCCCACATCCACTGTTACAAACACACTTTCATTCATACACCAGTGTACATGGACACTGGAGGCAGGGTTGGTGAAGTGTCTTGCCTAAGGACACAACTACAGTGCTTAGGTACTCTTCTTTGTCCTCTGCTTTTGACTCATTCTTCAATGCCACTGGATGACTCTTTATCTTATGTTATATTTCCAACATTGTATTTATTCCATTGATGTGTTCATATTTTATTAATGCTTTATTGATATATTTTATCTGGACCAAAAATCACATTAAACCACAAAGAAAAGTAACATACATCTATCGTTAAAACAATCAAAGGTGCAATATTTAAATATAGGCTGCCTCGATGTAAATTACAGCTTTCTGCTTCATAAATCTCCAGTTTTCTGTGGTGGGCCAGATGAAACTTTCCATTATCTACAAGCCCATGAAACTACGTTAAACATAAAAGATTTAGTTCATGAATCAATTGCTCAGTATATGTCCAAAAATAACCTTGAATGCACATAACTCTGCAACAACATTACAAAGTCCTAATTCAAATACAGACGCATGTTATTGTCCACGCCTCACAAGTGAAACTAAATGTACAGGAAAACACACTCTCCTCTCCGTTTATTCATTTGTTACGTCTACATACTTTGAAGTCGTAATTTCTTCTTGCGTCTGTCTAAAGCGACTTGTTGCTGGGGTTTTTACGTAGTCATGATGACAGTGTGGACATCTGGCCTCTCGGACCCCCGACACCTCTGCTTTTAGCTCAGCATTCAGAGGATACGTGTGGTATTTTTGTCACGTGTTGTTGTGCCTCGTTGTCACTTGATGAATTACTGCTTTAGTTAACTATTGAACCCTGCTAAGACGTAAAAGTGGAGGCAAATGGAATTATACTTGAGTGTTATCGACAAAAAAGTATAAAATATATAAACTGTAAAACTCTTCCCGTTATAAGTGCGCGAAAAGCAATGGAAAAGCCTTTTGATAGATCCAGTACGGCGCTGACTGCCTTGCTGAAAACGTTGTTCAAATCCATATACTTTTAATACTCAAACCTTGTACAACTTCTTTGGTCATTATTGTTTTGTTACTATAGGTCAACTTCTGTAATATTTTCATCAGTATTCAAGAATAACCGAATGCCTTTGATTGAAAGGCCTAATCAAAGATGCTGTATCGCTTTTTAAAAAACATAACTACCTCATTTTAAACTGTTTGCAGCGGTCCAGAATTTGTCTTCATTGTCCTAATATTCTCCTAATTATTCTCTACAATGAGCTTATCAGCGTTTTTCAAAACTTTTAGAGGCTATAGCTAGAGTTTTGCCGCACGGTTGAGCTAACAAAAACTAGCATGCTAACGGCGCACTTCCTGGTTCTCAGGTGTAAAAACATCTGTAATCATAATTCAACACCGACAGTACAAAGTAGTGGTCCAAAGAAACTTAGTAAAGTAACGACGGGCATACACCTAATGGGTGGCGGGTTCGGCACGTATTTTGCAGACTGCCTGACTCTGGTGCTCTGCTGTCCGTGTTTGACATATTCACGTGGGTTTTGCGCAAGAACCCTTTTCTAATGACCTGAAAGCTGCGCTGCGGTGTCCGGCAAAAATACACTTCTTGTGTTTTCCTTCCTGCTGGACACATTGTTACAGAAAGCACTGGTTTTAATCCCTTTCTATATGTTGTGGGACCCGCCTCGCTGTCAGTGTGCCCCCAGCAAAACTACAACGAATATAAGTAAGAATATAAGTAACTGTCATGACGTAACATCAAAATTATAATCTGTAGTTAATATACCAAAATTGTGGAATTTTAAGATAAACCACAAATATGAGAACACTAAATCACATCTGAAGGACACACATGTTATTATTGTTAACATAAAGCTTGTGTCACTTGGAGACTTACTGTGTCAGGAGTAACCAAAACTTGCACCCAAATAAAAATAGTAATATAAACAACATGCGTAAACAAGACAGGTTTGGTGTCTGAAAAGTACCCTGACAAGTGGGCTAAAACGTACTCAAGTTGCCTTTGTTGCCACGTTCGCTAATATTGCTGCTGCGGGGCATTTGATTGAAACATGTTACTCTCTCAAATGTCTTTGAGTGGTATTAGTGTGTTCCCACGATGTATATTTCCCATAGAAGTTCAGAGGTCTACATGTTCTTACAAGTGTGCTGAACTGAAGTCTTTCTAACACACAGTTGGGTGACGAGCGTGTGTGTGTGTGTGTGTGTGTGTGCGTGCGTGTGTGCGTGTGCGTGTGTGTGTGCGTTTTTGAGGGGTCCTGGCTTGAACACAGAAGTTGTGAGAATGCGTTTCACTTTGGCACGGATCTCCTGCTGACTTTCTGAGTAAGTGTGGAAAGAGACTCATTGCAAAATACTTTGGCGGCCAATAATGCTCCCTCACTGTGATCTGCGGACAAGCAACCTCTGCACACCAACTCCGAGCTCGAGAACAACAAACAAGTCTGGTGTAATATTAAAAAACACAGGAAGACAAACTGGGAGGGTGAATATGGGAAAAATATGGGCTTGTGGAAAGACAATGAACTTTTATATGTCGGGTAGAGGAGCTAGTCTTTCCGAGGGGAGGATGTGGTTTCTATAGGCACTCGTAATAAAATAAATGAGAGTCTTAAGTATTGTGAAGATAAGCTCACTAAAAATGCAGATAAAGGTTATTAAAATATGATATACGGATAATCAATCTGTAAAAAACGTTGTGTTCACACTTTGTCACACAACAAATCAAACTTATCTGGGACTAAACCTGTAACTGCAGGAGGACTAGCCAAGGACTGAGAAGACCACCTCAACCGACACCAAATATTGATATATCAGTACTGACAAAGGTATCGAAAAGTATAGTCGCGCAAAAATATCAATACTTCACATTAAATTTTTTTAAAGGGGAGGGGGAAAAAACTGTATTTTTTTTGTGTTTGTAATACATTTTAGGTTTTCTGTACATATTTGTATTTACCTTTCATATTCAAGCAGAGATTTATGCATTTTAGTACAAAACTCATTGGTATTATTGGGTTGATATTTGCCATAGTATTACTTGGTATCGGATTGCCAATCACAACATCACAATAGGGCCAAATCAGGATGTGAATGGAAGTGTAAAAGGCAGAGGATTCACTATGTGCTCATCTAAAGAGCGATAAAGGCAATGTAATGTCTATTTTATTACTCATGTTGTTTACACGTTCATCCTTTTGTTGTCTCCATTGACCAGAAATAAGCCTAAGTTCTCAGTTTAAGTACGAAAAAACTTCTACACCAGGTAGCAACCCAGATACTTAACACCATTTTGATCTACAAAAACTAACTATATCTACATTTCCTGACGTCGTTCGGTTTGGGGGGCCTTGTCTAGTCCTGGACCTGGTGTAGTTCTGGTTCAGCCCAGTTTTTGTGTCAAATTTAGTCCCAGTTTTAGTGGTGGAACATAAAAAAGTTGAAGTTTTAGGTATCTGCACTTCACTTAAGTAAATTTGACTACATCTGAGCGAAGGCATCTGTACTTCCTACTGCACGGCCTTTTTAATATGATTAAAAAGTACTTTTCTTTACTGTTTTAGACCGCCTAAACTTACTGTTTGAGTAGTTGTCCATATTTTTGGAAAACATTTAAATTTGGAAAACATAAAAATAAAACAGCTAGAAATAATGTATAATGTGTTTCTTTTGAACAAAAATACGCTTTTTAAAATGTATTTAGATCTCTACTTTTGAAACTTTAACAGTTCTCAAAATCTGTCTGAAATACTTTTACTTTCTACTCTAAAAAAATATATACTTCAATACTTTTAAGTACATTTTTCATACTTTTATTGAGTAATTTCTCTGCTCATGTATCCACCGCCCAATTCTGTGTGTGTGCAAGTGTGAAGGAACCTTATGCCGTCCAAATACAACATGGCTGCTATAATAGATTAAAAATGTCATATGAAACTCTGGACAGATTTATGACATTCTTCGTCACAACACTGATGGATTGCCATAGTTGTGTGAATGGAAAGACGAGTTTTAAAGACTCTGAATGTCTTAAACAGAAGTAACACACAAATCACACTGTTTTTCTCTTGTTCTGCCGTCGTTCTCGTCGAGGGCCGTTTACAACCCCAGTATTGGTTAAACCGGCTCATTTCTTTTCCCCACTGAGGTTTCCTGTCCTCCGCAGTGAATTAGAGGAAAGAGAAACCGCTGAGAGAATCACAAAATAACAATAAAAACTTTTAAAAGCCATTGGAAGACATATAAATCAACGTATAGTAGACATTTCTCTGCTTGCTTTTTAAAATATTTCCACCCTGTCATGACACCCTTTAAAGGCGCACTGTGTAACTTTTCTGGTGAAGGAGATGTTATTGCTTTGCCTATAAAGTAAAAGAAAATAGGCAATTCAAATGTAATATATCAAATGGACAAGAGTTTGAAGTCTTAAAAAGAGTCTTAAAACCTTTGTCCAGTTGACAGAATTCCTTTTCCTTTTGCTGAGGACTCTACCTGGATGACTGTTTTATTGCAACACTGCAGACAAAGCAAGAACAGATCCATGGAGATGATCAGGTAGCGGACCCTCCACCAGAAAAGTTACATATTGTTTGTGAAAAATGCCCAGTCGGTGTGCTCTTCATGGATCATGAGTAGCCACTGTGTCTTGGACGTGTTAATCCCTGACTCCACAGAGTTATCAGCAACTGTCAGTGCAGAAAAAATACTTGCGATATTGTTACCAGACGATGTCGCCGCAGTCATGAAAGGAATCCGAGGCACTCTGCTGTGTAAAATATAAAGTCCTTTATTAGTGTGGACTGCAAACATTTTTTGACATTAACGTGTCTTCATCAGTGCAATGATGAAAGTGACCACCAGGTGGTGAACTGATTTTGTCACGTGATGACTAGTCATCGCTAGATAACGTAACCAGGCAACAATTTACATGTATAATATTTGGTTACAAGCATCAAAAAGACACCTGTACATGAATGTTAGAAAATAGTGGCGGTCCCGGCATTACATATAGGTTGACATATAGTAAGAACACCCATTTCCTTTCGAGAGGTCAGTGTGAGGGAAACTGTTTGTTTGAGGCCTGGATAGTAAATTCAGAATGTTTCTCTCTGTTGGAGTTTTTTTAATCTCATCATCTTGGATTTTTTTTAACCACTTTCGAAACCATGACTTTGAGATTGTTAAAGTTGGTGTGGCCCTTGTTTTTATAATGTTTTGCAATAGGATAGACCATGTTTTGAGTTCGAAATGCGTACTTGTGCTCAGCAAGAGGGTTCCATGAAGGTTCCAAGAAGATAGATCCCAAGGAGGTGTCGCATGACAGAATGCGAGATATTTTTGATAGTATTTGCAGTAATACTGTATTCTATAAAGCAAAATATTTAGTCGAAGGCTTGACTATTGGGACGTTGCATTTTTTTGAGAAAGCTTGATCTGTTGTGACTTTCTGCTTTAGACGATGCTGTGTTGAGAATGTTTTTATTGTAGCCACTTTTCATAAACTGGTTTTTCATGTCCTGGGCTTGAGGTTCAAACTCTGACTTAGAATTGCACACCTTTGGAATTGTCAATGAGATTCCTTGGATTAAAACTCTCAGTTCTTATGGCCCGTTCACACCGCGGCGGCAAAATTCGCGCTGGCCGCACAAATTGAACGCCTGTACATTCTGAAAAAAATAAACTCTCCGCAGCAGACGCGCGGCCGAGGCCGTCGCTCAAACGCTCCCGTCGCACCGCTTCTGCTGCTCAAAACGCAGGATTCGCGCTGCTGCAAAGGCTGGATTCGTAGGTTGCGCGTCCACATAGACTTTGAATGTAAACTGGGCGCTTTGCCGCGTGGTCTGAACATGGCTTTAGAGTCGTATTTCTGCCAGTAGTTTGTCTGTAAATCGATGTATTCAAAATTCCTTGTTCATCCAATGACATTGTTGTCCAAACTAAGTTTTATGTTGGGATTCGAATTGTTCAAAATGTTATGACATTTGAGCAGTTCATTTTTTAAATTTGAATTCGATACTGAGGAGAATACTCATACCAGGGTTGAATTTTAAAAAAGCTCTTATTTAGGTCAAGGTTCAAAACAATAGACTGACATTTTCAGTACAAAATAGTAGTACTTTGTGCATTACTTCTTCTAAAGATCATTCTAAAACTATAGTGGAAAGGCAAAATTGAGTGCTGTACATGATTTTTTTTTTATATTTTTTGTTACTGTAGTCAACCCCAGATTGAAATATGATTATCACTCCTGGACAAATGAGGCGTTCACTGAGAGTTATCACGCCTTTCTCATCCAATTGGGAAACTAACAAACTAAAGGATATTAAAACATTGAATTACTTTATGAAATGAGAAATATTACCATTCCAAATAGTATACAGGATTTCTTTAAACTAAGAGTTGATCATTATAATTTACAAGGCTCATTTATTTATTTAAGGCTGAATATATTAAAGTAAGAACACAGTTTTTTTGTCATTCTCTGCACACTGCAAATGCTTTATTGTGAGATTTTTTTTTTAGATGCACCAACCAAAAATAAAAAATCAATTAAAACAATCAGGGTCAATTTAAGGTCATCAAATAGATAGAAAAGACAATATTTCTGTAATTTGTTCCATTTACATAATTCAATTCAATTTATTTTTGTAATTATAGCGTATACACAAACTTAACATACTAAATGAGAACAGGCAGGCAGTCCTTTAATATACAAATGATTCTGTTTATATTAACCAGGAAGAGGTTATAAAACTACATTAAGTTTGTATAGCTTTAAATTACTCCTATAGTGTGCTGCATTAGCATAATTTATTATGGTCTTTCTTTTGTTTGCCCAGAAAACTTTTAATGCTTTAATTGTTTTAAGATGCCACGTTTTCTCCATCTTGAGCGTCTTAGTTGCAGTAAACTTTTAAGAGCGCTCAGGGATTTGGGGAATGGGAATGAGGAGCTTTGTGGGAAATTAGAGTGACCAAATGAGGAACTAATTGGATGCATGAAACAGGAAGCGCCTATGCAGCTAACAGTAAATCCCTTTAGACGTGAATGCCACAACGACCACGAGCTAAAGTCTTAATTAGCATGCTTTACATCCTTCTGCAGGCGCTTGGCCAGGCTATGGCACAAGTTTCAGTGGTGGAAGATTTCTATAGATAAACATGCTCAAGTAAAAGTATGACTTCAATAGATTATGTAAAGTGCAGGTTATTCTGTACTTTTGCAACTACACTTGGCAATATAGCACTAAATAAAGCACTGGAATAATTAGTGTTTCTTCCACAACTGCTGTTATTTCTACCATTAGCCAACTGCCAACAAAAAAAAAACCTTTGTTTGTTCACAAAAATATTCCGTACCGGTGTTGATGCAAGTGTCAAAGCAAGTTTGAATCATTTAAAAAGGTACATATTTAATTGAAAAAACAAAAACAAAAAAACCTTTGGCCTTTAATTGTGACCAGTGTTGGTTGGCAGATATGAGAGGGTAAGTCTCAATTGTTTTAACCCTAGACAATCTTTAAATAAATATATGCAATATGTTGTTTTGTTTCTTCAAATGCAAACAATGGGTTGAAATGGATGATACACCTGTTTATGTTTTCTAAATATTACATTTTACTAAGTTAAAGTGACTAGCTAAAAAAAGTATTTGATTTACAAAAATTATACAGAATTCTGAGTATGTTAAGTAGTTGTCGATTCATTCCTCTTCCTGTTGTGGATTTTTGTAGGGCCTTTCAATGCATCATTTATCCACTCGACACAATGGTAAGCTACTTTTGGTGCCACAGCTGCCCTGGGACAAACTGACTGAAATGAGGCTGCAAATCTGCGCCATCGACCCCAACTGACTCACACATCACATTCATGTGTAAAGCTCCCGATCTTTGGGTTGAACACCATTTTCATGTGCAATTCCGCCTTTTCAGTCCCGGGCCCTGCTCCTCGCTGGGCTGGTCTGGGCTGCGTGCACTCTGGAATGGGAAGAATGCCACACATCACACTCAGACCGACCACACACCTCCAGTTTACGATCAGGTGACAAAGAGGATTATGGGACTTTGAGTACAGCCACAGCAGGCACGCACATGCACACTGTTCAGCGTATACTTTAGTAATAGTAGACGGCATAAAGCTTAAATATAGTAGTCACACATTCCTTTCAGGGTTTTGGAAGGTAAAGATAGAAGCGGACACAAATGTATGTCTAACCCCAGTGTGTGGAAGTCGGCTTCGCATTGACACAACCTTATGGGCCCTTAAGCTAAACCCTTCATATAATGGCAGCTCATTGCACTTGGAGTCAAAGGTCAACGTCTGTCTGCGGTGGTGACTGATGGAAGTTGGAGGCAAGTGTTGAGGTATTAGATCATGTAGTTAAAACAGGAAGGCAAGAATTTCCTTTTTCCTAATAATTTTACAAGGAGTTTCTGTACTCGAGCCACAGTCAATAAGAATAGTGTGTCAACAGGTGTGGCTTTACTCGTATGGAATCAAAATAGACTCAAAATACAAACGTCATGTCTAAAAGGACTGAAGAGTCGACTATAAATGCATGGATATTGGATGTTTTATTATTTTTATTCAAACAAGAAGAGTGATTGTGGCATTGCTATAAATGATTGCTTTTATTATTCATTATTCAGTTTAAGGCGCTGTGTACCTTTTCTGGTGGGAATATTGTCACCTGCTTTTCTGGAGGCCAAACTTTTCTGGAGGCCAAGCCAAGTTTACAAGTCAAGAGTCTCATTTATAAAACATTTTTAGAATTCCTACTATAAGTGTATGTACAAACTCATACTTGTAGACTTAAGGGACAATCTTTCCTCTTTGGGCTCAAATTGCCTTCTGGCTCATATCTGGAAGATCACACATGCAAAGTTTAGAGTTTTGAAACCGATAAAGTAAATTGTCTTTCTACAAATCATAAATGTGGTAAGTCTCGATTGTAAAAACATTTTACAATTTCTCTGGATGGACAAAACATTTTATATCTTTTTTAAAACAATAAGCCCACACATAATGAAATCAACTCACACGTTTAATGCTATTCTCTGTAACATTACATGCAATCACATCTCAGAGACTTGGAGACGGTGGTACCAGAAAAGCTTTCCAATGTTGTATTGGTGAAATGTATCTCTCAACATTGTTCAAAGATGCGAATGACAAAAACAAATATCGTTAGAAACAGTACTGAACTTGAATGAAACACCTTTTACGTAAATATTAGAACATTGCTTTTGGTGCAATACTACAACACTTGCACAAAGACTGAGAGGAGGAGAAATATAAACACAATGAAGGGATTGAGTGGAACAGTCCTCACAAGTGGTTAAAGCCACTGAAGTACTTTTAGATGAGACCATAAAGCGGTTAACTCATTCAGGCCAGCCATTTTTCACTGCCTGACATTATGTATGTTTTTCTTTTGTGTTGATGAGAAATGATTATTTTTCTCATTTATAGTCCTTTGAGCCATTTAGAGCAATGCTGTTCTTGTTCTTTTGCCAACAATCAAGTGATAATGACACTGCTTTCTCATCAATATAGAGAAAGAAAAACAAATACAAAATATAAACACAAAGTAACACACCTTGAAATAAAATTTTCTGGTCCCCTGCCCAATTTTACAGCTGGTTAGTTGGTGCTCTCAAAACAACGTAGTCTTTGTTGACAACTGGAGTGCGTTTTGTGGAACGCCCGGGCTCTTACCCAGGCATGGCATCCCTCTGACTTCGGAAGATACATCCCTTTTAAAAAAGGAAAAATAACTTTATAAAAATAGCACTCACACATTATACAAATAAACAAATAAGCATGTAAAATGTGGACAGCTAAACGTTAGGTACATTTCCTAATTAATTACAGAGATCGTCATCTTTTGGCTCTAACTGAAACTTGCCTTCAACAAGATGATTATGTAAGACTAAATGAGTCCACCCCACACAGTCATTTAAACTTTCAGACCACCATCTGTGGGAGTCGGATCTCTCCTTTGCTGTGATTTTTCCCAAAGGGTTTTGTAGTTTTTCCTTGCTGAGAAGGCCGGTCTAATGGCCGCGTCCGCCGTTCAAAACGCAGGATTCGCGCCGCAAAAAGGCTGGATTCGCAGGTCGGGCGTCCACATAGATTTTGAATGTAAACTGGCAGCTTTGGTGTGAACTCGGCTTAAGGACAGGGGATGCTGGGATTTGTTTACTAATTTATTATGAATATTGTTTAATCCGCTTCTCTAGTTCACGTTCGCCCTTCGAGGCAACTGCTGTTTGTTTTCCACTGTAGCCCCTCGAGGCAACTACTGTTGTGATTTTGGGCGTTACAAAAATAAGTTGAATTGAATTGAATTGAAAGGTGATTTTGGTCGTTACAATAAATAAATTTAATTGAAGTTCAGGGGTAAATGCCTTTGTAATTCAGCCACAAATATCATTATATCTCACAATGTTAATAAGTGAGTAAAAACGAAACACATTCTCTTAGGGATTGTGAAGTTCTTCTGTCTTATGTTAAATCTGATTTACTCCAGAGCTCAAAACTTTCTGTTCCACATTATGACATCATGCGCTTTGGTGTTATACTTTCCCTAGATGCAGTCTGAAAATGTCAAAGCTCAAATCACCTACACCTTAACATACAAAGCCTGGATATGACCTTACAACAGCCCATAGATTTTCACCTGTGAAGTCCAACTCAGTGGTGCTATAGTGATTCAGTCCCATCTGGCCCTGGTCCTGTCCTCAGATGACACTGTTCTCTCTGTGAATCACCAGGAACAGCCCATGCTTCAACATCACACTGGGACATTATTTAAACCGTTATCGTGAAAACATGACCACAGCAGTTAAGTGCCAAAGTGCTGAATTAAATTAGCAACAATAGAGCGCACTGGAGAATTGGACATTATCAGGCATTTTAATAAGGAGAGATTGACAAAAGAGATTATAAATAGACATAGTTTATTAAATGGTGCTGAATTTTATTTCTGGGTTGGCTTGGCCCTTTCTGTGTAGCGTTTGCACTGCTACTGCAGTGAACATAGAAAAAGCGACAAGCCTGCGCACTAACTCTAAAACTGCATTTAATTATACAAATGTTTTATTTGAATGAATCTTCCTCAGGTCACAGTTTTCAATTGTGTGCCACATATATAGCTTCTGCCCACTGATTGGTTGACCATTCCAAGAGTGAGCTTCTGGAGTCATACACACAACAATACAATAAAAACTATGTACAGGGACAAAACATTTATTATAATTAAGACAGCATTACCCAAGTGAATCAATACATTGTTTTACACATATTTTTGGTACGATTGCAACAAGACAGTTATGTAATGTATGCTCTTTTGGGGGGAAAAATGCTCACTTGGCTCAAATAAACAGATAAAACATGCTTAATAAGATCCTTAAGGGCTGGACTTTTTGGTCTGGACCGCCCCCTAGGCGACCACGATCGCGGCTATCTGACAATTTAGCTATTAAACTATATATTTTCTTACAACTGATCATTTCAATAGGATTCTCTTACAAACTCAATATTTGTTTATATTAATTCAAATGTAACTGCCAGGATTTGGTCCAAAACAGGAATGCTTTTCGGTTTTGATAATGCTTGGCGTGGCCTGTTGTAGCTAATTTGGCCCAATTTATTGTCACTCACACCCTAATGCTTTCAGGCTGTATTTTCTTTTTAATTACAAAATAAGCCAATGCTATTACAAATTTAAAACAAAACAATGCTTGAACTATTTTGAACACTCCCGGCTTCACAGACTTGCATCAGGACGTCTGAACTCATGTTTTGTGTAACCTTTGAGGATAGATTTTTGCTCCTTTACTGAGATCATGTCAGCACGATGCGCACGGCTATGCTTCGCTTTGATTGCTCTGCACGGAAAAAATGTCAGTTGGCTAAACATTATCAGAACTATTGTGTGAATATGAGGTCTATCAGGGGCTGCGGCACGGCACTGAGGCTTGCGCTCCTGCATTCAGCATTGCTCAGTCGGCTGACATGAGTTGGCCCGGGTGACAACGGGCTGGGAAATGTCTGTGGGCCTGCAATGAACTAGAGCAGAGCATAGGAAGAGAAAGCTGATTGAGAGTGGGCCGTTGAAGTGTGATTTCAGGACTCTGTGTTGTGTTGCACGTGTCTGACTGTGGAGATGGTTTTGCAACGTGCAAACATTGGAATGAGGAGAAACCGATGAGAACAGAAGAATGTACGTTCAGTTAAAGATGGACTCCAGTGATAGCAATGTTGCAAGTTAAAGTCATCATCTCAAAATCATTAGTGAGTCAAAGTGATATAGACCAAGTGCTGTTGTTTGTTAAGACACATCATTCCCTGATCCGGTACTTCTCTTCTGCTATTACTGCCCACAAACCCAAAAATAGGTGGTTCAATCCCAGCTTCGACCAGTGCAATGGGCATGAGACTTGGCTCTGGCACTTAGATCCTGGCAGGGAATGACAAGCGATCCATTGGAGGTGCTGAGCCGGATATGCCGGTTGTCCACTGCTCCTAGTTCTCCCAGCTGCAATAAAGGATGGGTCAAATGCAGTGGTCAAATTTAATCTACACTTACCAATAACTGTAATAAAGAGACATAGAGAGGCAGAGGAGGCAGATGAGCAGCAGATCTGAAAATATCTTGACAAATCCATTTGCGACATTGTAATTAGATTTAAGAGCGGATAGGGTAATATGCTAATTTAAACAGTATTTACACTGCTTTATATCGCAATCCATTTTATAATGTACAGTGTTTTTTCACAATGTAATGTACTCAAGATCTATCAGCCATAAAATAGGCCTTAATTCTGTCTGTGTGAATCACTAGAGCTTGTAAGTGCAGCGGAAAAACTACCTCATATACACAAAGCAGTGAAGACTCCTGATTTATCACTGAGAACGATCACTCCCATGTTGGAAAGCCACAAAAGAAACACATTTTCATTAAGCATTACCATTAACTATATGGGTCATAAGGCTCTGTCAGTAATTTATTAAAGTGTAGCCTGCTGTTACATTGTGTCTGTGGAGTTTCTCAGTTCCTATGGCAGATTTATGACAAAAGAAAGGGATATTTTAGCAGTTCACCCGGATACAGGCGAGAGGAAGAGAGTATCATCGTTTATCTACATATAATATACACTCGCACAAATGTATACAGACTCAGGCCTCTGCTGGGACGACCTGGACTGTCTGACACACTGGAATGAGGAGAGACGGATGAAAAGAGAAGAAAGTATGTTCTATTGAAGACAGAAGTGCATGAAGAACTGAAATCTGGACTGCAGTGATAGCAATGTTGTGAGGTAATGTCATCATCACAAAGTCTTTAGTGAGTAAAAGTAATGCAGACCAAGTGCTGTTTGGCAAGACATTAACTCCATTCCCTGATCCAGCCAGTTATTGCAAATACCTCTTCAATCCCAACTTCGACCAGTGCAACTGGCAAGAGACTTGGCTCTGGTGCTTGGATCCTTGCAGGGAATGACAAGCGATGCATTGGAGGTGCTGAGCCAGACTCTTCCTCCAGAGCCTGGGGACTGGTGGGGATTTAAATCAATCAATGAAATCAAATAAATCACACTTTTAAAATCTGGGTATTCACAATGTATTGCAGCACACTTATGCAATGTAACATACACCGTAACATTGTAGAAAAAGTTTCAGTTGTAGTCAGCTGGACTTCCTTTTCAGGCATTGCTCCAAGTCTTTGATACCGATACGTGGATGACACATTTGTGACAATCAAGAAACAAGAGCTGAAAGCCTTCTGAAAGGTTTTCAAGAGAAGATGCTAAGGAGAACCGCTTGGCCATTCTTGATTGTTCCACTATCAGACGAGGAGCTCCAGATAGAAGTACTGTATATAGGAAACCTACGCACACGGATCAGTACCTGCTCTTTGGCTCTTACCACCCACTACAGTACAAACTGGGAATGATCAGAACACTACAACACAGAGAAGTGCCCACCAGCTCAAAGGGCAAGAGGAAGGAGGAAAGACGCGTCCAGAATGCTCTCTCAGTCTGTGAATACCCGGCTTGGGCCCTTAACAAAGTGAAGAGTACCAAAAAGCAGGGAAAAAAGGACAAAAGGGAAACAGAACCAAGAAGAAAGGGTGTCTCCATCCCTTATGTCTCAGGACTGTCGGAAAAACTGCAAATTCTTTTTAGACAACACAAAATCCCTGTTTATTTTAAATCAGGCAACATGTTAGGACAAAAACTGGTTCACCCTAAGGACAAGATGCCTACACAAAAACAGAGCAATGTAGTGTATTCTATCCAATGCAGTGAAGAAAGTTGTAAAGAGCGGTCACAGAAGACACGTGACTTCAGGACCCCAGAGCGCCGTGCATCTTCATCTTAAAACCACAAACCACTCTATTGAAGACAGTGAGGTGGAGATTCTGAGCAGGGAGAAAAGATGGTTTGAAAGAGGAGATAAGGAGGCAATCTTTGTTAAAAAAGAGACTCCTTCCTTAAATCGTAATGGAGGTTTAAGATTCAACCTTACGGTTGTCTATAATAGTTTGTTGAAACCCTGGAGATGCCTGGGGCATTCTGATGCTAATCAGGTACTCAATTAGGAGGAAGCGAAAGTCAGTTTACAATAGGATGTAGATGGACCATCTCAGGCTGTTAGTAAAACAAAGGGATTAGTCTCAAGTGAAACCAAAAACTCCCTGTATCAGGAGGCTTCAGGGCTTACAACTGAATCTTTTTCTACAATGGAACACTCCTGGACGAATGAGGGATTACACCGACATACACTGTAATATAACCTTCTTAATTTGGAATTATTTAGCACATTTTCATTAAGAGTTTTTTAGAATTTAATAATTTCACTAATCTAAATACATTTTTAAAAGCTATAGTTTAAATCTATTTCATGATAAACCTGTGTGGTCAAATTTACTCCTTGGTGGGGTTCAAGGCTACTCATTGCCGCTTGCGGGTGTAACTGGCTCATATGGTGACAGATGTAAGCCGCTGTGGTTTGCCTGGTGTCCTCCAGTGTGCTGTGATAGTTTGGTAGAATATTTGGCTCATATTAGTAGTTTTAGCAACCTTTATGTTCGTCACAGTGCATGCGGTGTTCAATTCGAGCTCTCCACTGCATTTTTGGTTGTTGTTCTGATACAGCTGTTGATCTACGTCAATTCATGATTATTGCATCAATTTTCAATGATTAATTAAAGTTAACACGTTAACTTTGACAATCCTAATTAAAAAGACCCAAAAAGTGAAAACTGATTAATCCTGTGCAAAGGTAGTTCTGAAGTGGAGGAGAGCTGTGTATACAGCCAACCTGAGGAGTTCAAAACATGTCGGCTGAGTGCTGATTGGCTGGACAGAAGCTTGTGCATTTGGTGATAAGTGATAATAGGCTATCGCAGGGGTCGGCAACCCGCGGCTCCGGAAATACATGTGGCTCTTTAGCGCCCTCCTAGTGGCTCCCAAGAGCTTTTTCAAAAATGTATGAAAATAGAAATAAATGGGGGGACATATTTGTTGTTTTAATATGGTTTCTGTAGGAGGACAAACATGACGCAGACATTCTTGACGTTTTCCAATGTTATAAAAATGTTTATAAAGAATACTAAATTTCAACATTTCTGTCAACGAAGATTTGCGTCATAAACCTGCGACACACGTTTCAGCGGCGCACATGGGTGGCACAGTGCTGGCCACGTGGCTGCTGAAACCGGAACCAAAGATCGCTGATGAGAACAGAGAATTCAAGGATTGTGCGATATCAGCACTTCAGGAGAAATTAGAGGGGCGCAAAGATAGTTTCAAGAAGTGGATTGCATCTCCAAACTCCACAACTGCCGCTAGATTTGTAGCAACCTGGGAGATAATAAAGTGTGGAAAACCGTTCACAGATGGTGAGTAGAGGAAGGATTCTGATTTCTTAATTGTATTTCTATATTTTCATCAATGCAATAAAACATAAAACATTAACATTGTAATGGAGGTTAAACTTAAAGCACCAAATGTCGTATAACAGATTAGTCACGTGGTGCGTCACTCTCTCCAGGGTGCGCTGCAGGGAGAATAAACATTGAATCAACATCATTATGTATTTGTAGCCTTGTCATTTTGATATTAGGATAAAATAGCTAAAATACACTTGTAGGAGTGTATACACTTGTATGAGTGTATTTTACACAGGTTCCCTTCATATAAATCTTATATAATCTTTATTTTATTTTTTTTATATCTTTTGTCTTTTTGGTCCGAAATGGCTCTTTGAACATTTAAGGTTGCCGACCCCTGGGCTATAGCTTGTCCAGGTGCAGCAGAAGGGAGGAGTCTACCGGTCTGAACCCTTCACATAGACTTATTATGTAGAATGTATTGATTGATTTATTTATTTGACAGGGACAATGCAGTCATACATACAGTAGGTACAAGCAGAGCATACAGCTTTTGCTAATTCTCAACTCTTGTCCCTGGTTAGGCTTTTCCCTAAAGATACATTTCCAAACATTCTAAAGACACAGTCTTTAAACTTGTACAGTGTAGTTTAACATTTTAGGCATTGCCACTGTAGTGGGTTCTTTTTTTGACCACAAAATGATATGGCAGAGTCAGGAATGTTGTTTGTGACTTTATTCCCAGAGGTGAAAAACAAAACGGTGCAGAACAGAAACTATAGATATTTGCAGATTGGTGCAGCAATACAACGGCTGGAAAGACCTTGGTTGGCTCTGGAGCCAGTGCCTGCGGAGCACACAGCTCCCTCCTGGAACACTGCCTTCGTGGTGCTAGAAGGCCCCTTTTTATAGTAGGAGGCTCCTCCCCCAAATCAATGAACAGGAAAATTTAACTTTCTCTTCAAATAGAAATATTACACTTTCAGAAATAATCCAATATATTCATAAATATATTTTTACACAAATCTCATTATATGTGTAGTGGTTCAAAGCAAAAAAAAGAAAGAAAACTAATACATTTCACCCACAACAGTGAGTTACATGATGCTACTTGTGACTTCATACACGTGCGCCCAACGTTGACCCAATATAATGCGGAAGTTCGTGTTGGCCGCAAGCCCCCAGGGCTCGAGATGGTGGCCCATTCAAGTCAATGGCAGCTGTTCACTGGCGCATGTCGCCAGTTAGCCTTTAGTATTTTGGACACTGCGACCTGGAAGTTACATAGGCTTGCATACCATGTGATTGCTCTGACCAATCACAATCAGAGCAAGAGTTACTAGAGCTGTGCAGAGGCCAGTGCTCCGGCAGCCAATTGGTTGAGGGCTGAGATAAAGGGAAATATAAAAATACTGAAGGATTTTTAAACCAGAAAAAAGTTAATGACATGATAAAAGGCGTTATTTTAGTAGCTCCATGGTGCGCACGGAACGAGGAGTGAGCCCGCTGTCGCTGCGTAATCATAAAATCAAGCCGGTTCACCCATGGATCTATTAAAATATCGGGTTTACCTTAAAGTCTAGCTCAGGGTCTGACCTAATGCTGTTGTGCCCACGGCCCTCAACTCCACGGCCCTCAGCTCCACGGCCCTCAGATCCATGGTGGTCATTAGTTCCGTGATTTGTTCTGTTATTAAAGTTACGGATCCATTGTTTTACACCTGCGACTCGTTCATGGCACTTTGCCTCGTTCACATCACCTACACGCCTAAACCGAGAAAAAGTTATTGACCCGAAAATAGGTAAATATTGCCGCTATAGCCGATATTTTTGCAAGCCGTAGGTGCCCAATCAGATGAACACAAGCAGTTTTTCGTTACACTGAGCTCCAGGGAAAAAAAGCTTTCTGGGACGCACAATTTGTTTCGCTGCAGTACCAGTGGACTGGCCACTGGGGCCGTTAGCGACATGTTTGGGCTAGCAATACCCTATCCGGTTATTATAATAGATCCATGGTTGACCGGCCGAAACATGGAGAGGGCGACGGAAACGGGGAGAGTGTGAATTTGAGAAAGAGTTATTGCGAGAAATATGGTTTAGCAGCAATCAAGTGTGACTGCTACAATGGCTTTGGAGAGGACAAGGAACGGCTATTGGACAGGTAAGAGAAACGCAGGTGTGTGTGTGTGTGTGTGTGTGTGTGTGTGTGATGTCGCCCTGGCCTCCCCCCGCTGGCTGACGAAGCTACTTTGTCACAGCCACATTATACACATACACACAGATTACAATACTTACAGATGGGTACAGCTTTGGTTCGGTTCTAACCCCGACTTGAGCCTCGACTTCAATTAGCTTTTAACCTACGTTACAACTATGTTTTTTTTTTAATTTGTTTACTCAAAGTTGTATATTGATTGATTGATTGATTCACACATGTTTGAGTAATCTTGTATTGTCCTGCAACTGAGGCTCGAGTGCTCAAAAAATTCACCTACCCCCTATCCCCACCCACATCTGTGTACTTATGTGGAAATATTTGAAAAACTAGGGTTCTGAGTGACACGTGTTGCATTCAAAAATGTCATGTAGCCACTAAAAACACGCATGACAATCCACTCCTTGGGGCGGGGCTTATCAAGAAACAGGCGGCATGGTTAAAAACTGTACAGACAACAGATGTTTTTGGGAAGGTCAAAGTTCAGAGTCCCATTACCAGAGAGGGAATATGATGAGTGATAAGATGACAGCCACTTAAACGGAAGGAAAGATCAAAAGGTGATGTCTTTCAGTGTTAATCAGGCATGTTCGAACTCTACTGCTAGTGTCTTAAGGCAATCCAACTGTGAAATGCTTGTGTGACAGTGGTTTTGAATATGAGAGACGGTTGTGCAATACTTGATACTTTATTTTACGATGCATTATTTTTTTATTGATATCATTACTAGTTGTTTGCAACCGTTAAAGCACATTCCTGGACAGGGTTGCCAACTTCTCCCAACAAACTGCTGTAATTGCCAATCTATTTTGAAAGTAGCACTCCGCTGACTTAGAGACCCACCCTATTCTTTTTTACACAGAAATAGAAGCTCCCTGGAGCCAGAAAAATGTGATTCCTGGAGTTATCGGACAAGATGTACTTGTGTCGTCTTCTTTTTTTCAGCAACAGTGGTATTTGGAAATCTATGTAATACCTTAAATTAAAGTGTTACTTCTTTGTGTTTGAAACATTTCCTTCTCTTTTTTGCTTTATTTTCCTTATTTACTCTTGCACCGGTGTTTAAAATCAGAAAGAAATCAACTTTTTAGCTGACAGTTCAATAATCAGACAACTCCAGACATCAAATTAAATATTCATTATTCATTCATATTTTTGGTGTGTATTTAACACAGAAAAAGTTTTACAAATCATTGTTTATATTTTTGTTTATTGGATGTATATATAATATAATATAAAAATGAAGTTAACCCTGTGACGAGCTGGCCCCTGTCCATGGTGTGCCCCGCTAAAGGCCCAAAGTCTCTGGGATAGGTTCCAGTCATCTGCGACCCCTAACGGGAACAAGCAGTCGAAAATGAATAAATGAATAAAAATGAAACAATTCATAATTCAAGAACAGCTGGAGAATAGAAACATGCAATAAAAATCAAGCTAAACTATTAAATATATACTTAAATCTAACACAGAGTGTGCAGGTAGAGCTTCTTTGGGGTATCATTTTCTCAGTTAGAGTCAGTCGGGTTGCATGTTATTTCTGTTTGTTCTGTCCTTTAGTTTTATCCATGGTAAAAGATTCAGTTGCCTTTTAAGATACAGCATGTTTGCACAAAACACTGTATCCTAGTTTCTTTTTTCCCTCTCATGTCAAACATCAGAGAACGTCTTTTCTCTCTGTAAATATTTACATCTCAGACCTCCCTTTATCCAGAGAGACTTGTACTTGTGCAATAATAGAGAAAATATCACATACAGTACAGTACAACCAAAGCCTGCACAACAAAGTCAAATATAGGTTTAAATTACTAGTACAATGAACAAAGAAAAGTGTATCAGTGTGCAAGAAATAAAAACAAATCCGGACCTATAATCATCTTTACCATTTACAATGATAAAGATGTACGAGTCAACAGGACTATTCTTTTTTCTGGTACTTAGTATTCAACTAAAACATAAGTACATCATCATTTTACATTTTGTTCATTGTAAATCCTAATATTGATCTAAATCAACTTAATAAGTGGTTTCAGGGGGGTGATTGCTCGCTTTATAACATTGGACAAGAGAGAACGCAGACTCAGGTGAAAACTAAACAATATAAACAGAAAATAATCAGTACTCACCAAACTTGGACTTGATCTGGTGACAAACAGCTGTATTTCCAGTGGAGATCATTTTAATTGTTGATGGACTTAGCAAAACAAAGCTAGTGCATGTTAGCATCAGCTGTTTCCTGTTTAAAGCGCAGTAGTTCATGTCAAGATCCAAAATATCATATTTCCAGGCCATAATGCCTTTACCACTATCCAATCCAACGCATTACAGAGTTGGCATTATAGAGACGTGAAAACAGTGTAGAGGTGCAGAGTAGTCACAAAAATGGAATTACTAAATGTCTTTTTGTCCATAGCCATGATCTGCATTATGAAGATAAAGAATAATTCAGCTATGATTTAGATTTTATTTATAAAAATGTTTGGAGGACAGCTGCTCACATAGCAGACCTCTGCGAGTAGTGCCCTGGGCCTGCAATCTGTCAATAACAGAAGCGGCCCAAGATGCTCTGAAGTGAACCGGTCTGGGGGACCAGGGCTAGTGAAAAGGACTGCATGGATTAAGGTTGCATCATGATTCCTTTTGATTTACTTTTCTTGCATTTGTTTGTCTGTTTACCATTTCTGTTTTAGAAATGTATTTTTATTGTTGGAAAATAGCTAAGTGACATTTTTTACCCCTACATTTAAGACTCTGAAAATAAAATAACCCCAAGTAAATACAGGGCAGTGGGCGGAGATAGGGGGTAGGTGAAAACAGGCATTTTCTCACTAGAGCACTAATGCCTCAAATGCAGGACAATACAGGATTACTCAAACATGCTTACATTCAGGAAAATACAGCTTAGAGTAAGCTAATGACGAACACCCTTATAAGATGGTTAAAACTCATGAGAGTACATTTCTTTTAAAGAACATATTGAATAATTCACATAAAAAGTGCACAAACAGCCTGGTAGGGCAGTATAAAAGAAAATAAGTGGAAGAACATGAACTTCAAGCAAATCCACCAACAGCAGCATGTTGAAGTGATCAGAAAGAACTCTGAACAGACGTCTTATCAATCACAAAGAGAACTGCAGTGTGTGTGTGTGTGTGTGTGTGTGTGTGTGTGTGTGTGTGTGTGCGTGTCAGAAGGGGAGAGAGAGAGAAAGAGAGACAGAAGGGGAGGATCTGCCAAAAGATGTTTGTCTAAAGTCAGAGTACAAAGAAATGTTAACAAATGCTGTGGCAGAGGTCTTTGAGACGAGTGTACACAAAGCAAATCCTGATCAAATAAAGGGAGAACTTCAGCTTGACACATGTACACAAAACTGGGGGAAATACTTGAATATTAAAAGGACAGATATAATTAAAATACATTTTGGGCTAATTCTAAATTAACACAATAATCTTGACATTCTTAAATACAACACAAATTAGTTTAGACGTGTACATATATATATACATACCTTAAAATAAATAAAACAATGAACTGCTGTTTTAATGTTATAATAATAATAATAATAACAACTGTAATAAAAGGTTTGCCGCAGAAATGTGAAGTGGCTGTTCTAATGCTCAGAAGTGAAGAGTTGGAGCTGCTGTAAAACACTTTTTAGTTTAGTTTGTCAGTCACTAACTGTTTCTCTATTATATTCCATTCCTGACACACTTAAGATTGAACCCTGTATTGATGAGTAGTTACAGTAGTTATTTTTTTCATATAACAAAAACTAAATAATGATACCGGTAAACAGAACAAGACACAGAGAGCAACATGACAAACACAAAAAGCGTCAGTCTGGCATATGTCTGTTTGTATCTGTCCCATTTGCTTCAATGTCCAGCAAATGTGCCCTTTTTCAATTCCACCTAAAAAAGCCATTCATTCCATTTTATAAATGTTCAATATTATTTCAGTTTTTTCAGCCTTGACAGTCTACTCAATCCCTGTCATCCATTTTCTTTTTATTGCTTTTTTTGTTGCAGCCAAAAGTACATTCCACAGGTATCCATCCTTCATCTCCATCTACGGAGCCCAACATCCAAGATACCTTGTTCAGATGGGATATCGGGGTTGAAGACAGTCCACGGTGCCTAATTAATCTCAGTCCAGTATTTATGATTCATAGGATAGTCACAAATTGCATAATGAGCTTGACAGACCCTGTGAATATTATGCACTTTGACATGGTGTTATAAAATACAATGATACATTTTTCCAACAGAATTGTTTTGTGATTTTGTGCTCCTCTATTGAGATGTTCCCATTCTTCATCAGTAATAACACTATATCCATATTTTTCTAATTTATTTTTGATGTACCTAGTAGAATTGTTGTTTAGATATAGTTCAACTGTTCTGATAGAGATCTCTCCGTTTGAGGGCACACACACACACACACACACACACACACACATTCACACACATTCACACACACTTATCTGATCACATCTGTGTGGTCCGCTGTGGTCCATGAAGCCAAGGCAGGCCAAAGAAGGAGGGAAAACTGCACTGTTTCCTCTGAATCTCAAATCTGAGTCAGTCAAAGGTGTTGTGACCTTTAAAGTAGTTCACACACTCAGAATAACGCATCACCTCATCACCAGTGACAAATGATCTTTGGACCACTTCAGAATGAATCAGTTCACACAGGATACAGGAAAATGCTGCATGACTGGACCCACTTATTCAGATAGGCCACAGTTTTATGATTTTTTTTTGCCCCCAGAAATGTAACACGCCGATCGCTGCCACATTTCATCCAGTTGCTGATACATCATAAAATAGTGCAAAAGCATTTTACTTGGGTATGCATAAACTTATCAGTTAATTTAAGACAAGAATCAATGATTAGCATTCGTGTTTAGCCTGCAGGTCAAATATAACAGGCTCCTAAAAGTCATCTAGCAACTGAAAGGTGCTTAAGTCTCTGAAACTTATGAATGGTAAATGATTCTGTTTGTATGGGATTTTGAGCTTCCAATGTCATGTCAAGTCAACTTTTGCACATTTAAAAACAATAAGTCAGTAAATAGCAAAACCTGTATGAATAGTATAGTGCTGACAACCCAAACCGACTGCCATGCCAGACAGACCCACGGCAAAGGCATTATTATTGACAGAAGAGGTCTTCTATTTAGTGCCGATATTTTGCATTGTTCCCAGAAGCAGCAATCTCTGGTTTTATATGTTAAAAAAATATATATAGAAAGGTTATATGGCAAACTATGTGGCTTAATACTATGTGTGACAAATAGTTTCTATTTTTCTAATTATGTTTTAAGCCTATAATTTACATACATATGCCATGGAGAAAACAAATAGCCATAAAGACCTGGATTATGAACGAAATACGATGCAAACAAAGTGTCACTGACTGTATCTGAGAATATACTTGTACTACGAAGCTGGCTGAACTTATCCCAGATCATTTTCTCTTACCCAGATTGACTAAAGCACATCGAAACAGTTTCACAACTTGCTGTCAACCCAAGAGCGTTAAACGAGCAGGGGGGCGGGGTTAGCACAAGCCGTTCCAGTCAGAACAATGGAGGATGAAAGAGTAGCGCACGAGAAACTGTCATACAATCATAATCTCAATTGTACACGAGGAGATAAGGGATAAAACATAAGCTGAAGGAAACGCGGGCGCTGTGTTCATGTGGAGTTGACTCTTAGCGAAGAATCCCAGCCTCGAGAGTTGCACAGAGAAAGTTCATTTGACTATCATTCATCGTAAAATAAACTAAATCATGTGTTAAAGTAATGAAACGGCTCGGATGTTATAGTGTATACATTTTACTGTTCAATTCAGTACATATTTGAATAGCGTATTTAATGTAACGCAGTCTGATAAAAGATAATGGGAATATTCCATCGACGAATCACCTGCATAATCTAAATGTAGCGTTTTTAAATATCATTCATCTTCTTTATAAATCCGTGCGCATTGATATAAAAAAGTTTGCACACTGTTGCTCCTGCATTTCCTCAGTTTTCCGCTCTCTCTTTCCGCTCTCTCTCTCCTTTCGTTTGGTTGGATTCTCATCTCCAACTGGTCCGACAGAAAGTGAACCGTCTTCATGGTGCCGCCTGCAAGACATTTTCCACACCGGCCTTCCAATGTGGCGTCCATATTTAAGTTGACGCCGTTTTGATGTATTGAAACACCTTTAAAGAAATCGATTTACGTCCGATCTTTCATCATAAACCACTGCTCCTTGAAAAACCGTCTGAGAATAATTTACACAGGACTCGAGCTCATCTGGCAACCTTCACACTAGACTGTGAGCTTCGCAACCGAAAGGGAGACCAGACAAGTAGGGAGATAAAATAAGAAAAATTACAGATGAAAAGTATGCAGTTGGTGGAGAATCTCTGTATTTTGGAGATGCCGAGCTTTATCAAGTCCCGGGCGGTTGATATAATACAGGACTGCGTTTTCAACTTATCTGCAGCTTAGGCCGTCTTCATTTTCCAGCACTCATGTGGATCTAGTGTCCTCTCTCTCTCTTTTTCTCTCTCTGTCGCCTGTTCTCCCAAAAGAACCCAAATTGCAGCCATATGTTTCAATGAGGACCCCTTCTATTTTAACAACCACCTTGAGAAACAAGATTATCTGCAATTGGCTTTGAAAATCCAGGCAAAACAATAAGCGACAGAGAGTTTGGGGAAAAGGTGAAAGGACAAAAAGAGAGATTAAAAGACAAGACAGCTGAGGTTAAGATGAGTTAGTATATGTTAGTGCGGGCCTGACTTCACCCCCCTGCAGAGGCCGTACATCCAGCCAAGATTGATTGCCGTCCAAGGATAATCTGTCCCAGACATTTAAAAGAATTTCCTCTCACAATTTTCTGTGCCCTCTCTCTTCCTTTAGCTCACTGCTGTGGATTTCACTCCGTGTGAAGGCGGCATTTAGTAATGCAGTTCAGTGGTCATTTGTAACGTTTATTAAAGGCGCAGTACGTAACTTTCTGGAAGTGGAATATCACCTACACTCCTATAGAAAGTTAAAACCATACTTGAGAACAATCTCCATGCATATACTGTATACGCTGTACGGCATAATGTGGAATTTTAAAGGCAAAGGAATAATATTACCATGAAAACAAGAAGGAGAGGCAAGCCCGCTCACAGTAAGACATTTTTAGTGCAATAAAACCACCCAAAATGTGCCTTCAGCTAATTTTGCTAAAATATTTGAAAGCTTTTGAAGATTGAAGCGTTTGCAATTGTTGTTGTTAGTCAAAATAATGAAGGGGAGCAGAAAAGAGTCAGGCTCTATTTCTTTGTATCTTTTGATTCTCCCAAATATACAGATGCTTTTTTTTTTTCTAATCTAGAAATATGCCTCTAAATGTCTTGATTGTTGTTCCAGTATTGCATAAAAAGGGAGTAGACAATAACACGTAACAGTAAAAGTACAGAATACTTCACTACACAATTACTTTGGGCAGTTTTCTGTTGTATAAAGATATTGATATATTCTTTTTTTTTGCATAACTTCAAAAACCCTTTCAGTATTGTATATGTTGCCCATCTTCAAAAACAATAAAATAACCCTAAACTTTGGACTGCCATCCTTGACCCTAAAATATAACTACGCAAATGTGTCATTATAGCAAGGTGCAATATCTTTCATTCATTCATTTGGTCAATAGTCAAAACACTATATAATCGAGGAAGACAGTTTGAAATATGACAGAAATACCCACAAATAAGGACTGGTACCCTTACTCTTCACCCTTTTACACTTTGTCTGATGTGAAGATTTATTTGACAGGTCGTGCTACCTTCCTGTCTTTCTGTTGACCCTTAAGAAAAAGAAAAACACTTTTACACTTTGTTTCTACGCCGATAGTCCTCACCAAGCTCTTCCACACGACCAATGCAAATGTTAAGAAAATATATGACGGGCAGCGTAGCCGACGACTTCCACCTGGCTTTACGAGGCACAATGAATAAAACACATGATAGACACAGAGGCACCATCATCACAGCCGCCGCTCCACAGTGACCCTAGTGGAAAACTGAAAGAGTTGTATTCACATTAGGCTTTACCACGGCAACTAAAAGGGTAGTGAAATATAATAAAATGTTCTTTTAACTTAATAGTAATTATAACGTAAGCTTGACTGACTTCATTCTTCTTGCAATAGCAGGCTACAAAAGTGTGTAAAGTTCGAGATGGTGCACTAGTAACTTTTCTGCTTGTCTGCATGGAGATGGAATGTTCCACAATATGGTATTAAACTTACGTATGTCCATGGAGTCAACCAGGCGCAGACCAAGTTACAGGTCAGTTCTGGGAAGTGGCAAGCCCGCTCAAAGTAAGACTTCATGTTTTTCAAGATATTTTTTGACTCAGAAAAATGCCTGTAATTTGATAAATACAAGATATATCAGTTTAATGCCATACTGTGGAACATTAGGGTTGGTATACTACAATTTCCAACACAATTTTGATACTAAGGATTAAGACAGGCTCTTTTTAGGTCAAGGCCAAGGTTTTAGACAATAAACTGATATTTTAATCACAAATTAAATGCTCTTATTTAATTAAACTCACACTAGCCAAATTTTTGTCTTGCTAATGTGATTTTTTTTTTTTTTTACAATAGATACTTAGCGTTGATACTCGTTTTAGTATCGATTGGTATCTGATTTTCAATACTTCTGACAACCAAACACTGCTCCATGGAGAAAAAATATATTTGTGCTTTAGGCATACTTTTTTAGCTATCTTGCAAACAAAAAAAGAACACTACTTAACATGTGACAAAAAGTAAGTGTTGCTTCAAGCACTGACCTTTTCTCACAGACACTATTTGAAAACCATTATTGACGCTAACAATTTTATTGCACATGTTGGCACGACAAAAACTGGTCCGACCTGCCTGGCACTGACTCACAAAGTAGGCAATAAACTCCAAACAAAAGCCTCCATCTTGGTACCCCATACTTACAGCAGCACAAATTATCTCAATGACGGTATACTTCCCTTGAACTTCTCATGAACTTGCCAAGGGCTTGTCAGATGTATCCGCAGAGTTAGCTTTTGACCTCAGCATGGAAACAACCCTCCCCAGAAATGTGCGCGGAAAATTTGTGGGGTATACAAGGCAAGCTAGGCATCAAGGAGTCATGGCGATTTGGCTGCCGAAAGAGAGACACAACACATATTGTTACTATTAAGTGTGCAATTTGTTGTGCTGCGATTGCTTTGTGTGTGTGTGTGTGTGTGTGTGTGTGTGTGTGTGTGTGCGATGGGTGCCTTAAGAAAAGAAAGCACACGTTCTGAAAAGTTTTGAGCTATCAATCAATCAAAAATAATTACAATAATAATGACATGGCTGATATGCTCTAAACCTTGGAAATCACTCCCCACATTTTCCCCATAGTTTTTAGTTCATAAATCATCAGCAGACTAGTTTTCTGCCGTCAAATAGCAATCATATTAACTGTGTGTGTGCTTGAATTAGTACTGTATTACAATATTATTATTTGGTCAAAGCTAAGTGATGCAAAGTAATGTGACATCATCTTAAGTTCTAATACATGAAATCCCAAAGCAAAGGTACTCACAGCTTTGTTTAAAGGCCAATAACAAAACAGATAATGCATAAAACAATCACGTTATTCAAAATTGTTAGGGGGGAAATTAACTGTTGACACTGTGAATTGGTGAAAATGTATTGTTTAACCTTGCATCCTGGATCTGTGGGCGCAGCTTTAGAGTAATAGTAATAGTTGAAATAGAAGTGGTAGCAGTGATAGAATTTGCAATACTAGTATCAATAATGAGTGTAACCACCAAAACTTCAAAAACTTGATGTTGAAGTAATAGCTGTGATGTGACGACTTGTTGTATTAGTGCAAGAATGAATAGTAACTGTAATAATATGTCGGCGTGGCCACAGCAGCAGCTAATTGCAACAGCAGAAGCAATTTCACTGTTTCAAAATGTTTGCACTCTTTCCAGCTCTGCAAAAAATTATTGATGGTGTACCATGTGTAATTTGTCACTCTGTCAGCCTTCCATATTCATTCTACGAGTAAATTAGTACAAGCCAAATTGTTTCTATCATATTTCATCAACGGTGAAGCATTTGCAGGCAGCTTTACTCCTAGATAATCTTTTATTTGGCACCTGCTCTTTAAGAGATTTACACACACACATCTAAAAGCTCACAGGGGTCACTTGAGTTGACAAACCAGAGTGGATTTTTATAACTTTCCCAATAAAGACTATGAGGAGATCTCCTTTAGGAATGTTAATGCGGACATATGCTTCCTATTGTGAGCCTTTTAGTGTTGATTCATAAAGTGCTGATTGATGGTTTTATCCACTTGGTGTGCCAGGTGCCTGTAACAAATACTTAAAGTGTCGGTGTCAGTGCTTACAGGATGTGAGTTGGCACGAATTGGTGGTGGTTGGAACGAAGTTGTGTCTAAAGTAGCTGTAAACTAAGCTGCAGACAGTGGAAGATAATGCTCTGGTTTGGAGCCTGTAAAAACAACATGTTCTGACAGGTAGTTGAATCTTCTGCAACAAATAGTGGCCACAGTCTTATCCGTGTCCATGGTAAAACATATTTTAGCTGTGGCGTACGGTGACTTTTTCTTTCAGGCAAGCAGAAAGTCAAGTTTTCACATACTGCAATTTAAAACTCAGTTTCGATACTAAGGGATATACTTGATTCTCTCGATTTAAAATGTTCTTTTTACATGAACAATGGCGAGTGTTATGAAGTATTTTAAAAATGAATGAAATTGGCTTACACGGACAAAATTAGCAAACTCACCTCAACAATGCATCAATTAACCCCAAGTATTGAAATCATTTGAACGAGCAATATATTACAGCTTTAGGACACAAAACAACATTTATGATGAGATACTCACAATAACAGCGTACTGTTCGGACAGATGCACTTATAATCTTGCCTCGTTTGCCACAAACGTAACCTTAAAAACATCTATGTGTTACAACAGCCGTGATAAAACTCACCTGTCACTCCCAGATGCAAATCAAACCACGTCTTTCCGGAAGAAACGTCTTGTATTTCCCTGAAGTGGAGTTGGTCCAAAACAGCCACCAATTCACTCTTCATATGTCCCGTTTTACTTGGTCGCTGTTGTCGCTTCATAAAATCATGTTGTGTCAGACTAACGCTCCCGTCATTAAGTGAGCTGTAAAACAGCTGCAGTACATCCAGAACGCTGCTGCTCGAGTCCTGACTAGAACCAGGAAGTACCATCACATAAGTCCTGTGCTTAGGTCCCTGCACTGGCTCCATGTGGCTCAGAGAATAGACTTTAAATGTCTCTCCATGGCTTTCACCAAAGTACATCTCAGACATGTTAGTGCCATATAAACATCTCAGCCTCCTGCAGGTGCCCAGTCAGGACATAACATAGGGAGTCAGCTTTTCAGTTTTTGGCTCTAACTTCTGGAACAGTCTCCCTGAGGTCATGAGGCCGGCCCCTGCGCTGGCAGTGTTTAAGTCCAGGCCAAAAACAGTGTGTTTGATTGAAGAAAAGAAGGGTTTACTTTTCTGAACACATTTTAATGAAACTATTTATGCTTTTATTTTTGTCTTGTGATTTTAATGTGTTTTTAAGATTGTAAAGCACATTGAGCTACATTTGTATGAACTGTGCTCTACAAATACATTTTATTTATTGATTGATTGATTAAAAACCAGACATTGGCAGGGGTTCATTTCTGTGCATGGAGCCAAGTATGAACTAACCATTTTATGATATATTTGTTCTCCCTGCACAAAATAGGCTTGGTTTACACAAGGCAACATGAGGGAATCATTCTTACTTTACAAACACTCAGTTGGTACGTAGTAGAAATGTGTACCATTTATATAAAGTGCTTAGAATGTCTTTTAGTGTTGCTAGAGAAACAAATCTTAAAAGAAAAGGCATTAGGACATTATCACACGCAAATTTAGTCCCATTTCAGTAAATCCTGTCATATACAGTTTGGTCAGAGACATTGGTCAGGCTCTTTATGAAGAGTTAATCCAGGCTGATGGTGATGCCCCGTGACACTAATAACCAACCACCCACTGAGACTTCAAACCCTCTACTTAAATTCAAAATATTCTTGATCTAGCAATTCTCTGTATAAATTAAGTGTAGATTTAGCTTGTTTCATAAAGGCCAGAGTAGTTTTCTTTTTACTTCAGTAGATTTTTCTCCATATCTTTTTTGTATTGTTATTTTCCTTAAAACATGACCTTAAGTATCTATTCTTTAGCTTCTCATGTTTTAGACCTTAAGACAATTGGTCTGCAAAAAGCAAGCCGGAATTGAGTTAGAGCTCCATCTTCTGGCTGCAGAGTGAATTACATAGATGGAGATAAACCTAGCTTGCCTCCGACATGCTAAAGCAGGCACCCAGTTGTAATGATTACAACTTGACGGAAGAAATGAAATTATTCATGGACAAAATCTCGAAGCGCTACCTATGATGTCATAAATGTGGAAAAATTCAGAATGGACTGCTCTTTGATGCTCAGAAGGGAGAGGATTAATGAAACAAGCGTCCAGGTATGTTTTTGATGAGGGAACAATAACATGTTTGAAAGTTCCAAAAAGTCAAACAATGCCAACATAATTCAACTTTTGATTTGAATCCACTCAAGCAGACTTTTTTGCAGTGTAAAAAGTTTCTATTGAGCTTGACCAAAATACAGACGGAAATAAAAGGCATACTCAAGGGGATGTGCGCCAGCAAGTAAGATCATTTTATTAACTTGACTGTGAAATTAGAGATTTGCAGATACTCAAAAAGCATTGGCCAGCTCTGTATGGGTGGAGGTGTGCAATCAGTGAAGTCTCGATGGGCCGATGCTGGTCAAAATGATGGAAATTATGGCGTTCAATCAAAAATATGCTTAAATTATGATTAAGTTAGAAAATATTCATAATAGGTTTGTTTTCACTCCACACCTAAGGGCCAAAGACTGTCAAGGAGCGTACGTTATTGTAGTTTTACCCACATTGGGCAGGAGTTTTGCTTTCAGATCTTGTCTTTTGTTTCAGCAGATCTGTATCTAATCAGCGATGTCCTCCTCAGGGGTGCTCCGACTGTACTTCCCAGATGAAACCATAATCTCCCTGGTAAAACCTCAAGCCAGAGACAATAAACATCACAAACACACGCTTGTTTACGTGCCAAGCGGTGCTGAACATGTGGTGTCATAAAAGCCAGTGAGAGGCATGCGGTGAAATGGATTGGTTACAGATTTGGTTCTGAGTTTATTCCTCGCTAAAATGCCCCCTCATGAGAAGTTTTTTATTATTAGAGTCACGAGAACTGGGTTAGTCAGAATTCACTGTGGAAACCTATGCATTATTGCAAACCCTGGAGGGGCGCTGTAAAAGCAAAAAAAGGAGGGGTTAATAGCTGAGGGTCGCAATGGGACCAAATGTGCACACTTACAATTAAGTTGAGGAGCAAAGAGTTCAGACTGCAGTTTTTCAAGAAGCTGCTCACCCACTCACTTCCATCGAAAAAGTTACATAGTGCAAACAAAAAAAAAATTTGTTGCAATAAAACCAACCATCTGTTTCATCCCCTCTACACTGGATAAGCAAAATTGGTCCAGTACAATGGCAAAGTAGGTTGCTCTTTCGCACTACAGAAGAAATTATCCTGGGTGCGATTCCAAAACCAAAATGGGCCTGGCTGTCTGATCTTTCAATATTCGCTCCACTGTCTACAAGTGAGCAGTTTTCTCAATGGCATTGCATTGTTGCTATGTCTATTTGTACGACACCCCTTACCTGATTAATGTGACGCTTATTGAGCTTGACATATGTACAGTATGGTCCATTAACTGTCCTGTCCTTCTATAGGTCAGCTATCAATACATATGTGGCATGTCAGGGTGTGTTTTACAAGATAAGTTAACTTCAGCTGTTAAAACCAAATTGAAGAACCAGCAACACCACCTGGACAATAATGGGCCCAGGACCATATTAAAAACATGAACCGAAAGGCGTGCAAGAAAAGGTCTCCGTGGATTTTCCCATTCATCGTTGTCCATAAGTACAATTATATTTATGTCGAGCAATGTCCTTCAATTCATCCTTAAAATTACCACAAGAAGAGTCAACAAGAAGGGTCAAAAAAAAGGAAAGGTGGCGGAGTACGCTTGTCCAATCCCTAAAAGTTCAATTTAAGCTTTAGTTTTAAAGAGGAGCAGATAAAATAGGCCTAAAAATGCAGCTTTCCTTTCACCTACCACTGAGAAACTTATGCCACCCTTGACGGGCACCAAACGTGGCTGGTTCAGCTACACAAAGGCTATTTTTGTCCTGATGTGGACTTTATTTGGTTCAAGTCCTTGTTTAGACCTGATCTAGTCCAGTATTAGTTTTGGCTTTAGTTCTTGCTTAGTCCCAATTTGGATGCGCTGAAGTTGCAAGAGTGAATGCGCCCTTACCGTTTGGTCCGGTTTTATTAATCTTTTTGGAGCAGATATGTAGCTATATGTTTCCTTACCAACACACCTGGTACTTCAACTGCCGCCTTCAGAACATCACTGCTGCTTATCTCCATCTGTAATGCCCGTTATCTCCACACGGGCCAGTCCTGACACAGGCTGAGGCGCGTGTTGGGCCTCTTCATGCTGTCGGCCCCACTCAGCTCCACTCTCCCACGCTCCAGCTGAGGTGTGGGAATGTGCCATCTGATATCATACACTGCACTGGGACCTGTGAGGACAAGGTAGACCCAAATCCCCCTGGAGAGAGCACACATAACCAACCGGTCTGGTACGACGAGTAAGATATCTGTATTTTTTCTAGTATTGTTCACACACAATAATCAGGCTTAACATTTTTGACATTGGCAGGTGCAGAAAAACACAATGTATATCCTGACAGTTACATTTTACACCACTTCAAATTGGATTAAATTCATCTAGCATTTATTTCACTATACCTATTTTTATTGCTCAAAACTGAAAAACATTCTTACTGTGATTGGGGTTGCCTCTCTGTAGATCTGACCGGTAACTTGACCTGATGGCGCCACCTGCTTGTCTCCATGAAGATTGCTAAGGGTAAAAGTAGTAGTAATAGTTTCTTTTTCTTCCGTTATTAGCTTAAAAAGAGCATTTCCCGTCGGGAGTTGCCAGTCCCTATTGGTTTTTTTTATGTCTGCACATGTTTTTACCCAAACTGCAAATTTTTTTTCCCCACAAAAATGGCCATATCAAAAGTGGTCAAAAGAATGGAACGGGGATGAACTGTTGATAGGGGATATGCGAGGATGATGGACAGTAACTAAGTGGAAGTTTCTCTTCCTTTTTATATTGTTAGAAAATGCAAGTTAACGGTGATTTTTACTGTCTTAAACATTTTACAAACTTACCTAATGTTAAGTCAAGGTTAAGGTACACTTTCTTGTCCCTGTTGGGAAATATTTCTTTTGCATTTGACCCATCCTTAAATGGACTACCTAATGATTTAACGCACCAAATTTAAAAGTGCTTTTCACAACTTTCAGAGGCCAGAGTTTTTCTGTCATGCTAAAGCTAACAAACATTAGCATGCTAACAACGTACTTCCTGCTTTATATGTTTATAATTAGATGCAGTAAGACTATTTCTTGCTAAGAAATACGTATACAATATATATATTTACTTGGGGATAAACAGATTGTACATTAAAAATAGTATCATATGAAAAAATCTCAAGCCATTTCTTTCACCCACTCTTAAGCATTTATTTGGATGGCTGATTTTAGATTGTGTTGTATTGTTTCGTTGTAGATTCTTTGAGTAAAATTCTCTTCACATATTTTCAAATTTGTGTGTCAGAACTGTTTTTTTGTCACATATTTGGCAGTTGATAATGTTATGTCTCCTCTGTATATTGCAGCGTAGTAACCAATTTAGCTGAAACAATAGATCCCCTCTTGCCCTAAGAACTTGGACTATGCAGCCATTTAAATTCTTCAGGAAGCACTAACAGCTGCTCGAGCCTTGTAACCCACCTAATATTTCCACTCATGATACGTCTCCTGGCCTTCAACCCAATTCAACACCATGCTTTTATTTCAGTCACACACCCTTTCTATTGAACCCACACTCATGTCCATGTGTCGGCGTATTCTGGCACTTTGTTTTAGCCAAGCGATTATGACTGAGGACGCAAATGTTCTGCAGGTGTTTTCTTTTCATTTAGGCAGCTCATCTAAGCCAAGACAGCTAGTCACAACATAGGTTTCTCTTTTTTTTTGTTTTTGTGAGATTTTATCATGCTAAAACTGTAGGCGAGAATGTCCGATGTTTGACCTAAAGAGATTACTGAAAACAAAGCAAATAGAAATAAAAGGGTAATCAACAGGTTTTGGCTTTTACTCCTTTGGCCAGTTGAATGTCATGCATACATTGAACAGAAAGTTTTTGTAATTCCAGGTTTTTGTACATAGTAATTTATCATTATTAGATGTGACAATGTAAAGAAATAAGACATTAACACAATAACAACAAAACAACCATGTGAATGTGCCCAAAATTACTATATCTACCCCACAAGGATGAATTCAGAAGAGGGCCCAACGTGGACGAAAACTGAAAGTCAAAGGTAACTGCACAAACTATTATATTTAGGGTATAAAGTGGGAATCTTAGGTCCGTATCTATAGTGAATAGAATCCGTTGGAAATCATCTCCGTAAACAACTTATACAACAAAAAATCATTGTTGATATGGTACACCTAACTCAGTCCCTAACAAAGAGCCACTGTTTCTCACAAATCTATATTATTTTTTTACTGTCCATTTCAAGAACCAAGGAGTAATAATTTCGACTCAATATGTCTGGCCATTACATCCTGTCAAACATGTCATAAAATGTAATTTACTATTGATTAAATCAATTTACTTTATGACCGTCATAAACAGGAGCAGAGAAAACTATGGATCTATTGAGTTTTTATGACTCATTGTCACAATTACATGGACACAGCACGCCTGAGTCATCAAAGTCTGCACAGTGTTAACTTCCTGCGGACAGTTTTCTGCAGCCTCCCTCTTACAATATGTGCCTCTCCTGAATCACGTCAAACTGGTGGAACAATGCTTAATAGTTTGGTTTCACGTAACATCATTAAATGCTCAGGAGCCTATTTACGAATCAAATTTAAATATATTATATCATTTGAATAGTAAAAAGTCCCAAGAATATCACTAGAAAGCTGAACCCCAAGCATAATAAAAAACTGACATGGAGAGCAGGTCCTTGCCTTTCAAGTTTTGGCCTGTTTTGTGATAGTTCTGTAGTCATGGGCCAATTCAAATTAAACAAAAACTGAATCTCAGCTCAACGTCAACCTCTGTCAGCACAAATGAACTAAGGTCTACAGTACTAAAATGTGGTGGCATTATTCAAACATGAAGGCATCAATGTTTTGGAGTATGGGAAGAAGCAGAGAGTCGCCTCCCGCCTCAGGACACCGACACAGGGCCCAGAGAGAGATGAGGCAGACACCAAACCTCCACCAGGGGCCCAAAAGCCAGGCTCCAGCAGCCACAGCCAACCAGCGCTCCTGGCACAGAGGGCTCCTAAGAGGAAACGCTGGAGATCCTTAAATGATTGTCACCTTCACGGCAGTGCAAACAACGCGCTGTAGTCTCTGTTTGTCCCTGGCTGTGGCTCCAGCGTACCACACGGTGATGACAGAGGTGAGGATGGACTCAATGATGGCAGAGTAAAACCATCATCTGCACTGGCAGCTTGGCTTTCCTCAGCTGCCGCAGGAAGTACATCCTCTGCTGGGCATTCTTGATGAGGGAGCTGATGGTGGGCTCCACGGGTCCTGGGTGATGGATCTATTTCCATGGAGACATTCAGGTGCCACTTCCAGGCCAACTTACTGGTCAAATCTGTGGAGTGGCAAACTCACTTACAGTAATGTCATGTTTTCCAGGGTATTTTTGAGTAATAAAACTGACTGTAATTAAATAAACAAATAAAGATAATACCATACTGTGGAACATTTCAGGTAATTTAACATTGTAGATCAATAACACAGGGTTGAAATGCAAAGGGTTGAAGCTACCTTAAACACTTAAGCGACGTGATGGGGTATTTGCTTAAACTCTGGTCATGTGTCCGAACCGTGTAATCATTGGCTGTGCGTATGTTTCCTGACATGGTCATAAAGAGGGCACACTCCATGAGAAGCTTATGAAGGCTTTTGCTGGTATTTCTTTACACTTTGGGTTGGTACTATGGGACCCTCAGCACAGTTAATCCCAAAAGAAGTCATCACATTAAAACCCCTAGAATTAAGGCGAATTAAAGGGCCAGCAGTTATGTAATTACCAATAAGCCTTTGTGTTTTTGTTTGCTCGCTTATCGCCGCTAACGTTTTAGATAATGTTTCTGTAAGGGTCATTTCTAAATATACCCAAGTAGGGTAATTTCCCCTGCTCTGGCTCTGCTCTGTGGATCCCAAGGGTGCTCCAGGAATAAGGCGAGTACGATAACCCAGATGTGACAGAGGTGAGGGCACTGGGAGTACAGAAGACATGTTTACATTGAATCACATCATACGTGCTTACACAGAGCTGGAGATTGAGCATTGTGAAGCTACATATGTTCCCATGATCCAGATTAGTCGCACAGGCCATTCTATTTGACAAAAATAAAGGTTGACAGTTGTAGATGTGAGTAAAAAGCATTGCTGAATCACCAATCAGGTTCAGCATACTGGATAGCATCATTTAGAATTCATAACAGCAGAAATACATTCAAACCCCTACTTTGATTAAAGGTGCACTATGTGACTTAACTGGCGGGGAGTTTTCTCATGGAGATGTTATTGCATTGCCTGGAATGTTCCACAATTTGCATAAAAGTATTTATTCAATTAGGTATTTTTTATAACCAAACAAACCTGTAAAAACATTATTGCTTGAGCGGGTTCACCTCTTCACAGATCTGACCTGGCCTGCATCGCCTGCATCACCTGCTAATCTTCATGGAGATAAAGATGTTTAAAATGCCTTATCACAGAACATTCCTGGCAAGGCAATAATTATTAAGTTATATGGTGCACCTTTGAGATTTTTGAGACTTCTTAAAGTAGACATCTTATTCTTTTTTCAGGAACTTAGTATTGAACGATAACATAGATGATCATTTTACATTTTGTTTATTGTACACTGCAATATTGAACCAGCTCAATGAAAACAGGTCCATTAACTTCCTGTTCAAAACTGCACAACTGATAAGCCGCACCTCTTCATATTGACGTTTCATCGTAGCAAGCAGCAGGCTGTTTTTGTTTTAGAAAAGTGGCCACATGACCTTTTAGAACCCTACGTGTATCGCTCAGAGTCTTCATTTTTCAAATAATCACAGCTAAGTACAGGGATGGGGATAGGGGGTAGGTGAAAACAGACATTTTCTGAGCACTCGAGTTTTAGTTGCAGGACAATACAGGATTACTCAACCATGCAGGAATCAATCAGAATACAACTTTGAGTAAACTAAGGCTGAGGAAACACATAGCTAGAAGCTCATTAAAGTTAATTTTGCATAATATGTCCACTCTAATCTCTAATCCAAGAAACATACAGTATATGTACATGTCCATTGAGTCCAAAACCTTCTTGATTTTGTGTTATGGAAACACCCTCGGGAAGGTCAGACATTGTGTGAACACGCAGCAGATTATACAGAGAAGAAAAATGTACCACCAAACACATAAGACTGGCCCCAGGTGTTATGGAAATAAGGCTCACTAATGTAATCAGAATGTAAAGTAATGTATTGTAATGAGGTTACATTCTGTATTTTCTAATGACAGTGACAGTGTCTATGGTGGCGGTGTTGTCTGATATTCAAAAGGTTAGTGGTGAATTCCAGCTCTGTGTATGCTATAGTTGCGTCCTTGAGCAAGACACTTCGCCAACGCCTTGCCTATAAATATGATGTGAGAGTGAATGATTAAAAACAATTGCAATATAAAGCAAATATCCAGAAATCCCTCCATATAAAAAGCTATATCGTTGTTATTATTCACAGCTTTTACACACTTTTATTATGCTGTTTTTGTGTGTGTGTTGTTTTACAGTTAAGTCTCACTTCTAAAATGTTTGTTGCAGATCACAGGCACATTTCTTTGTAAGACATCATTAAAACAAAGGTCAGATGTCTTCTTTAATAAAGTCTACTCTTTTCATCTGCTCTTCGCTTTATTCAGAGGGGAAACAATCAAGCATTACAAACGGATCAGAAAAAACCTCCAGCCGAGCACCTAATCTGGACCCGAGCGCCATGCTTTTGCTAAAATAAATACTACATGGGTTCAAATGCATTGTTGTAACAGTTCATTTGCATTCAATCTCAAACAAAGACGATGGGACCTTTGTCTTACAGTACATAATACTTTCAGGCTCAACCATGAACAATGAGAAGTTTCTATGCTCAGATACCGCATAAACTGTTCATATTTAGTTTAAAGGGGACATATCGGGCTAATAAAATTTGAATGAGTCCACTTCATCCATAGATTTTTATTGGACAAAGTAACTTCAAAGGCCGTTTTATTAAAATGCATTTTCATCCTGTAGGGACATAACAATCAGCCCATAAAGTAGCACCCGCATTCACCAAACTTTACAATCTTGTACAGAACGTACAGAAGAATTTGTTGAAATTTAGATCAAGTCAGATCAAGGTCAAAGTTTTTTTTTTACTAATATGTGAACAAAATTAACCAAGAAATTTAAACCTGGTTCTGTCCATATTTCCGATTCACATGTCCCAAATATGTTTGGCAGTTTTACACATAAAATGTCATTTCTATATGAAAACATTACGATGATCAAAAACTTGTAATACATCTGTTTCTGGAGTAAACTCCAGAAACCATTTAAAATTACATGATGATGATGATGTCTTGTGTTTATTACTCTCACTTGTGTAGCCCCGAGCAAGCAATCAAACATTGATTTTCATTTTTTTTATTTAATGAATGTAAAGTTACAGTTGACCTCCATTCTGACTCTGCCCGTCACCACGCATTTGTATTTGTTCATATTGGTGAGCTGGTCAAATGTCCTCAGATGTCAGTGGATTTGGATTAGTTGAATGAAATTGTTCCATCTCTTTCTACTGAAACTGGGACATTGATCAAACCTTGAAGGGGTTCTTTTAGGTGGAGGCTACCAAACCTTCTATTCTCCGTGGAAATGTTGACATTTTGCCATCAATGTTCCACAAAATGGCATAACACAGAAGTCTGCATGGAGACAAGCAGGTGACCCCACTAAATCAAGTCTTTTTTGGGCAACAAAACAGCCTGTAATTGAAAACATTTAACGCTGTGTCGCTTGTTGGCCGAGTGGATGGCACATGTGCGCTCCATGTGAGCACCCCGCAGCGCCGAGAGTTCGAATCCGACTCAATAGTTTGCTCTAATGTCCTTCCCAACTCTCATCCCCATTTCACACTCTACTCTCCTGTCTGAAACTCCTATAAATAAAATAAACCATTTCATTTTCACGAGACAAATAGATGACAGACCTTCCACACGCACAAATTGCACATTGCAGCTTTAAATACTTCCTACAACAGGTGTGTGAATGTCCCGGTTAAACACTTGTCCTGTTGTTTTGACAAGTAGACGATGTTGACATACGCGATGCTTTGGGACTAAATTGTGTGCAACGCTCATGTTGAAGTCTCTATAAAGCCTTAAAAGAGATGAGTGAGACATGCAGGTTTTTGTGCTTCGTCAAAAACCATTTCGCCAAAGTGAAGAAGAGGCTATGACGGTTCGTTGAGTCTGTATACGTCCTCAGATCATAACACGAAGCAGATAAGAGGCTCCCACCACCGCAATGCACGCAGGGAAACTGGTGGAGGTGTTTTGGAGCTGCCACGGTGAAAGATAGGGTTCTTATCGTCGCGTTCATCTCCTTAAACAGCTATAGAGTCTAAATCGGCGTTTCAGTGTGTGTGGTCGCACTCCCAAACCACAAATCACCACATCTGGTCCCATTTGTTTTCATCAACATCATCACATTTTCACTTTTATTTCACAAATGATGAACAGTTTTCTAAATACAACCTCCCTCAGTCTGACCCTGTGTCCTTTCAGTTTGGCAGAAACGCATTCATCTGCACTGCAACTAATGAATTTACTTCAGATGCACCATTCTTCCCCTTAAACTACGGTTGCGTTGTAGCCGCTATAGCCTCATGTTGCCTACTTAATTGAATTACATGTTAAACGAAGCATAATATGTACTTCCTGTTCCTGCTCTGAATGACTGTCACAAAGCTGATGTGGGTCACGCTTACTCTGTAACAGATCAAATGTAGTACATAGGGTGAAATAAATAGATAAAGGTAAATTATAATTTTAGCATACGTTTCAGGAATGTCCTTTTAAAAATAATTAACCTGTTTTTGCTGACACCTTGTGGTCTTTTTACTTTGCATGATACATTTAAGTGTATATTGAGTAAGGTTATACTCAAAAGTAAATTAAGTTGTAATAATAATTAGACACTTTCTATGAAAATGCTTTTGTCTCTGATTGTGTTTATAACCATATGATATCAAAAGTCACATTAAACCCTCGATGGTTATATTAAAAAAGTATGTCCGACTGACCCCCTGCTGTTAAGTCTTCTGCGTTTGATGTTCTTTGTTAATGATATACAGAAACTGTTTTTATTAAGGACACAATGAACAATGCCTTTGTATTTTACTTGGGAGTTTTTCCTTTTGTCTTAGAAAAGACCAGGGAATGGAGGTTGGAGTAGCTCAGTGGCTCATCTTCTGATCCTAAGATCGGTGGATCAACAGAAACATCCTTGGTAGAGGAGAGTCTGTGTACACTGGCGTATGAATAGGCGAGTGCCTTGAAGGTAGAAAAGCGCTATATAAATGAGACCATTTACCATTTTTAGAACAGCATATTTTAGTTGGACCCTCTTGATAATCATTTGAAAAGAATAACACAGCCCCCAAAATCTGATCGGGCAAATGATGATTTCTTCATTATAAAAAATTACCAATAGTCATTCGAATTTAATAACTAATAAACTTTAATAAGTTTTAAAGGGGGACATATTATGCATATCAACTCTAATGACTTTTTAACCTTGTTACACTGGTGTTTCCTCATTATTAGTTTACTCACGGTTGTATTTAGATTGATATCTGCATGTTTGACTTAATCCTATATTGTCCTGCAATTGAGGCTCGAGTGTTCAGGAAATTCCTATTTTCATCTACCCCATATCCCCACCGACATCCCTGTACTTATTACTGTAGTTGTGATTGTTATATGGTTCTAAAATGTAACATAGCCACTTTTCAAATATAAAAACACACATGACAATTGGCTGCTTGTTACAGTAAAATGTCATTATGAATGAGTTCTGCAGTTTTGAACAGGAAGTCAGTGGACCTGTTTCTATCATTAAGCCATTTTAGTGCAATTAGCACAAACCGCTTGGTGAATTCATTATCTAGGTGTTCCAATGTAACCTGAGAGAAAACAGACTGTTATGTGTCTGAAGGTGCAAAGTTTAGTTTCAACTGGCCAATCCATAAACCCCCAAAAGATGTATTATTTTTTCACTTTTACCACCGCAGAACTACATGAAAGTATAGCAGTTTCTCAGGGAAAACAAAGACAGGCATAATGCATGGAAAAGCGATGGGAGTTGGGACAAAACGTTGGGAGTGGACAAACACAGAAGATATATGGTCTCTCTGCCTTATGTCTGACTGTTTGTGTGGGTAGAGAGAGTACATGTGCGATAATATATGTGCCATAGCTAAAATTAACCTTCTCTATGTGTATGTTAGCCAAGCGGTAGATGACAAATGCCTCTTTTTACTCCACTCAACATATTAACTAATGGTCTGACGCACGGTTGCATGCGAGATACGGCGCAGATAATGTGGACTATAGTGATATCAGCGGGCCATATGTAAACAATATCCATCATGACTTTGTGAAACACTGAGGAGAGTTTGATGAGTGTACTCGGAGAGGAGAGGGAAAGTGAAGGGGAAAAATCCATGCAGGATATATAAGGGAATCAGGAAATGGCCGTGGTCCCTCGGAGAGCTTCAAAAACCTCCAGTGCAGGACAGGAAGTGGCTGCATCAATCACAAAAGACAGTTCTCTCTCTCCTGTCTCGCTGTCTGTCTGCGGAGGGCACTGGGAACAGCAGCTGCTCCGCTCTGGACCTGGTTTTCATTCGGATTACGTACATGTTCATATATTTTAAAGAGTGCATGACATGTCGAGTATAGATTGAGTCAACAGGGTAATTACAGGCAAAAGAAGCAGACTTGCTGTTGAAATAGTGGCAGATGTGGCCGGGTGTGGAGATGATGGAAATGGTAGATATAATGTTTAATGTGTTTTATTCACAATATTGTTCAAGATACAAGGTACATTTTGTTTGGCAGTGAGTAAACACATTCATTCATTCATTCATTCACATACATCTATACATAAGTCAAATCTCTGTCTTAAAACTTGATAAATCTGGATACAACTTTATGCCACCATCATGACCTGTGGACCTATTGACCAGCTTAAGGGTTGTGTTCAAATGTTCTGAGACCAACTAATGTTTGTTAGGGCCAAGGATTAATAATAATAATATTTAATACATAAAAGTGCATTGTGCAGGCCAAAATAACTGTCGCCCCATTAAAACAAAACATTAAAAACAAGAGTAAAAAAATACAAGCATATGCCATGGAGCATATGAATAAGATAAATACAAATGAAAACACTTCAAAGCATGGATTCTTGCTGGAACAATGATACTTTTGTAGGCCGAAAGGTGCGGTTAGCATAATTAATATGCATGTGAGTCTATTAATGCCTCTTTTCAAGACTCATTTCCATGTCAATGCCAGTCCAGTAAACACAGATACAGCCATAATCATAATCCCTGCTTGGTTTTACAGGATGGTCCTTTCACTTCCGTACTGATGGGAGCAGGTGAAACTCATCCTCAAAAGGATCCATAACCCGAACCTCCTCTTTTAAAATGGACTCTGCCAGTTTCCGAACCTGCCTAGAATAAAGCTGGGACTCCCCAATCAACGTGCTGGCCCATTTTACCTCTTGATTCAAGTTGTTTTTGTTTCTATGAGACTCGTTATCAAGCCACAAACAAGACAGAAGCGGATTTAATAAAACAGCAACACAACAGGAATACCAAGGTTTTGTCAACATGGAAGGATGACCGTTTATTTAAACAAAACAAGCGCTGGTGACCTTTTTTGCACACCGCTTCAGAATTCAACTCAAATATTAATGTATTGTCTACGAGTCACAGAGTCAACATTGCCGCTTTATACACTAAACAATTGAAAATATATATATACCGTCTATTATTTTTGTGTAGGTTGTGTTGAGCTGCAGTCTAATCTCTCTTGTTGCGCTCTCAGTGCTGCAAAAATATCTTCATTCATTTCAGCACACCATATTTACAAATGAAGTCTTCCGTCTCCCTAATTCTCCAGCCCTAACGCTGATTTCTGGTTTCAAAATGTCCTCAAATCTACCCATTGTTTATGCCTTTGTTTCTGCTTCTTTTTACTTTCTCTTTTTGTTTTATATTGAACAATTAAAAACAAAACAAGGAACATTACACAGAGAGAGGACACACAAAAACAGGACATCCAAGTAGACTATAATCGTAAATGTGAAGTCAGGCATGTTTGCAGCGGTGGATAAAGTACTATATATTCTGGGGCAAACTTAAATGGACAGATTGTCAGTCAACAGAAGAGACTGAAACAATAATTTAAATATTCCTGGTCATTTTTATTTAAATATGTGTTTCAGAGCTCGGATTCGAAGTCAAAATGTCACCAGAAATGTGCTTAAAAACATAAAGAAAAATACTTTGTACTTTTCAGTCTAGTTAAAACAATGTAGTGGAGTAGAAAGTACAGCTTCTGCTTATTTTCAGTTTTGTACTACATAAATTTAGCTTTTATTTTTTCATGTCAATTATTTCAGTCCAGCCCTTGACTGTTGGTTCAGATTAGATCAGATGTATCCATTCCATGTTTGTTTCAAGAGCAAAAAATAAAGAATAATGGTTCACTTAGTCATCCTGAGCAATTATCGTCATTATATTAGACAATGGGCATTACTTTACACACAAACTGCAGTGTAAAAGGATCCTATTTATTGCAAAGTCTGCACAAACCGTGGCATCTGTGGCTATATTTTGCACATATTCTCCCAGCTCAGCAGAAGGCCTGTCTCTGTGTATTGTTGGTGACAGCGCTGCGTGTTTAGGCATCAGGCTGAATTCGGGGACGGCGCTGGCAGCACACTTACTGTATGTTTTATCTCAGTCTCTCCATTAAAAATAATGAGCATTCCCGCACCTCTGCGAGCTCACAAGCGCCGCACTCCTCCACTGGTACATGGTGTTCAGTGTTCCAGGGGCTCAGCAGCTTTTCCCCTTGAGCTTAGAAAGACAAACAGGGGAAAAGTAACCTATTACTCATGCTACAAGTAAATATCAACACAAAACCTCAAACTCTTCACTATTTTGTAGCTGTTCATTTGGGGGGGACAACAATTTTCCAACTGGGTTCACCACCTGTTTGTCTCTGTGGAAATGAAATATTCAATACATTTAGAGTAATAATTATTTTTGCACAAAAAAGTGGACAAAATGATCTTTAAAAAATCTGTTTTTAAAGATAATTTTGTCCACTTTTTTTTGCAAAAATAATTATTACTCTAAATTTATTGGTTTATTTTCCTAAAAGTTTGGAATTGTATATGGATTTTAAGCCTTATTTACAGTACGGTTGCTAGGTAACAGTTGTGGAGTTACCTCTACCTCTGTCACATCTGTTGTCCATGTCCAACCAGGATGTAACTGTATAAACGTCTCCAAAATGCGCTCATATCCACACCACGAGGCACCTATGACCTATTACTCAACTCACAACCTAAGACAAACTATCTAAAACACAAATTGTCCGTATCACTCTAAACTTTTCACACTGTGCTGTAGATCTCCATGTCCAGCGCTCACCCAGATCAGTGCAGCCGGTCCACAGCATTACCTCATCCAATGATCGTGCTGCTCTGATACGGGCTGGTCTTTCCGCTCGTCGATAGTTGGGTCAGTGCTTTTTCCAAGCGAGATGATCGCATGTGACCCACTAAACTGCTCCAGAGATGTGCTGCAGCCTCAGGGCGCACAGAATCTGACCCTGTTCAGGACTGCATTTGGGATATGAACCGGTGTAACTTCAAATGTTGGAATGTAATGTTGTAATAGAGTATACAGAAAGTAATGCATAGGATGGTTCTCCTCTGGAAGAAATGAATGCATAAATATTATTTCTGATCATGTTAAAGTGACTTTTGTTTTTTACAGCTTTTATTACAGATCTTATTTTAAAGTTTGTAATACAACACTGCATCTTCCTTCCGCATAATTCACATATGCATTTTGATCAAAATAAATAAAATGCACTTTTAAAAAATATATCTCATGAATATATGTATTTTTTCTAAAAGGAATTATTTTCAACTTCATCACTGTTCTGTTTTTACTTTTTACTTATTTTGATGGTAGTTATTAAATATATTCAAACTACAATTCCTTAATATTTGTCATCCCTTTTTGACCCAACACAAGCCAGTGCAAACAACAGTCATTTTAACGGCCTGGTCCTGAACCATTAAACTATTGAGAAACCTCAATATTCAAGTAATTAAATAGCTGTGCCTTCATGCACTGTTGAATAAACCCAACAAATGTCACAACGATGTGTAATTCCAATAAATCACTGGCTTAAACTTGGTATAATAGGGTATTGCGTATACACCAGAGGGTCTAACTAAACCGAAAATGTCAAAGTAGCTGTAAGTGTGTTGAGCCTGGGCTTCGGTTGTGAATGCACAGTGACTTGGAACAACATGATTGCTTATGCCGTCCTCCTTCAGCCTCCGGGCCTTGTGTACACAGCCTGTCAGGGTGGATGACAGGGCCCAGAATACATGCAGGTCCCTCTGAAAAAAGCTCTCAAACTTACATTAACATCTTTTTATACAAACTGCACACACAGTTTCGTTCTCATGCCAACTTAAAGGTGCACTTAGTCACATTTCTGGTGGAGAATCATTGCTTTGCCTGGAATGTTCCAGGCCACTTTAGATGTATCCATCTCCATGGAGACAAACAGGTGGTGCCACCAGGCGAAGATACACGTCAGATCTGTGGGAAAGCGATGTCGATAACAGTAAAAATGCATGTTTTTATAGTACTTTTTAGCAATAAAAGCTGTCATTATCTGCATGAGTAACAGGCTGGTTTAAAGAGAATATTATGTGACTTTTCTGGCTTTTTTAGTAACAAAAAAATAAACACTTGCATTTGAATGAATGCAAGCGATATAAGTTTTTATGCTCCATACTGTGGAACATTCAGGGTAAAATATTAACATCACAGAGACAAGCAGGTAGCAGACCCTCCACCAGAAATGTTACATAGTGCACCTTTGAGTTAAATATATTCACGCCTTAAGCAACATTTTAAAATATGTACTGCATGTATGCCCTTTGCATTCGATCCAATTGCTGGCTTTCAGGTGACGTTGCAGCATTCTATAGGCTGATAATATGTAACACAGACGAGGGGCCGCTAAAATGAATATTTTTGTTAACAGATTTTTGTTGTAAAACGTTAGTGAGTCTAGTCACTAACAGAAATCATCAGATTAAATATTTGTGAATTTACCTTTTAGATATTTCACGGCAAAGTACAATGTGATCAATAGTGATCACTGAATGGAGCCTACAGGCCAAAACGTTCTTAAAATAAAATAACGTAACATTTTGTAAATGTCTACCAAAACCACTTTAGCTTTAATTCTGGAATTTAGGATGTTTTTGTTTTCCCACTTTTAAAGGCTCTATAATGATGTTTCAACGTGTCAGATGACGTGGGGAAACGGCGATGGAAATTTTGGGGTGCTTTTCCAAATTTGGTAAGGCAGATTTTTGGTTGTATTGTGCCCTTTTCCCCCCCAAGTTAATAGGGAAAAGCACCTAAAGGAAACCCACCCAGACACAGGGAGGAGATGCAATATGCCCTCCTGCAGTCTGGGTATCAAACTTACTGAGCACACAATATAGTTTAGGCATGTTCACATATCAGATTACTCGATTCTTGATTTTCCCAATATCTGAACATTAAAAGCATGTGACAACTAGATGTGATTTAGTGGTTCAAATAATTTCAAGTATCAAGAACACAAGACCAAACTGCATCAAGATTTGGCCTCCGAGGCTTCTAACAAAAGCCCTTCAAGCCTTCAATAATAGCCCACTTTCCTGATGGATAGAGTGTCATAAAGAAACGAAACTTTTGAAATTGCAGAAGCTCATTACAGCTAACGTGTCTCTCTTTGCCAGGTCGTGTAGCTAAAAGGCAGGCACTTTATCAAACACTTACATTGGATGACAGGCGTTTCCAAAGCTACCTGCAGCTATATTACTCTCAAACTGCAGCCCAGAGAAATCAACTCTAAGGAATCCACTGCCTCAATGCTCTCATAAAAAACAATACATTTGTAACACACAGATTGACTGTAGTTATACAAGACATTTATGGGTAAATTATTATCTCTAAAAGGCTGGATTCGGTTTAAGATTATGGGAATTAACTCATCAGAATAATCGTTTTTATGATGCAATTCAACTTGTTTTATGTGTAAATGACTTGACTTTATAGCCATGCACACTGCTCACTGCCCACTCCTATCGACTGTCTCCATCTAGTGTTCATGACAGTAAATTACACTGTGGCTACATCCAGTGGTGTCAAACTCATTTTGGGCCGCGGGCAGAATTTCGATGCTTAGGCTGGGTCGCGGGCCGAATATGACGTAAAAACAATAAATAATAAAACCTATAAGAAATAAATAGCTTTATATAGCCTAGTAATAGTTCTTTGAGGACAAATCTGCAGCAGGTGAGTTTAGCAGGAACAGGAACATGGACTTATGACTTGGGTTTTGACAGTTCTCTTTTAAAGCTGAAGGTTAAATTCCCTAAAAATTCGTTTTAGGGGCTTGTAATAAAGCAAAAATGTCCATGCGGAATCCATATAAAAGTCCTATTCATTTTTCATTTTATTTTAGGGTATTTTGTGGGTTTAGAGTACAAACTGACCCTGATGCTTCCCAGAATTATTGATTTGACTGGAAATAAGAGGGTTACAACTTTATTTTTAACGTACGGCATATCAAGCAGCTTGAGAGTTTTCTTTTATTAAATAGTGGAATAAATAAATGGAATAAAAAAATAAAAAAAAGTCCAACGTCCTACAGTGCATCCCACGCGGCGGGCCAGATGTTCGGCGGGCCGGATTAAAACATCTGGCGGGCCACATCTGGCCCGCGGGCCTTCAGTTTGACACGTGATCTACATGATAAATATCTGATTTCTGGGTTTTGATGAGGAAAAGGATCAAATCGGGCAAACTAATGTGGCAAAGAAAAAAATGAAATAGCAATATTAAAGACTGAATGAGCAATTTTAATATTCACTGTACTAACCCGAATACAACCCGAATACAACAATTACTCTAAAAATAAGTAATAGTAATCTAGTGATGTGACTTTACTTGTCAACTAAATGTACCCACTGTCAATAACCAAATCTGTTCAATATGTTGTATTACTATTATTTTATAAAATACAACGGAATAAAACAAACTTCAGATAACATTACGTAGAACATAACTACGGTATATTTATATATTTAATACCAGTCAGGCAAGAATGTTGATATGTTAAATAGGTCATTTTTATAAACAATGAACTAAATATTTTGTTTTTGATTTAGGTAAATGAAAGCATTGTTTCTACAGTAATACACTTCCAAAAGTAACATAATGGCAGAAAACGCACAAAAGGTATTGTCCCAACAGGTTCTTTAGCTAATTCACCATAAACTTCATGATTTCTCTGAGGTACACAGTGGCATAGACGGAGGGGAAGAGATCAAAATGTAAAGTCAGATTTATTTTGACTGGGTCTGCTGCTTCAACACTTTCACCTCCGCCTGCCGCCCCTGTGCAGTCTTCTGCTCCATCTCCTCGCTCTCTGCGCAGGCGGAAGTCGAGGTTGCGTGGAAAAGCCAGTAGAGGGCGGTAGCAGCCAGGCACATTCATTTTGAGGGTGTTGAGTCTGAAACGGCAGTTCTCCAGTCCATCTTTAGCCAGCCTCTCTCTGTACCAGGGCCCCATGGTGTTCTCTGGATATTTCACTGTGTTTCCTGGCATTGGGAGGTGCACCTGAAGAATGTTATAAAGCAAATGAGACTGGTCCAACTCTTTTTTGGATATTAATTCAATTGGAAATTACCCTCTAACTGAGCATATCTTGGCAGGTATTAAGTAATTTATACACAACCCCCACTGCCTTTCACAGTCTAATGGAGTTTAACAGTAACTGCCCAGCACAAGATTCCAAGTCAATTTCCCATTTACTTTTCCAAGAATTTATGACAAAAATAAATAAACTATTCATTAAATTAAAACTACTGTTAATATATACGTTTGAAAGCTTAATCAGCTATGTGGTAACTAATCACCACAGGAACTATAATTTTATTTAAGTTTTAAATGTGTTTTTTGGACTGAAAACAACCATATATGGATATATTTGAATTTTCAAACACAACGTAAGTGAAAAATTAATGGGACAGAGTTGAGCTGTTGAGCTTCATAATATAATTTACATAATGCATGATTAGGTTTGGTACACAATTGGGTCATTGGGTAATACTAGCCATACACTTACAGTATACGAATATATTTTGCTCCACCTGCACAGTGTGTTAAATTTAAGTAATATTTCTTTTAATAATTTATCTTGGTTTTTTTCTTTTCTCCTGCTGTTCTCGTACCTTATACCACTGGAAATTGCCCCATAGTGGGACAAATAAAGGTTCTCTTATCTATCCATCTTAAGTGTGGCAATTTGGCAATCAAACCAACAATGTTTGTGTCTATGTTTCATGAACAAGCAACCGTACAATCTTGCCTGAAAAACTGCATGTTGAGGCTGCAAAAGCACTTTTGTTTAGGAATTTCTGAAGGCTTCCGACTTTCTTTTTTTTACAATCTGTGCAGTCGCCACATAAAATTTACAGCCTGGTATGCACCATTTGTTGAGGGAAAGTGTGCAGTAGGGGGTGGCATTTCTTTTCTAAGTATAGCCCCTTGTAAAACAGTTGACATAATTAACATACTTGTTCTAGTGTGTAGACTTTCTCTCTCTCCTCCTCCTCTGTTACCACATGAATCTGGAAAAACCAGGCACAGAGATAGACAAAGGAAAAAAAATTATGATAAAGAATGGTCTTACAAAGCATAAATATTATTACTACTCTGCAGCATATAATACAAACATACTAAGCTAATAAAGTTGAAACATTCCAAGCAGAGAATTATTTGAATTCTAAATATTCACAGAATTCAAAGTGTATATATGAACTTATTACTTAAGCCATACTCATATCAATAAATGGTTTGAGGTATATGTATTTATTCATCATATAATTATTCTAGTTAAGACATTTCTCTTGAAATTATGGAATAAATTTACTTTGTCTATAATATCCTGTTTTAAGGGGGACATATTATACAAAATCAACTTTAATAAGCTTTTAACCAACCAAAAATGGTCAGGTTCTAAAATGTCACGTAGCCACAATAAAAACATGTAAACAACAATCCGCTGTCTCGGTGAAACGTCACTATGAAGAGGCGGGGCTTATCAGTTCTGTAATTTTGAACAGGAAGTCCACCTCCTTTTATAATTAACGGTCGTTTTGAATAAATATTATGGTTTGCAATGAACAATATTACAAATGATGATCATCTATTTTTTAGTGTAATACAAAATGCCTAAAAAAAAATCATAATATGGCTCCTTTAACAACGTGCAAAATTACCTGATTTGGGCACGTTTCACCGTTGTCGTCATCACCAGTCACTTCCTGCATCACCAGATCTCCTTGTTTAACTCCATGGCCTAAAGTACTCAGTCTATGTGCCGCGGCTTCATTCCAAACTCTACAAAAAAGTACCAAGATAATTGACTTTGCACATGTTTATTATTTTATATTAGTGTAGCGCTATGGGAAGCGCCGACCTGCTGCAGTACGAGTGTAAGTAGAAGATCCTGGTGCTGTGGGGCAGACTTAGCCAGGCTTGAGCACAGCCGTCTGGACCCGTTCCAAACCGGTTCATGGCACGAAGCATCAGCCGTTCCCTCGCTTTAGACTCCGGCATCAACAACAAGGACTCTTTAGCATTTCCTGTGGTGGAAGACAAAGCTAGTCTGATCTACAGTGGCTTTTTTTTTTCATAATCAAGCAAAATCCGGTCAGTAATAATCACCTGTTTCAATAAAGTGGCGCTTGGCTTGGTTTTGAGGCTCATCTCCTTTGTCTGGAGTAAAGAAAAGATGTACCGCACGGACCTGAAACAGCACATTATTTTCCACAAATCATTATTTCACCAGTACTTAAGGTGCATTATACAACCTTTTACTGGTAAGAGTCCACCACCTACTGGTTCATGATTAATAATTGTAATTACTGGGCCTTCAAGTGTGGAAAAACTGGTACAAACATCAACATCATCTTCTCTTCAGTCAGTATAAATAAACGGATATGAAATACATGCATTATTGAACTCCAAAGATGCGATTGTTGTCAGTTGAAAGGACTTTGAACCATAAAATTATTATTAGAATTATTAGTTTGCGGAGACAATTTCTAAAAAATGATAAGATTCAACATGTATGGGATTTTTGAATGGTTATTTATTTAAAGAGTCACATAAACCCCTGCATCTGCATTTCTCCATCTGAAATCGTCATATTTTATACATTGAACACAACCAGTTGTTTTGCCTGAAATGTTCCACAGTATGACATTGCAGTCGTCTATCTTGATTGAACTGCAGGTGTTTTTATTGCTCATTTGAAAAACATGCATCCAAGCCAAAGTGGAGAGCGTCAACCGGTTTTATGGCATGACGGCACGGTACGGCTCTCTGACGGTCCAGCTACGAAAGAAACTGACGCAGACTAACAAATGTGCAGACAATTTATGAGAGATCATGACAGACCCTCAACATCCTCTATCCTCAGAGTCTGCGCGTCCCCAACTGCAAATCTAATTGTCTCAAACTGTCTTTTATTCCAACATAAATTAAACTATTGAACGCGAATTGACATAAATAAGCATAATGCACTTTAAAGTCACATGCACTTTCTTCTTGTAGTTGTCCTATTTTTTATATATATCTCTTTCCTTAAGAATGAATTTGTACTGTGTCTGTTCTGTTGTTTTCTCAATATTGCCCAAGACAAAATTCCCTTATTCTATTCTATCCAGGAAAAACAATAATATCGCCATGGAGACAAGAAGGTGGCTGACCCTGCACCAGAAAAGTTACATAGTGCACCTTTAATAATCGAAGCATTTACATAATTTACAAGTGCAACTGACTGTAATTCACTCTTGATTTCAGATGAAAACTTACTGTGTCTTCTTTGAGCAGTGCCAGTCCTACTTGGTCAGACTGAACACTCTGGGTTATACCAAATCTCTGTGGACCGTAGTAGTTTACAAATCCATGCTGGGAACGAAGGCAACAAAATGTCAGTGTTTCAGTTTGTTAGAACAAAAAATATAAGAAATGTATGTAAATAGTACTTTGACATTTGCGACTGCCATCTTCACCAGGTCTTCTGTATAGCAGAGTGGGTCAGGCCCGTCATAAATGTACGGTTTTACGTCCCGAACTACAATATCAAAGTGGTTTCCTTGAAGTCGCCCGAGCCTCAGAGGTTCACTGACAGATCGAACAGCAAAAAGACGCATCCCTCTTTTTTCAAACACTGCAGCTTTCTCTTTCAACCTATATGTAAACCAAAACAATATAAAGTAAACTATTATATCAAGAGCTGGGCAAAGTGGCAAACAATGTCTAGTATTATTTCCTTAAAGCCTTGTTTGTGATTTTGATCTCATCACAATTCTCTTATACTTACAGAGATGTTCTTGCATTTGTTGGAATGTTGATTGACTTTAAAAATGCACTCCTACATCTCAAATTAACCCACTCCACGCAGTCTCCTTTTTGCTGTGGTCAATATCTTTAGCAACCCAATAAAATAATTAGTCAACTAATAACACGTTTGGTCGACTAGTACTCCATTCACCAATTAATCAACTAAATGACTAATGGGATACAGTCCTGACAATCAAAATTGGTACAGGATTGGATCACAACTCCCCAACCCTAATTAGATCTCCAAGTATTACATCTTCTCAGCTCTACACACACACACACACACACACACACACCTCTCTGGAGTGACCTTCTTGACCACCATAGACTGGTAGGTGATGGCTCTCTTGTCCTTGATTCCTGCGTAGCTGAAGTCCGAGGGCAGCACACCGAGCTCAGCCGACATGTAGCTGATGGCTTCTAACGTCTCGAGATTCTCCTTACACAATGTGAATGCTGCAACATGCGGGACATCAGAATCAGAATCTGGAAGCGGTCTCTTACTATTGTCAGTGAACATAATTCACAAACTAGGAACTTGCCTTGGCATTAAGGTGCAACATACATCAATGAATAATAATAGTAGCAAAATATATTAAAAACAGGCATGCATACAATTTAGAATTTACAAATAAATTAAAATAGATATGGTCTGAATATATACACAATTTACAGTTGGTCAAAATAGTGCAAAATAGTGCATTATAGGGTAAAATCATAGTGGCCGAATGCTTGACAACATGGGTAACAATAATATTATGCAAATTACATCCACATTTATTTCTTATGTACCAGCCTCAGTGACAAAAAAAATTCTTCTTTCTTAAGAGCCTAGATCACGGTTTCACAAGATTATCTAATGGCACTTTCTCAACTGGTTCATTATTACTCTGCCTCATGAGTGAGTGTTTGTGTGTGTGTGTGTGTGCGCAAGACAAAGCTCCAAGTTCAAAAAGAGATTTACAGAGAGAAGTTGTACATGTACAACCTCATTTTATGTAGAACTAGGGAAGGATATTTTCTGAAATAATTGGAAGCTGCAGTAACAACTCGCGTGTCCTGTTTGCCACAGTAAACAGAATAACAAGTGTAACAAGTGTAACGAGTTTGCATTATTCTTTAATGACAAAGTTCAGGGAATTAAAAATGCTATAAATTCTACTCACTTAGCGCTGACTCACTTTGCACCTGTAACTGACAAAATTGTCCAGGAAATCATCACCAACCTGAGTTCATCTACATGCTGCCTCGATGTGTTACCCACCAGATTTCTAAAGTCTGTGCTGAACAGTTTGTTAGCACCACTCACTCAAATAGTTAACATGTCGCTTCAAGACAGTTTGTTAGCACCACTCACTCAAATAGTTAACATGTCGCTTCAATCTGGAACTTCCCAATTTTCTTTGAAAACTGCGGTCATAAAGCCTCTCCTAAAGAAGAGCAGTCTTGATGCCGCAGTACTGAGTAATTACCGGCCCATCTCTAATCTGCCATTTTGGGGCAAAGTCCTTGAAAAGGTTGTTTACCAACAGCTCACTGATTTCCTCTTAATAAACAATCATTTGATGTTTTCCAGTCAGGTTTTAGACCTCATCACAGCACTGAGACTGCTCTTGTCAAAGGTGACAAATGACATCCACCTGAACACTGACGCGGGCAAAGCCTCAGTCTTAATTCTGTTAGATCTGAGCGGTGCTTTTGACACTGTCGATCATGGGATCCCTCTTACAGAGACTAGAGGTCTGGGTGGGCATCACTGGCACTGCCCTAAACTGGTTAAAGTCTTATCTGGGAAGACAGGAAGTTCTTTGTTGAAATTGGTAACTGGTGTCTCAGACCAGATGCCCTGACCTGTGGGGTGTCCCAAGGGTCAAACCTGGGACCACCTTTCTATTCAACCTCTAAATGCTGCTGTTAGGTCAGCTGATACGCAGCGAAAATGTGTCCTATCACAATTATGCAGACACTCAGGTCTATGTTTCACTGACGGCAGGTGAATATGGACCAGTGGATTCACTCTGTCACTGCACTCCAACAGATCAGTGTGTGGATGCAAAACAACTTTCTCCAGCTGAACTCAGACAAGACTGAAATCATCGTCTTTGGCCCACAGAAACAAAGAGAAAGTGTTAGCAGTCACCTCCAGAAGTCTCGCTCTAAAACCTACAAATCAAGTCAGAAACCTGGGGGTAATAATGGACTCAGACTTGAGATTTTAAACAGCACGTCAAACCAATAACATCAACAGCCTTTTACCATCTAAAAAACATTGCCAAAATCAAACGTATAGCGTCTAAACAGACTTGGAGAGACTTACCTATGCCGATGGGCTTTGTGCTGCTAGCTAGATTAGGACGTACTGTGTGAACGTGGCCTTCGCCTCGTTGGCCTCTCCTAACGAGCTTGTAAATAACAGTGCAAGTACACTGCTGCTCGGGTCCTGACTAGAACCAGGAAGTACGATCACATTAGTCCCGTGCTCAGGTCTCTGCACTGGCTCCCTGTGGCTCAGAGAATAGACTTCAAAACAAGTCTCTCCATGGCCTAGCACCAAAGTCAGGACTAATCTGCGTTTCAGTTTTATGCAGCTAAAATCTGGAACAGTCTTCCTGAGGATGTGAGACAGGCCGCTACTCTGGCACTGTTCAAATCTAAGCTAAAAACAGTTTTGTTTAGCTGTGCATATGACTGAAATGATTTTCTTTGCACTCTTCTCTTTTATGTCTTAAACTATTTGAGCCTGAAAATGGCACCTTTTAATTTCTTTAAATTAAGGTTTTGTGATTTCTGTCTTTTCTTTGTGATTTTAATGAATTTTTTCCCTGTTGTGTACGAATTGTGCTCTACAAATAAACTTGCCTTGTCTTGTGTGCGTGTGTGCGAGTGAGTGTGTGTGCGTTTATGTGAGCATTTGACCGTGCGTGGTTTGTGTGGGTGGTTGGGCTGAATTTGGCCAAGTGGGAGTGTTTTTAATGGACTGTAAAGCACTTAAGATGTTTTATTTTATATATGAAAAGCGCTTTATAAATAATGTTTGATTGATTAATTGATGGAATGAAGTACAATAATTTTGTGTTGAAAATGTCACTCTATAGGCGGTATTTTTTTTTATCAGTTTAGGCAATAAACTGGTTCACTTGTGCCACCTTAGTACCTCAGTAAACTTGTGGGAAAGTAGGAAAAGCTGCACATTATTCGTTACCTGTGTAAATGTCTTCCTGTCTGCAGTCCTCCGCTGTCCTCTTCTTTGGCTTCCTTCTCTCTCTCAGTCTCACACAGATGGATGTTTTGCCCTGGTCAGTTAAGCTCTTCGTCTCCACCAATTTCCCAAACCTTCTGCTGAGGAAGCGGTGCACTGCTGTCCTGTGTTCCTTGTTGTCATCAGGTAGAAACGTATACAGAGTTCCACTCAGTTTAGCATCTGTGAATCTGAAGAATGCATCTGCCTCCTGCTCTGAAACCAATTGCCTCAGCTCTTTGTAGTGTTGGCTTTCTTTAACTTTTATCTCACATTGGTCGGTTATTGTAATCAAAAATGGGAAGCGAAGTTTGACAGCTTGGTGTACGTTTGATCTTTGATGCTTGTCAATGAAACATCCTAAACTCAATTCTTGTTCAGATGAGCATCCATTTTTCAGAGAAGATGCAAACTGCTCCAGTTTATCACTGATCATCTGGCCCAAAATTACACTCAAGTTTAAGCTCTCTGGACTGGGTGGGCTGCAGTTTGATGATTTGCACCCAGTCTTTTCTGATTTTGGAATAGCATCAAGTTGCCTACTGGGTTCAATTGCTTTTTCAACAAAACTACAGCCTGGCACATCTGCAGACAATGTTGATGTGCTGACTAGATTTCCAGCAATGTCTATCTCCGTTACTACAAAGTCTCTGGTGAAGTTTTTTATGCTGCCTGAAAAACCTTCGTGTTTTGACAAGAAGTGGATTGAAGCCATCATCGTTAACAGCGATTAACGTTGATTAACGTTACACAACTGTCCTACACACAATGGGTAGTATTTGTCCATCGATTTGTAGTCAAATTAAGCTAAAATACAGGCTTTGTCAAAAAACCTCGGAGTAGCAGCGGCAGCGGACTGAAGCATCGTGGAGGAAAGAAGAAAACAAATGTCACGTGACTGTCATAGAGCCGTTTACGTCACTTGTACTTCCGGGTGCTTTTGCCGCGCGCTTTTCTGATTTAAAAAACAGGAAGTGTACAGCGAGCTTGCTTTAATAGTGGATTTAATAAATCCATGGTTGCTTGAGCGTGTATGAATTGTTTTGTGCCAGTAATTTTGGTAAAGTTTACGAGTATATAAAATATTTTTTTATTGCCATATCAGAAATAATGGCGAGTGGTTCAAGCAGCAGCAACAAACAGCGGTCTCTTGTGTGGGAGCATTTCAACAAGATAGCGCCAAACAAGGTAAAGTGCTGGAGCAGGGGGGGAGCAAGGAAATGTAGGGCCTGTGGGGGGCCCTCAAAATAAATGTAATGAAGTAATGAGTTACTATTAATATGATATCTAAAATGCACAAGAATACAGAAAATAAATTATTTTTGTTGAAACTTCTTGGTTGAAAGCCCCCAGATCGTACTTAAAATTGTGATTTATACAAGATTTACATAAAAACAATATAATAATAATGATAATAATATAAATGATAATAATAATAATAATAATAATAATAATAATAATAATAATAATAATAATAATAATAATAATAATAATAATAATAATAATGATGATAATAATAATAATAGTATAATAATAATAATAATAATAATAATGACTTCAGAAATAGTCACCTTAATACATACATCAAACCCCTATGTATTTTGTATACCTTCAAAGTGGGTTGAGGGCATGGGGGCACCACTAAGCATTTTTGTTTAGGGCACCCAAATGGCTAGCAGATGCCCTGAGACCCAACTCCCAAATTCAGTGATTAGTCCACTGTGCTTTTTTCTTATGTTTATGGGGAAACTCCTATTTCTAAATTGTATCCCCAGTTTTATGCTCACTTTTGTGTCACTTTTTAATGTTTATTTTTTCTGTCTCAGGTACGTTGCATGCACTGTTTTCAGGAGTTGTCATATTCCGGCAGCACCTCAAACATGCTCAACCACAAGCGGAACAAGCACCGGGAACCTGCAAGTCAGGATCCTGAGCGTAAGTCATATTTTTCCAAACCTTGAACCTAAACTTAAGCAATGCTTCTCTAATATTTGTGATTTATAATCTTCAGTGAGGAAAAAGCGGACCGATTTATCCATAGTGAATATGTTGGTGTCTCTTCACTGGCCGTTTTCACGTGTGACAGGAGAAGGATTCAGAGAAATGGTAAACGTACTGGACCCAAACTATGTGATTCCAAGTCCCGAAGAGCTAAAGACTTTGAGGGATGCTCATTATGGAAAACCCAAAGGGAAAGATACTGCCGACTCTTCGAGTGACTCTGAATAAGAATGTGTGTCATTCAGGAATAGTTGCTTAAAGCCCTGGTTTTGGCTGAGTTTAAGTTTTGCTGAGTGCCTTGTTTAAAGCTTTTCCCGCCTCAGTGGGACTTGCTCTGATTTAGAGCAATCGTGTAAATGAATCGAGGTGAGAGCTAAATAACAAATAAAGCATTTGTTTCAGTTTTTTCTGAAACTTTGCACATTCAACTGTTCTCCATGTTCTATTGTTTGTGTGGATAGTTACTTGCCTATAAATCCTTTACCTTCATGTCACATTTGAATAAAGTTAGTTAAATAGCAATTAAATTGTCACTGCAATGGTTGTCTCAACTATATGCAGAAAGAATATTTCATTCACTAACCATATGAGATTACTAAGCATTTGTGTTAATTTTGTCAATAAAATATTATTGTTCCTGATACTGTTAACTACAATAGCAGCAATTGAAGGAGTATATGGATTAAGCCAAAGATCTTCCAGGGAATGCAGCACAGCACTAAGGTTGTAATGTTCATAGCAAAATATCTTCGTCACCATTTTGGAGAAAAGCCTTTCAAATTTGATCATCTTTATAGAAACAATACACCTTTCTCAACCGGGCCACTGGAGAATACACTCCTCATAGTTGAGTATAAACAGATGGCCGACGTCAGTGCATTGATTTTGCGACTTCTCACCGGGTTCAAAGTCATCTGCCAAATCTCAGCTGGAGCATATTTGTTCAGGGCAGAGGTTGTTTTCTAAACTGTAGGATTTTACACAACTTCCTATCATAGAGATTCAGGAGTAAACATAAATCAAACGCAGTAGTTATGTCAGTAATTATTAGCTAATATTGTGGTAGGACTAGAGTCAGAATCCATAATTCTTCCTAATCTTCCCTTACCTCTAAAGTCAGCCCAGTTTCTTGTGTAACATTCTAATCTAGAGCAGTACATCTGTTTAAATAACCCCCAAAATAGCAGTGCAGCTGTGGGTTCACTGTGTCTCATAGGAACAAAAGTCAAAGGGATTTGCAGGAAACAAAAAGTCATCTCAACTTCCAAACATTCCTGAAAATATGTTTTGAACGGGAAATGTCAAACATGCCTGTAACAGCACAAATAATAGACAGGTGGTTGTCTATGTAAATGAGTTCAACATTGTGTTATGTAATGTGATGTTATTGCTTTGGCTGGAATGTTCCACAGTAAAGAGTTTAACATATCTTTTTCGGTGTTCTGTTTATATTGCTAAGAAATACCTTAAAGAACATGCTTTCTTATTGTCAGCCTCTCCACAGATGTGACCTGTAACTTGGTAGCGTCACATGATTTTTTTTTTCATTGAGATATCTAAGTTCAATGCCATAACATCTCCAGCAGCTTGCGGATGCTTCACCAGAAAAGTTACATATAGTTCCTCTTTAAAGGAATTAAATGATGCATAAAAAAGAATTGATCACAAAAACGTGTTCGTTTCAGTGCCAGTTCCAAGGAACAGGGAGGGCTTTAGTCAAGATGAGCCTCTTGGCTAAAACATGAGGTAACACGAAATGTAACATTCTGAAAAATATTCTTATGGTGAATTTAGTCACAATAGGCAAAAAGGGAATTGACATAAAAAGCTTTTACAAAAAATTGTTAAACCATATTCATAGGATTTTGCTTCTTCTTTAGTGCAACATCAGTTTTCCATTAAAACCTCAACTTCTGCTTCTATATCTTTGGAATAGGAACCAGCACAGCTCACGGACAGTGCCGCCCACTGACTTCCTGTGCACCATACAATGTCCTCTGTTTCCCTGCCGAGTGAGCGTGTGCCAAACGTCCCTCTGAGGTTGACTGAGAAGCAGTGAGCATATTTCCCAAAGTGTTTGCGTTTCATGCTCTCCAGATGTTCCCACAAACTAAAGCATGCAGCAGATCTGGAATAGGTTTTTGTCAAGATGCACTTACATATTTGCTCTGCCAAAACATAATGCCCATAAATATGCATCCTTATTAGTCTTTGATTTGTTTTTTTTTTTTTTTACATTTTATTTGTTTGTATATATCCACTGCCTATCTGAAGAAAAAGTCACATGCACACATTCATACAGCACAAAAGATTAATTTGATTACAGTGTTGTACATCAAGATCTTGTATTGATGATGGGAGAGAGTGACCACTGCACAAAGCCTTAGCAAGGCAAGTTTATTCTTAGAGCACAATTCGTACACAAGGCAATTCAAGGAACAGGAAACAGCATTAAAATCACAAAGACAGAAATCACGTAAGACGTAAAAGAGAAGAGTGCAAAGAAAATCATTTCAGTCATATGCACAACTAAACAAAACTGTTTTTAGATTTGAACATTGTCAGAGTAGAGGCCTGTCTCACATCTTCACGAAGACTGTTCCAGATTTTAGCTGCAGAAAACTGAAATGCAGCTTCAGCCTTCTCTAGCTCATTCCAAAGACTCTCACTGGGGTTCAGATATGTAGAAGATTAGTTTCTGCTTCTCCTTAGAAGTTTTCTCTGCTTGATGCTAATGATTTGACCCTTCTCAAACATACTGACATCTTTTCCATGACTACAGGATTTGTCTTTCCACATGGTTGTTTCAGAAAAGAGAAGCCACTCACTTGCATCAGTTGGGCTTAAATACCGTGTTGCCGCTGAAAGATCATCACCAATGCAGCAGTTTTGTCCAGTAGGAGGCTCGTACCGATTTGCTTAGTTGAATCCAAGTGGCGACTTTCTTTTTGGACAGGCAGCGTATAATAGCTGCACATATAAACCTTAATAAAGCATGAAGCAAGACTTAAAGGACACATGACGCAAAATTGAGCTTTTAACCATGGCGTAACTGTGTTCCCAGTTGAATGTTTTAAGCTTATCCTGGCCCGAAGGCTTTGCTCTCTTCTGCCCTCTTCCTCTCTCTTTCTCTGTCCTTTTTATGGTATAGCGTAAAACACATACTTTGAAGACGTACAACGACAGTAGGTGGCGGTAAATGCACCTTTCCAGTTGGCAGCAACTCCAACATTTTACGCATGCAATGGGGAGAGACATTCATCAAATGGTTTAGGTCCATAATCAAACCCACATCCCCGCGGTGGCCACAACCACATAAGTGCAACGCCCCAAACCACTGCACCACCGGCGAGCACAGCTTTTTTTCATTTAGAAGTTCATCATAGTTTACTGTTGCATACAAGGGACTTCGAATGTGTAATTGATGGTGTTGGAGAGGCCGATGGTGCGTATTTCCAGGCACATCAGCCCCAGGGCAGCTGTGGCTACCTGTAGTTCACCTCCGAGTGTGGGCAGTGAATGAATAATACAGTGTAAAGTGTGGTCTTACAAACAATCTCTCCCTCTTTATTATTGAAACAAAGACTTAAAGTGCGGGATTCGTCTTTCTGAACCTGGTCCAATTCAAACTTGTATGCAGACTTTACTGGTGATAGACTTTTGCCTTGTTTGATGTACAGTTACAATGAGAGGTTGGGGGCAGGTCATGTGACTGGAAACACTCTGACTGGTGTCTTTGTGACCAAAACAACAGCAGACAAAAGCGGCTTTGAGTTCCGTAAACCGACTTATGATTGTACAGTAATGTCTTACTCTCGCACATTTAATTGAAATCATTTTAATTAACTGTGCTATTAGTCAAAGTTTAATCTTGATAGCATTTATTTCGTGCCAATCAGTTACAGGAATAATGTCATGGTTGAAATGATATGGGTTTGTTCATCCCTGAAAACCAGGAGCAATATAACTCTTTCAAAACAAGCATTACAAAAGATTCAAAGTCTATTCCGCAAACGTTTTACCTGTTACAATATTAAAATAAATCGACAATATACCCTGGTTTTGTCTACAATAATATTCTATAAGCAGTTTTCAGGGGTCACAAATGGCTAAAGGTTATTCAGCTTGGTGCAGATTTTAGACAGTGCCGTGGCCTGTTATTTGCAAGGCTAAAACTGAAAGACTTACTCACAGAGACAACCATTCACTCACATTCATTCACTCTCACATTCATTTCACTCGAAGCACTCTCCCTGAATGTTTTTGCATATAGTGGGTGGAGAAACCCCGCAGAGACAGCAGCACACTGTTGCATCACTTTATTATTGATACATTTGTCCTGAGTTGAGTTGTATTCCTGTCTTTACTGGCTCTTGTCCGTGTACAACAGTGTTTCAGTCAACAACGGAGTCCTGCAGCAGCAATAACTTTTTGGGATGACCCTATATTTTACATAGAGAAGTAGTTATAATGTCAACCCCAAAACATTATGTTTCTTCTTAACTTAGTATTAATTTAGTCATGTTAGTTTATAGGGCGTTCCACGTGTGGGACGTTGGACTTTAGTTATTCCATTTTGTCCACCATCTTATAAAAGAAAACTCTCAAGCTGCTTGATATGCTGCACATAAAAATAAAGCTGTAACCCTCTCATTTCAAGTCAAATCAATCATTCTGGGAAGCATCAGGGTCAGTTTGTGCTCCAAACCCACAAATAAGAAATTACTCTAAAATAAAATGAACAACAATGGACATTTTTGCTTTATTACAAGTCCCTAAAACAATTTTTTACTGAATTTACCTTCAGCTTTTAAAAGAGAATGGTCAAAACCCAAACAATGCTAAAATTAGTGTCAATCAGTCCTCACCTCCAGACACCAGCTTTACTCCTTCATATATTTAACAAAGAAAATCTGGGCGGAATTTAAAATCTGAATTCCTCTGTGCAGATCTTACAGTAAAACAGACTTCAGAGTCCAAAACTAGAGTCTCAGCTTCACAAAGGCTCCAGCCAATTGTTTGTGCTCCAGAGGGTTCAGGAACAGCTTCGGTTTGAAATGGGGCACCTTTTTTCAGGCGTTTTTGAAAGACAATGCACATATAGCCAAAGCAGCATATAAATGAAAACACTTCTGAAGTGATTAGCATTTCTGCCTCACAGCAAGTCCTGGGTTTGATTCCCGGGCCAGGGGGGACTGTTTAGTGTCAGTTTTGTTCTTTGCATACATTTCCTCCATTTTCTACCCTGAGAACTAAAAACATTTGGCCAGAACTTTCTGTAAAATAGGTGTATACATTTAGACCCTTTCAATAAAGCGTACATTTAGGAAACTATTAACTATTAACTTTTTCTGGTTGTGCAGTTTTCTATTTTTGAATCAAGGGTTAATTTTCAAAAACATAAATAAATGTAAAAATTAAATACATTGAATAAAATGAATAAATAAAGTCACCAAGGGCTTGCAGTTTACTTTTTGTAAAGAAGTGTTTTAAAAAGCAATATAGCCTATTTTACTGCAATCAAATATTATTCCATCTATTTTTTCTTGATACAAACTTTATTTTTTTAAACTTTTTGTTGATAATATCTGTAGAGGATGATCATAAAAAGAAGAAATAGCCTAATTTTATTTATTCATATATTTGTTTAATCCAAAATGTTGGCCTGCTTTTGCAATTGAACAATATAATTTGTGTTTTTGTTGACCGTTTTTAATACCCGCAGTAGAATATTGTTACGCTGAACCTCTGGCAGTTATTGCGACACGGTCTATTACGTCTTGTTGTGCGTTTTGATGAAGAGTCACTAAACAAGTCAGTCACATCCCACACATCCCACACGCTCTGTTTTCACGCTCCCTCTATCCCCCCGACCGATGGGCAGGGCTTCCCAGTCAACTCCCCCTTTTTCTTTCCCCCAAGAATACCCAGCAGTGAGTACAACGGCATCGACATCGCGTCTCCTCCAAAGCTGAACGTGGCCCAAAAAAAAAAACAAAAAAAAAACTTTCCTGCCACCGTGACGCGAAAACAGCAACGCAAACAAACTGGAGCGCCGCGATTGACGCGAAGGAGAAGAAACATGGGGACGGTGAACGCGTGCGTAAAAAGGGGCTACATAACCGTGGCGAGCCTCATAGCTGTAAGTGCTGCTGCAGATATGTTATTTTTACAAGTTAATAACGCGAATTGCACTTTGATACTCCGTAGCTCAACCAGCTGGCGGCTTTAGTCTGGCGAATAAAGTTGGTTTAGTGAGTTAAAGCTGGAAAACACAAGTCATTTTACGCGTCATAACAAAGGCTATTTGATCCAATCTGGGTTGTCTTCTGGACGGCTGGTGTCTACTATCTTGCATTACGACAGGCTATTGGTCCGTTAGATCGATTGAAACTAGACTTAACAAATAGAGAGAAAACAACTGAATGAAAATGTTTGATGCCTTATTCAGTGCTAGAGCCATGGATCGTAGAGGATTAGTCTCGGTTGGCATTTGCAGTCTGCGCGTCAGAATGGATAGGTTTAGTTGTCTATAGGATGTAAATGCCAAATGTTAATCTTTGAGTTCTTCTGGGAAATAATAGGTTATGCAACATGTGTTTGTGTAACGGCTTTTGTACTGGATGAATGGAGCAAGCTTTCACTTGGTGCCATAAGTGTGGGAACTGGAAGTGTATTAGTTATTAATGCCCTAGAGCACTTTGAGTTTAAAATCGGAAACATTAGGAGAGTTTCTGTCTTCTATTGTAAGTGAGATAAAGAAGCACGTATCTCTTTGTAATCTGTTAATTGATTTGTTGTGTCATTGTATTTTGATGGACCCCAAAAAAGTCCACAAATCTCACTTTATGTATTTGTTATAGATTCTCAGTGGCTTGTTGCTGGCCATCACTTTGTTCAGTCATGGATACTTCCACGAAGATGAAGAGGTGATGTGTAAATCATTCATTTCAGAACCCAGACCTTGATGGACACTAGACAACCATTCACTCTGCCATTCATGTATCATGGGAAAGTCAGTGATTTGCCTAACACATGCATGTGTCTGAACAGTGGGGGACTGTCTATTGGATGCCCCAAGGTTCAAACCTCACTGAGAGGCAGCTCACCAAAAATATACAATGGTGGGCCCTAGAGGAGCAAAACGGCCATAAATCTTTGACCCCAAAACACCCCAGGGTCTCAGCAGACATTCAGACTATAAAACCAAAAGGATGTTTAGCAGAACACGACTGACACACATCAATAGAGGAATAATATTGGATTGTTTACAGTAGCATTTATGGAAATAAAACAAATGTATTTTATTATAAATTATTATTTGAAACATTAATACTTTATACAGAAAGTATAAGTAACAATGTTGACAATGTGAAAGATCATAAATTCGTACCTCTGGGGTCAAAATTTCGTTTGTTTTTAATGTTATGAACCAGCAAAGCTTAGGTAACAAAAACAAGATGTAAAAATAAAGTTGTAATTTAATTCACTCTTTTTCTTAGCTCAAAACTGATTATGTCACTAAACTAAGACACATTTGGAAATGCTGGTCAAAAAGTAACAGAGACTTTTTCAACAAAATCCTGGAGATGTTGCTTTGCCTGGAATGTTTCTCAGTGTGACATTAAACGTGTTCGTCTTGCATTCACAACAGGTGTTTTCATAGAGAAGAAAATGTTTTGTCCTTGTGTGCCGGTTTGTGTGCAGGTTTGTGTGCCGGTTTGTGTGCCGGTTTGTGTGCAGGTTTGTGTGCCGGTTTGTGTGCAGGACGGTTTGATTATGTTGCCTGAGTTGACTGTTGCCGGTTTAGTGTGCGGTTGTGTGCAGGCTTGTGTGCAGGTTTGTGTGCAGGTTTGTGTGCAGGCTTGTGTGCCGGTTTGTGTGCAGGCTTTGTGTGCAGGTTTGTGTGCCGGTTTGTGTGCCGGTTTGTGTGCAGGCTTGTGTGCAGGTTTTGTGCAGGTTTGTGTGCAGGTTTGTGTGCGGTTGTGTGCAGGTTTGTGTGCAGGCTTGTGTGCAGCTTCTGTGTGCAGGTTTGTGTGCAGGCTTGTGTGCAGGCTTGTGTGCAGGCTTGTGTGCCGGTTTGTGTGCAGATTTGTTGCAGGCTTGTGCAGGTTTGTGTGCAGGTTTGTGTGCAGGTTTGTGTGCAGGTTTGTGTGCAGGTTTGTGTGCAGGTTTGTGTGCAGGCTTGTCCACTCTATCTTGTCATGATGGTGTCGCCTGCTTATCTCCACAGAGGTAGATGCGTTTAATGTCATACTGTGGAACTTTCCAGGCCAAACAGTTGCACCCATGGAGACGAGCACAAGAACACATTGACTGTTGTAATCAATTTCCCGGAGGTGTCTTGCCCAAAGACATCTAGGTTCAAAGGCCACACTCCAGTTGAAGGACTTTAGACATGTTGACAGGGACGTTGACTGCCCTCTTGTATCTCGTCTGTCCCGGTACCACTGGGACATATTAGAACAATGTTTGTGTTGGTTTTTATAGATTGAGAAAGTTCTCCCAGGTCTTCAAGTCATGTACGCAACTTCTATTATTACCATCCTCCTCGTCACCACTGGTTTGTATGGAATCTGCAAACGAAAGAAGTGGATGTTAATATGTGTAAGTATGAAAAAATGGGTTTATTCTTTTTTCATTGTATGGTAATCGGTCTCAAATGTTTTCATTTGTTTTAGTACATCGTAGGCATGACGATGTGCTGCATGTTACTGAGTGTATTAGATCTTCAGGGAGTGGCCGTGCGACCCAAGGTAACACTTTCCCACACAAAATGACATTCTCATCTGTAAACAAGTTGTACTGCAGTCGTTTAAACATGTCCATGCAAGTCATTTTAGTTTTAGTTTCCCATACAATATCTTTGCTTTTCCTTTTTCTAATGCACAAACTTAAATTAGCATACTTAAGTTTCTTATGAAACTCATGGATATTTACATTGCATTTAAATGACGATGCATTACAATAGATAACTGCTGGAAGTAATAGTCATTTTCACTTATGTTTTTTCCTATTTTAATGGTTTTACTTATTTATTGTTATATACATATTTTATTGTATTGCCTTAATTAGGACTAGTGGAGTTGATGGGAGCTTCAATTATATTTTTATTGTATTTTAGATGCGTTTTGTGCAGCGCTTGAATTGGACTGGATAACAAAGGTTTACGTTCAAATCAAGCTTAACAAATGTTGTATGGACGGCTAGTGATTTCAATCGGTCATTGGTTTCTAGTTCTGCAGTCGACTAAATAAATTCTTGGTCGACTAAAGACCTGCCCTGTGTATCGAAACGACTACCGGTGTATATGTACAGAGAAATACGAGTAAACATCATCGTCATAAGTGAAAATGCAGATTTTCTACTTAATTCACTCCATATTTTCGCCTTTCTGCTGTGGTCCATAGAAATAAGAGGTTTTGTGGTCTGTTCTTCTGTTTTGTAATACAATATATGTTGTGTAGTGAAAGCCTAAAGCTATTGATGTAGTGGTTTCACTGGTTAGTGCAATAAAAGGGGGATGAATGAGGGATTACACCGACAATAAAATGGTTCATTCAAATAGTCTTGGAAGCGTTCATGTAATAACTCTTTTCATTTATTCTTTTTGCAGTTAGTTGAAGACATTAAGGTTCATTACTCGGGTATACTGCCTTTCTCTAACGCCAGTAAAGAGGACCTTGACGGTATCAGCGAGTTACAAACAGACGTATGTGCCTGTTCAGTTGCAACACTGCTCTCTACAATGTGTCCATCCATTGAATATTGTTGCCATTGGTGCTTCTCAGCTGCAGTGCTGTGGGATTTCTCAGGGCTATCAGGACTGGGGATACAACATTTCCGAAACCTGCCTCTGCGTGGAAGGTGCAGTACATCCATGTGTAAGTCACGTTGGGTTTTGTCATACAGGCTTTGAACTCTAAATGAACTGCACTTCACTAGTGGTAGCACCTTTGGGACACAATCGCATCTCACACGCCCACAATGCGTGTCCAAACGTGTCGAAATCGTGGTTAATTGTGGAATGGCATTATTACACACAGTTAATGCTGCTCTTGTGCTGCCAATGCATCTGTGTCTTACTGTCAGGCTTGTCCCATGTTATTGTTGACATACTGTGTTGTTCGTCTCTGTGCTCTTTCGATCTGCTTTTATGTGTCTTCCTAATTTTTATAACTTTTTACTAATCTTTATGTATAATGTGTATAATGTAAATTTGGCTCCTAGCATTAGTATAGATAATAGTGGCAAATGTACAGAAAGGTTTGTTAACGTGCTTGGTCTCTGTTCAACTAGAATAGTAAATAAAATAAACGTTAAAAGCCCTTATTTTTATGTAGGATATGTATTTTGTTGAATGAATAAGTGGAGATTCTTTGCTTCGTCTGGCTGTTAGTGCTTTGTCTCGAATGTTCCACAGTATGACATTAAACTGGTGACGGACCCTCCACCAGAAAAGTTACATTGTGTACCTTTTTTAAGATAAGAGAACCTTTGAACACTTGCTTTGGTTCAGATCTGATCCCTAGGTCTGGTCAAGGTCCAGGTTTAGTCACAGTTTTTTAAGTCCAATTTTGAAGTGGCGTTTGCGCAAGTATCATTCAGAAATATGCAAGATAAATATAATACTTCATCATTTTATCGGTTGTAATTGTGTCCGTCTTCTACAGCTGCATTTCAAGTCCTAAAAAACCCTTTTGGGCTTTTCTGTTTTGTGATCCAGGTGGCAGCTCCAAGAAACAGCAGTTTGTTTGAAAACACAAAAACAGACGACCCCATAATGATTTATAAAGAGGTGAGTGTGAACATGTGTCTACCTCTCAGTATGACATGCTGTGCTTTCTGAGCCATGTTTGTAGTTTCACCTCACATTATGATTTTTGTGGATGTAATAAAATAAATAATCTGAAAGATGATTTGACATGATCTCACCCATGTTTCAGCCTTGTATCGCCTACCTCGCAGCGCACGCCTTGTTTGCCTTAGATGTGCTATTAGGAATAATACTGGGTACGATATTACTATGGGTAAGTACTTTTGAGCTGTCAGCATTAGTTAGTACTATTACCTCACTAGGCTCTGACTGAACATAGTGCTGCTTCATTTCACTATGGCAGTTTACTTTTCATTTCACAGCTCACCTCAAAAACTTTCTTCCTCTGCCACTGTGTGTGATGTGCGTTTCCTCTGGTTTCCCTTTTGCCAAAAGACATTCATGTGTTTAGACAATTGTTGACTGATCTGATAATGAGTGAATGTGGTAGTTAAAGTACCTGAATGTCTGAAAGTTCTCTGTAAGAAATCGTTTTTAAAGCAGTGAAATACATATACCATTACTATTATTTTTAGTAGACGGTCATAGCTGTGGCTATGTTTACATGCACACCAAAATCTGATTCTTGATTTCTGGACCTTTAAGATTATTTACATGGCCTGGAGGGGGAGCCTCCTCCTACTTGTTTCCATAGAAATGTATATAATATATTTCCATAGAAATGTATATAATATTCCCCTGTATGGCATACAACTTATCTATCTCCATGGAGAATGGTCTGTTCTGTTTTATCTTTCCATTTCCATGGAGGTGTGCAGGCGGCATGCCACCTCTTAAAAGTCACATACTGTTACTTTAAACGACATGCAAACGGCAAAATTTGATGTGAATAATCAAAGGGCCCAAAATCGGAGAGAAATCTGATGATTTTGTTGTTTACATATCATTATTATTACCTCACAACTCTAAAAACCTGATAATAATCAGTTTTTGAGTGCGCATGTAACCACAGCCAATGTCAACCCTGGAAAGCAGGGTACAAATCTCGGATACAAATCTGAGCCGTTTCATAAATTTGTACTGAACTATTAGCAACAGTATGTTAATAAAATAAAATAACAGAGTACTAAATGGGCTGTCACTATCAAATCGCTATGGCTGAAACTTAGATAGAAATAGAATGTCTTCTGCAAAGAACAATTTGTCCTGTCTGTTTACATAAATATCTCGTTGTACGTGGAGTTTAGACTTCTGCGTACATTTTGTTCTCTGTTCACATTTCAGTATTTTCTCAACTGTCATTGCAGTCCCAAACTATAATAAGAAAATGTGTTATTTATTTTACATACACTGAACACCACATTACTACAACCATGTCTGGCTGCCCCCTTGTGTTTGATTTTAACACTACACTTATTTATAATATCTACTTCTCTATAAACTGCACTGCCTTTGATACTTTTGACAATGTGAAATGAGGGGGCACATATCTGATCCCCTCGCTCTTTCCGTCCAGGTCTTGTCGGTGGTGTTGTGTGTGGTGACTCTGTGTCAGATGAACCGAAAGGAGGACACCCCGGCGGTGGTCTACAGCCCCGAGGCCAAAGCAGGAAACTACTCTGTCCTTTTAGATGACGCTGAGCTCACATGATTGAACGCATTGGCCTTTTTCCCTTTTTATTTTAAATTTTTTGCAAATGCAGGACACTTTCTTATAGTATGTTTTTAATACCTATGTTACAATAATGCAGACTTTACCAAAGAGACCACTAAATACCAGTAATAATAGCTTTTGGCATTATCAATTTAAAAAATCCAAAAATGTAGCCTTTTGAATGTAGTGACTAACAAACAAAAAGCACTGAAATGCAGCTTTACTATGAATGTTAACACTGACAACCATTTTGTATTGAAAAATGCCTTAAATCATTGATTTTCTACTGCAACAAACAAATGAGTTGTACCTTTAGTGACAAGCCTGTGCTGCTTATAGTGTTTTATCCACATTGTTTAGTGTTGTATGATGACGTTCTACTTTTTCTTCATTTAATACTGTTCACCATCTGATAAAAGGGCAAGCTGCTGGGCATATAACAGAAAAAGTGGGTTATAGATTTCTTTCTATCAGTAAAATCACCAATTCTGGGATGTATCGGGGTCAGTTTGTTCTCCAAACCCACAAATAAATACTAAAATTCACGCATATTTAAATAGGCCTGTTTTTACCTAGAGTCCCTATATCAAACGTTTAGTGATGTTGGTTATGCCAGTGGTTCTCAAACTGTGGTATGCAGGCTCCTTCAGGTGGTACGGGGATTCCTCTGCAGTTCAAATATTTGCTGAAGTCAATTTTTTTTTGGTTTGGCCTTGTTTAAAACGTGTAAAGCAAATCTGTAGTCCTTTTAGACCTCTCTTTTAGACAAATATTTTCTTAGGTGGTAGTTGGTGTGAAAAGGTTGAGAACCACTGGGCAGTGTTTTAGCTTTGAAAAGGAAATTGTCGAAACCCAAAAAATGCCTGAAAGAACTAGTGTCAATCAGACCATCCCTCCAGACACCAGCTTTACTCCTACTTAAGAGTAAGTCAGACAGAACATGCCAAAACTACAGAGTCTTAGCTTCACAAAGAATCCAGCTTTGTTTTCATTCGAAGAGGGTCAGGAACAGCTTCAGTTGAATTGGGGAATTTTAGTCATTTTAGTCATGAGTTTTATGAAAAATCATGCCTCTTTATAAGGGGTTAAGATGAAATAAAATAGGTCCAGGCTCAAAATTCCAATTTTTTGTTTTGTGTTACTCAAGAACTCTGTATTTCATTGTTGCACTTGGTTAAAATGATGTTATGCATGCATTAAAAAAGCACTGAGCACATAAAACAAAAATGATTCCTACTTTATAGCAACAGTACAATTGGTCTTAACCAAAGCAGTGAAAACTGCAAGCAAAAGTAAATGGGTGAAAAGAAGACACATGAATTTCAAGGTAACAGATTTTGTGTGTGTGTCTATGTGTGTTTGTGTGCGTGTATATATATATATTAAATGCTTTGTCATATACATTGTGTATTAAATTGAGATATCACAGCGCTGTGAGCACATTGAAATTCTTATTGTGGGATAAACTAATTTGGTATAACCGAACTATTTACACAACTGAAAATGCCTCAAATGTTAAAGGAACAAAAGGTACATCTTTATTTTTCTTATTTACAAAATATTACATTAGTTCAGTCCTTAAACAAAACAGTGTGTGACTGAAATCAAATACTTTGCAATATACAGAATATCAGGCCATAATGGTTAAAGTGCACAAGTAGACATTGGATCAGCTGTTTCACATTGAAGAAGTCTGAAGGTTATGTCATAAGTCCAGGAGGCGTTGGGCCCTCAGGCAGCTCATGCAGCAGTAAAAGCAGTGACAGCAAGGCTACTGTGGTGAGAGTGGCTGTGTCAAACTCTCTATCATGTGCCTGAAGTGTCTGTCTGCTGAACCCTCCTCTATAATCTCAGCCGACATTAGAATCAGATATGTACAAACCCTTTCTGTGTTCAAATCATTGATGTCTACTCGATGTGCAACCAAACAGAAAACCCTGAAGCTTGATTAAATGTGCTTTTAAATATACAATATGCATAACAATGCATGTCAACATTCAGCTGTAACTCATTCCTGTGTCAGAGCCCAGTGGCGTATTGCTTTATAATGGATACATTTCTCACACTGTAAACACTGCTGTAGGATATAGAAAGACACAAATGTTTATTTCTAGTGGTGATGGTTCAGTGTGTATAAAACTACATCATAATAAATGGTGTTTAGAAATGCCTAAGGACTATCAAGTGCAGCCAGGAGATTACATGATTCAAACACATTGAACTTCACCAAAAGAAAGAAACATTTTAAATGCTGTGACGTTAAAATATACAATATGCAGGATATATAGCTTCAATAAAGTTATGGGGCATATATGACATTGTATAATACAAAACATACTCATTAGCCATTAAGACAGAGCCCTATACAGCTAATGATTTATGAGGTTATACCTTGTACATTACAGCAGTCACTGAGATGTTCATCTGAATCAGAGTGGAACTAACACATGGAATACACAGCACTTTATCGTACCCTACTTGGAGATATAATATTTCTATAAATAGTCTTATAAAAATGCCACATCAATATTGATACTGTTGTTAATAAGACCTTCAGAGAGTGGCAATGACTTTGGTTTGTCTTAATGGATGAAGCTGCAGAAAGGAAGTTGAAATTGCCATATGCATGTAGCTTACAATCAATCAGATGCATGCAGTAATAGGTGTAGAAAATCTGTATGCAACTTATGAAGCAGAATTAGCCTGATTTAGCATACAGCATAACTTGTTAAATGTGCAATTCAAACCAGGTCAGCTTGCTAATAGTTTACAGTGTGTTTGAAGAGAGTTCTTCTAGAAGGCCCCGGGCACGTATCTGTTAGACTGAAGCAAAGCGATGAAGTCTTCTTTCCTCTTGAGCTGCACCATGAGCTGGATACTCATCACCATCAGCACCGCCTGCAGACAACAGACATAAAACTGAACAGTCAACTCATGTCTTAACTAGAATATGTTAGACGAAATAAAAGCAACACGAACCCAGAAGATACCACTGCCGAAACGTATTCCTGTCGATAACATGAATCCTCGTTTCAGAGCAGAAACGTAGATTGGTAAACAAGGCTGTGGGCAAAACGGAAAACCACAGCAAGAGATCATTCAAGTATTATAACAGATTTAGTTATTGTTATTTTGCACAATCACAAAATCAAAGCTGTCACCTCTTGATACACATAGACGTTCTTAGGAGCTCCGAGTGTCGCGCTGCCCCGAAGTCGAATCTGCTCAATCACAAACACGGAGAGTATTACAAAATAGAAAATAGAATTGAAACATATCATTTAAAAATACGTACACATTTGCCTGGATACTGACAGTTACAGGACACTGGGATGGTGGAGCCCCAGTCTTTATACCCATCCACCAGACCACAGCATTTAAACTGGAACAAAAACAACGTTGACTTTTCGATGTTTCTAAATCAGTAGATCTTAAAACATGTTTGTCTCACGTGAGCTTGGATGCTGTAGAGCAGAGTCCTGTTGTTTTTGTTGGTCCCACTCAGAGGCATCATGGACAGCAGTTTGCTCTCTTCTCGAACCACCACTTTCTGAAAAGGGACAAAGTTACCTAACACGGCTTTATCTTTTCATGTTTACATATTCTAATTCTGGTGTCTGCCGTTCAATTTGCTTGCTTGTTTTACTGTAATGTATCCGGATGTGAAAATAGACTTTACCTCGTAGATCTCTTGATAACTCAACGCTGTTTTGACAATAATTGTTTGACTTGCTGCTGCCATCCCAGCTGCAAACTGCAAACAGAAAAGTAAGGATTTGTTACAGAGTAGTTCAGAAGTACGACTCATATGCATGTAGAGTAGGGGTATTTGTCAATCAATGATCATGATAATTAAGTTCATAATATAATCGTACAAACTAAAAAATACTATTTGTGACTATTCTAGAAGCAAACAAGTTATATCAGTTCAATCTATACATCTGGCTGTTTAAACTTACGTATTATTATAAATGTATCAGTTACTTATTAACTTTACCATTCAGAAAGTTTGATTCTATGAAGCTGGTCACTTACAGTACTAATGAGAGAAAATTAAGTATTTTGCGGATGTTTGTGGTAATCGTGAATAATTGTTCAATCGTAAAGTTTCGTGACACAGTAATGGTAATAATAATATCTGACGTCTTGATATCCCTAATGTAGAGTTTTAGTGATGGTACAAAGGGATGTATTTCATTAATTTGGATGAAAATGTGAATTAACATAGTCTTCGTTAACTGTTATTCTGTTACAATATATCTGGAGAACCTGCTAAATTGAGAAACTTAATCTTACAATATGAAAGTATAATTTTTCTTTAGTTTACTTTGTTATTTGTACTGAAAAAATATATATATGTTGTGCACATAAATGTAATGTATGGGCACAACAAGTGAAAGTTTAACAATAACCACAAGCCAATAATGGTTTGTTTGAAAGGCTTCAAAAATGTAGGACCAGCCCAGATAAATATACATAATATATACTCTGTAACATTTCACTGCATCTCCAATTTATTTATAAATGCTCATGATTTTAAATGTAGCTCCAAAAATAGAATACTCTCACTGTTGTGTCATTAATTAAGTATAAACCAGTTTGTACCAGTATCAAGCACCATCTCTTGCCCAGGCAGGCTCCCAGGACCCCGAGCAGAGACAGCAGCATGCAGCCCACCTCCAGGATGTACAGGATCACCACAGAGGCACTGGACACCAGCTGTGGACAGAGACACACACTCAGTGAGAGGACAGACTTTCAGAGCGCGAAGTGGAGCGTGTGATCGTTTTCTTCCCACTGTTCATTTATTGCATATTGTCCATGTGTTTTATGTGTGTTACAGTGAATTATACGACTGCAAACAAGTATTGCGATTACATTTGCATTTTATGTTTTTTTGGTTTTGTTTTTTTAATCAAACACGTCCAGGTGCATATATATTCCGGCAAAGACTGAAGTGTGAACTGCTAAACACAAGAATCCCATATTTCAGAACGTGTTTGTAGAGGTCTAAACTTATAGGGATATTTTGTTCTTTGTATGAGGACATTCACACCTAAATAATTGCAGACGTTTTGATAGTTGTGGCAATTCAAATTTCCTTGTGACATATTGTGGAGCGCTTGGGTAAAGTATGATTTCATGTTGAAGAACACACATTAGAGTCCGGAGCTAAACACAAAGCTAATGGACAAGTCAAACTGAAGATCACATTAAAAGGTTGACATGTTATACGAAGCATATTTTTAACTTTGACCTTTTGCTAAATGTTAAACAGAGGCTGACGTAGTGTTTATGTTATCGTTGAGTCTTTGTAAAGGTAGTGCAGGAAAGCATCCAATCGTACATACAGTTCATATACAGCGCCTTTAGGAAAACTCTACATGCATATTGTGTTATTAAGATTAGCTGTCAATTGTCCAATTAAAGCAAAAACTGATTACATTTGGATCTGATTTAGTATGTGTTGCTGTTGTGAATCGTATTTGCCTGAATACTATGTGTTGAAGACATATTTCTGTTTTATCTTCGAATGGATACATTTCTATTCGGTTTTATTCAGCCAAAAAAATGCTGCTGTAGAATAAATTGAAGTACCTTGTGAGAAGAAACACAAAGCTGAAGTTATAACCCAGTTGAAGTGATTTACCATCAGCACGGAACCCGGAGACATGAACCCTAAGACATTGTGATAGTAATGTACCTCTGATGATACAGGCCAAGAAAACAAGAGCTGACACAAGACAAAACATTTTTTCCCTCTATCTGAATCTACAGTATTATTATTTATTAGTTAACTTAATGTAGGAATACATCAGAAAGTGATAACTGTCTCAGATGAATTTGTGGCATTCCAATTAACGCTACTATGGACAAACTTAGACAGTGTGACAAATAATGAAAGTAAATTAAGTTGATAAAACAGGTTGTTAACAAGTAAGAGTGTGCTAAAATATCCAAATATTGACAAAAATCGTGCATATTTTGTGCTTTGCTCCAATTTTGTTACTTGTTAAGTGAAAGTAAGTAGGCAATAATGACTCAAATGAGTGTATGTCATATTAAGCTTGTGCAGGCAGTGTTTTTAAAAATTGTGATGCATTGCAGGGTTGATTATCGCAGGTATCACACAATTCGGATAATGTCGAATCGTGAGGCATGTTTTGTATCGAGGGACCATGTGATTTACAACTCTAAAACCAGCATCCAAACTTCACTCCATGCTTAATCCACAGTTATAATGGCGGTTTGTGCTCTACTGTTTGTTGGCCACTGGTCTGAGTCTCTTGTCCATTTAAACAGGCGTGTGGGTGTTTAGAAAGGTGTATCAGTAACAACTACTACTCGCTGTACATTATAGTAATAGACCGGAGGGCTTACCTGACCGGCTTGTATTACATCTTTGTGCCAAGCCACCGTTGTTGTCAGCATGAAGAAGCACAAAGCCTAAAACAGAAAAGGAACATATTTTAAACCCAATACAATCACACAGTAAAGCAAAATTAGTGAATGTAATGTAGTCAACCAATTCCAGGGAATTCATGTTCACAGACATACAAAACCCACAGCAAACACGTGCAAAAGCTAATAATACAATCGAACAATGTGATGGGCTGGAGCTCAGATCAGAGTGAGGCTGAGGCTAGAGCTGCTCTAACGTGGCAGTGGACACAGTGTGGTCCAGGGGGAATAGGAATATTGCGTGTGCCTTGTTTGACTGGTCGTTTCAGGAATATATAGCAGTATTAAGTAAAAAGTCTGGGCCTTTATTAGCTTTAGCCTGGCGTCCACAATGGGATTTCTTTTAATATTCCTGCTTTCCAGTTCAATCTTGGTGTTTTATTGCTTGCTAGGCATCTTGTGCGCTGCTGCTAACAATCTATTGCACGGACTTTTACCAGTGCGTAGACTTTTAATTTTTTTGAACACAATTTTGCCATTTTTGTGATTGTAATCATATAAACTGCAGAGAAGTGAGGCCTGCACCTTGTCTAGTATTTCACGGAAAATCCAAATGAATCCAACCTACCATGTTGACAGCATTTGCGAAGATAAACGGCCTTTTGAGGCTGGTTTTGTCCGCAACCACGACCACGGCACTGTGCTGCATGCTGCCGCGTCTTTCTTCTCTGCAAAGCGCCGTTATGTGTGCAGAAATGACACAACAACAACGAGAAGAAGGGGGGAGAAGGCTACAGACGTGCGGTGATGACTGTCAGGACATGTACCTCTGCTCCGCTCTGCTCCAGATGCGCACAGCCGGGACAGATGCTGGGCAGAGCGCAGGACGCGTCATGGCGAGGATGCGCGCACGCAGCGGCGCGAGCGTCAGCCTCCGAGGCGTTCAGGGACACGAGGGAAGGTGGGACGTTGTACACATCATAATAACGTGCGGGTTTTTTTACACTCAAATTATCGGGTTTTTAGTGGCTGCTTTTATCTCATTTTACAAGAGTTACATTTTTCATTTTGTTTCCCTTTTCTGTATATAGGTGTTGTTTTTTTTCTCTTGTTTTAATTCTCTTTTAAATTGTATAGAGCATTTTGGTCCGCTATTTTGTTTTTAATGTGCTCTAAATAAAGTTGTATTGGATTATGTTTTTCTGTTACGATTGAAATTTGCAACACAACAACAATGGCAAATGTGTCATTTAGTTGGCGATAATTATCTTGATGTAATAATTAGCCATTATTTTCTAGTTTAACAGTTTGTGGCTTCAGCTTTGTTATGGTTTATAATAATAATAATAATAATAATAATAATAATAATAATTATTATTATTATTATTATTATTATTATTATTATTTAATGTTACTTAAATTACCAGACAAACCGGCAATTAAAATTAAATATAATTTTATAATTTTTTGGCCTTATCGTGTTGATGTATTGGTTTACGCACAAGTCAAGACGTCCAAAATAATTCGGCCAGCTACTTTCGTCAGCTGCAAATCCTACACTTCCCAGCATTCCTTGGGGCGCTGAGTGCTTTAGGGCGGGGTTCGGGTTGCTCTCGTCAAAACAGGTGTCAGGTGAAAGGGAAGTGAGTGAGCGCGACACGACCGATGGTAGAGAAGAACCTAAATTGACTACTAAAGGAACAGAGAGAAACCTGTAAAGACATTTTTTTTAAAAAGAAGAAGAAGCAACTCACTACAGGCTGCTGGTTTGGACTCCTTTATTACTTTGCTGCAATTTATTGGAAAATTCAGGTTCCAGGTTCAAGGATGTGCCTTTGAGGATGCTCCACGTGCTTTTTATGATCAGTTCTTCTTGATATTGTAACTTTTTCTTTATTTTTACTGAAAGCACAAGCTCATTTGTGACTGACTGCCTTGCGTTTGTTCAACATTGACCTGATCCAGTTTGGTGACTTTGACTTACTGGGAGCATGGAAATGTGGAACTAAAAGCAGCCTCAAGCTATCAAGGATTGTAACCATATTGTCTTCTTATGTGGCACTAAGTTCTTGTTTCCTGCAGAAGAAAAAGGTCGAAGTTCATCTTGGCTGCCCAAACTGCTGCCTCCAGAATGCAGCAGAGTCCTGGACCAGAGCATGATGACACTTTTGATTTCCTGTTTAAAATTATCCTCATTGGAGACTCGAATGTGGGGAAAACGTGTGTGGTGCAGAACTTCAAATCAGGAGTGTTCTCGGAAAGACAGCAAAACACGATAGGAGTGGACTTCACGGTGCGAACACTGGACATTGAAGGGAAAAAAGTCAAGGTAAGTCCATGTCTGTGTGAAGCTTCTGTTGTTGCAAGCAGAAGAAGCCCCCCCAAAGAAGAAACTAAACACAAGCACAGTGTTACAGTATTATTACATGGTATACACTATGCCTAGTAGCAAGTCTTCCTTCCAGAAACTAAAGGAAGTAAAAAAAAAGGAAGTACTAAGAGCTTTGATATAATTAGCTGGAGAAACAATAGACAACAAACTCTAATGTGGAAGTCACACTTTACATTACAGCACTGAGTAATAGCGTTGTAATAGAATGAAAAGAAACTACTAGGGTAATAAGGGATAAGCACATTTGCTGGCCTTTTTCATATTTATAAGAAAATACTAAAAGTCTCAGTACCCACAAACCCACCCGGACAACTCCACCGAAATGGCAAATGCGTCTGGTTTCCAAGAGAAATAACTATGTAATGACCGTAATCACACTTTAATTTAAACTATTACTGTGCTGTAAAGTGCTGTATTTTTTTTGTACAACCATCATTTTAAACAAATATAGATGTAAACATGGGTTACATCTGTAGGAGTGGACATTATATCAAATTTTAGATAATATCGTGAATGTTGTACAAGTATATCGTTTATAGGAAAAAACGCTACAAAAAGAGTTGATTAAAAATGAAAATTAAATATGTTTATGTTCTAAACTTGACTTATTTTTGTTTAAGTGATATTTCTGAACTTTTGTTTGTCATTACACAAACACTTCATGTTTGTCTGATAAATAAACCTCATGTTTTAACACATTTCTGTTGGATTCACATACCGTCTCAGTATTGTTACCGGGATATGCAAGATTTACATTTTTTTGCAGTATCGCCCACCCCCAAGTACATCTGAATGATACTTCAGTGGACAAAATCCATGTTCGTCATACTCATAAAGTACATGCACTCATTATATTGATCATGTGGCAGAAGTTGAACAAGTGATTCTGGGGGAAGTTACGAGGAGGATGCTGTGTTTGACATTAACTGAAAAGTAAACATGAAGTGGTTTTATTTGGTCCATAGCAGAACATGTGATAGAAAGTCTTTCCGGGTTTGTTTGTGACGTAGGCTACAGTGATGTGTCCTCTGGTTAGTGTGCCAGTTAGACTCAAAACTGGACTAACGAGTTTGCCTCGTGAAGGGCCAGAGATACAGGTTACTCAGGTTTCCATGGCTTTTGTTAAGTCCGAAATAAAGTTGATATTTGTTTTTCTGTCCTGCTGTCATGGAAAGAGAATGAAATTCATTGCCAAAATACAAGTCTTTGTGGTTTTGATGCAGTTTTTCCTGTTGTGTGAAGCACTTTGAATTGCCTAGTGTACAAGAAGTGGCAAGAAGGTCATTTGTCTTGAAAGTTGATGTGTTGGAAAGAGAAAACTAGGACACCAGAAGTAATGCACATTTAAAAGTAATGTGTTTTTGCAGAACTAAGATTTTATTTTACCAGGTACATGATTATACAGTATTACAAAAGTGATCCCAATTCCCAAGACGAAGAGCAAGGAAAAGTCAGTTAAACAGTGCAAATAGTACATTAGATTACTTCTCCATTTTCCTGTGTGCAGAAAAACTAGTTAGATAGCCCCAAGACAAAAGGTTTCTCCCATTATCCACAACACCAGTGACTCCTACGTAGGGCAGAAGAGTGTACAGGTTGTTGAGCTTTAAGAGTGATATAGGGGAAAGTTGTGTTGGCACAATACTAAATGTTCACACTAGATGTTGTTACTCAGAGAGGCCCAATACCACTTACAGTTTTGATACCACAAAACACATTTTGTTGTAACTTTCTTTTGGTCTTATAGATTTGATATAGATCAATACTATTCTAAAACAAAGAAAGGTCAGATTGTGTTCTATTTATTTGATTATTGATCTTTTTTTTAAAAATGATACTACGGTCAATCTGCTTTATCCAGGTTTTGACTGTTTTCATTTTGGGGGGGATTTTATTTAAAGATTTGAACATGCTGCGAGATCTGTGGAAAAGTTTAACTTCATATAATAACTGGTGTGGACTCTTAATCCAAAAATTCTTAAGAAAAAACACATCCTAAATGACCCAACTTGGTTGTGAAGCTAACTAAAGTAAACTAAACTAGACAGTGAGGCTGTTCCTATGACAGCTGTTGCCATGATAACGTGTTGCTCTGGGACTTTCTCCAAACAGGATCCACACACACTGTTCCTACACTGGTTTGTGATGTTTACGGTTTACATGCTCTAGAGAAATCTGATCACCAAATGCACCTGGTGATGTGTGAGTAACTTTTGAATTTGTGAAACAAAGTGCAACATATTTTTAGATACGATAAGATAACCTTTATTTGTCCCACAATGGGGAAATTCCAGTGAAATTTTGAAATAACAACCAGAAAGAAATGTGTTTTCTAGTTGTAACTGTACATGATATTTGAATAAATCTGAAACTCCAGAAATGGGATTAAGGTGAGATATTTGGTGTGCATGTAAGCAAAGTCTGTAAGAGACTCATGATGTTTGCATTTAGGGCTGAAACAACTAGAGTCAGTTATTGAAATAATCTACGGTATTTATTGAACAAATTAGGAGAATACATAGTAACATTTCATAATTTATTTTTTCCCCCCTTTTGCCCCACCTTTTTTTTTTAAAATGCCTCTTAATTGACAAATACATATTTTCTATCCATTGGTTATTTGATGATTAATACAAATATACATTATTAGATCACTCAAATGTTAGTTACAGTCCTGTAAAAAAATAATATATATATATATATAATATTTTATATTATATTTGTAATTTTTTAATCTTTTATTTATTTTAACAAAATGTAAAAAACATGATATAAAATTCTCTTTGACGTTGCAAAAATTTGGATTTAGACTATTGAAGACTATTGCCTGGAGAAACAGTCTCCATATGAACGGTTCTTCATCAGCCTCGAAGAACTGGTTCTCCTCCTGAGTGGGTCCAGCTCCACTGTCTATCTCGCATCCGCCGGTCCGTCTGAGGGAGTCGGATCTCCCCTTCACTGTGGAACTCCTCCAGGTTTCTACTTTTTCCCAAAGAGGTTTGGTAGTTTTTCCTGGCTGAGAAGGAGAGTCTAAGGACAGGGGAGCTTGGGACATCTGTCTAAAGACACAGGATGCTGGGACATTACCAAGTCTCTATGAACATTGTTTATTCTGTTTTTCACTGACGCTCCTCGAGGCAACCGCTGTTGTGATTTTGGGCATTAAAAAAAATTATTGAATTGAATTTATTATTAACTGTGGTTTAAACTGGGTCAAAACTGGCACAACTTAAGAGCATTTGACCCATAATTGTAATGTAATATACAAATGTGTAATTATTGGTACAGTTATAATGTTATAGTGCCATATCCTAATGCTGTTCTGTTCTTCCTCTGTCCCAGATGCAGGTTTGGGACACAGCGGGTCAGGAGAGGTTCAGGACCATCACTCAGAGTTACTACCGCAGTGCTCACGCTGCTCTGATCGCCTACGACATCACGCGCCGATGCACGTTTGAGTCTGTGCAACACTGGATCAAAGAGGTGGAGCTGTACGGCGCGGCCAATGTAGCCATGGCTCTCATAGGTCAATATGAACAACCTAACTTTTATTAATCCTTATCAGTGCTCACCAAACTATAATAATATCAAGTTAGTGGCTATGTTTATGCGCACTCCAAAAATCTGATTATTATGTGATTTCTGCAGATTATTGAAACATCTGATGTGAGTAATCTGATTTCTTTCTGATTGAACAATCTATAAACACACTATGCAAAAACAAAAAGAGCAAACGAATGCGGCAATAACAAAAAAGAAAGAAAACATTTTAAAGATTGAAAAAAATACTTTAACATTCTTGATACTTTGTCTTGATACTTCTAAAATACATTAATTACCCGGAAAATACCACCAGGTTTTTGTGATGATCGGATTTCTTTTGGGCATGTAAACGCACACCAGAAATCAGATCTGGATAAGATAAGAGAACCTTTGTTTGTAACACAAGCGGGAAACGCCAGTTTTTCAGCACAGAGCACAAAAACTGCAGGAGAATAACATTATTAGGTGATTAGATTAATTCAGATTCTAAATAATTTATAAGTTTCAATATTTGAACTCCTAAAATCTGGCCCAATGGACTAATCCTTTTTAACCCTTGCTGTGTAAGTAATGCAATAGTTGTCAAAAGTATTTCCTGAGATGTATCGGTTTATTATACTATTATTTAACAGATAGCTAAAGTTTTTTATCAAATACATTAGAAGCCTGTGTATGAACTTAAACACAATCACACATTGTCTTTGCCTTGTCATTGTATACTTCTTAGTACAATCTATTATAAGTTTAGTTGCTAGGTGCGGCTATTTGCAGTAATTAACGTGTAAATGCTTTTCTTGTGCGTTGAAGTCAATCGTTTAATCGTTTTGTTCTGTTGGTTCAAAAGCCGTCTGATTCATTTTGAATGACATTTGCAGAGTTCCAACTGTGATATTTGTGTTTCATTACCTTTTCATAAATTTAATTTCCACTTTAGGAAACAAATGTGACTTGGAAGAGGAGAGACAGGTTCGGTTTCAGGAGGCCTGCGAGCTGGCAAAAGACAAAGGATTATTAGCTGCTTTAGAGACATCTGCCAAGGTAAATGAATGAATATCACGCAATTGATTCACGTCTTTCATTTCAAGTTTTATAATTATACAGTTTTGTTGTCTGGTTGGTTGGTTTGGGTTTTAAAAAAGGAAATTATGTCAAATTTTTCAATAAATAACAGTATTTGACCATTGATCTGTGGCCCACCGCTTTGTCTATGCTTCAATATGTGGCCCTCGATGAAATGTGTTTGGGAAATCACTTTTTCTGCCAAAAAATCACTGGAAAAAGAAAAGTTTGAATTGCTCTGCCCTTAGACCTAGCACCTGACATCTGCATCCGCCCCTTTTGATCCATGTGTTTTTGCTTTAGCTATTCACCATTCCTCTTCTTTCCAACAAAAGATAATTTGTGCTTTTTGCTGTGTATGTCTCTAAAGGAGAGCCAGAACGTAGACGAAGCCTTTATGATGATAGCCAAAGAGCTGATGTCCCGCAATGGCCTGAATGTCCAGCAGGGGGACGGGACCGGCGCGCCTCACTCTCTGCTGAGGACCAACTCTACAGCCATAGACATTGGGTCATCGTCCGCCTACTCAGCGCAAGAGAAGAAATCCTGTTGCTGAAATACATGGACACAAAAGATAAAGCAAGACTGAAAGATGGAGAGACATTCGCGATATCGTGGGATTTTGTGTGTGCGTGGAAGTTGCACGACCCAGCCTAGTGAACTAACGCGCGACGACAAGAAAGTAGGCTCGCACTTTCTACCAAAAATAGTAAGATTTTTTACTAAACGAACATTTTATAGTCACAATACTTAAATACTTAAACTTGTTTTCAGTCAATTTCAAAACAAAAAATTAATAGCACCTAATAGTAAATAATATATACTAGTTCTGTTATAGATTGACAATTCTAAAGCAACTCAGGAAAGGTCCAAGTTTGTTCTGTTTTTTGTTTTTTTGTTTTTTTCAATATCAAATCTTGTTCCTATACTAGTTTTAATATCGATTAGCATGTGGGTAGCGATACTTTTGCCAACCCATGTAGCTCTGACTGTCAAGTGAAAAGAATGTTTCCCTTTGACATAATTTCATTCGTCATGGTGACGTGGAAAACTGGAAAACGTATTCAGGTTTAGTTTAGGTACAGGTATTGGTAGAAGAGCCTTTAACTGTTCTGATTTTTTTTACATAAACATATAACGTCTACTGTTACTTCAGCTCAGAAGTGTGGAGATTACTGATCAAATCCTCTTAAAAATGACACTTGATTATAGCTAAAGATTGCTGGCATAAAATGTATCAAGAATGTTAAAAAAAATCTACTACTACCACTACTTATACAGCTGCTTGAGTATTTCCATAGTACTCCACCCCTGTCATTGAGCAGTGGATACAAAGTACTCCTCTGTGACTGATGACATAACTGGCACCATGAAGGATGGTTTTGTTTGTGCTCCTGCTACAAGGACTTTGAATTAGACCTTGAGTGCAGGTCTGTTTACCCATCAGGCCTTTGGAGAGCTCGCCGAGTGGTGATGGGTGTGTAATCACTGTTGGGTGAAATTGTTTGAGGTCACGTTTATTTATGATATGAACCTGAAACTCCTGCACGATTACATCTCTGATTTAAACGCAAAGACACTAGACTGAGACACTAGACTCACTCACAAAAATGGAAAAGTCATGTTTTTCTATCGAAAGGCGCACTATGTAACTTTTCTGCACGGTTGATGTTATTGCTTGGCCTGGAATGTTCCACAGCATAGCATTAAACTATATCTTGAATTGTATCCATTGTTTAAAAGGAACATTCTTGAAAAGCATTCTGCTGTGAATTGAGTCGCCTCTCCACAGATCCGACCTGTTACTTAGCCTGGTGGTGTAGATACGTTTTATGCCGTGCAGTTGAACATTCCAGGCAAAGCAATAACATTTCATAACATTAGAGCGCCTTTAACAGTCAACATCTCAAGTAGATCGCTTATACTTAAATGGGAAAATACAAGAAAATATAGTTAACATTTTTTTTAAATTTGTTTTTAATTTAAAGCTGGAGTACCTAGTTGTTTTTATTTAGTCAATTAGTGAATTTTGTGTTTTTAAGTACTTTATCGCTTGTCAACCAGAAAGTAAGAACCGAAAGTAGTGCTCTGATTGGCTGCGCTTGAGCGGTCCATCCCAGTTTCACTTTGCTGTCTGAAAAACGCTGTTACACTGTTTGAGGACATCAGGCACCACGGCTTTAATCTCTCACTTGCTCTTACAGTATAGGTTTCCTGTAACATCCTGTAAATGTTCAAACAATACATTGTCTTACCTCTGTGTCCAAACTATCTTGTTTTGACTTTTTGCACACTGTGTACATAAATCTGTCCCTCGTGATGTACTCGTTTCGCCATGAACAAACTGAACTTCAACATCTTCAGCTGCTAAATTCAATATGCTACAACTCTAATACAAATGATTCAGGATTTTTCTGACTGTTCCCCAAAGTGACCTTACTCACCCACTCCATGGTTCATAAATGTTGAATGTCAAATATAGCCCAAAGACTGTGAATTATTTGCCAATGACGCCACGTTGTATTCTGTTCATTTTAATGTGAAGAGGCTGCAGAACCCAGCTTTCAACAGCAGAGGGCGGTGTGCTATTACATTTGTTCTGTACTCATGTTTCTCTCTGTCTGACATTAAAGCTACAGTTATTTCAAATGCCTAAAGGTGAGTTGGGCTTTACTTGAATAGGAAACACGTTTGTTCACTTTTATCAAACAAAATGCATGGATATTATGGAGGAAACAGTAAAAGCCCAGTTGGCAGAAATGTCTTTTTAAACAATCTGGTTGTTATTACATTAATCCCAGACCACAGAGACAGTTGATACATTTTTGTATTTATTTTGTTATTGCTGGCGGAGGTTTTGGCTCCTACTGCCAATATATTAGAATAGATCCTGGCATCAAAGACCAACTGAATCCATGCCACAAAACTAATTTAATAAAAAGGACCTTGATATCCTTTTCAACCGGAATACCATTGCAAACTGGCTTCAAATGCACCATGCCCCGCCAAAATGTTGTAAAATGTAACTTGCTGTAAGTGCCAGTTTAGATCTTTTAAATATTTCATAGTACTTTGCCTCATCAATTTAAGTTTCTGCATTACATTATGTGAAAAATAATACCGTGGCATTTTGGAGAGCTAATATGAATTAGCAACAAACTTTCAGAAAAAATAGACGGCATTTTATTTCCCAGAAAATAAGCAAACAATATTAGAACATACATTAACAAAAAACAAACTACTGTACCTTATTTTTTTTTAAAAACGCTATCTCAAAATGATCCTGAATTCAATAATAATTTTGCTGTAGCAAAAGCAGCACCTGCAGTTCACAAAGATAAAAAAGAAAGTAAAGAAAATTCAAATATCTGATACAGACTCAAATGAGAAAGGTCTACAGTAAAACAAAAAGGAACTTGGATATTCATTTGGCATAGCTTTTCAAACTGCTGTGGATGGGACCGAGGTTGTTTTTCTGTTTTTTCTGTAGGTCTTCTGATAGGTTGCACTTGGACATCATTCATTCTGGGTTAGTCCTGGTTAAGAGTTGATTTAATTTGTGAATGAACTATGAAGATCATTTAAGGTGGTACTTGCTTTGAAAAAACATCCAGATGAACTTTAGTGTGAAATGAGGTCAAAGTGAAACTCAAATACAAACTTCGTGTCTGGAGCTGTTCATGGTTATTCTGGAGGTCAGTTTGGAAAACCCTGTTCAATGGTGACACCACTGTCCACAATGATTAAAAGAATTCGAAGGGTGAAAGAGGCAAATTTTACTGCATCTAATTGAGTCTAATAATCTCAATCCTGTTTGGTTTCTCCGGGATGGGTTTTGGTAGGCTGCCTTGCCCCTCCGTCTCCCCCACAACTTCTTGCGCCTCGTTCTCTCCCCCCTGCACGCCGGGGTTGATCTCAAAATCGGTCTGCTTGTCTTTGGGGCACTCCCCGTTGTAGGTCTTGACATAATCCTCCACTCTCCAGCCCCTGAACTCGGCTGGCTCGGCGCAGACCAGACCAGAGTAGGCGACCCCAGGGTGGTGCTTGAGCCAGTAGACCAGGTAGTGAATGTTGTAGTCGCAGTTCCAGGGGTTGTGTTCCAAGGAGAGTTTTCGGAGGAAGTACAGGTCCTCCAGAACCCCGTACTGGAAATACTGCAGGCTGTTGTTGGACATGTCCAGCTCGCGAAGGTAAAGCAGACCGGCGAAAGCAGCTGTGAAGAGGAGAAGAGACCGGGTTAGATGTTTCATGTCCCATTGGACCATTAGATCATTATTTGCTTTGCCTGGAATGTTCCACAGTATGGCATGGTTAAACTGATCTATTCAGCATCTAGTCAGATCCAGGTGTTTTTATTGCTAAACCAAATACATCGAAAAACACGTATTCGATGAACCGAGTCACCTCTCCACAGATCTGACCCCTGGTTGCGTCACCTGTCTCCATGGAGATAGATACGATATGTTAAATCCAATTCTGTGGAACATTTTTCAATAACTCACCATCACTCAGGCATCATCAACAATATCTACAGTTTGTACAAAATAAATGTGAAATATCACATTTCTACAATATGCTTTTGATCAAATGTTGTTATCTTACATTGTGTGTCTAACTTGAAGAAATACTAATTTCAAGTTATTTTATTACACACAGTCTTATCTCAGCTCTACATTGCACTAAAATTAACTGAAAATCTTGTACAACTGATATGTTCCAAAAGAATGGAAATGGTCATGTCTATGCATGGATCAGTGGTTCCCAAACTGTGGTAGAGGTAGCCCCATAGATACGCAGAATAATGACTTAGGTAATGATACTATATATCCAGAATACTCATTTTGAGTGACTGTACTCCAGTACAGTTACTCGTTTATTTGGCGGTATTTATAATATTCAGAGTATTTTCTAATATCAAAGGAATACATGTCTGTACGTAATCCAGCAATTCCGCCCACAAACGGCACTGTATTAGTGAGAAAAAAGAGCATGCACATACTGCTCTTGCATGTGCAATTTCGTCATCTCTAATCAGGGATGAAAAAAAACACGTGACAAACTGAACAAAATGTCTTTATTTGATCAGCATGTATATAATTTGGATTTTCCAGGCCAGTCTAAAGGTTTTAAATTCATTACTTTTAACAAACTATCATTTTTTTCAAGTGCGTCGGTGCAGGGGACACGCTCATCATCCAAAGTCTCAGGGGGAACAGGATCACAAAACCTTTGGGGACCACCATCATATATTAATATTTTATAAACTACAGACTAAAGTAAAATCATGCTTATGACCCAGTTACTTAAGAATGTACTCATTAGTTCTTCTCTGCAGGTAAATGTACAGTATAAACTGTATATTTATGTTGCAACCTGTAAATCAGCTGGAGCCATTATTCACGACCAACACAGTCCATGTTTAACTGCACCTGCACTCTGTCAGACGCCTTTACTTGTAACAAATAAGACATAATAATGACAAACAGCCTTTTTTGGAGCATCTTTAAGGCCCTATATGAGAGACAACCACATTTACCAGTCTTTATTTTCACCTCAACAGACACACGTTCACCTAAAGCCTAATCAGTGGCAGACATTAGCAGATTTGTGTGCGCGTATGAGGAGGACTTCATGCTGCCCACTGGCCTTGGGCTCAGCTTTGATCTTGCACAGCGAAAGAGCAGAAGGGAGGAAAGAGAGGAAGGAGGAGGAGGAGCCAGTGGACAGAGCATCGAGATGGACAAATGTTTGAAGAAATAACAGGAAGGACATAGAGCACCCCGGAGACACGCTCCCCGCCTCTGCACTGTCCATTTGGAGTAATCGTAGAGGTAAAATTACTTCGATAGCATCAGTGACTTGGACGGAGGGAAAAGAAGTCAGTTGTCCTCTTCTTCCAGTGCAGTGTGACCAATAACGTGAAACAGCTATACAGTTCACAAACAACTTTTAGCTTTTACCGTCAGTTTGCTTCATTTGTCATAGAATATCAAGATCATTCGCTTTTGTGTCCACATGAGGGAATTCCATGGGCGAAGCACAAGGGGAACATAATCTTTTCTGAAACTGGCAGAGCTTCTCAATAATTTGACCAAGACCAGGCATCAGCATTTGAGTGAAAAGTGAAGCGAGCAGCACTAAGCCTCGCGTCTCTATGTGACTTACTGTGGTGGAGGTGCCATGCAGATGTTCCACACTCGTTCCACACTACAGCATTTCATGTATTCTTTTTCTAAACTTACACAGGTTTTTATTGTTTAAATTAAAAATGCATTCTCACTGGCTATATTTCCAATACACAACAAAAATCGGATCATTTTCTGGAGTTCTCGTCTTACTGAAATTCATGTAAACAGTTCCATCTGATTTCTTTCTGATAGTTTGTTCACCCCAGCGCGGATTTCGATAAGGAACATTTTGTAAAGAAAGGCAAAAATGAAAGACTGAAAGAGCTATTTTAAATGTAATTGTACTTCCAGACGCAACAGTTAAAACGGATAGCCGACAATACACCATTTATTTGTGATGATCAGACTCATCCTGGATTATCTGATTATTGTAGTATTCCTGGCAGACCCTCCACCAAACAATTTGCATAGCGGAACCTTTACAGTTAAAAAAAAAAAAGAAACCATTTGAGTCCTTGAGCAGACAGTATTTTGCAAGTGCTAGTAACCAATTTCCCTTATTTATTACTTCAATCCATTACATATAGTTTTATTTATTTATTTATTTATTTATAGTTTTAAAAATCTATTTACTCACAGCCCCGGACAAAGCCAGTTTGTGATGATTTTATTTTTGAAAAGTGGCTATGTGACATTTTAGAACTCAACATGAGTCTTTCTTTTTCCAAATAATCACAACTACATACAGAGATGTGGGCGGGGATAGGGGATAGGGGGTAAAAACAGAGCTTTTTGGAGCGCTCAAGCTTCAGTTGCGGGACAAGACAGGATCACACAGAAGAAACTAATGAGGAGGAGCTCAATAAAGTCGATTTGACATAATATGCCCCCTTTAAAACGCTATTTCACAAAGATGCCAATCTGAGAGTTCGTGTCATAATGTAAATCTTAAACAGAAAGACAACGCCACAAGTCTACCCTCCTTTGGACATGTTCTTAATCTCTCACAGTAGTAGTGTAATAAATCCCAAACACTGACTCAGCTAAACGCTTAAAGCTGCTCATCAGTTTTTCCAGCTCTTTTACTTGCTCCAGATTCGTTCTGAAGGAGGCGTGCCACTGAGCCTTCAGCAGAGGTGATAAATGATGCAGCCACCTAGCTCTGTGCGGATTTTGGCTGCTAGTCTCCACAACAAATAAACAATGGGAACGTAACAGTCACTATAACAACACTAAAGAAGGCCTCTGCCGCACGAGCTGCTGTAGATGGTTTATAAACAAAGGATACTGACTGCAGGGGTGGGCGATAGTATCTTGATAATGATATACAGACAGCGTTATGTCATTACAACGGAAATAAGTCTGTAAATGTGTTAGTTGAGCTTTAAGTATCAGACAAATGTGAAATGACAGTAATATTACACACAAAATGGCAGAAACAGCTCTTTATAGCCTCATTCCGTTGGCCTCACAGCATAACGGCCTGAGTTAGTTTTCAAGGTTTTCGGGGAAAATAGAAAAAAAAACAAAATTGGTTACAGACGGGAAGTGTTTTTGGCTGTAAAAATCTTTATGATCAGCCTCCTATAGACGGAGCGGCTCGATTTATAGGCCGTTATGCTAGGAGGCTGACAATTTGCAAGTTTTCATACACGCTTTCAATTTCCATTTTCCATCGGCTCTTTTTGCAAAATGTTCCATCACATATAATATACACAATATTTAGACTTAGCATAATGTTCAAAATAACATTCACAACATCACAATATTAACTATCTGTTTATAGTCTGCCCACCTACTGTCTAGAAGCAACAGACCAAAACAATACTCGTGGACTGTCACGATATTCAAAATCATTACTATTATTACTTCTTTTCTTGTTTTGTTGCAGCAACAGCTATGAAACAGAGCTTTAGACCGTGATCCTTTGCTTCGTTTGCAGTGTAGAGAACTGTTATTAAGTGCTTTTATATCTTAAGTCTTTGGAATATGACCGAAATGATCCGTACCAAGGGCTTGTCAAGGTATTTTAGAAAGAAAAAAGTATAATTTCTACAATTCTGTTGTTTCTCTCCCCAATATTGCAATATGTATCTTACCGTGAAATCGTACCCTACAAAAGATACAACTACAACTAAAGAGAGAGCAAGCTTTTGTTTATTTGTGTCTTCTTATTTTTAAAGATCTGTTCATTCATTGCTTGATCCTCTGAACCTGAACGTTCTTAAATCCTAGAATCAAATAAATGCATGACTCAGACAAATGTTCATTCATAACATTATTTTTGCCAGTATCTACCATCTCTACCAAAGCTTCATCTTGAAAATGTTGTTGATGTGTTGCCTTTGCGATAGTGTAATTTTGTCCGTAGTTTATTTATGCAAACACAGTGAAAAGACAATTTAGGGAATGAAATGAACGGGTATGTGCGTGGGTGTGTTTGAGTTTGTCATTAGTCAGCAATCGACTATTCCAACCAAAAACAGCAACATAAAGCCTTGCAAGAACGGAAATATACAAAACATCCAAACAAATAGGCAAGTAATTATTATTGCTTTCAAGTAAAGGTTCGTTTTTTTGAATGGGAGAATTATAAAAAGGACAAAACAAATGCAATCCAATTAAGATAATTCTATGCATAAAGACTGTGCGCATTGTTTATGTACTTATCGAGTTCATGTGCTTTGTCATTTTATGCTTTTTATTTTTACATCATGAATGAACCATCTATTGAGCACATTTAAACACTCCAATTGAAAGAGCTTTGTGTTCTGCTTTAGAATAAGCGCCACTTTTCAGATGTTTGTTTTTCTAATCACACGATTCATTGAGAAACCGCACAAATACTAAGAAGATAACGTTTCCGAATCGTGGACAATAATAAGCGGTCGTTATGAGGATTGCGCTTAATGCCACTCATTTTAACAAATACTTAGATGTTAAAAATAGGAAAATTGTAGAAAAGTATACTCAATTGAGCATCACTTAGTTACATGGGCCATTGTAGTTAATGGAACAAAAAAATAGAACCATCTGGCTTGGATTCAAAAGCTACAACCCATTACTAATATTTCAAAGGTGTTATTTTTGTGCTTTCTCCTTTTCCTGATTTTCTCCTACATAAAAAAATCCTACATAAACAAGACTAATTTCCGTTTGTATGATTAAAAGGATGTAATGTGATTGAGTCCATGTGTAAGTGGGCCTAACAAGCTTTAGGAAATACACAAAATCTGTTCCTCTCTTTGTCGAGCAGCAGAAGATTGTTTACATGTGTCCAACTGTAATGAATACAACTACAAGGTTTGGTAAAGGATTTCCCTCATGCCCAGGGAGACATTAGCCCAGAGATCATTAGTCTGCAAGAGCAATGAGTCCGCAGTTTTCTATAATGGGTCTGAACAGGAACACGGAGGAAAGAGCCAGTTTATTGAAGCAGGATTAGTATGCAGGGTGAGAAGGCAACTTGGGTAAAATTGATCTTCCAAACATTAAATTCCCTGGTGTTTTGTGGATAAAAGAATGCCTGGCAGCTCCATAATGGATTACTTTGTTTAGGCTTTGGTAATGTAAAGGGGGCATATATTGGTTTAACGTCAAAGTGCAACGTTTTAGGTAACAAAAGGGCCAATAATTGTTTTATAAATATGAATAACTGCTGACAAGACAGGCACACTCTTCCCATTTGGAAAGAGTAATTTGGTTTAATAAAAGCATTACAGTAGAGCAGCAGCTAGTCTATATGTAGTAGTTTAGTACGTTTTTGCATAAATGTGGTCATGCAAATAACTTTAACCAGACATTTTAATCATTCATAGCCTTTTTGGTTTAATTATGCCAAGAATAACAATTTTGATGAAGAGCAGTTTGATGATATATAAGTCAAATTGCACTGAGTGACCAAATGTTTTCTTATGAGAGTATCAGTTACATGCTTTTGGACAATAGTTGCTGAAATTTGCAGCTCCACCACTTTTGACATTTACAATACACAGTTTGAACAATATAAAAGCTAATTAACACAACACGAGCCCATAAAACCGAGCTTAGGGCTTATCACAGTTTAAATGGATGTCGAAAAGAAAAAGAAAAGAGCGCTGATTAGCTTTGTTAACATTATAGCTAATGTCAGCAAAAAAAAAAAGTTAAGAGTAGCTTAAGGCAGCCATCCATAAACTAAAGTCTATTGCCAGTTGTTTCTCCTGGGGAAAAGCAATTGAATCACTCATTTTGTAAAGGTAATAATTAGTGAAGTTTGTACAATCTACACGGAAGAATTGTGTTTAAATCTTAATGTGCTTTGAACAGCTGTGCATGCATTTGAATGAGGCAGCGAATAAAACATTTTGTAGTGTGCAGACAGCGCAGACACATGATTGTTATGCACGGGGAAGAAGTATCAGCATCTAAACTAGTCAAACCTCTAGCTTCTGAAGTTGCCCCAAAGCTGTAGGATTTGTGGCACTTGGTGAAACAAAGCACTTGGTCAAACTGTTGTGACCTGTGATGTTTTTGGTGCATTACTGTCCGGAATAACCGTAGATTTAAGCCATTTAATAATCTACATAAAGCAGTTCTACATGCGGTCAAGTATTCGAACAAGGCTCTGGTGTTCCTCAAAGCAGACCTGAGCACCAAATGAATGTTATTATCTTCCTAATGCATTCCATTCATTTAACTTTTTGTGTTTGTCCAGATAGAAATGTGTAATGTGCGACTAAACTCAAAAGGTGTGCCGTGAATATCAGAGTCACTGTGTCGTCTTTACCTGTGTCGATCTTCTGCAGGCTGTTGCTGCTGAGGTTGAGCAGTTTGAGGTCTTTGGACAGCAGGAATTGTTTGGGCCTGAGGTGTCGGATGGTGTTCCTTGACAGATCCATCTTCACTATGTCGGAGGGCAGGTCAGACGGGATGCTCTTCAGATCTGTGGCAAGAAAACACAAAATAATATAATAATGTTGGGTTTTCTTAAACTATAATACATAATCCTATGAAACAAAGCCAACGCAGTCTAGGGGTCTTGGCTGCAGTCCCAGGAATGAGCTGATTTGCTAGATGTGACCAATTGTGATGCGTGTTGCAATCAATCCTGTAGGGACTGTTGTTGTGTTATTCGGTAAAAAAGAATTTGGGCCAGACAAAACAAGCTTTTATGCATCAGCAGATATAAATTCACCACTGTTTGTGTCATAGAGCACCTACATACTGATTACTGCAGATGAACGCAACACAAACGTCTGACCTAAATACTGGCCATTGTCAAACTTCCGTAAACTGATACATAAACTTGTATTATTATTATTATTATTTTTACTTTTCTAATTGTCCTGCTTTAAATTTGAGGACAGATCTACCCTGGACCAGAGATGAGACACAAACATGTACTCACACTTTTCAAATACTTTACAAAGATGCTTAGTCTGGACACTGGATGTATCTCCTCGAGTTCAGATGGACATGTTTGACAGATGGATTAACTACCGTAATCAGTGACACGCATGGTCCGTCTGTATCAAAACAAATATGGCTGAGAAAAACTAAATCACAGGGGACTAAAAAACACAGATTTCTGTAGATCTACTGAATAGAATGTACAGAGAACTGGATACCATGGAAATAATCTGTTACCCTCATCTCATTTCAGTGGATACATTTCATTTTCAAAACACTTTTCCCTGAACAAGATTGTTACTTCACTTTCCTTCATGACATCCCAAGTTATTTGAATTGGTTCTATATACTCAATATTATAGAAATTTGATTGAAATAATAATTCAAATAATAGACTGAATCTATGTTTAGAGCATGGCAGGTTAAAGTAATCTAAACAAACTTTACCAACGAGGTATAACCTGACGTTTAAATTTGAGACAGGATTTTTACAGGGGCTACAATGTATTTCTATGGTGCACAAGTGATCTTCTTGATTTGACTCTGGTGGTTTGTGTTTTTTTGGCTGTAAAAATCATTGTGATTGGCTGAGGACGGAAACCATGACACATAGATGCAACAGGGTCTGGAGAAAAGAATGAGACACACACACAAAAAAAATAACATTGGGAAAAAAATTACTTAGGCAGTGATAATATGAGGCTGGCAATATCTGCAAGTTATTGACAGAGTACAGGCAGAGACAGCCGGGCCTGACAAACAGCATTTGAACTGCAAAAGCGATGTCCCACAGTCTGCAGGAGAGATGGAAATCCAATCATCCCTGCGTACATTTTCAAGATGTTGTGAGTGGGTTGTGAAACATTTAACATTTTCAAGATGGAGTCAAATGTGAGAGCCTGTTTTACAATATTTCACCAATGCATCTCTGGTGTCTCCCAAACCTTCAGACAGACGGACCTGTACGCAAGGATTTTCACATCAGCAAAATGCAGAGGCACAGAAAATACCACAGAAAACAGACACAACATGGTTCACGTGGTGGAAGGAGTGCAGTCATACTGTATGATTCTAAACAGGCTAATGACAGCTAATGACACCAGGAAAGGATCCATTCTATTGATCTAATCTGTAGGCTACTAAACAGGAAAAGAACTTTCACCATTAAAAATAATATATTATTATTAATAATGGGGCCAATTACTTTCTCACCGTTTCAGACCTGACTCTGAAACACATGGATAGCTACTAAAAAACTTAAAAGTAATTACAAAATGGGCTCTATGCACAGCAGCCATGGATCTAGGTTTAGGGTTTTCTATTAAATGATCTGGATTGGGTATTGCCATCTTAAACCTGTCATGAGTTGGACTAGTGGCCAGTCAATTGGAACTGCGATGAAAAAAATCCTCCACAGTCCAGAAAGCACTTTCCCATAGAGCGCAACGTAAAGACAAACTGCTTGTGAAAATTTTTGCCTATTGTCAGATCATGAACTTTTTCTCAGTTGAAAATCCCTTCAGTTTTGTAAAAAGCAGCTTTTTCATCCCTAGCTTTGCCTCGCTCTGCTGCGCTCTAGCTGGTCAGAGCGGTCACATGGTGTGCGAGCCACCTGCCAATAAGTGCCAATGAGCACCACTGCAGATCAACATTGCACATGTTACCTTCTGGGAGTTGTAAGCCATTTCAAGTCAGGCCAACACGGTAATGGGTTTTGAACGTGTTTTTCCACATGTTTGTGGACTTCTATCACCTCTCAGCTTTGTGATGAAATGCAAAATTGACCTCCATTTCAGGTCAAATCTGCTGCACAGATCAAGTCACAAACTGAGACGGAAAAGAAAATCTGAACAAACACCATTCACTCAGCCAGTCATAATGCGTGACATGAATTGAATCAGATGTTTTAGTAACTAACAGCCACACAATCATGATGTTTACCAGCCGTTTCCTACTCAAAAACATAATCTTATTATTGTGTACTGGGTTGGACTGTGGTGGTATATTTGGACAAGCATGCATGGATTCTCATTTCCTCCACAGATTTATTTACTGTACATAGCCTGTATATTTAGACAGAATTGCCATACTGACATGTTTATTCTGCACATGTAGCTTTTTATGCAAGTACAATAAAACCCATTGTTCATCCATTAACAAGATCAAATCCACGAACCAACAAAATAAACGTACGATAACTCCGATTTATCCCGAGACATATTCCCAGGATCCCTTGTGGCGCATCAGCCTTCTTCCGTTTGCTTTTCTGTCCAAGGAAAATACAGCTGCTATTCTCCCAGTATAATTCGTAGACTGTAATCAATTGTGAACCTCACTGCCTTAATCTGATAATGCCAGTGCCGCTGTCAGTCTGGTAAAGTGAGACAGTTTATTAGTCATATTTTTTCGTGTACCTGTAATGACTTCTTCCTGTTGAGTCACTGTAAGGGCCTCCACAATGGTGGGAGCGCAGAAAATGAGAGAAAACATGCCAGAGGTGATTCATTCATGTCTGCGATGGAGATTTGGGGGAATCTGCTGCTGCCATTATACATCTGTACATAACTCAAGCTTAACCCGTTTATCCCCGACAATCCTTTGCACGGGAAAAGTGTAGGCAAAAGACGCAAGGGAGCAGTGAAGACCTCCATCAAGAATCAGCCATATGGTTCAGTGATAAATATTCCCAAACCTTACAATTGATGGTATCTTCTAAACTAATTGAATTGTGTTGGTTTACGTACCTGTAAACTAACACAATGTTATGCTTGACCAAATAATAAACCTGTGGAGAACCATATAATGTCATCTCATCTGGACAATGTTTTTAAAATCACGACATTTCGACTTTTTTCAATCTTGGGTGTCGGTCAGGGCTGCCATATTTTCCAAGAGCAACACGCGGCCAAGCCTCAGAACCAAAACATTTAAATCAAATAAGCAATTAGTTAAACGTTGTGTATCGCCGCAGAACGAATGCTAATGAGATATACATATTTTAATAGCATATTTAACATTAATAACTGCTTTAAAACATGAATTAAAAGTTAACAGGCTGTAGTTCAGTCAAACAGACCTGGGAAAAGGCTAAAATTCACCTATTTTATGGCTATAGACTACAGAGTTGGTCTGAGAAGCTTGACTTCATACAGAATCTGTCCTGCTTTTGTGCACGGTATTTCGGACATTCCAATCCTATTATGATTGGTCTGTTTCTATTTCCCCCTGATAACTATTTGATTGTCTTGCTTGTAACCAAGGTGTAAAGAAAACTGCTCTAAATTATACATTAATCGACTATTCTTGATTATTTTCTTTCACAAAAATGGCCTCCTTCACAGTGGTTTGTGCATAATTTGAGTGCATTATTAATGTACTTGGAGAAGCAAAGTTGGGGTAAGCTACTGATGGCATTCTTCTTTGTCCACCCTTCAAACCCTTCAAGAGTGCCTCCTGGTTCAAGGACACAACTTTATGAATCGAGCAGAGGAAATGACCTGCTATCTTCACTGACGGGACCTACTGTCTGCTCCCGTCAGCCCTTTATTTTTGGCACCTTCCAAAGCCCTTTAGTTTGCTTTATCATAGAAATAACTCTTGCTAAAATAGCTTGTGAAGTTGAAACATGCTTGTTATTTTATCATTTATAGATGGGGATCAGTGCTGTAACATGGCTTCTCTATTACTATAATTCAACATGAGTATGAAGAAGACAGAGTGTGAAGAAGATAAACATATTTGCTCATGTTTAGACAGTGGAAATGGGAGCTCTTTTTTCACATACAGTGCGTGTCACGTTTTGGACTGAAGCCTGACAGGGTAAATATTTTAACTTTTAACAGTTTAAGGTCTTGGTTTTAATATATGGGAACATTATAGAGCTGCAACTTCCAGGAGTCAAACCATAATTACTTTTCTAGACATGTGTGAAAAGCATTGAAATGAATTATATCTCAACAGTGCGTTATGATCTATTGCTTAACGTCACATTTATTGCTTGTCCTGTTTATAACATTGATGAATTTGATACTTTTCTACATAATGTAAGCCTGTTTTAAACATAATGACATCATCAAATTGATCATATACTTGAGACTGAACGAAACACAGGAGTAGCTATTTGACATCAAGATAAAAAGCAGAATATGGTTTTGTGCGGAGGGGAATATGGCTTTTTATTTGTTGCCAAGAGGCCATGAGGATTGACTGAGTCCATCTGAAGGAAAGTGCATGATACATGTTTTGGAGATAGAGCCAGAGATTGAGAGGGCAAGTGTTGTTGACATGATTTTTAAAGTGAAATCCCGTCAGCCTATTCAAAATATTGCAATAAATATTGTACTGTGAGACGTATACTGTCATAATATTGTATCGGGAGAATTGTGTATCGTTACCCAATAGGCGTATCATCCATCCTTGAAGCTAGTTGGACTCAGAGAAGAACAGAGAAGAATCCCATTTTCATGCACAGAGCAAGAAGGTATATTCCAAAATAGTTGCACAATATGTATGGTGAAATAATATGTTTGTGTGCGGGTGGCTATAGAAACAAAGAAACAAAGGGAAATGCCTCTGATCTTACTTTACTGTAAATCCCGGAGGACGAAACTTGGAATACCCAATTAGTCCCGTTTCGAAACCGTAAAAAGGAGGTGTTCAAGTTTAAAGCTGGCAACAGCCCCAAGTTGTATCAAGCTCTCCCAAACCATACATTGGATTGCTGAAGAGATTTTGTGTAGGTTCATTAGGTCTTCTGATACACATAATTATTTAGCAGTTCGATATTCAATACCGATTTCAATACCAGAAAGATAACAAAGACTGCGCTGCAATTTACAACACAAAATAATGCCAATTTCTGCTCAATGCAACTGTTGAGGAAAGGACACATTTTGTTCATCTTAGTTTTCTTATCGAGACTTGATAAAATGAGTACCTAGTTTTAATGATAGTTTTAGTATCAATTCATTTCTGTACTTTTTACCTCATTAAACCTAAAATGTGACAGCAACAAACACTGTCTCTTCCAGGTTATGGCAATGTTTTTATGTTTCTGGCGATGTTTTGGTTCTCCTTGAATGCTCCACAGTTTAGTATTAAACTTCTCTATCTCGCATTTATTCAAAATAGACCAGAAATGGGCATTCAATCCATGAGAACAGTTATGTATTGTAACTTGTAACACAATGCTTGGTTTTCTTCATTCTCCCACAGTCTTGTCTCATTTGCTCATGTTATTACACCTCTACCCAGTACAACCAATAAACAATGCCTTTCGGGAAAATCTATTTTGGTTTTAAGACAGACAGGAGCACTGCACTACTGTTGGAAAACGTCTTGGCAAATGTAGCTACTATTCTGCCCATTGTCCTCTTGTTCCCCACCTCAGATGACACCATGGAAGATTCATTATTTCTGCTGACTCAATGCCCATGCTCCGGGAACCATGAAGTCCAAGGAGGGAATTTGCCAAAACAACTGCAAACATGAGTCAGATCTGGTGCTCTCGCAAGTTTACAATACGTTTTCGATCTTTCTTGGCCTGGAGCAAATTTTGAAACCCAGGAGGACTGAATAAATCTATAATGCATCTTGCCAACTTGAAACAAAACAAAGACGAGGGAGTATGAAAATCTTTAGTTTGTCATAAGGCCGTTACCATATTTGATTGATACTGTATTTGCGTTTTGTTAGAGCCAAGAAGTATTACAAAAGAAGAAAAAAACAGGACAAGAGTCAAGCTCAATCTCAAAATAAGCATGCCTTAAGTAAATGAATTAAATGTATTGTTAGATTACACTTGGTTTATTTGTCTATATTTTAATAGCAAATAGACGTGACACTAGCCAAGTTTGTTTTCTGTTGTAGGGATGTCATGATATCCAATTATTTTACAAATATTCACAATTATTGACGACAGTAAAATCCCTAATGTAGATTATCATGCCTCTAAACTGTGATCAGCTTCATGAAATCTGAATGATACACAAACGTCAGATAAAAAAGCACTTTACATTAGCTTTTTTGTGTTTTGATGTTTAACCAAAATTACTTGTTTTGTTAATACAATTCTTACAATAATTATTTGTTTTAGTTCTTCCGATTATATTGTCATCTAAACAATCCCAATTATAGATTAAAGTGCATATTATAATACAATTTCACTAACACGCAGTGAACAGAATTATGTTAAAAATCATCCAAAAGATGATAAGTTTGACAATTTTGGTGATATTTATAGTATTGTTGCGCAGAAGATTTGACATAGGTACAGGCATTTCTACTAGCAACCATACCATAAACAAGACACAGAATCCATATAAAATAAACAATAATAATACCTCACACATTTATTTTGTGAAATGATTGTTTAAACTTTCAGAATGTGCATCAATTGTGTGTAAATAGTTTCCGCATTCACATAAGAAGAGGGATTCCATTTTAGAACTCAGCTCCGGTTATTTTCAACTTTTATTTAAAAACTTTTCCCCACAAACTATCACTTGATCACTGATCTAAAACTAAGATACATATTTACCACAGGGACTATCTCCCCAAAGAAAACATGAGAACCTGTCATTTTAACGGATTCATTTTGAAATATTCTATTGCCGGTCAAATACATTGATATTGATACACACTAAACACTAACATAGTCCAAATGTGAAAACTTTACACCAGCGTTGGATAAAAACCTTAGTAAGAGCTGCCATTTTGTCTCTAAGCAGTCAGGACAGTATTAGCGTCAGCGTGGAGCCTGGGATCTGTGTGGTAGACCTCAGGGTAACAGCCTTTAAACCAAAGCACTCAGAAATATATTGTGTGGAGACGGAGAGATTAGAAAAAGTTTCCACTCAGATACTTTAGTTTTCTCTCTTTTTGTTTTTCTCTGTTTTGGGCTTCACCAACTATACAGCCATTTTAACAGTTTTTAATCGTCCAACTGAGTATATTAAACTTATATAGGCCAAGTACCCAACATTTCATATGTCAGTTGAGAGGCAAAAGTTTGATAGAAGTGTTTTATGTATCAGAAGAAAAGAAAAAAAAGTTGGAGTCACTGGTTTGAAAACTGTAACTCATGCTGGTTTCAAAGACGCACAATTACATTCACAGTCATATTACAGTCATATTAATCTTATTTAAAGGGCCTGTTCCTCACTTTTATAATCTTCTATAGTTCAGGGAAAACTTATTTTACTCCATATAATATATTTCTGGAAAATAAACACAGAATCATATAGCCTTTACAGTTCAAAAGGAAGTTTGTTCCATGACAATCATAAGGACACGAATGCAGAGACAGATTTTTTATCAATAATAACAATATTATCCAATGAGGGACATTTTTGTTGCGGTTGTTGTTGTTGTTGTTGTTGCTATATGCGGTTGTTGTTGTTGTTGTTATGTGTTGCTGTTATTATGTGGTGGTGGTGATAATGTTGTTGTTGTTATGCGTTATGTTGTTGTTATGTATTGTTGTGTTGTTGTTATGAGTTGCTGTTCTGTGTGGTTGTTGTTGTCATGTGGTGTTGTTGTTGTTGTTATTATGTGTTGTGTTGTTGTTTGTTATTGTTGTGTTGTTATGTGTTGTTGTTGTTGTTATGGGTTGTTGTTATGTGTTGTTGTTGATATTATGTGTTGTTGTTATGTGTTGTTGTTGTTTTGTGTTGTTGTTGTTATGTGTTGTTGTTGTTGTTGTCGATGACAACAACCATGCATGACACAACTCAGTGTGCCGAGCCCATCCCACACAGTTGTTTCTCTGTCATGGTTCAACATCAGAGTTACCACGTGGACGGTCGTTAACAAATCATTCTGAAACAAGTACAGGTCCTTTATTTTACAAAAGGTTTTGGTTTAGCTCTGGTTATCAATTCATAGTTTTCGCTCAATCAAGACGGAGAAAGTCTTGATTTAAAATTGTTTTCGTAAACTTGGAAAACAATAAATTATAGAACTGCAAAACTTCAATATGACCTAGCTAGCACATTAGCAGTGTGGCATAGCAGCAAATGTAAATCTACTGAGCAGAGTAAGAACTTAATTAAAGGCAAGTATAATCCTGCAGCTTGGTTCACTTTGTCGCCCTCACACTTCACAAATTATTTTTTATGGTGTGGTGAGGTTTAGGATTTTAAGACTGAAATGTAGAAAGATGGATGGCAGAGACAGAGCCAGCTTTATAGTGGTTCAGATAAAGAATCGATTCAGCTTTGGAGCGAGAAAATAATTAGGAAAATATGTAAAAGGTTTCCCCCGACAGCCACAGATGGTGCTTTGTGAAGTTTTGGCATATTGACACTACATGAAAGATTGCTCTCTTTGCTGGGCTCGGCATTTATGACAGCAATTAAATATGGGAAATCATTTGATGCAAACCATGCACACATAGATCTTTGATTTGGGGGTGCTGACATGTTCATTTGATGTGCCTTGATGTACAAAATGGGTTCCCTAGAATAAAATGATGCCAGTGGAGAATTTGTGAGCCATCCAGAAGGGAAAACTCCCACAAAAAAGTGTTAAAAATCTGAAATCTACTTCCTTCTCGAGCTCTGTAACAACTTTTATGGTGAACTGGAGAAGTTACAGCCGCTACAATAGCAGCTTCATTGTGGCATTTTTACACAGACCGAAACAGATGTGAACTTGGAAAAAAATCCGCCCTTCCTCAACTCAGCAGCTCCTACTCAACCTCCCTACTTAATCCTTTTTATTTTGACTGATGTCTAGAATTATTCCTCACTGTTTGAATAACCAGGTGGTTCTTCAGACAACAACATGAACAAAGGTTTACAGGCTTAGTCCCTTGGAATTGAATAGAAACATTTATTTGGGAGATTTAAGGACTAAAAAGGACCACACAAGAGGTTAAGAGCGATCTGAGAATCATGATTGAACTTGCAGGGTATTCCACAGCATAAAGATAGGTATTTTATTGTTACTCATCAAATAATGGCTAATATAGTAATCCCATTGTCTGTTGTTGTCGTTGTCGTTGTCGTTGTCGTTGTCGTTGTCGTTGTCGTTGTCGTTGTCGTTGTCGTTGTCGTAATATAATAGTTGCTTTAAAACAGAAACACCTCTGTTTTTAATCATACTTTGAATGTTTTGGCTGCACTCGGGAGCCTTCCTCAGAATTGTAAATGGTGTTTCTGTGTCTTGTCTGATTTGGTTAGCTACTAAGCGACAAGCCCACAAAGAACATCTTAAGTCTGCAATCTCACACCACTGCAAGAGGGAGAATCACCATCTCATGTCACGGAGAGCAACAAAAGTGACAGCTGAAAGAGTTGATCCACAGCTCTTTTGTTTACTCTTTAAATGTTTTGGCTACTGTTAACTCTATGGACTTGCGGCCTGCTGGCAACAAAGATGGCGGATAGTGTCAATAATGTTCATGTTAATCATGTTAAATTTAGAGCTCAACTATTCTAATAGTTAACCTAAATGGTTAACTTAATAAAACTTCAATGCTCTTATGCTGAAAGTACTGTAAATGCAAATTATAGCAAAGCATTTCAGCCCTATGATTACTAACCATTTCTAAACCTACCGGTACACTCCACATCATTCGCTTAGGTTCAGTTTTTGACTGAAAAGTCAGGCCACCACTTCAGGCAACTATTTCAAATCAACAGTACTTGAGTCTTGGTTTAAAAATACCTAACATACTTCTAAACTCTAAAGTTGCTCTTAAACTAACTTAAACTACTTCTGAAACACTTAACCAAAAAAAGAAAAGCTTAAGTGAATAAACTAAACAGAGACTACAAATCTAACTACAATATATGGAACAATTCATATTTCTGGCCATATGTTCTGCGGCTTTTCAGGCTACATTCATCCAAAGCATTTCCCTCAGATGCTGGAATTGCATTTTTGTGTAATTACTCACCTTTGTGCCTGCAGTCCAGCACCGGTCTAGGGAACATATACGTGTGGCACATCGACGTAGCATCCATTTTGGGCCGAGTTGTGGGTTTAGGCTTCCTTCCTCCGCCCTGTCCGCCCTGTCCACCCTGTCCACCTCCGCCCGGCCTACTATCCACACACAGCGAATCCACATTGATTTTCTTCAGCTTCTGCCCCTTCAGTGACAGCGGTTCAGCACATTTGGCGTAGTTTCCCAGGTTGCGGTTGCTGGGCACTTGTATGGTCCTGATCAGACTATCCAGGGAACATTGACAGTGCCAGGGGTTGTCGTAGATGCGGAGGTAGGTGAGACGGGGCAGGGGCAGCAGGACTTCCTCTGAGGCGGTTTTGAGGCCGTTGTGTTGGAGCAGCAGAGTGGTGAGCTGGGACAGGCCACTGAAGGCTCGCTCCTCCACCATCGAGATGTCGTTCTGCTGCAAGTCCAGACTCTTGAGCTGCGTGAACTGGGAGAACATGTTGTCTCGCAAAACCTAAGCAGAGAAATATAACAACAATAGCTGAAAAATGGGACAGAGATCCAAAATAACAGCCATAAAAGCACAATAAAAAGCCTGGTTATGAATGACCCCTTCAAGCTAAATGATTACATCTTGTTACAGAGGATGGCTTTTAAAACATATGTTACAAAACAATACTTTCTTTCCCATTATTACAATTGCACAACTTGAATTATAGTTGTAAATATGTCATTAGACTTTGTATTAGATTTGATTTTCTAGTACCCTCCAAGAGCTTCCTCATGTCTTCATTTAGAGGACTTTTGGCCATGGAAAAGACAGAATAATTTGTTTGGAATTGTTCATTGTTATGGCAACGGTGCTACGTTTTTATCACTCTGAAACCCATGGATTTTGATCAAATGTCAAAATGTATTGTCAACATGTGCACATATTAGCAATAAAATAATATAAAAAGAGTCGTAGAACAACCCCAATAAACTGCTGGGTCACTAAAATACCTTTACCGCACTGAAATGTCAGAATACTTTTGAATGAAGGCTACATTTAGTATTTAGCATCTTAAAATCCTTTTAGGAAAATTCAATGATGTGTGATTCCGATCTGTCATCTTTATTTATTGTCCAGCAGCAAAGGATTGTCAGTCTCTTTCAACAACTGTGCAGAGGATTTCTCCTACATCACAGTGTCTTTGATGTGAGCCACATGTAAATGCCGCACAGATGTTTACGGATCAACAAAACAGAGACCGTCCGTGGTGAGTGTCAGAGGCCTCAGACTGTATAGAGCTAAACACTGTCCTCATGTAGAACATTTATCAAATACAACTGAATTTTACATAACACGTGGATCATTGCATGGTGGTTTTCATTCTTTTCAGTACATGAAAAAGTGTGATAGTGCTGCCCAGTGGTTGAGTGGTTAAGGCATCAGCACACGTATGCCAGGCTCCAAGTGCAGCCGGCCGCAGTGTTGTGAGTTCAAATCCTGACAATGTACTGCCTTCTCTCTCATCCCCATTTCACACTCACCTTTCCTGTCTAATAAAGCCCTCAGGCCGAAAAAGTGTGATAACAGAAAACTGTGACAGTATGGATGTTCCAGTTTTTTTAGCTTCTGCTGCAGAATGAGCCTAATAAGGCTAAAAGAGTGAGAAGCCGCAGGCCAGGAAAACGTGCCGGCGCCCTCGTATGCATCCGTAGATGTGGCACTAGGACGGCCTTACCCAGAATTTTCCTCTCTAACGTTCGCTCACTCTCCAACAAAATTGATGAACTGGCGCTGCTGATGAGACGGAACAGAGACTTTTCTCCATTTCCCGGACGGTGCTGTGCTACTTGAGGGCTTCAAAGTTCTTCGTGCGGACCGCCAGAGGGATCTCTCCAAAGGAAAAACACGCGGCGGAGAAGTCTGTTTTTACATCAACAGCACCTGGTCATCGGATGTGACTATGATCTCCAAGCACTGCTCTCCTGATCTGGAATATCTCTTCATCAACTACAAACCATTCTACTCGCCACTTGAGTTCGCCTCATTCATTCTAGCTGTTGTTGCAGCATCTGGACTCCCCGGGAACCTATGCCAGGATCCTGTTTGTGGACTTCAGCTCTGCGTTCAACACCATCCTCCCTGCTCTGCTCCAGGACAAGCTCTGCCAGCTCAACGTGCACGACTTCCTGACGGATCGGAGGCAGTGCGTGCGGCTGGGGAAGAATGTCTCAGACACTCGGACTATCAGGACAGGAGCTCCACAGGGCTGTGTACTTTCTCCTCTGCTCTTCTCCCTGTACACAAACTGCTGCACCTCCAGCCACGACTCCGTAAAATTGATCAAGTTTGTGGACGACACCACCCTCATCGGGCTCATCTTGGACGGGGATGAGTCTGTCTACAGGAGAGAAGGGATCAGCTGTTGTCCTGGTGCAGCGGTAACAACCTGGAGTTCAACCCCAGAAGACAGTGAGATGATCGTGGACTTCAGGAAAGTCACAGCCCCCCAGCCCCCCCTCACCATGACAGACTCCCCATTCACCACTGTGGACTGATTCCACTTCCTCGGCACCACATCACCCAGGGCCTCAAGTGAGAGCCCACCATCAGCTCCCTCATCAAGAAGGCCCAGCAGAGGATGTACTTCCTGCGGCAGCTGAGGAAAGCCAAGCTGCCAGTGCAGATGATGGTGCAGTTTTACACGGCCATCATTGAGTCCATCCTCACCTCCTCCATCACCGTGTGGTACGCTGGAGCCACAGCCAGGGACAAACAGAGACTACAGCGCATTGTGCGTTCTGCTGAAAAGGTGATCGGCTGCAGACTTCCATCTCTGCAGGACCTGTACGTCTCCAGGGCTCTGGGACGAGCAGGTCGGATCACAGCTGACCCTTCTCCCCCTGGACATGGTCTATTTGAACCACTCCCCTCAGGCAGGAGGCACGGTCCATCCGGCCAGAACCTCCCCCAAAGATAGCTTCCTTCCCTCTGCCGTTGGACTCATGAACACTTCTTAAACACCTGCCACTTTAACTGCAACTATTCAATCACTCACTGCACTGTCACTTTCTGCACTACAACCGTAAATTTAACTGTAACTCTTGTGAACATAGTCATGCCTATTTTTATTTTATACTATAGTAATTTAAATTGTCTGTTAATGCATGGTCCCTTTGGACTTCATATATGTTGTTTTTATTATTCCTCAGTGTTTTATGTTGCACCTTAATGCAGAGACAAGTTCCAATGTTTGTGAATTTTGTTCATTGACAATGGCAATAAACCCCTTTCTGATTTTGAGGTTACCGTAATTAAACATTTGACAACATATGTCTCTCAATAATTTCTCACGCTCATGTTAATTCATGTTTAATATTTAACATCCTAAATATTAAATATGTTTTTAATATTATTTTAGAGACGCAATTTCCTACGTTTATAGAGTACAATGGTTGTCTAAACACACAATATCACCTGCATATTAGTGGAACATTTCAACATTTCAATCTCTTCCACCAGACATGGATTAAATGCATTTGCCGGTAAATACGGACAAATGTTAGCAACATTTTTTATTACTGCACAGGTGTTTACTGTTCTGGCCAGTTGTTCATGTGTTATTTGCAGAACAAACCTGGATCTTGTTCCGGGCCAGCAGTAGGTGGTGTATGTCAGTGGGCCAGTCCTGCATGACAGTGGTGAGCTGTCGGTCCTGACAGTCAAGGTACTTCTCTCCGGCCTCTTCATACTCTTTACACTGTGGAGTTTGGCGCCTGTTCACTGCGGCTCTGCCTCGGCCCCGGACCCTGCCCCCCGCTGGCCCCTCACCTACCCCTGAGCGTCTGCGGGGCTCAGCCAACCGCAGCAGCAGGATCAGCAGGAGGGCCGGAAGCACACGCATGGTGTTGCAGAGGCTTCTGGGTAAACAGCACAGGAGAGGAAAAGTGAGATACCTACACTTTAAAGGGGATATATGATTTTTTTTATATAAATACATATATATATCTCAATAAGATTTTTTCACCTTAACTCTAGGATTCATTTATATTTTTTGTGATGGCATGTCTTATTCTCCTGCTGTTCTTGTTTCTGACACTGGAATTTGCCTACTGTGGGATAGATTAAGGATTTGATTTATTTAAGACCGGGAGAATGTAATTGCACTATACCATACTTCAACGTGCTTCCTACTTTATTCTGCACATGTCAAAATAATTAAATATTGCCTTTTTGTTATTGTTTTTAAGTTTTTTTTGCACACTCAACTCACCTCTGGTCCTCAGGTCAACCTCAGCTGTCAGACTATCAGTGTGACAGGCACTGCAGGCCGGTCACAGCTATGGACAAGACAAGAAAGCGTTAGTTTACAGGTTCTGAGTGTCCACTTCAGGTCCTGGTGGCGAAAATCCAAGACCAAATCTGCTGCTGAAAACAGGGAAAACAGCCCTGCACATGCTGAAAGTGTTAGAGGAGTAGGAGTAAGTGGAGAGGAAACAAGTCAAAGGTGTATGTCGAAGAGAGAGACATTTGTTAGGTGCGAACATGCTTACACAAAGTTTAAATGTGTTCAACACTTCCAACGCTGTTGTCCACTTAATAACAACAGTCGCAGTATCACTCAACACAATCTGTATATTGGAAGAAACTAAACATATATTTCTCATAAGTTAAAGGTGCACTATGGGACGTTTCTGGTGACGTCATACATTCAATTCTATGTGGACAGCATGATACCAACACACACCAAAGTCACTTTCAATAATGAAAAACTCTGGTTCACACCAAAACTGAGGCAGTTAAGGCAGCAGAAGCAGGCAACGTGCAAGGCTGGGGACAGAAAGGGCTACAAAGATGCGAAGTATGGATTTAGCAGGGAGGTGTCGAGAGCTAGATCACAGTATAATATGCGTCTAAAGCAGCACCTCCTTGGAGTCATGTCATGTCCCAGCCTGCTTCAAGTCGTCCATCATTTTCCCTGTCCCCAAAAGCCTGGATCACTGGACTTAATGACTACAGACCTGTGGCGCAGATGTCTGCAGTAATGAAGTCATTTGAACGCCTGGTCTTGCCCCACCTCAAGTCCTTCACCTCCTCCCTGCTGGACCCCCTGCAGTTCGCCTACAGAACCAACAGATCGGTAGATAGCGCCATAAACCTGGCACTAAACTTAATTCTGCAGCATTTGGAACCCCGGGAACCTATGCCAGGATTCCCCGTTTGTGGACTTCAGCTCTGCATTCAACACCATCCTCTCTGCTCTGCTCTAAGACAAGCTCTCCCAGCTTAACATTCCTGATTCCACCTGCAGGTGGATCACTGATCTGTCGTCATCTGTCGTCTTCATGTCTCAGTCATTCGGACTATCAGCACAGGAGCTCCCCAGGGCTGTGTACTTTCTCCTCTGCTCTTCTCCCTGTACACAAACTGCTTCATCTCCAGCCACGACTCTGTAAAACTAATAAAGTTTGCAGACGAGACCACCCTCATCGGGCTCATCTCAGACAGGGATGAGTCAGTCTACAGGAGGGAGGTGAACCGGCTGGTGTCCTGGTGCAGTGGTAACAGCCTGGAGCACAATGCCCAGAAGGCAGTGAAAAAGATCGTGGACTTCAGGACAGTCACAGCCCCCCTGCCCCTACTCGCCCTAACAGACTCCCCCATCACCACCGTGGACTCCTTCCACTTCCTCTGCACCACCATCACTCAACCCTGCAGTGTTAACCTGCTGTCACTTTATCTCAGCCCAGGGGACGAAAGATGTAAATTAACTTGTGGCTATCTCTGGTCTGCGCACTATATTTATTGTGCAATGTCCCTGTCAAAAAATGCAAGATAAGTTGTAGTGTTTTACCGTGGAACATTTCAAGAAAGGCAATAACAATCTCCATGAAAATAGGAAGGTGGTGGACTGTGCTCCAGAAAAGTTACATAGTGCACCTTTAACTAATTCCTAATTGTTCATTTTTATCCTTAGTCGAGCTAGCAAGAATATGTCAACTGACTGACAGCAAAAATGACAGCATGATTTACATTTCTTTTTAGAAACAGCCAACACTGTCTGTAAGTGGACACAATATCACAGTGTTCAAAGCCAAAGATTGTGTTATTCATCTTAAAGAGGTTCAGTCAGATAAACAACATGACAACACTGCAGTCTGTCTTCTCTGTCAACGACACAATGTTCAGGGAGTGACATGTTAAAAGTGTCCAAATCCTTACACACATACTCAACTTCCACATGCAGGCAAAATGACCTGATATTACGCCAAGCTTGATTGCAATGCACAAAAGCAATACTATTAGGGGAAAAAAGCATCTCTGATTGACTTTTAAACCAATTTAAATGTATCTTTTAAGATTATGTCACCATTTAATTAATAGTAGCATCCTGCACACCAAAGTAGACATTGTGAATGAATCTGGCATCTGCTCTGTCTGTCTGTGTTTTATAACAAAATAAATGAGTCATGGGTCTCTGGTGTGAGCGAAGGCAGAAAACACCACATACAATACACACACGCAGTTGGGTTCATGCATCTTGTGGGGACATTACTTTGCGTTCCATTGATTTTCTGAAGCTGAACTCAATTCACTACTGCCTTAATCTGACAGAATTTTTCTAACCTTTAAAACATGTGTGGTGCTGTAAACCTCCTGCAGATTCCCAAAATGAGGCTTAAGACCTTTTTATGGAAGTTTGCTCCCTGTATTTGACCCATCCTTCCACTTCTGCCATAGAGCAACCTGTCAGGAGCAATGGGCGACTCCAGCATCCACACGATCTTGTATCAGGAGAACCAGGTTTGAGGCTAAGCATATTGACCATGTCTTTTTTTTAAGTTAATGCCGTAAATCAACCCGGACCGAAAGGGATCATGGACCATGATTCAGACACAGGATCTTTATGAAGCAAACCACACTGCCACTCTAAGTCCCCATAGTAAACATGTACACACATATGTTTCCACTACTCCTGGTCTAACCTTAACCTAAACCCTATTTTTGTACCCAATTTTTTCATGTAATATAGTAAAATCTGTTATACCCCCCTGCTGTAAAAGCAGCCCTGAGGGTGAAAATAAGGCTGCTGTGCGCTGTCTAATTATAGAGCATTGTGTTCTCCACGAAGCAAAAGTGCACTATCATCTTGCTAATTGTTGTTAGCTTTACTGTGATGATAAACTCTGTTGTGAGAAGTGCAAAATCCATCGCGGTGAATAAATAGGATGCTCAGAATGCATTTGGTAAGTGAGCAATATGAGTTGCTGTGTTTAAAGTGAACTAGTTCTGTTTTACACATATTTAGACAGTAATAATCAGGTCCAGCACCTATAACTATGTCATTGATAGTATTGAAGGATTTACGTTATGTGGCATGATTTTTGGGCTGCATAAACAAAGTCCTCATGAAGAGACTATGTATAGAGTTCAGTCCCCACAGTGTGATGTACACCAGCCCACGTACACAAGCCTAGTTCAAGTGAACAAAAAACCGCAGCCTCCCAGTGTCTCTCCCACAGTGGAACAAGCCCGTCAATGCAGATGTTGCTGTTCCATTGTGCATATATAACACTGAGGGCATGTTAGCCGTGCAAGCAGACAGAAACAGCTGGGAATGTCTCAGCAGGGGGACGTACTTTCCAGTCTAGTGAGAGCTGTCCAACTGTCTAACTATCAATCACATCAAATAAAAAACGATTTGCTCCACTGCTGCCGTTCCATCCAATAACACAGATCCAATGAAATATAACTTGACCTAATGCATTATTAATGAGCTTTAAAGTCACAGCTTTCTATATTTATATTAAAGAATGGGCTACGTTAAAGGTGCAATAAATAACTTTGCTTGTTTTCATGGAGTTGCAGTTGCTTTGCCTGGCATGTTCCACAATGCACCCTTAAAAACATCTACCTATCACAGGTGTTTTTATTGCTCAAAAACATTCTGAAAAACATGCTTTCCTACTGTGAATGGGCTCGCCTCTTTACAGAACTGACCTGTAAACTGGTCTATAGGCATCAACCTGCTTGTCCACATGATGATAGTTAAGTTTGATGCCATAGTGTGTGGAATATTACAGGTAAAACAGTACCATCTCCAGGGAGACAACCTCCTCCAAAAAATGTCAGTGTAAACCCTTATTTGTCCAGGAGTGTTCCGCTAAGGAGAACCGCTTGGCCTTTCTTGTTCCTCTATCAGAGGAGAGGACGGAAAGCTTCAAATAGTAGTATACAGGAAACCTACACACACGGCTCAGTACCTGTTCTTTGGCTCTAACCACCCAGTACAGCACAAGCTGGGAGTGAGCAGAACATTACAATAGAGGTGCCCACCAGCTCAGAGGACAAGAGGAAAGAGGAAAAACACGTTCGGAATGTTCTCTCAGCCTGTGGGTACCCGGCTTGGGCGCTTAACAAAGTGAAGAGAACCAAAAAGGGAAACAGAACCAAGAAAAATGGGTGTCTCTATTCCTTATATTTCGGGACTGTCGGAAAAATTGCAAAGAATTTTTAGACAACACGAAATCCCTGTTTATTTTAAATCAGGCAACACTTTAAGACAAAAACTGCTTCACCCTAAGAACAAGATGCCTACACAAAAACAGAGCAATGTAGTGTATTTTATCCAGTGCTGTGAAGAAAGTTGTTAAGAGCGGTACATAGGGGAGACTAAACAGCCACTTCATAAGAGGCTTTATCAGCACAGAAGACACTCGAGTTCAGGACCCCAGAGCGCCGTACATCTTCATCTTAAAGCCACAAACCACTCTATTGAAGACAGTGAGGTGGAGATTCTAAGCAGGGAGTAAATGGTTTGAAAGAGGAGTTAAGGAGGCAATCTTTGTTAATAAAGAGAATCCTTACTTAAATGGTAATGGAGGTTTAAGATTCAACCTTCCAGTGGTATATAATAGTGTGTTGAAACCCTGGAGCGGCAGACGACCGGGGCATTCTGATGTGAATCAGGTACTCTGTGAGGAGGGAGCGAAAGTCAGATCATAATAGGATGTTGATAGCCCATTACAGGGCTGTTAGAAAACAAAGAGAGTAGTCTCAAGTGAAACCAAAAACTCACTTTATCAGGAGGTCCCGGCCTGTGGGCAGGGCTTACACAGAGGAGGATATAAAACCTGAGTTTCCAGACTCGATTCGCAGATTGAGAATGACTCTTAGATGAGAGTCAAAACGTTTTGTTTTTCTAAAACGGGGTTCAGATGACTACAATTGAATCGTTTTGTACAATACTCCTCCAAAAAAGTTACATAGGGCAATTTAACCTTTATGTTTTGTTGGCACAAGTCTGAATAGCTTATGCTAAGGGACAGTGCAGTGCAAAACAGCCTGAGTGGATCTGTCTGCTCTTTCTTGGGATTGTATGTTTTCGTGGTTTACATAAAGGAGTCCCACAACATTCTGAGCTAATGGTACTTTATAGTTGAGTTTATGGCCTCAATTTATAGTGAACACTCTGTGAAGCCACATCCTCTTAAATGCACCTAATTTAGTTAATTGTTAAGACACAATGATTTAATACAAGTCCATTAGTTTGCTGACAAATTGTATTTTATTTTTCTTGAAATACTAATTCCAGTTTATTAAGACTACAACTGCTATGCAATGTCTTTTGAAAATTCATAAACTTATTCCTGTCCAAACCAAACATAGGTTTTTATATTATTAGCCTATGTGATTAGCATTCCATGTAATTATTGTTGTATTAAATAATTGTATCTTAATTTAATTGCAAGTTATTAGCACATTGTTCACATATCTTACTTTGCTTTAACAATTTAGAGTTCTTCAGGCATTGCACAGTTATTAATTTAGCAAGTTTTAAATTCTAAATATATTGATACTTTCCCCTATATTCATCTTTGCTTGGGAGTGGCATAAAATAGACGATAGCTTTTTTGTCTATAACGAACCCCAGCCAGGCTAAGGGTGCATGTTCATCACTTCAAAAGTGGAGTTTAACGAACTAAACCTAGACTAGAGCAGAGATACACCAGGACTACGACAGGACCAAACGAAGTCCACACTGGGGCTAAACTGGGCTCGAACCAGGACAAGGCTCCCTTAGCAGGAGTATTACCCACTCAGCAACAAGAAACTTTAATGAGTTAACTAAAATAAATCAAAGCCAGATTCACTGACTCACTTTCTACATGCATTTTGGTGCCCTTGTTTTCAATAGTTTGGACCACAGACTGCTGCTTAGATCCGGGCCACATCACAGCTGCAAAGACGGAAAAGTCCATCCATGGTTCTTCCTGCTGTATCCAGACCAGCTGTGACCACAACAAACCCACTCAGGCCAAAGCTATCCATGTAGTGCCCCTCCAGCTCCAGTAGAGCAACAGCAATATAATATACCACCCATTCTGTCCAGTCCATGAAATTCAAGTAAAAACGGTTGTCCAATGTAAACATCCCTTTGAGTGCTCTTCCACTGTTTTTCCTGTGAGTTATATTTTAGAATACGAGGCAGACCGTGACATGCTATGAACCCAAAGCCAGTTCAAAGTTTGGTCTCGCTATGAAATGTGGCAGCAGTATGTTTCAGTTTTGAGCTGGTGACATTTTTAAGGGAAAGTCTTATGGATTCCAGGAAAATGCCATCTCGCATTAAAACAAATGATTCTTACTGACTAAATCACTATTACTAATTTCAAAAAATGGTTATGGAGAACACAGACCTCCATAAGGTCCAGACCAAGACTCAACCTTCCAATCATTGACAATTTTTGAGTTCAGGGATAAATTAGTATGAGATGTTATCTGTGTGAAACTATCTTACAATGATAACAGACCCTTCCTGATTAATACCAAAAATTAATGATTTTGTAATTGGAACATATGCCACAGAACAATACAACACAAACTAACCATTGTTTTCATCAAGACCACTAGATACAGTAGGAGCTAAATGTGGGTCTGTCACAATAACACATCTTTAAGCACAATACTTTGCTACAAAAATATCACAATAAACCATAATGTTGAAATACTTTATGCCACTGATACAATAACCTTGAAGCATGATCCTCGTCATTTGCAATAGAAGTTACTTATTCAACCCTCTATATCTCATTACCTCTATAACTCATTTCCCATGAACTAAAATAATTTTTAAAATGTCCCACTATTGCAGACAATACGTTCACACGAGGAATACTGAGCCTGCAAATGTACTGTCCAATCTTTTTATTGAACAATCACTCAATTTAGTGCTATGGTGATTTTTGTCTCTTTAGCTGAAGTTTCCATTATACTGTACCCATATGGAACGGTAAAACTGCAGCAAAAGAACTCCAAAATGCCATTCCTGCCAACCTGCTTGGCCCTGCTGTCAGCTATGATAAAAGTAAACAATAAACTAAGCTGTGAACACAAATTACTCTGTCTGCAAGTGCTGAGCAAGTGGAAAAAAGAATGACTCGAAAATGTCAGATGTAAGTTCGATCCAAAACAATTTATGCAGAATTTACTCAAAAGTCATCTTGAGACAAAGTGAATGCAACTTTAAAGCACTACATAACTTTTCCTACACCGTGTACAAGTTATTGCTTTGGAATGTTCCACAGTAAGGCATTTATCAATTTAGTATCAATTCAATTGGAGTTTTTATTACTGCTAACAATGCCATAAAAACTGAGCTGTGAGAAGGGCTTGCCTCTTGCCTTCTTGGATTCTTCACTATTTACATTGACCTGGTTTAGAAGAGCATACTTATGCCAGGCTCCAAGTGAAGCCGGCCGCAATGGCGTGAGTTCAAATCCCGACTCCGACAATTTACTGCATGTCCTCCCTTTTCTCTCATCCCCCATTTTACGCTATCTTTCCTGTCTAATAAAGCCTATGGGCCAAAAATCTTTTTAAAAAAAGAAGAGTGGCAGTAAAAGTAAGTTATAGGTGTGCCCATGGAGAATGTTCAGTAGCTACGCTCACGCAAAATCATTTATGTTACTTAGGGGAAAAGTATAACTCAAGTAGACATTTTGGCATTACATCATTGGAGCCATTTCCCAAGGATGCAGAACGTTGTATTCGTTTGCAAGAAAGCCAGAGGTCACAGCAAAAACTGTATAGAAGTACACTACATTAACTGTACCGTCAAAAGTGTAAAACTATTCTTCTGCCTTTATGGATCATTTGGCATTAGCAGACCAAAAAGTCAAACAGTATGGCTTCTTAACACCACATCCAGCCTACGCAAGAATGGAATAGGACAAAGATACAGTGAGGTACAGGAAGAAAGATGGATCAGCTTCCTTAAACAAAAAAGTAATACATTGGGAAAGGTGAATGCAAAAACAAGGGAAGTTAGCTCAGAATAACTGTTGATTGGGTTTTAGGTGTTGTTGCTACTGTTAATTCGCAATAGCATCCTGACCAATGGGGAAAAGGCCTGTGCCCAAGTTAATAACATCTCATCTTACACTTTTGGCACTGCACTCTAAACAATGAGACAATTAAAGTCAAGTTTAAATTCTGGTAATGAAAATAAAATGACTCTTTGCTTTCTTTGTGCTTCTTGGGACATTGCATAACAAGGTCGGGGGTTAGCACCTCCCGGGTCTGATTCCCGGACTGGGTGGACTTACATGTTATTGAGTCTCCTCCATCAACATAGACATGCCCAAAAGGCTAATCTTCCACATGCATTAATGAATTGTGCAAAATAACAACTGATGTACGTACTTGGTCTGATGAAACCCCTGAAACGCTTGCCTGGCCAGACGAGACCGCTTTGACAATGCTTCACAAAGACAACCATTTCCTGTCTCCCTGATTTCAAATGGGTGTGATTTATTGACGGATTAACCAATCAGAGAAGCTCATGGTCTATTCGTGCCTAAACAAACATGGCGAGGAACAACAAGGTTTTGAGCGAAGCACTGAACTCTGTAAATGTGAGGTAAAAGAAGTTTATTTGAGAAGAAATGTCTTCCCCATTTGAGAGACATGTGCCACAGATTAACAGCTATAGTTGGACCGTCCAAATGTATGGGTTTTTTGACCCCAGACCCTTCTGCGTTCAAACAGAATGTAGAAGAGACTGGATGATCAATCAACTGAAACATTTCATTAGATTGAGATTAGATTCCACGTTAGCTATTCGAATGGCATGCTCCCACTGAATGCAAATAAAATGCCTGGCACAAGTGACTTACATTGTCTCTCTCTATTAGATGTACAGCCGAAAATGGGGAAAAATTGAAAGGGACATTGACCGTTTGGGAATCAATCTGACAGTAAAATGCCAAAAAGTCAATATATAGACACTACAACACATTGCAGGAGGTGTAATATTATAGGAATAAGATGCAACGAAAACGTGTTTATTCTCCACAGATCATTTCGAAAGCCTCTAACATAGACTCGACACTGTTTTTGCCCTCACTGGTGGTTACTCACGGAGCCCCTGCATGCTCTAATTGCACTGTACAGGGCAGTTCTGATGGAAACACCTGAAGAGGAAACACAAGGCCCACTCTTGTCACAGTAAAACAAGAAGGAGAGACTGAAAACATGTGTCAAAGAGTCCTTTTCTGCTGACTGAAAAATCTCAAATATTCATCTTCTCAGCATGGATAAAGTAGCCAGGGAAGTCAGTCGGTCAGTTGGAAAGAGTACCATTATTATAAAGTGTTACCAAGGTGGGTTTTATGATATTCCTTGGGCCAAACAGTCATCCATTTCACCAAGCGTACTTTGTTTCCTTTGAGTGTGTGCCCAGTGGCTCGTTCCCTTCTAACATGCAGCCTTAACAAGGACTGTAAATTCACTGTACAAGGAAAGACTGACACAGCAATAATTGTGGAGAGGTAACCACAAAAGTCTGAAGCTGCACAAGGGAGCGAGATAAACATATTCGTGTAGAGGCAGGAGACACTAGCGGGGGGGGACTCACTCCTGCCTCCCTTAGAGCCTAATTGAAACCAGACCAGGTTCATCGGCCTTTGCAGTCAGAGGAGCAGACCCTGGAGGGAACGAGCGTGAAGAGAAAGACAGAGAAATAGTTCAGATTAAAAAAGAAACTCCAGGCTGGAAGTGACTGCATTTGTGTGGATGTCGTTTGGAAAATCAGTATCATCAGTTTCATACGATCCTGGATCAAATAAGCTCATCAGAAACTTATTTGATTGTTCTAGTGCTGCAATTATAGCGTTAGTCATGAATATAGTCTTGAATTTTCGTGGCTATTATTTTGTTCCGACAGTAACTGGCTGTCAATAGAGTGCCAAACCAAGTGGTGTGAGTTAAGCCGTCCCAAAAAATCCATAATTTTCCAAAAAGGCTGACAGTGATGAGAAAAATACTTACAGTTTCATAGTTACATAATACTAAATACTTGAAGTAAAATTTATTATTTCATAACAGAGTCCATTCTGAGTTCTGTATTCTGATTACTTAGAAGAGTCTGTATGCATTATATTATGCTGTAAAACATTGTAAAACAGCCTATTATGCAATTATTTATTATTAATTAGCAACTGCAGAAGGAACATAGATTTCCAATAATTAACACAAATGCACCACAAGAGCGGTGTTTTCTTTTTACTTTCACTTTTCTTATTAATGTCATGCAGTTTGAACTTAAAATTGCACGATGAAGCACCAAAATATTTTCCTCAGAATTAACTTACTATGTGTATTCCAAATGCATGTGTTCTGGACATGTATTTACTTCCAAACACTGCTTGTGATTTTGAAATTGGAAACGGTTATAAAATCTTCCTGAAACAGCTTGTGTCTGTGCTCCTCACTGATTGGGTTGGAACAACTGCCAGACACATCTGTACTTCAAACATGCACTTTAAACATCAAACACACCTTTCCCTTCACTCAGACCTTGTAACTGTGTCAAGATGAACCAGCAGAAATGTAAGCTAAAGGGGTCTCTAGCTCACTGTAATCACAGTGGCGCAGAAGTCAGTTCTTTTTAGGGAGAATTCCTCCGTGAAACTACACTCCTCTCTCCATGGAGACTGGAATTCTACTAAAACGTACAGCAAAGGCCTGTCCTACTGCTTATGGCCAAACACATGTGCAAGTGTGTACAGCTGGGGCACATAAACTTGCTTGTAATTTAAAACCAATAGTTAATCTCCTCAAACCAAACATTACTTGACAAAATATTTGGTGTTCATGAGAAATTATATATTTAGTTAAATCAGATGAAATTCAAAGAAAACCACTTTAAACTTAACAGGTTTAAGCAGCACATCCAAAACTAAACCAGGACAAAACCACAGAAATGAAAGGGTATGTCCAATACATTCAAACTAAGACTAAACAGGAACTAAACCTGGACTAGGGATTTGGGTATGTCAAGATTATTCAGATAATTGATAATCATGTTTTTTCAGGTCACAATATAATCGAAAGAACTAAAAAAAAACAATACTCATGATCGTCAAAGTGCCAACAAGGACCAAACAAGGATAAGTGTAAACGCACCTTAAGCCTACACCAGTACTAAACTAGGATTGCGTTAAAACAAAACCAGGAGTAGGTCTTCAACAAGGCCCAGCAACTTAATTAATCAGAGAGAAAGTTCCTGAATAAAACACCTCATTCACGTTTATCGATTGTTTGACAAGCACAATGTCACAACAAAATAGGAAATGAATCCCTCCTCATTGTGTGTGGTGTGGACTAGACAGGAAACTCCATCTGTAAACATGGCAGTCTGTGTGCTGTGTGTAAGATTTTCAGGGTTTGATGAATGAGACCCGCGGCCAGTTATGTAACAATAACATTCGTAAAACATATAGAGTTGGTTGTTTTGTTTGGCTGGTTTGAAGGGAAATTGAGATAAATGCTGCTTTAAGTACAAGCCCTCAACAAATAACTGTGCAGGACTGCGTGGATATAGAGTTAGCCTATAAGTTACTCCTTGGCCAAACAGAAAATGAATGAATTGTTATCTTAATGACCTTCCGGCTAATTCCATTACTGAGCAGCTATGTCCACAAACAACATAACTCAACTACATCTGTATTGAAAGTAACTCCAAAAAGACACACTCCATTTTCATCTAAGCATCATTAAAATGAGAAACGGATTGTTTCTAAATCCTCAATCAAAGTTTCACATTCTTATTGTTTTATACTGAGATTCAAACTGTGCCTGACAATGTTATTCTTAAATGCATTGCCAGAATTGCTCTTGGCTGGTGTGCGTGGCAACTGGATTGTGTGTGTGTCCCCCTCGTGCAGCTGACTAAATCCCTTTGTTACACCTCTGATTAAAGGTTGTGTTGGTTCTCAGCAGAAGACCGGTTTTTCGTTTTCTTACCTGCACAGGAAGAGAATCTGGCTCGGACCTGCAGATCTCCGGTTGGTCCCGCGTCCCCGACTCCTAATCCTGTCATGAGAGCTGTGTGCAAGCCAAGAAACTCTGTCTGGCTGCCTGTAAAGTAAAAGAGCCAGCCAGGACTGAGGGACGAACAACTGGCTTCTGCTCCAATCTCGCTCTCTCTCTCTCGCTCTCTCTCTCTCGCTCTCTCTCTCTCTCTCTCTCTCTCTCTCTTCCTCCTCCTGCCCTCTTCTCTCCTTCCTTTCCTCCAACTCCTTTGCTTCTCACACACTCATCTAGATCATGCTGCCACCAGTGAGAAAAGAAAAAGATAGAGGAAAGTATGAGCAAAGTCAAAGTTGATTCTCGAGAAAGCTACAAGCCGGCTGTTGCTGTGTCTGGTTTAGAATTACAACACTTTTACCTCTCCTCACATGCAGGAGGGAGGGCTGCAGCGCACCCCCACACTCGTCCCCTCTGGTTTAATAAATGAATGGACTTCCTATAATGGTTGACCGCTAGACTGGGAGGAAAGAATAAGATGCGTTGTGTTCAGGATCAGGGTGGCAAAGGCCAAAGCAGGTCAACTATAAACTAGAGAGGACAGGAAAGTTTACAGCAAATGGCAAAGTAAGTATATCAGTAGAGCGCAATTCGTGCACAAGGTAATTCAAAGTGCTTCACACAACGGAGGGCATTAAACTCACAGAATAGATAAAAAAGAAGAGTGCAGATAAATCCTTTCAGTCATATGCACAGCTAAACAAAATTCTTTTATCCGCGATTTGAAAATACAGCTTTCAGCGCATTGCCAACATCTGCCTGTGATCAAAGCTTTAAAGGGGAAGGAGCTATTATGCAAAATCTCCTGAATGAGCTTTTGATCTGGTGACAACAGTGTTTCCTCATCGTTAGATTGTTCAAAGTTGTATTTTGATTGATTCATGCATGTTTGACTAATCCATTTTTTTCCTGAAACCTACCCCCTATCCCCGCCCACATCGCTGCACTTAGTTATGATCACTTGAAAAATTAAGACTGCAAGTGACTCATACAGAGTTCTATAAATGTCATGGAGCCACTTTTCGAAAACAGACACATCCATGACAATCCGTTTGCCTGTTACAGTGAAATGTTTCTATGAAGAGGCGGGGCTTATCAGTTCTGCCGTTTTGAACAGGAAGGCAATGGACCTGTTTCTGTTTCTAAGCAGTTTACAATATTGCAAAATGTAAACTTAAGATCTACGTATGCTATAGTCAAATACTAAGTACTTGGAAAAAAAGCATAACATGTCTTCTTTAATAAAGATCTATTAATAACTCTACTAACCACACTTAATGAAACCTGATGAATCTGTTTCTAAAAAAAAATATATTTTCTAATAGGTTCATTTGCATTAGTAAATAAAATGTTCAATCCAGTAAATACAATACACATAAATATATCTTCAAAATATATTGGTATTTTAAATTTGTATTATCTATAGAACACTATAGTAACTAAATCAAAACAAGAAATCCTCATAATTGGTTCATTTTTTTCATTGTCCAGACACCCAGTGTGTTATCAGTTGGCGCTGCAGCTCGTCCATTTATTTACACACTGCACATTCCCACTGGGACCAATGGACCCCTCACCACTTGTTACTGACACAAACCAGTTGCTCTGTTTGACTCAGAGTTACTCCCACAATAATAATTTTTATTTCCAATTAAACAAGCATTTGGTGTCACTTCACAGAAAAACAAAATACATCCAAAATTCAAAACCCTTTTCCTCTCAAAGCGACATAACCGTTCCTCTGTGCCGTCCCGAATGTTCTGTTTACTACCAAACACTTCAAACAGCTTTTAGGCACTTAACCAATGGGTGGGGCTACAATAGAAACCCAGCAGCTTTAAAGTTGGAAGTGGACAAGTAGACCCCAACAATAACAGACAAAATAGGAAAAACTGAGCGCGTTTTGACTCAGACAAACCTCATAAGATGGAGGATGCTTCCAATACAGCGTCCCCATTCAATAGCACCAATATATGAAGGTTTTTTGGTCAATATGAGAAGAAGAAGCAGCTTCCTGGGAGGTAGAGGTTTATCGGCTCAAATGATAGGTCTTGGCAGCATGATATAATGTAAACTCAAGACCCTGCCCTGTAATTAGACAGGATTTGCAACCAATGCTAGTCTTCTGCTGTCATCTCAATAAAGTCTTCCGCAAACGAAGGCTGCTTTTCTTGTTTCAAGAGTTTTAAGGTGAAAACAACTCCTTAAATCTTTTTTGAAACCGCGCATCTTCATTCCTGAACGGTTGTAGTTCTGAATACAGATGTGAGAGATCGGACCAGGTGTGCTTTCTGGCCATTGCAAATCACTACAATCCTGAAACTTTTCACTCTATTTCCACCAAAATATAACTGATTTGTTTGTATTGCCATTAATGTTATGTCTGTTGCAGCAGAAATAAGCCGATATTCAGATGATATGAGATTAAAAAAAAGATAAGAGAATCCTTATTAGTCCAAATATGGTGACATTTCAGTGCTGCAATGCATGCAAAATACCAAATAGACCATAAATCTAAACGTTTAAATATACTTTGAATAAAATACAAAATTAACCAAATAATAGATATCATAAAAGAAATAAATAGAATAAAATACAACTCTGTGCAAGTAATATAATCTATAAAAAGGCTTCTTAAAAGGCTTGTGTGAAAAATAAGGTCATGATTGGAGTGTTAGAGTAATTATATGTGAAAATTCCTTCCAGACCTGAGCCAAGATGTGAGTTTTGATGGGCTGCTGTTACAAATTTACAAAGTTAAAACAAGAGACTGACAGATACTTTCAGTTTGGATACGGACCTTCAAAATATGGGGACTCCAAAATACAACCATTGCAAAACATAACAAAACATCTCACCACTTCCTATGCACAGTATTGATGCTACAATACAGCAATGCAAGCACACATTGAGTTTCTTGGCATAACTTACAGTATAGTGGGGGTCCCTCATGGTTAGCACTACGGCCTCGATTGATTCCTGGACCAATCCTTGTACTGCACGTGGAGTTTGAACGTCCTCTCCATTTCTCCAGATTTCCGGATCACCTTCTGGGAGCCAGAACTCTTCAGGCTGGAAATGAGAAAACATAACTTTCATGGTCAAATAAAGTAATCTGTAAAAAGAAAAGCTGTCTCTGAAGGAGTCTCTAATGGATTTTCTTGACAATTATATAAAAGCTTTTGGAAATCTGCTTTACAGCGCAAGACAAAGAACATATTGGCTTAACACAGTGGCTTAGCGGTTGAGCCCACCAATTCAAATGTTGGAGGTTTGAGCCCTGCTTGGACCAAAAGTGCGATTGTTGTGTCACTGGGCAAGACATTTTACCCGTCCTTCTCCATGTAAGAACGTGATGTGTGCACGTCAAGTGATTGGTGATGTCAGAGGGGCAGATTAGCCTCGCCCGCTCATCAATCGCGGCCAAGTTTGAATTGTTTGAACTGCTGTAAATGTTGCAATAAAAGATGCAAAAGAAATGAAAATAATAATTAATTATACATTAATTTTTACTGGGAATAGGACTTTGCCTGGGGGTCATGACTTGTAAGCACGTCCCGGCAATGTACGTTGGATCATCTTTAAATTAAACTGAGTTAGAAATTATGTAAAATCATTTAAAGCGCATAACCATAAACCATAATATAATTATCTGACTTTACAGTGACACCATTTTTAATTCCGACACACAAAGAGAGTCTTTTAGGGTTTATCTTGTGTAAAACATCGTCGTACAAGAGGCTCCAAGCTAGTTAAAGAAATAATCGGAAATTAACGGCTTTGTACAGAATTGTAACTCATCTTACCAAATCATGAGAATAAAATCAATATATTCAAGAAAGAAAATATGACCTGCAAGACAATTAAAATATGTCTGAGAGTTGCTTCGGTGATAAATGTTTAAATCAGATCTAAACATTGAAACACTTTGTATGTCAACATATGTAAATAATACTTTTCGATCGGGATGTAAACTTAACTCAAATTGACTAAAACGGAAAGACTAAACAGACTGATGTTAATGCAATTGCAAAGCTCTTAAATGTGTTTGAGGGATGCTTTATTGACCCTTCAGCCATCACAAAAGAACAATAGAACAAAAAAAATTTTTTTTTGTTTTTTACAGTTTTACTTCTCAAAACTTAATCTGCAGAATGTAATAAAGTTATCCCACCGGGCATTTTTCTGCAAACATTTTACTTACATTCTAAAATGTCGCCTGGGTTCACTCACAGAGGCAGTAGCCCGTGTTCTGTGGAGGTATTAAGCATGTGTGGACAATATCAGGGGTGAACCACATTTAATTAGACCTGAAATAAAGGCGAGTTTAGTCCACTTCAGCAACTATTGAGCTAATGTACTTTCACACTGAGCATGTCCGATATACGTAAGCTGTGTCTGGTGCCTGCAGTGTGGACAGCGTGGACTGTATGGGCTGGGCATGGCTTAACCATTTCTAGTGAGTCACATGATGCTGCTGCTACTGATAAAAGCACCGTTTTAATCTCTGTTTTCAGCTCCAGACATGTCAAAATAGATCAATGACTTTCAGAAAATACTTATAATTATTATTAGGCGGTGGAAATATGGCAGCACAGTAAATATTTAGATTTAAGTAAGTGTGAGGAAAGGTAAACATCTGTGCAATTTAACCTGATTAATTTTGCTTGTACATGTCAGAAATATAAACATTGACCCTTCATAAATGTATATGATACCTTTTTCAATTTATTTACAAAGCAAATACAATTTTAAGAGATATCATTTAAGAGACACTTATTCATGCCTTAATAAAGCATGAAGAAAGATTAAATTCTTAATGAACAAATAGTTTGTTAAGAATGATTGGGGCTTATAATTATAAAGGGGTTGCGGTATTGATAACGTTATGTTTAGTTATTAAGCCTAAATCATTCTTTAACTCTTTGTTAATTATGAATTAAGTATTTGTTCATGGTTTATTAAGGCATTAAGATGAATAATTATTAGAAAGTGGTATAAACCTTTTACAAATATATACACATTCATTCAACATATTATATCAAGTGGGAATAAGGCGACATAATATGCCTATTTAGAGTGAACATGACTGAAACTATTGCCTCTGTGATTTGTGTTTGTTTCTTTTAATGTTGTCTCGTGTAAACTTTGACCTAATAAGATACAACCAAATAAAAACCATAAGTGATTATTTGCTTATGTTGGAACAAAAACGTGTTATTTTATGTCTATCTTTTGCTACCACTGAAGGATCCAGCCGGAGTTCAATGATAAATCACCACTCACATTCTCAGCCAAAGTCGCCATCAAAAAAACACCAGGATCTTTTGCACTTCCGTTCGTCTTGCTCTGTGTTCTTAAGCAGAGATGGTTTTACTCCAAAGCACGATCCAAACAGTTGCATCACCAGCCTCCTCAGTTTCTCTGCCAACAGAGCAAAAAGGGAGGAACACAGGGAATAAAAACATGCTGTGTTGAAGTCACAATAAATATCAACCAGACATTATATTGTACATTGACTATACACATATTATATTACATATGCACTATTTTACTGGCTTTTTCTGCGATACCATTACGTCAGCATGCCCAGTATAGTTCATTAGCTAGTCCAAGTGCTACAATTTACACAGTATAACATGCAGAAAATGAGAAAAATTTGTATTTTGTAAGGATTAAGCATATGATATTATTTAATAAAAAAAATAAAACTAATGACTTATGACTTTTGTTTGTTTTCACGTTGCAAGTTTATTTCTTTTGATACAGTCAATATATTTAAAAATGTTATCCACAAAACAATAATATTACAGCATATTATTCTGCATGCTTATTGCCCACCTCCAATAACTTTTAAAATGATTGTTTATTTTTTGCCAGCATTTAGTTCTAGTTTAAAATTTGTACTTACTTTGGTGGACTAGTTCCTGTGGTAAATATTATTTTTAGGAACATTTGAAAAATAAAAGTAGATCTGAGACAGAATTCCTCTGTGATGTCATTAATAAGCGACATCCAAAATGCAGGGACAATTTACATAGAACTGACAGTTTAAAAAATAATTTAACAAAATAAAGGTGTTATCAGTTATTTGTCCAATCACAACTATTGTGTAATTTACATGGATTTTATAATATAATCATAGGTACTATGTTTTGAGATGTGAGATGTGTCGTCTAACCTGTCATAAACACTTTCACTTTCCTTCAACCGTCATGCTTTTCAAACACACTTGCTTTTCAAACACACTTTCTTTTCAATCTCTTCTACCTTCTCAATAATATCAGCCTGTCTCTGTAGCTCATGAACTTTTACACTGTATCTGTTTCGGTCCATGTTATTTTAATTAGCTTTTTTATAGTGTGAAGCCATTTAAAGAGATGACAGCGTCATAAAGCCAGGCCGCTAATGGCAGTTAATAGGAGCTGTGCCGTGTCATGCCACTTTGATGCTGTGGGCCCCAGCTGTTTATAGCAGCTGTCACATTGTAATGGAACAAACACATACATTGTCACTACCATGGCTCACAGCCCATGTCGCCTCTGGTTGATCAAGCTTTTGCAGATGATCTTGGCGTTCTGGTATGTGAAAACAGGCTTCTTGTCGTGTGTACTGCAGAGAAAAAAGTTTATATTCATTGTAAAAAAAATAAATACTGTTTCACCGCATGAACTATTCATAGTTCATGACTCACCGAGTCAGTGTGGCAGCATCTTACAGTTAGGCCGTTCAGATGACTAAAGTAAGACAGGTTTTTGTAAATATTTGTAATCCGTTTTATTTGGACTAGCCTGTCGCATCGAGCCAAGTTTCATGCGTTTATCATTCCAGGTCACTTAATTTTTTCCTACCAATGCCGAGCTATATTTCCAGGAATCAGTGCAAGGAAAAAAACTTTTATGCAAGAGGCATACTAAAATACAACATGGATTTACCCCTGAATCTACCTATAACACCTGATGCTAAGGTGAGTGGAAAAAAAACTTAAATTTAAGGATATACATTTGAAACCTCTCCAATAGTTTACCACATAAATGTAAGAAAAATATATTACAAGTTTTTCATTGTGTAATGTTTTCATATAGAAATGGGGCATTTTATGGGTAAAAACTGCCCAAATTGCCAATATTTGAAAAATGGACAGAGCCAGGTTTGAATGTCTTGGTTAATTTTTTTAAATGTGTTTTTAGATTTGTGCTTGGAATTAGATATCAACTAAATCATTCTGTAGGTTCCGTCAAAACTTGTTCAGTCCAAGATTGTAAAGTGGGTGCTACTTTAAGGGCTGATCTTTATTATGTCTGTACAGGACAACAATACATTTAAAGAAAACGGCCTTCGAAGCCACAATGTCCCAGAGAACTCTATGGATGAAGTGGATTAAATGAAACATCTTCAGGAGCCGATTGGATATTTTTGTTTCCACATGAAAGCATATACTGTATCTTGAGAGAGCAAACAAACAAACAAACAAAAAACACCATGCTTGTAATGTCTCACCTTAAAATAGAATGGTTATGATGTCTGCTTGGTTTTGTTGGATTCAGTCACTGGTTTTATCAAAATCTTTCAGAAAAAAGCCAATACAGCCTATACAGCCTATACAGCCTATACTGCCTATACTAACTCAGTTGTGCCCTAAACAGAACAAATGATCCTATTTCACTTTGATTTTGGAGCCACAAGATTGTGATTGATGTTGTTCAGAATGTAGATAATTTACTTCAGATCACAGCCAAATCAAACAGAATGCAAAAGACTGTGCAACTGGATGGTCAAGTACGGGGTTTAAAGGTGCACTATTTAACTATTGTTTTGCCTGAAATGTTCCACAGTGTTGAATCTGTCTTGCTTTCATTCAATTACAGGTGTTTTTATTGCTAATTCATTCAGGGTGTGTCACCTCTTCAGATCTGACCCGTAACTTGACCTGGTGATGTCAACTGTTAGTCTTCGTGGAGATGTTATTTTTGATGTGGGTTATTACCAGGGGCTATTTGAGCTGGCGTTGTAGGTTTTCATTCCCATTAATATGAAAAACTTTTATTTAAAAACAATACATACCACCCTCCACTCGTCACACTATGGCAATGGGACTAGTTTTTCATTATTCTAATAAAACTCACGGTTCAAAAGGGAGCATTTAGCTTTGAACTCATATGATCTGGTCTCTTCTTTTACACTCTTTTTTGTAAAATGTCTTCAAACTGCAGCCTTTTATAGTGTGTTAAATCCAAACTGATTCCTCTGGGTCTCACTGCTCACGACCAGCCAAAACAGCAGGGGAACAGGAAGAGCATCTGGGGTCAGAGGAAAAACACAATCCCTCACAGTTCAGTCCTCACTACAGTTCATTAAAGGTTCCAGACGAAAGAAGCCCCATTGATGTCAACAGGTTTCCACATGTAACTCGTGTAACATATGTGGAAATACACACGCCAGCAGCACTGCAGTGAAGTGAGCAAAGGACATGGGAAACTGGCAGGTTTTCAACAATATGTCCGATTTATGGCAGATGTCCACATTCTATGGCAACAATATTCTCAATGGGGCACTCCACATTCATCTTGAAATGAGTCATTTTCTTTTTTTCTGGAGTATATTATAAAAGCAGCATTTTGTGAAACAATCAATTTGCATCTAGTAATAAAATATTTAATATTTCACACCCCGGAAATAAGAGCTGCAAGCAGCACCAGATTTAGCCGTGTTTTCCCGTTTCCCTCATCTATATGAAAAAAGCTGTTCAAAAGCCATGCGCACATCAGAAAATTCATGGTTACAGATCTTAATGATGTGTCAAAGGGTTTGAGCTACAGACAAGTTAGATATAGATTTAAATTCAGGGCAACTTTAAGATTATGTTAAATATGGAATGTTTTGTAACTAAAGTGATGTTTTGTAATTAAACATTCAAGTTTTAAAAAAAATGGTACGGGCAATAGTGTATCTATGGGCATAGCACACAGAAAGGTAGAGTCCATTTCGGGAATTGCACCAAAGATCTTGCGGTGAGAACGGGGCTCAATTGGTGGCCCACAGGCCAAATTCACCCCACGAAGCAATTTGGTCCAGCCCATCATGGTAAAATGGGTCATGTGCCGGATCATATTGCAATGAAGCCTAGCAAACGTACCGTCTCTGGCCCACCGTAAACAGCAGCAGGGAGGCCAAAATTAGCGGCAAGCAAAATGGTCCATCCCATCATGGTGAAATGGGCCATGGGCCATACCATTTTGCTTGGTAAGCCGAGTTTGTCCTTGCACGATGTACTATGTTATTCAGTACCCTATTGTACTATGCATTTAACATCAATTGAATCAGATGCTGTAATGCCATTGTATTTAAGAGATTTTTAGTCCTGGTTCAGATTATGTGGTCTAGTCCTGTTCAAGATGTTCTTTAAGCCTGATGTGACTTTCAATCTAGATGCTATTGGGTTTGATACCAATTCTAAAAAATGGTTTGCCGATTATCTCACAAATAGAGCTCAAGCTGTTTCTGCTGATGGCTTTCAATCTGAATTTTCTTACCTTAATAAAGGGGTTCCTCAAGGCTCTGTCCTTGGACCACTTTTATTTACAATTTATATCAATTCAATTGGGCATAATCTAAAACACAGCAGCATCCACTTCTATGCAGATGATGCAATTCTGTATGCTAAGGCACCTTCTTGTGCCCAAGTGATTCTCCAAGAGGATTTTCACTCCATCCGACACAACTGTGTTGATTTAAAATTATTAATGAATTCAAATGAAACAAAATGTATGCTGTTCTCCAAAAGACACTCTATTGTCCCAAAAAATATATCTATTCTCACGCTTGATGGTAGTATGATTGAGCAAGTACCCCATTACAAATACTTGGGCATCTGGATCGATGATAAACTCTCCTTCAACAAACAACATACAGAGTGACAAATAATCTTAAAGCCAGATTGTCATTCTTCTTTAGAAATAAAGCATGTTTTCCTCTTTATTGTAGAAAACAGTTAATCCAGGCTATATTTCTTTCAGTTCTAGATTATGGTGACATTAAGGTTCATTACAGGAGGATACAGAACTCACCACGTGGAATTATATTCTAAAGTAGAATGGCAATCATTAGATGCACGAAGAGAACAGCACTGCCTTTTGTTTGTTTATAAGGATCTAGTTGGCATTTTGCCTGATTATTTATCAAGTTTATTGCACATCAGATCAGGTATTCACAGTATGAGGTCTCAGGACATTTTTATTTTACAATCCCATCATGTTAACACAGAGACAGGAAAAAAGGCTTTCAGCAACTTTGCTCCCTCCCTGTGGAACAAAACCCAGAGACTTTTTAAATTAAATCATTTTATGCCTTTGAATGATTTTAAAGCACTGGTCAAGGACGGCCCGCAGCACCGAATCACTTGTTTTATATAATTTATCTCGTATTGTGTATATAATCGTTATCTCATATTGTATGTATAAATGTGTTTTATGTATTGGTTAATTTAGTTAATAATAAGTACCCATGAAAAAGAGAAATGTTCTCATTGGGTTTTGCCTGTATAAATAAAATAAATAAATAAATAAAATAAATATTGTCCTGGTTCAGCCCGCTGACCAAACCCCTCCGAAAAATCTGGCTCCATGGAAAATATAATTGAATAGCTTTGACTTAGAACCCCTGGGTCACTGTGTGCCGATGTTGGTATGATTTATTGAAAAAGCGTCCTGAATATTAGAACTGAAAGAAAAATCGCCAATCTGACGATTCGAAGCAATACCAACTTCAATGTCTTATCTGTCAGATCTCGGAAGCTAAGCAGGGATGGGCCTGGTTAGTACTTGGATGTGACACAGGAGGCGGTAGTGCACACTGTTGTGTCCTTGGGCAAGACACTTTACCCACCTTGCCTCCAGTGTCCATGTACTGTATGCTGGGGTATGAAAGAGTGTGTTTGAGTGAATGCCCATGGCTACAATCCAGTGTGTTTACAGCATGTATCTCAGCATGTAATAATAAAGGAGTCAAAACCCTATCTGTTTTCCTTCTCCTCATCCAAAAACATGCCTCTAGAGTTGCAAGATTATTGGAATAGCAATTTGATAGGACGCAATTGGCAAATCGCAAAAGCTGCAATTTCTGAAGCACCATAATTTCCTACACAAACAACAAAACCTCATGTCTTACTCATAGAAACTGCTAACCCTTTTTTAGATCCGTACAAACGTGTTCTGAAATACATAGTTTGTCTGTTCATATTTCCGTCTTTTTATCAATTCTCCTGAGCGCATTCAAAATGTGAATTGAACACAAATTGCAAATCTAGGCAAGGCCAGTTTATTTGTAGAGCACAATTTGTACACAAAGTAATTCAAAATGCTTTACATGACGGGAAAAGATGCATCAAAATCCCAATATAAACAGAAGAAAACATAAATAACAATCACATGCACAGTTCAACAAAACAGTTTTGAGCCTAAATTTAATCAGAATTCTAATCAGAAAAATTACAGTTATTATCCACAGATATCTGAACACTCTTTAAAATAGAAAGTTAATTTTGCTTACTGACATGCTCAGACACTGACCTGCTTTCTCACTTAGCCTTACAGGGGTCAGAGGTCACACAGAAAGCCTATTGGTGAACCCTGAGTCACAAATCTCCCTATGATCTCATCTCGTAACAATGCCCGCTTGTCGCCTCGGCCTTGGGCTAACTTGCTGGTTAAAATAAACGCGTCATGTGTCCAGTGTTTTAAAACAAAATACTTTTACGCTTGACTTTTTAATTGTCATGCATTCTAGTAGCTGTAGGATGTTATTAAAAACATGCAGCTGTTTAAGTCCGTAAAGAACATTTACGGACTTGTGCAGGATTTGGGTAATTCTTTGTTATTTTGGGGCCAAGAGTTGTAAAGATTTCTTGCTAATCGAATTTTACATTTTTATACACCATTTAATTTGGATTTATCAGAATCAGATCAGATTTATTTTCAGTAATTTAAGCATGTTTGAATTTCTTTTCCATCTTTGAAATTAATCTGGTGCACTTTTTCGTTTTGTACTATTTTGTTCACATCCATGACTTAATTCCCAGCTCAGAGGTCTATAATTTTGGTTTTGGGTTGTATGCCATTCTCAGGAAACTCTGTCTGTATTCGCCGCGGAAACGGCCCTGACCACTGACAGGAAAAAAGAACGAAATAAACTGGGGAGAGAAGATCATGCTACGAAAATGAACTGCATTTTTTAGGATGGTGGATGTACCCATGGAAAATTACAGTTTAAACTTGTGGTTTTTAGTCTGAAAAACAAAATGTAACAAAGAAAAGGCGCAGTTCGTATTTTTTTTTTAGAATTGGAGTTTGTAAAAGAAATGTTTCCAGAGAATTTGTCGCATTATTAAGAGTTGGAATATTCTGGCCGAGTGGGATCGATATAACAATAGACCAGTGCAATCTGGAATACATCTATTTCAGTCACTATTCTCACAAACATATTCTGATGATAAGCAACAAATTCAGTTATGAATGATCTTAAATTATGTCAAGACATTTTAAGGCACACAACTTTTCTGGACTGCATTCATATCCTAGCCAAAAAAATCCTATTAAAATCCAATAAAATGAAAAAAATAAAATAAAAATCCTACAGTAATCCTTTCAGAATCCTATCCATGGGTTTCACCTTCTTGTTATAAGCAACATTTTGTGGACTTTATTCACATTCAAAATATATCATATTTTCTTTTAAATTGCTAATCGTTATGGCAACGGCCCTAATTTCCCATCTTTCTGAAACCCATGGACTGGACGAATAACAGAATCCGATTCAGTATCCTCTTGAATGTTGCATTCTTACTGTGAGTTTCGTCGCCTCTCCACGGATCTGTGGACCTGTAACTTGGTACTGAGGTGTCACCTGCCTGTCTCCAAGGAGATAGATAAGTTTGGTTCCATACTGTGTACAGGCAAAACAGAAAGAAAGAAAAGTAGGTATTGAGATATGGTTAATAATTAGTTATTCACAGCCCAATTTGGATGCATGACAAAACATTCCACAGTTTAGAAAAACGTAACACATAAAATAGGCTTAAATTTGGACTAGAAATAAATCGTATGCTTGTGATCAAGAATCCATTCATTTATTTCTGTTTTTAACCATATCAGTGGAATTTGCTAGTGCAGTTTTTTGGACCGGCTTCATAGCAAGATGTCAACACTGTGGCTGAACTCAATGCGTTGTGAACGTGTGATGTCTTATAAACGGTAATGCATGTGACTGTGTTTCCAAGGCCTGGATTATTATGGATATGTTTTATTTTATAGCGAGTGGTCTCTGGTCAGTGGAACACAAGTACACGAATCCACTCTCTGATCATTAAATTCCCAACTGGAAACGATACAACATCAGATTTAACTCTTAAAAGTAACCCACAGCCAAAGAAATGAAAAGTCTGTTTTTCTCATAAAATCTATGCAATTATTAGTCATTAGTGGTGAAGGATGAGTGTGTTACACAGATGTCTTTCTGTGTTTGGACAAAACAGAGTGCTGAGAGAAACTGTATGGATAAGTCACTACTTAATATATACTATTGCAGTCTTTTCACACCAGAAACACAACTTGACTGAAAAAAGACAAATACTTTCGAAAGTGAAAATCCATAGATCCGTTACATATCTATGTAAAAAATAAATCTTATTGAAAGAAAGGCCTTGTGGTGGCTATGTTTAAAAAAAAAAAAAATGTAAACTTTTGGTTGGAATAAGCATGAATAAAAGTGCAGGAAGCCTGGCTATCCTGTAATAACACACACATACAAACTCGTGTATGTAAAAGAGTGCCTGGTGCGCAGATGAACAAAATTGCTTCCACATTTTTCTGCAAGCCTTAAACAGCTTGAAAAATCAATTTGCTGCCACATGTCGTTCCATTTTTTTCTCCATTCAGAATTCCCATAAAGCAGTTGTTAATACCTTCAAAGGATGGGTCACCAACATCTGAGTCGGTGATTAACGCACTTGAGAGATGACACATGCATTCGTGCTACTTTTCCCCCCGTAATTTTTTTTCCCTTCCATACAAAATGAAACCTCAAAAGCACGGCATAATTAATCACACGCAATGATGAGCTTTTGATGTTTTAATGCCCATTTTGTCATAAAAAAGATAAGAAGAAGAAAGTGATGGTCAAACATGCCCAAGGTGGATCAAGCTTTGATTTTGTCTGAACAAAAAACGGACTTGGCCTCGACACAACAACGTGTTCAGCTGCACCTGGTCCCGACTTTTGTAAATAGAATCAAAGTAGAATATGTTTACGTAACACAAGCCGGTTTGCAACTTGGATCTGGAAGTACTATGTATCTATTCTGACTGATTTGGCTGAGGAAAAGGATTAGGAAGACCAAACCTTGTCAGTTTAGATTTGTGTCTGATCTTTAACGCGGACTGACCTTGTGACCCTTGGATTTAACTTCAAGCCACAAAATCTTTGACCATGAAATCCACAAAAGAGCTCTGAAAAGAACTGATTTGCTTTAACCATATTACTGGAATAGCGTTTGTTATTTTAGTTAAACCCCCAGGTCTTTTGTAGGTTTGTCCTTGTGGAAATTCACCCTGATAAAGGTCAAAGACAGTCACACAGCTGGAAGTGTTTACCAGTAACATTGCTCACCAACACATCTGCAACCACGACCTTTTTCCTATTGACGATCTATAAAAAGGCCTGGAAGTTTCACTAAATTTTCACCATGGCTGGGTATACAAAGTATTGATAACTTTTAAATTCATATTATAGAAAATGTAATGTAAAAAACAAGAAAAACAACTAAGAAATGAAAAATATATATAAAAAAGGAGGAAAAAGGAAAATGTTTAAGTAATATGTAAATTAAATGATGCACGGCTTTAAATTATAACATTAAATTAAATTATCTTTTGCTATAAATAATAGAGGTCTCAACTTTCTCCATGTTTTGCTGTATTTTGTTTCATTCAGTTACCTGCTACAAAAGAACTGACAAAAATACATTCACCAAAATGTGTGAACCCTTGAGAAATTGTGAAATATGTATTTTTAAATGGGGATTACATTGAATTAAAACAACAGAAGTCTTTCATGATAACTCAATGATACAAAGAACTTGAAAGCACGACTCGTTAGAAAACTATGCTAACATTACATCACTGCCAAGTCTCATCTCATCAAGGGAGTCAGAACTCATTCTTTTGTGACGAAAGACTTGTGCCTAACTTAGTCTGCAGCTGTTAAGTGATGAAAGCTTGGTCCAGGGTAAATATTCTGGTCCCCCAAATTTAAATACAAGCAATAAATTGTTAAAATGATCCATTAGTATATTTTAATTTCCGTTAATTTATAAAATGGTTTTAAACTTTATTGTAAACAAAAGATAGTCCCCCTCATCAAGCTAATCTTCTAACAAAATAGTTAATCTACTTTTCAAAATAAGTCTAAAGCTCTCACACATGTTTTTGATCTGCTTTTAATCAAAACCTTTTCCTTATTTCCTTGCAAAACAAAGCCATATTTAGCCAGATTGTGATTTTCTTCTTCTTCTTCTTTCCTTTTTGTCTGGCACGTGCACACACAGTGGTTTACGCCACAGGGGAGTTATATGCATACGACAGTTTATTCCCAGTTTATTCCAGATACTGTGTGTGGAAATATGCCACAAATCTATGCCAATATCTCCCACAGATCCAAGACAATGACGTCAGACTCCCAGGATCCCACATGGAGTCACCAGATCTGCAATGATTTGTGACCTACAATCTCACAATATAAAACTTTATGAAGCAACTTATACATAGTGTAACTAGTCAGGATGTGAGATGATTTGACACTGACATTTATAGACTTTAGTTTAATACCTTTAGGCAAAAGCTTAGCAAGCTCTTGTCAGTCTTTTAAAATACACACTTGCTATAAAAAAAGGGTATTGCTGATTCAGTTTGATTTTTCACATAAAGGTTCGAAACATCTGTTCGTAAAATGAGTCAGGATATTTAAACTTTGATGAGAAAAACCTAATTGTGTTGTTTACTCAATAGGCCTACAGATGTTAATCTTGTAAATTAGTGTGGAGTAGATGCTTTTTTCGGGGGTGAAAAAAGTATTTCTGTTGTGTTTGTTTGTGCTGACAGTTTCATGTGGACAGAAAAAATATACCAGGTAAAAAAAATATGCAATGCGACAGTTTTCACTCAAATTAAACAGTTAGCGATTCTAGAATTTTATCATAATGACCGATTCAGAAAACAAAACAAAAATGTTACCAAAGAAAGCCAAAGTCTGGTCATCTTCTTGTTTTTGTGAATTGTGAAATAGAAAAGAAAAAAAAAAACACCTCAAGATTAGCATTCAAATCTAACTTGTAAACAGTTTAAAAAACATAACACAAACAATGATGCGATTTACTGGAAATTCAGCTTAAAATTGTAAATTGCATACAATTTTTACATCTGTTTTAGATGCTTTGTGAATAGAGCCGAGGATAAAATTAAAGGAAAGATGGCTGCATTCGGACAGCAATTAACAACAAATAAGGTTAGAGCACACGTCATAAGCTTTTCAGTTAGCCTAAAGTAAACCCAATGGAGATTTTAAGATGCTAATAACTAAATTTAGAACACCGTAGATTGATAAATGTATTTACCAGCAGTGGCGCAGTAGTTTATCAGATGGTTCCATGGCTTTTTTTGTTTACGTTTTTGGCTAATGTAGCTCTATGCACGTTTAGCACACAAGCAACAAACATGGCGGATTTCCATGGCATTAGCATACATAACGTTACAGGAGAGTAGTATTATTATGCTCAAAATACATCCATGGCTCAAGGACATACCGACAACAAGCTCATAAAAATATTCCTGCAGCCAGCTGTTGTTGAAGAGAAAAATGAATCAAGCTCCATGTGTAGATATGTTACTGTGGGAAAGTGATTTTTTAAAAAGTGACTGTTGCATCACTAGCACAGTGTTATCTTTAGATTCAGGTCAGTGATTGAATCTAGTTTCTTAGTGTTCTTTCATGGCTCTGTCGTGTTTCTTTCACCTGGTCCTAAAAATCAAGAATGTGCTGCAAATTTGTGCACAGGCAAAATTCTGCCACCTGCTGGACAATCACCGCAAATTGTAAGCGTAACGACGACAGTAAAACGTGTAAAGATTATTATAACATAAAACGAAGAATTAGGTGTAGGTCTGATAAAGTAAACTACTTTAAAATCAAGTTTCAAGCAAAATCAAGCAAAAAAGTCTAATTTTATTTTTTACAATTATAAGGAAAACGTTAGCTAGATCTTTTACGCGTTTGTGTGGCACCGTTGCTATAGTGACCACAACACGCTGGAAGTAAAAGAACAGACCGTGATTTTTCTACAACTTTATGCTTAAAAACTCATCATCGTGCCCCAAACCATGGCAATAGTTTAAGCCCTGTAAGTATAGGACTTTTTTGTGTTGTTTTAAGTAGGGTTTTTATAAGTTACATTTAACGAGTGCAAATATCAATGCTAACTTTAATTTTGGTCAGGGTGTTAACTTTCTGGGTTAGCGTTAGCTAGGCGAACTTTTGCCAACGCTATTTTGTTTAGGCTTAACGTTACATTAGTTAACGTGCATATGGCAGGTTCGAGTGTTTTTCTAGTTATTACTTTGTTTGGGAGCCTGTGGTGAACATTTATCATCGTTTTATATCGGTAAAGTGGCAATTTGTGAAGAAAGGTTGGAAAAAAAGTACAGAAACTAGTTAGCTTAACCTTGAGAGATTTATTTATATTCTATTATTTATATATATAAATAACTTGACATCACAATATTTAAACATGTTTTTAATCGTGATTTTAATTTTTTTTTTTAAATTGTAAAATATGTTACATTATCATCACATATATTGTCGTGCATGTAGATATGTCATCTTTTTAATAAGCAATCATTATATACCACTACCCATTGTCATTGCATCTCTCTATATAATATAATACATATATTATATATTAATATATATAATATAATGTACAACATATATTACATACATATACCATATATAGATAGATAGATACATATAAATATATACATTACATAAGTACATATACGTGTCGGATAATCTCCCCCCCGCATCATTTCTGCCCCTTCTTTTTTTTTTTCTGTGTCATGTTTAGTGTCTAAGGTGCATTAAAAGAAAAAACATGTGATTTAAGAAAATAAGTGATGCCATATGTGTTTATTTGTGAAATAATAACTATTGTTTGAATTAGCTGACCTTTAGCCTTTACAATATGGTTGCAAGGTAGCTAACAGTTTTGGAATTACTTATTAATATTATTAAATCTGCTGCCAGTGTACAACGAGGAGTATAATATATAAACTTCACCAAAATAGCTAGAGAAAACTAAGAGAAAGATTGTATATATTTATTATATTTATATATATATATATAATTCTATATGATAAAATTATATATATATATAGTATATAGTTAATATATAATATATATATATATGTATATGATATAATATATATAGTATTATACTATATTAATATATATATATATATTCATATTAGTATCATATAGAATATATTATAGTATACATTATATATATATATATATATATATATAAAAAAATATATATATAAAATTAAATGTTAACTATGTTTTGTGAGTGATGGATCATAGGTAAATAGAAAGGGACAGGCTCTTGCTAAAACTATTTACCTCTAACCTCTGAATGTTTCCACTTCTTTTGTCTTGTCACTGTTATTTTGCACCTGTGTCTGCAGCAGTATGAATCTATTTGAGGACGAGCAGGGCAGCCGGCCGCTCAGCATGGAGGAAGAGGAACAGACAGAGGGAGAGCAGAGAATGCAGGACAGGCCTCTAGTGGCCATTACACCTGAAGCCTCTCCACCACAAGAGCAGGAGCAGGAGGAGGAGGAGGAGCAGCTCCCTACCTGCACTGATGTCTCTACTAGCCCTGCTCTACAATATCTGGATGACGTAAGGCCTATTATTTTAAAGAAGCACAAAACATTAAGTACTTTAAAATATATTATGCATGTTCATCCCTCCAACCATGGTCTAAAATCCAGGGTTGCCCAAACTTTTTTTTCTTGGCTGGCCATGATAAATAGGTTTTAATGGAATAATGTTTTTGCAAATTTGTGATTAAATTGCCTTTATTGTTGTGCTGTTTGGTGGAATAGATTGCTTTGGCCTTTCGTTCACCTATAGACTATATTAATTGAAAATACGAATCAAATCAGATGCTTCTTACAAATCTCAGCAAACCCTGGCACACCCAACTTCTCCCCCCGAGGGCCAGTAGTAGTCTAAAACAATACATCTGTACAATATTTGTTGTTATTTTATCTTAAAGTAATTTCGACACAAAAAGGAAAGTTAAAAGATTACATAAGGACAATAAGAGTCATTTGTAGTCCAACAATATAGCATGTATTCAGTGCTCTCCCCAGAATCTTTTAAAGGGATGGCAAATATGTCTCATATGGGGTTGCATTTTCCTCCAAGGATGGTTTAATGTACCTTCATTATTTCCAAAGGTACATGCACCCTAAACATACTATTAACACTATATAATATCTTATTATGTATAGACGTGCAATATAAAGCAGGGAAGAGAAAATCTGTTAATTAACTTGACTAGACCCATTCATACAGATGACTATTTTGAAAATAAAATAATAACTAGACTAAATATTATATCACCTCACTTGAAGCTTCTTTTTAACTATAATATTAGTTATTATAATAAGACAAGCTCCAGAAAAAGGCAGCTTTCCTTTGGGTCGAGTCAATAACAAACTGCTCTGTGAAAGAGTGAAAGACACAAACGGCGTGAACAGGTAGTGTCTCCTCTTCTTGCTCCTCGGCCTGACTCCCTCTCCTCTCTACGGCTCCGTTATTGTCTTGTGTTGTCGGCTCGCGGCGCGGTGTGCTCCCTCTGAAACTCACAGAGAAAACCGACAAAATAACAACTGTAGACTCTGTGTATCTGTGTACACATGTTGTCTTTTGACCCATGAGTCAGGTCTGGCCAAGAAAGTTTCATTTCGATACGGCAGATTGCCGTAAATTGCATTTGTGCGCTCCGTGTGTCTTTGTATGCTGCCGCCTCTACATTCACTTCCTCATTAAACTAATTTCTCTGTGAATATGAGTCTGATTGTAATAAAACGCACAGCATTTTGAAGCAAAAGATTAAGACTTGTTTGTTTGAAGTAGTATTTTAATGATGGCGCTACCTAAAATATGGGATGAAGTTGGATTTTAGAAGTGACATGCATTCAGGGGAGGCAGGGGAGGCAGAGCCTCACCTGTCAGTCTTGGGAGAAAAAAGCTGAATTATAAAATGTAATAAAAGTTAGTATTTGTCATCTGGTATGTATTATAAACCCCCTTTCCCTTTTGAATCCGATATGGAACCATATTTTTTTCAATTAAGAATATCAGAATTTCCGCATGTCCCGTAACTCCCGTTCAACTCCCGAGGGGCGACGTGAGGCAGCACCGCGCTCTGCCGCTTGGTGCACAGTATAATGCCTCACAAACTGTGCTGTATGCGATGCAGATAATGTCTCGCTGTCCCTCTGTATAACAAATAAAACACCCTGACAATGTGCTCTGTACTACCATATTCTGGATAATGTATGAAATGTATTTCGGCTCGTAGATTAATTATAAAAACAGCAGTAAAAGTTCACTCGGTGAAACAATACGCCTGACTCATGGCAAAGGGCGCTTCTGAGATATATAACACAACTTATTGTCTGTTGTTGAATTATGTTTAAAGTGCTCTTTTGGATTAATTTGCATTGGTAAATCTGACTCTGGTAGAGTGAGTGCCTCACTAGGCATGAACCTCACTGCACGTCACTGGGTTTTAGGGATGGTTTATTTTCCCACCCAATGTCATATCGGATGGCGGGCCATTTGATTTATCACGTTAGAGATGGCGGCCCCACCATCGTACGTAGCGAGACCCCTGGTATTAGCAAGTAACACCTGCCACCATATTCTCTGTGAAATCACTAGTATTTTCCAATACTTTACAGTGATTGATACATTTTATTGAGTATCACTTACATTAACAGACAGCAACATCACTGACAACAATTTCCATCTTTCACAGCTGTATCAAACAGAATCCAGACACCTGTCCCTCTAAAGTAATAAAGACTTCAGTGCACTGCAGACTACTTCATTTTTTTAAATGTATTGTCATGCCTTATGTACACTTGATGTATACATTTTGTAAGGTGCCTAAAATACAAAAAAGCTTAAAAAATTAAGCAGGCATTATGATCTCTGAGCGCATTGCAATGTACAGTGCTATGGTGAGACAGAGAAAATGTTTGTATAAAAAGTGCATATTTTTTGGCATGATCTTGTTAATGGATGATAGAAAAGGTCAATGTTTTACATACAGATTCCTAAATACACATAATATCACTATATGAATGATATCAATATCAATAAAGCTCAAATATCAACACTCATAAGACCTTACACATTTCATATTTATAAAAGCTTTCATATCGCTCTAATGAAAATAAATACTGTACACGTCCGTAAACATTCCATTTCCCATTCACAGTGTGTACACTTGTTACGTGGTGCTATACATTTTTCTAACATTAGGCTGCAGTATTGTACAAGTGGGGAATCTGAGCTGCTGTTCAAAATGCAAAACTACAGTTGTGCAGTTATTCAGTGCTCCCAGTGTTGTGGAACAACCGTGGCAAGTCAGATGTATTCACTGTCAAGAGCAGTAAGCAAAATGTCAATAAAGTACAATGTTCTTGGCACTGTCCCCAAACTAATATCATTCTTGGATCTATCGCACAGGATAATGATGATGCATTTCATCAGCATCACAAAATCTACACAGAAACACTGTTGCCTTGTGGGCGCTGTGAAACAGGGCTTTGATTTTTAATAAAACTGGGAAACTAGATAAACCCTGCATGTGGTCTTATGCCATGAATTTTAGACTGATTGCTGGAAACGGTTTGATCAGCGCTCATATGCCTCACATGAGTGCCTGCTTTTAATTAAGGAGCCTTTTAGAGCAGGAAAAATGATAGCTCATTAGTTTTTAGGACTGTGTGCTGGTCTATGTCTCTGCTGCCGGGTTTATGTCAAGACTGGAACACGGAGGAATATGGGAGACATTTCACATGGAAACCCTCCGTTTATTATTATGGCTTCTAAAGACTGCACTCTCAAATGCATGTGGAATTTGTTATGTATTTCTCAAATCTGTTTAGTCATAACATTCATATGGCCGCACTCTTGAATAGTGATTTATTTTTTAAAATATACTTTTTGAGCTTTTACTGCATTCAAGCTGTCCACTGGGTCTTTTCTCTTTTGTATGTGCATGTACAAAGTATACCTCAGCTTTTCTTTCCATGCCCATCTGTTTAAGATTGAACAATTTTTTCGGTGAATTTTTAGGGAGCATAGTTTTTGGGCCTTATCATCATCCTGACAGTCTTGAAGGCCTGTCTGTAGTTGGTCGGGTAGAACTCCGATGACATGTTGTGCCAAGTGCCCCAGAAAATGCCGTTCCTGACGCCCTTGTATCTCTTGTGATAGTACTTCCCATTGAGGTTGGCTGACATGCAGGCATCAAACCACCAGCCCGAGCTGTAGTAGGCGCCGCAGTTTCCGGAGGGGTACATGTCATTGTCACGGTCCGGGGTAGAGAAGAACTTCTGGTCGTGGTTGAAGTGTTTGTTGAAGCTGATGGCGTTCCCGGCCGTCCCACTGCAATGATAAATGTATCTATGTTCAAACCCTCCTTGGTGTGGTAGCACAGTATGTATAAATATTTAATACTGCTACGAAAACAGATACTCTACCTGTATCCACTGATGGACAGCCGATAGCGAAGGAATTCATTGGCCACGTAGAACTCATCAAACTTTGCATACTCCCTCACGCCTTCAAAGTCCTCCAGGTCTATGCGCAGCACCATGTCTTTGGCTTTTGTCAGCAAATGGATGTGGTCATTCCCCAGCCAGGACTCTCCCCTGCAGAAGTATCAATATGAAATATTTATACTGAATCAAGTGTGGGCATGTCAAGCATCATGAGCCGCCAATATAGAGGGCTCAGTGCATCTTAAAATGTGTTCACTGCCTGACCAAACGTAGTGTGTGTTTACTTTTAAACTAGAAGCTCTACAGAAGTCAAGACACCCACAAAGGCAAAGAATATTAATGCAAAAGATGAATGCCAGGAAGAGCACTTTTTTAGTTGAGCTGCAAAGTTCTACATTGTTGACCAGACATAATATCTGTTTCTTTACTTTTTTTAATCAAGTTGCACATTTGCCATTTCTCACAATAATACATTTTCTTTCGGGATTGTCCAATATTTGGCTGTTGTGGTCGATAAACGGCATTTGCCGATACACATATTTGGATTTTAATCCATTGCAAATCTATCTTAAATTGAAGTAAAAATCACAGATTCACTTTTCACTTTAGTAAAAATAATAACAGAATGTAAAATGGAATGGAATATAAAATCATATGTTGCATGATTGTGCAAACATACTTCTATTTCTATTTTTACTCATTAGTCTGTTCAAAAAGACGCAGAGAACAATTTTGACACATGGGCTTACACAGAAATGCAAAACAATACATAGGTGGCAAATATCGGTTCGGTGAAATTGGCCGGTACCAATATGGTTAAAATCAGTTGATGTCGCCTGGTAACGATGTTGGAACCGAGATGGCCCATTCCCATTTCTTTAAATTCAGCTGGATTTCAATACAATCTCAACTGTGAAACCGAAACTGAAGTCTCTTTGTGCCCATCGGCGGAATTTGAATTCAACTCTCACTTAATTTGTCATCTGTGTCCTTTGTAGTACATGTGGGTTGCCTCCTGGCCATAGACTTCATAGAGAGTGGAATTAAGAAACATAATTAATCCCATAGTGCAATAGACGACTCTCTGTTTCTATGTTGTAGATAGAGGGAATTATAATTTTTTTCTGCAGCAAGTGACATTTTGTTGTTGCCCCCATTAAAATGTATACTAACTCGTAATTGCATTTGGGCGATCAGCAAAATTGATGCAAACATTTCTTTTATGCAATGAGTTCTTATCATCTAATCTTTTGCAATCAGTCTAGCTCGGTCCCAAACAGATGGCCGGTTCCAGTTTGCTGGTCTAGTGGTAAATTTGAGGGGAGGCATGCAAGACTTTTTTGTATATTATTCGCCATGTACACACGCTAATGGGTTTCATCCTAATACACCATCAGGACAAATTACATCAAAATTCTCTGCGCTACCTTAGATTTCCAAAGCCCTTTTTGTACTCGGCCCAGGTCCGGTTGAAGCTGACAGACCCATCTAGTCTCTGCTGGATCACGGTCCAACCCCCGCCGTAGGATTCCATCTCACAGAAGACCTCGAATGTCCCGTTGCGAGGATCAGGAGTCACTCTGTACACTCCGCTCTTCCTCTCCTGCAGCACGTTGTAGTCGGAGCAGTCCCTCGGGGCCAGAATGACTGTTGGCAGGCAGACGAAAAACAAAAAAGGGAGAGCAGTTTAAAGAGACGGTGCTCTGAATGCATTTTCATTTTTCTCTGGCATTCTCTCACAGCTAAACCAAGGGACTGTAAAACCAACAATCCCTTAGGCACAGACAGGAGAAAATATGAGAACGAGACAGTGATATCGTGGCGGGCAAGCCAAGTTTCACTTTTCTGTTTTGTACAAATATTTCAGTGTAAATCTTTAGAGTGGAAACTTTTGTACAAATATACGTAAATTATGGCCAGACAGAGATTTAAATGTGTTTGAATGAATCCTTTTTTGGTTGAAGGGAATTGAAGTTGTCCTAAACTTGATACCACAATGATACTAAAACCCCTTTTTTTATATTTTTTTATAATACAATATCATTTTCGACACAAAAATAGAAGATTCTTCACAATTACCATGTCTTATAATTCTGAAATGATTCATGAAGTGGCTTAAAGATTATCAGGCATGTCGTCAATAGTGATGTGGCGTCTGCAGGAATAATGTAAATTGTAAATATTTCCCTTTGTATAGTTGTATTTGGATTGCTGATGAGGTGCTCCCTCTGCTGGTGATTGATTGTTGGTGTTTGTTTTTTATGTTTTTAGCTGCGTTTTATATGTTACATGGGTAATCTCATGAATGACCTGTGCACTTTTAACCTGCATGAACATTTGTTGTGCTATCTCTGGTTGGTGCAATATTTATTGTGCAATATCCCTGTCAAATAAATACATTCAGGAAAGGTCCATTAGCAGTTTGTGATTTTATCCAGCATTATTGATACTTCAAATGAGAAGCTAGCGTCTCAAAATTGAAACTGTATGAAATGGTGCATTATGGAACATTTAAGCCGAAAGTGAACATTTTGCCTTGTGAAGAAGGAGGAGCTTGCGTCGATTGAAAGGTTTTCACTATGAATTTTGACAATGCTGGACGACTGTGTTCGAGCGTATTCAAAAGGGCAACTCCTGTGGGATGTTCTCTGTCTGCAACCTCAGTCGAAAGTCGTCCGAGGAAGGACCAGTGCTGAACCAGTGACAGGTGATGGACAGGTGTTCCTATCCAGTCATTGACATTGAGCTCCTGTATTGCTCAAACTGTACAGAAAGTTTATCCTAACCCTGATGGAAATGTGTCAGAATGCACAATATGCACACAATCAGGCAGGGATTCAGTTCACAATGTTATGCCTGATTGATATTGTAGAGAATTGCCAAGGCGTCTATTAATCCCTGAATGCACCTGTCTCTTGCTTTTTAAAATAGTGTGAAGGAAAAGACTTCCACCTGCACAGAGTCCAAGGACAAAGGCCCCTGTCAATCGATTGCAGTCTAATGCACTATGGTCTCATTTTATACAGTGCAGATCAAAACTCTCTCTTTCCTCTCCCTCCCTCCCACCTGCTGTGCTGCGCGGCTTTAAACCGTATCTTCCTCCGCTGCATTGACCCAGGTGGAAGGATCTTTGTCAGTTTGCGTTTAAAATACAAAGGAGAATCCCCGAAAGACAAGAGGAAGTGTGAAACTGGATTAAACAGCCCCGCCCCCCCTCGTCATGAGTTTGGCGCCTTCTGCTCAAATCATTCTGACACGGGGCAAGCTGCATTTGGACCCTCACACACACTACACGTCCTACTGCTTAATCCCTTTTGGAAACTCTGCTTAAAGAGAATTGCAATGATGCTCAGTGAAAGTAGAGCAGCCGTCATATTCAGGTTACTTAGCATCCACATTTTTCTGTTAGAGCGCCACAGCTTGCACTCAAGTCCAATGGTAAATCTGTTCAAATCAAAGAGGCTGGCCGATTCATCGCAATGAATTCACAATCATAATTTGAGTGGTAACAATTTAGTTCCTTGGGTAATAGAGGTTATGCAGATAATATCAAATAATTTAGAATTTTAGCAATGCGATGTTAATGCTATAATCTCCTGTATCTCCTGTAAGATCTAAAAACACATCTAAGATGTGAAAGATTTTCTACAGTTATCAAAAATATACAATCGTTTACATCTCTTCTAAATATTTAGTTTGTACCTGACATCTAAAGGAAGAAAATTTAAGCGGCAGTAGAAAACTAGATAAGCTACAGGTCACATTTGTCATACACAGTTGGACTGATTACCTTTCTTTCCTTTGATAACATGTCTCTGAGTTCATATGCTGAGGACATTTATTGTTGTCAAGCGAGTCAAAGTGCCCTTTATCAGCCCCTACCGTGAGTAAACCAGCTAAGCTCTGCACAGTCGAAGCAACACGAAGCAACTACTTTCAGTGTCCATTTTGTCATTGAGTGACACAGTAACTCCAGAGAATTAAAACTTGCTAACTCTGTAATTTAGACATTACAGCTTCCGTTAGAGATCAAATTTCCGTCTTCTCTCAAATGTCGTGTGCACTGTGAATTGCTTATTCCAACAGCAACACTTTTCAGACAAATCACAATAGCTTTTAGTTCAGCTTCAACCCTACTCCAGTGGTTTGACCTGTGAAATAGTTTTTATGTCTCCCACACTTGAAGTAGATGACTATAGTTCTCCACTTCACACTCCTCCCTCTTATTTGTCATTCGTCTGTCTGGTGTCCCCCGGCCAGTCAAGAAGAGCCATCACATCTCATTTACCTTGGGCTCTACGTCTGACCCATATAACTTTAATATCAGCCACTTACTGATGCCCAGATGTTGGCTGATTGGCTGTCCCACTGGTGAGGGGGCTAGCCTGCCTGGATATGCCCTTGCCTAATAACTTCTCTGATGGCGAAGACGACAGACTGTGTGATGAGCTTTAATAAATGACTTCCCACACCCTGCCGGAGTGCATGCACATAACTTATAAGCAGGGCTGGGTCGTAATAATCATCCCTTACTTTTATTCTCAGTAACATTTACTGTAACTTTCTGATCATTATTTTGCGACACCATTCTTTTACTTAACCGTAATATTTTTCATTCATTTTCTACCGCTTGTTCCCGTTAGGGGTCGCAGGTTTTTGGTTTGTATTCTCACTGTGTGTTAGCATTTTAGTCACAAAAGATTCCTGGAGATGATATACAGTATAAAATAACATAACATGATATAATGGTTTTATCATTATTTTACTTTTTAAAATGTTTAGGGTAATATTCCTTGGAAATACCTGAATCTGCTGGCCAGGTCAACTTTTTGTACTTCTACTTGAGCAAAAGTAATTTTACCTGAGAGCAGTTTTCGGCTACTCTGCACAACCCTTCTTAAATTTGATAGATATTAAAGGGAAGTCAACTCTCCTATCTACAACAACAGTTCACAATGGGCTGGCATGTACATGGATAAGCGACCATATGGGTACTCAGTGATAATCTGTAACTTGGCCACAATAAAGTTTCATGGTACAAAGAGAACTCATCAAAAGCTTGCAGACTTCCTCTTCAAAAACTGTGCCTTGCCACATTGCAGATAGACATTTCCTGATGAGGCAGCACACAACTGCATATCCATTTTCTTTGGCTGAACTGAGTTAATGTAGCTGAACTGTAACATGAATTGCTGTCCATTCACCTCAAGGCCCTCATATATCTCGAGGAGTGAGGGAGAAGAGTGGTGCGTAGCACTTGGATGAGGGTTGACAATGGGGTGAAAATAAAGGCTGGCAGCACACAGTAGTGAGAGCATCTTGACTGAGCCTGACAAGAGCTCCTCGTACTTCTGCTTGAAGGTGAAAGTCCCTTTTCACATCGGCACCAAAAGACAGTACTAGTTCAGCACATCTAAGCATTTGCTTTCACACCCAATTTCAGATCTCATGGGCCTTTCATTTAGCTTTCAAGGATATCGGGCTAATTATTTTTTACAAATTGACTAAAGTGATGAATTTTTTGTTTTCATGCATGTATGGGTTTATTTGCAAGTGCAGAGTAATTTTCTTTTCTTTATTTTTTTTGGCTTTAAAACCTGAATAACTTAATAATTTAGTGGTAATGGTTCTTCTTTCCTGTCTTTTTGATTGTTGACTAGGGAGGCTTGTGTATGTTGGTCCAACTTTCTGTGCTGTGCTCTGTGGGACTCAATGACTGACAGGCTGTCAGCATCCCCCAAACACTCACATCTGATTTGGTCACGAAATCTTCGAGGAAAGTAGAGTGAAATACTTTGGCTTATGGCTGTATTGTATGTGGTTGCAGTAGCTAAGCAATTATTATTCTACTGTAAGGGAGTGTTGTGGTATAAAATATTGCATAAAATTGTCAACATATAAATATTAACAGAAAACTGCACCATGCTTGTTTATGTCTACAAAGCTTACTGTGCAGCATCACAAATGTTCTCAGTCTTTTCTAATACTGTAGGTTTCCATTTGACTCTTCAGCCGTTGATGTTCATTACTTTCTCATCTGTTTATGAATGTTTTGTGAGATGTCCTCATAGCCTACATTGAACTGGGATGAGCTAATTGGGCAACATTAAACAAGATAATCAAGATGACACACACACACTGCGGGTTTGTTCAGTTCTGATGTAATTTGTCTGAAAAATCTGGTTGCAGGCTAGCACGCCTAGTTTTGTCTGAGTCATAAAACAAAAGTTATGAATGTAACTTCAGTTCTATGAATCCCTACTGACTGCCAGAGGCGGTGCTTAAGCACTGAATTAATCCTACTTACGTGCAAAGGATTCATTAAGTGCTTAAGCACTGCCTCTGGCGGTCAATAGGGATGAAAAAGAACCTCTCTCAGTTCATTGCATGTTTTGGAGTCTGCGTACTGCCCTACTGGTTATATAAAGGATTCTTTGCTTCATTGTGTACATACAGTATGTCATAAACAGGACTACAGCAATTGATGTATTGATTTTTACTCATGTTTTGACTTTGCAGAAGACTATTATCAGTAGTTTGTTTATTTCCATGGAAACGGCTGCTGTTATCTGTTTCTTTTGGTTTCACTTCAGGCATCATCAGGAATAAATGATAACATGAAATAGAGTTTAGCAGGTCTAACTGTTTGAAACTCATTAATATACAAAGACACGTGTTGTTCACCCTGAATGCCCCTGTGACTAAAGTCTAGAATGCTGCCTAAATTGTTTTGGTGAGAGATAATGAGTACTAGTTGTTTTTTTATGCAAGGAAGAACTCTCAAGAGCATGACCTACAGACAAAGGAACAGGAGGAGAAGCGTGGAGCGAGGCAGACGCGCGGCACGGGAAAGTGGATTAGCTGCAGACAGGCAAAGAGGAGGTAGGAGATGATCCGGGACAAAGCAGAGCTAAAGGGCCGTTTGTCGGAAAGTTTAGGGAGGAGAAGAAACACAACACTGGGATTCCCTTCACACCAATGCCCCCTCTAATCTACTTAGAAATAAGCTGTTCCCATCAGACATCCACCACATTCTTCATTTATGCTGTATCAAAATGGTATTCACTTTTCACAGCACTTGCCCAACTCTTCTGAAAAAAGCATGGAGTGGAACCTTTTTTATGTTTAGTCAATTTGACGTGATAACATTTTTAAACAAGCCAAGACTCAAGCCAAGAAGCTGTCGTTCCCCTCCCTAAATTTGAGTATCTCCATATGGACACATACCGAACTTTCACGCTCAGGCCACTTGAATTAGTTATATAACATGTATTTTAAATTATTTGGAGTAGTATTGGTTTCTGACTTCTCTTCTCAATGGAAAACGTTACTATCATTTAGTCAAGGTGAAATTGCCTTTGCTTGCACGCATTATGCAATACCTGAAAATCCTTGTTTTGCCCATCTTCAAAACCTGAGTTTAAATTGTCAATAGTATTTTACTGACATTCAAGGTCGCCTCTTTACTCTTTCAATCACAAAATGCTTTGATAATACCACAATGTTTCTGAGAAGTTATATCTAGTCATATATAATTTAGATGCAGTATGTCATGGCCTCACAATACTGGGAAATCTTTAAAGAATTTGAAACAGGGAGGGATTTATAGGGGAGGGGAGACGGCAGATAAAGTCTTGAGAAAATCAGTGAAATAATTAAAATGTATGACAAAATATATGACAAGTGATGGTTGCTAATAATTTGCGTAGTAAGTAATTCAAACCATGCTCACATTGAGGGCTGTTCTGTACGGCGCACTGAGTATTGCAGGAGGAGCTGAGCTTGTTGACCACTCCAGTGATGTTCTCCACGCGCCGGTCCACCATGGCCTGCACATTGTCCATGTTGAGCAGGTTCAGCCCCTCCACACGCCCCTGTAAAGCAGAGATCTGGCTCCTGGCGTTGCGCAGGCTGGCAGACATCCTATTCAGCTTCACCTGGAAAAGACCACAGTAAAGGGAAGGAAATCATCTCCGCATGCAGAATATAAAGCAGGTAGATTACTCGAGCCGCCAGCCTCTTCATTGTTTCAATTAGGAATTTAGAAGAGAAACAAGGCTGAGTGATGCCTGGCTGCCAGCCAAAGTAGTGGTGAGCGTCGTCGCGCTTACCAACCAGAGTGACAATTTACCATAATTTGACTGCTGTGTGATACTAATTCCCACCCTGTTTACAGATCCAGGAATGTTCCCCAGAGAATCAGTGCCATGCAGGACTTTACAGCTCTTTGCATCTGCTCAGTGTACATTCCAGCTGACTACCTCTGAATGGACATAATGTAACTTTGGACCATGTTTATGAAGCACATTTTATCTCTCTTTGTTTAGATAGTCGGCCTCCACAGTTACAGGTATGACGTTAATGCTATTACACATGGCTTAAATCAAAGTAGAGACAGTTGTGCAATCCTTCTTTTGGCATTGTTACATATACGTTTGTCTTTGGTTCTTCATTTTTGAATGTATTAATTTGATGTAGTTTTATGAATTATTTATGTGAGTAATTATTAACTTTAAATTATCTTTCACTGTGTCCATAATCTAACTATTTATTTACCAAAAACAAATTATTCTGAAAACATTTTTATTTTTTCATATATATATATATATATATATATATATATATATATATATATATTTACATATTTATTTAATTTTGTCGGACTTCTAATGTCAAAATAATTACATCCGGTTTTTTTCATCATGCACAACATTTTCATTGCCCTATCATGAGGCAAATCCTCTTACCTGCATTTCCAGCAGAGAGCTTGGGCTGGGTGTCAGTTTGCCATAAATTGGGACTTGTCCAGCCCCGGTTACATCCTGGGCACCTGGGATGGTACCATCTCCCCGCTCTTCTTGGCTGAACCCTCCGAGCAGGTCCTGTCCTGACAAATCTACTCTGTGCACCTCCTCTGCATCCCTCTGGACCTGCGTCGGCCCCTGGTCGGCTTGCTGATGCACCCGTGTGCCGCGGCACTCCTGGCAGCTACTCTTCAGCTTGTTCACCTGCTCTTTCAGGCTTTGCAGCTCCTTTATAGTTTTTTCCAGCAGTCTGAACTGCTTAGGCAGCTGAATGGTGAGAGGAGGCAAGGTGAGGTGATAGGGACAATCCTCCTGGTCCTCTGAGGTTCCACACTGACTCGAGGGTCGTAATTTAATCGGACAAGAGGCTGATGTCCCGGACTCAGTTCCCAAAGGGTACGATCCACGACTGTCCCATCTCTGATGCGCATTGACGGGGAAGTCGGCTGCCCAGCTGCTGCCTGGAACCAGAGCGGCTGTCACCAACACTATGGCAAAGATGCAAACCCCAAGTGTCCTCATTTTCTTTTGAGTAAAAGTTAATCAACCTCCAATAATGTCTCCGTTCAGTTCAGCGATGTAGTAAGAAGTGTGAGCTGCTGTAGATTATTGGAGTCTGTAATCTTAAAGATGTAAATCCAGTGTCCGGATGTTTGCGAGAGAGTGTGCGCGGAGAGAAGTCTGCAGGAGGCAGAGCGCGCTGGGGAACTGCCGCTGCCTCACATAGTCGTGTCATTAATATCAGGACGGGAGAGAGAGGCAGGGAGGGAGCGAGGTATGGTGCTGTAGAAGGGAGGGGCACAACCTATTGGCGAAATGCAAAACACCATATCCCCAGAAAAAAGGGAGATGCAGGCAGATTATGTGAGAGAGGAGAGGGGGGGAGAGGTGTACCCGCTGCAGTCAGGTGCCTCGCTGCTCATTTCCCTGAAATGAGTCTGTTCATTGGAACTATCCACTCCACAGAGCTGGGGCAATGTGCTTCGTCTCTTTCCTGTTTTTGTGGTTTGGTGGCTATCTGTTGTATGACCCTATCCAGATGAGCTATGAACTACTGAGCAACAGTAAGTTAGGCAAGTCCCTATAAATCAATGCCGTCCAGTGCACTACAGTAGAGGAGAATGGATGTCACTTTGCAGTATTTTTGGTTGTTGTGAGAATATTGTTTTAAGTGGGATATTTCAACACAAACTAAATATTTATTGTATGACGAAATCTGATACCCACTCAGATCCCATTTTGAAAATTCGAAATACAGTGATTAATAAGAATTTTGCTTTTATGCTGTTGCCTCAACTCTTATGTATTTCTATATTTGTACCAGGTGCCCTGCTTATCTCAACCACCCACATACTATCATAAGGGTAGACCATTAATCTGAAGTTTCCCATCTTGCCCATGAACGCCTGCACTTTATTCATAGATTTAGATCAAAAACTACTAAAGGAAAAAAATCTAATTGGATAGGAAATGTAAATAATTACAAAGTCTTCGTCAATGTGGTTTTATATAGACAATTTCAACATTTACTTTAAATTATATTTGTGTTGAAATAGATAATTAGTCATTTTAAGACTTGCAATTTTAAGACTTGTTTACTCAGAGGCTTCCAGTGATTACGCCACACTTGCGTAATATACATCTTGGGATGTTAGACAAAACTCTATACTTGTTATTCTTCTCATATTAATTGGAATCTGATCTGTACTTTCATGTCGACTGTAGATGATTCATATTTTATTGGCAGAATTTCTCTGACGTTTTAAGTCATATTTCCAGAGAGGCAGCACAGTTTCAGATAATTGATCTCATCCTCACAAGTGGCTCTGTGACCTGATGGAGGAATCCGGGACAAAGGAAAATACAGAGACACAAAAACCTCCATAACAAAGCGATTCAATCTCGCTGTTGGCTCAACTTCAATTCCAGCAGTCAATATGAGGACATGAGCACATACAAAGAGCAATGGCGGTCCTCTCCATCACATAGTGCAGCGCTGCGCCCTATACAGAGAGCCAGTCATTATTTTTCTCCCCGAGGTGCAGGGTATTAAAGTCTACAGCTGCTGCTCAGTCCACCCTTCACATATTTTATGCACAGGTCTGCAGTGCTAATATTTTACACGAGCGCTTGAGGCAGAAAGACAGGTGTGTATGCTCCCTCAGCTCCTGTTGTGGGTCCACACCTTTCAATGATTGTGTCTGCTCCACATATAAAATAGAGGCTGCTCTGTGAGTGAAGTTTCTGCCTGAAATATTTTGGTGATGGCTCGGAGAGCTTTGAGACAAGTTTGGACAACTTGAGTTGAATGAATTCTGGCCATCACACTGGTTTGGTTTGACATCTGTGTTTGAGAGGAATAAAAAGTGCAGCATCCTGTAAAAACTGCATAACTTCAGTGTAAAATTGCAATTGTGAAATAAAATAAAGATAAAGATCAAGATAAAGATAAATCCAGTTTCATTTGTAGATTATGAAAAAGTATTTATGGTGTTTATATTTTCCCAAAATACCTTACTGTGAGCCGAGTGGCCTCTTAACAGATCTGACCGGTAACTTGGATTGGCAGCCTCACTTGTCTCCATGGAGACACATTGTTAAGTGGCTCTTTTTTTTTCTTTTTTCTCAACTAGCGCTCCTTTGCATTGGTTGCTATGTTAAGTTAGGTCTAGGAACATGTATTTTTGGTTAAGTTCAGGGCTTTGGTACAGATTTAGGAACTGGGTCTTGGCAGAACTGTGTTGGTTTAGGGCAGGGCTATTCAACTTAAGTCCTGGGGCCCAGATCAGGCCAATGATTTGATCTGGCCCGCGTCCCATCTTCCAAATGTTATTATTATAGATTTCTTTTTCTTGTTTTCTGGTTTAATTCCTGTTTTGTACAAGTTAAAACCTGGTTAGCTGGTTTTTCTGGGTTAGTCCTTATTTAATTCTGCTTTAGACCTGTTTTGGACCTGGGATAGACCTGGTTTGATCCTGGTTTAGACTATATTCCGACCTGGTTTGTGGCCTATCCGGCCCAGAGGCCATGGCCCACCGAGAAATCTGGCCCTCAGGAAAATTAAGCTGAATAGCCCTAGTTTAGGGCTATAACTGTGAAACATTCCAGGCAAGGCAATCCCATCTCCACTGAGACAAGATTGGCAGAATAGGTTACATTTTATTACCCACTACTCATAGGGAAATACTTGCTGGAGGAACTGTGGCTGCCAAGTAGCACATCACTATCATGTGTTAAATGTGAATAATAACTGAGATTAAAGAGGCACTGCAGACTGTCTTCAACATCGACATTCCATTTGACTTTAAAATTATGTATCAGGGACATAAAACACCAACAATGTAAATGATAGATAGATACCTGTGGAATGTGCAATAACAAATATATGGACGACAGAGACAAAATCGACTGTCAAATTCTGTACTGAAATAACTTTGGACATTTACAGTATGGAAAAATTGACTTTTACTTTGAACTTGAATATGGACAAATTTACCAGACCCTGAGACAGATGGATCAATAAATAGGAGGACATATGCCTGACTGACCTTTTTTTTTCTGGTTTATTCTTCCGGCTTTGTCTTTACGCTGTCTTGTTCTGTTTGTTAAAAAGTAAAAACTATGGTAACTATTAAGCAACAATTTCTGTTGGTAACTATTAAGCAATGTATTTCATCTGCTTCCAGCTGCCTTCTTCAGACGCAAAAGAATTGTTGCTAAATAGTTTCAAATAGTAGTCTGAATGAATTTTCACCAAATTCTGCTGGTAATTGTCACCTCATTTTGCCGGCCTTACCAACGTTTTTTTTTTATTAAACTCTGCCAATCACATCTCCAAGTACTTAACATTGTTGGCTTATTTGAATGCACCAGTTCACCTCAAGTATTAATTATTTAGCCCTAAGTATTAATTATACTTGACAAGGCTCTTCCAAGATGCACTTAAGAGATAATCACACATTTTGTTGTTGCTGTGTGACCACGGGTGAATGCTAATGCACACTTACTGAAAACATTAGAATAAATCACATTAACAGCCACTGTAATCTACATCATTCACCGCAGTCATATCTCCGTCCCTTTCAGCCCTTGGGACGTGCCAGGGTTGAGCATTTATTTGTAACAATAGCCAGATAAACAGAATAATGGGGTAAATCTGAAAACTTAATCAGACCGGAAAAACATGTTTGAAGTCAAGGTAGATCTACAGCCACCATATGTGTACAATCATTGCTCTTGTGTGTGTTCAGTGTCGTTAGATTACCTGCTACACAACGTGACCCTAGATATCCCGAAAGGCTGCAGCTGGTGATACAGACAAGCCTATTCCTCATTACTTCTCCCCCACTCCAGTGCCCTGCCTCTGAAGATAAGAAGGGAACAACACCTGTCCTCTACTTCTATCACCGACACAAACCCACAAACCAAACTACTCGCTCGGCCAGAAGGATCAGAAAACGACTCGAGACGTAATTTCCGCCTGTTTCAAAGTCGCCGACCTGCTCCGCGCCCCGTCTGCTCTACTCTTAACCATGTTTCATCAAGTTTATCTATGCTCCCTAAACCTTCCAATTCCAATAGATGCATCTAAAGTTATCTTACTGTTGTTTCTCATTGGTTCATTTACTTTCAGTTGTTTTTATACTTTTTTTATTATAGATACATGGACTGTTTTCGCGATGATAAGATGTTCTGATATAGGTTGATATGAGGCAGGGGTTATTCAGCATAACTTTGGATGGATTCCCTTTAGAGGACATCTGGGACTCGGAGTTCAGAAGTGGCGCTTGCAAGCACACTTTACAGTTTGTGACAATTTTAGTTCAAAAGTATATTACAGTAAAAGAAAGCTATTATTTTGTCAGAAAGTTTGGGCTCTTAATAATCTCCAATTCCTTTTGGGGTTTCTGATGATTTAGTTTTCAACTGCTGGAACTTAATTTTGACTCTCAACAATATTGCACTAAAATGCTTACTGGTCAGAATCAGGCATAGCTGAACCTATATGTGCTTATTGAATAGTTGTATTTCCCCCAAAATAAAAAGGAGATTCTCAGGCTTTGGGTTTTCTGTATTATTTCTGTTCCTATACCTGGGGATCTGAAGAAACAGTAGGAAGAGAAGCATTGTCCGAGATTTGTTGAAAATATATTTGAATAGCAGTGCGTCTAAAAAACTTGAACGGCAGCTGTTGAATGGTGGGAAGCATAACGTTTTACAAATGTTGGCTTATAGCTAGGGCTGGGCGCTATTCGATATGATATTTCCAAAAGCATGGTAAAAATGACTTTTAGTCATGATTTGATGCACATAAACGATACAGACTTTTAATCTGTGCCATTTAATACAAATAATATTCAAATTTCTTCCTCCAAAGTCGGACCGCTACTCAAAACCACATGTTTTTACTGACAGAGGATCGACTGTGGTCCTTCCGATTCAAAAACTCCCCCAAATAATTGATTTATCATGGGGCCATTTATTTCTCATTCTTTCTCAAGTCACAAAGAGGTAAAAAGCTGTTCTCTTGCACGTATAATGATTCTAGTTTTGTGCTTCCTAGCTTCTGTCAACAGGTAAAATCAACAAGAATGAAGTGTCAAAAATAACAAACATGTTCAAGCGGCTTCAAGAAGCTCTTAAAAGGTAATGCTTCCTCCTATCACCTCTGCTACCACACAAATACATCCTGGCAACCTGTCCAATTCACTTTTCTTTTGACCTAGATCTGGAACCACTTCCATGGAAACACATTTACACGAAATTAATCACACCCAATCATTATGGCATTGTATTTCTTTTTTCAATTTCAGTTTTTCATATTTCCTTTTCAATGTATTTTCATCTTTATATATTTGTGCTTTACTGATTAGCTGTTGCCCTATAGTTTATATAGTACTGCAATCTCCACCAGCTCGTCACATAAACCTTAATTAATAGTAGTTTGACTTTGTCTCACCCTACATCTGTTGTATATAGTACACAGGAAGCCGAGGTGCAGCTCATTGGACAGGCCAAGTGCTCTCGTGCTGAGCTGGGGAGACTGCAGGTCGAGTTAGAGAGTGCTGAGGAGCAGAGCACCACTGAGGAGCCTGACAGTGAGGTCATCAAACTGAGACAAGAGATTCTTCAAGCGTACAGCGACGTGAAAGCTGCTGAGGACAGAGATTACCGCACCCAATGCGATCTGCAGTGGTGAGAAAGATACACTGTGTTCAATTCCTCAGTTCTGTTCAATTAACTGATAGTGTTATCGCCATCACTCAACTTTTTCCAGGCAGACATTGGTTAAGAAGAATTCATATTTGACTTTTTTAAGATCTACATTTCTTACTTATATTGGTCCCATATTATGCACAATTTACCTTCTTGACCTTTTATTTATATTGCTGTGTCTGCTATGTTTTGTTCTTTTCGCACATGTAAATTAAACCTGCATATTTGCTGCTATACAGTGCATGTGTGAGTAGTAAACCATGAAGCTCCACACACCTTCTGATCATGCTACATTAGCCACCACTATCTTAGCATCTTAGCAACTCCGACACAAGCGGCCATTGTTTTTTTCTCCTATCAGTGAATCAGCACACGCAGGCCTAGCCCCCTCAGATGGCTTACACAAATGCAATTGCAGGTTTGGAGGTATTTTTCCCGCCTCAAATGCTGGAACCGTTCAAACAAGTAAACAAATGCAGGGTAGTAAGAGGGTAAAATTCTTCCCTCAGGTCAGCTCAGATTGAAAATGACTTTTAGATGGAAGTTGAAACACCTTGATCTTCAAACATTGTCCTTTGACTCTCATATTGAATTAACTTGATTTTGAAATACATTTTATTTTGTCTTATTAAGAACAAAAGTAAAACAAAATACTTTTGATATTCAATTCATAAAGATAAACAATGCAGAATTTTAATCAGTGCCATTTAACACAGGACATTTTTAAATGTATTCCTCCAAAGTTACAAAGGATTGGATGGAGACCTCTCAATCAAAAGGACCCAAGCTGATTATTGACGATTTGGCGTGACTGAATCTCAATCTCAATTAAAATCTGATTAACGGCCCAGCCCCATGTGCACTTACTTTACATACACCAGAAAGAAGCCCAGGGGACAGAGGTGAGGTAAAGCTAAGCAAGATAGAAGTCTATAGAAAAGAGAGAAGTCGTACAGTGTATTATAGTGATGAAAGCAGGGAAAGGAGAGGTGTGCCGGTAAACAGTCACATCGAGGGACCTAATGCTGAGCAGTGAGCTGAGTAAGGCAGCATTTTTGCAGAGATCGTATCGACTTTGGAGGGCATTTGGGAAAGGGGTGAAGGTGAAGGAGCATTAGACACAAACACAATATTTTCCACTGTGGTTTAAGAGGCAGTAGCTCTTTCGAACTATGTTGTTTTTATTCCAGAAATTCAATAAAATACAGAACTGATGAAAACTCATGCATAAGGAATGAAATATCTTAAAGCTAGGAAGCTAAGCACCCATTTCTGCAAGCTAACTTTGTATCATTAAATACAAATCAAATTGAAATTCCCAAATGAGTGTCCTGAATGTAAAATGCTACAATGCTACTTGTTCACTTACCTAAAGCAATCCAAGCATCCTGATTTTTCAGAACAATGAGTTATAAGCGCTTTTCACAAGACCAGAGACCAGAGCATATTTTACCTTCACGCTAAAGCTAACAAACATTAACATGCTAGCAATGCACTTTGCTGAGAATAAAACGCTTTATAATCAGATGCAGACAGCATACAGCGGTCTCATTATGACACTAAGAGCTCCTTTTACAGTATATCTGTATTGACCTTATTCCGCCCCGCCCGCATCTGCCTCTTTTTGCTACGTATCGGCACTTCTGCGGGAATTTCGTTGACTAAGTGGAGCACAAGGGAAAAGTCTTGCCATAAAGTAGATTGATTTTTGTGTAAAATGTCCAATGTTCATTTGTGTTCAACTTTCGGAATAAAGTGAATTGGGGGTACGGCTACTTTAAGTCCTTTATTATTTATGTGCAGAATAAAGTTTGGTGGTCAAAAGAGGGTCTAGGTTTGCAGCTGCCTCCGGTACGATCTTCAATTTTTCTCCAGAAGATCGTTAAATGTGACGTAGACACAAACCGCAGAACCGCAAACCTTTGTCTCAACCTCCTGATGAATTAGACAAATCAGGAACAGAAACTGCTTCATACTTAATAATATGGTGGATGTACATATTTTTCTATGAAATTGTATTATTTATTCTCATTTTTTTATTTTTAAGCCTGGATTTTAAAAAAAATAACTTTACATAATTCAAAATAGTATTGCTATTTTATATCAATCATATCACGGTATCACTAGCTAAATCTACACTATTTAAATATGTAAGTCACATTCCTCTACAGCAGTGGCTCTCAACGTTTTCATAACCCAGTGTTGCCTTGTTGATAGGGCAACACTGTAAAAGAGAGCATTACTGGTTTTCCCAGTAAAAAATAAAGGTTAACAAAAAATATTTGGCATCCCCAGTTTCAACAGGGCTGGAAAAATAACCCTAAACCTGGACTAAATCTTATCTAAATGTCCTTAGGTCTCTATGGGTTCTTCTTATGTATAAAATCTACTAACCCGGTTGTGTAGTGTAGACCAGTTCCCAACACTTTTTGTCTCTCGTGTCCTAAACTGAAACACGCCCTGCAGAATGGAAAGTACACTGGACTGTTTCCCTTCGCACTACACAAAACATTCAGAAAGGTCTTGGGGAGGTCAAACCAGGACTGCAAAGCAACACAATAACACATGCTAATATGACATTACAAAATCAAATTCAAAATACTAGACCACGGGAGAAAAGATATCCGAAAGATATGGATGACACAGAATGAAGCAATTGTCAAAGACTAGAGCTACGTATGTCAGACATTATATGATTCTTGTGAATCATGCTTTAAGCACAGTGAAGTGTGAACTCTCAGAAGTAGCACAAAGCTATAGCTGCCTCTTAAAGGGAGTATAAAGTTAGTAATGCACATGAATCGAAAGTGCAATTCTGTATGGTGTGATGGGATTACTACATAGTCCTCGTGCTATCTCTGGGTCTGGATGACCCACAGGCGTGCACACCTCTCCCCTCCCTCCACAACATGAAAAAGTATTTTTGGTTGTGTGTGTGTGTGTGTTTATTCTATGTTTGTTCTTGTTGTTTTATGTTTAAACAATAAACAGTGAAAAAAAAGAAAACGTGTTTGTAACCCACTTTGAGGGTACACACTGTAAATATTTAATGAATTTTGAAGGTTGTTTGATTGAGCTGAATTCCCACAAATGTGCCCAGACTTCAGAAAACAATCAGATAGGAAGAGGAAGTCAATTGGCTGATAATTTGACAGTCTGGAGGGGCCGGTGCTGCACAAAGCGTCAGAAGAGAGATGGAAAACCGTGTAAACAGCTTTAATGTTCCTATTAGTTTCTATTTACTCTTACTTCAATAGTCTTTAAAGCACCCGTTCCATCTTTGCCTGCCTGCATTGCATCTTGCTCTGAACTGCCTCTGCATTATGGAGCTACTGAGCTGATAAAGCCACAACTGTACTCCGGCGATATGATCTGTAGGACACAGTTGTTTTCTACCACACACAACAATGAACAGCAGCAGTAAATGTTACATGGAAATCACTTACATAGCACTCTTCAAGGATGCAGTATGGACATTTTTCAACAATGAGCTTGCATTTTAGACGTGACAACTCTCTACTCTTCACACTCCTACTTTTCCGCTCCTTTCTTGTTTTAAATTAATTGAGGTTTGCACATGACAAGCAAATGCTCGACTGCAAATATGCTGTTTGAAATCTGCGCATCCTTTATCTGTGGGCAAATACATACAGAGGAATTCAGCACTTTTGGCCACCCACAGATTTTAGCATTCAAGCAGTTTTGCTGTTCTAGGACGTAATATCCAATATATCAACACGTCAAGAAGATTAATATCATTTACTGTATTGAGTAGTATGCAGCTCGGTCTGATACAATTTTTCACCTTGACGAAGCAAACTGAAAATTGTTTCATGCATGTTTTTAATAGGCTGTTCAAAAATGTTTGCGACAGCAGTTTTAAATATTCATGACATTATTGATACACTTACATAGCATTACTGGAATATTTACCATTGTATGTTTTCTACCATTTCTTCAATACAGTGTTGATTTGTATTCATGAATTATACATATTTAAAAGTGCTGTAACTTCTCTGGTGGATGGTCCGACACCTTGATCAAGAATGCATGTTTTTAAGGTATTTTGGGGTAATTAAAACACAACTATTGAAATAAATGCTTGAATGCCATGCTCCAAAACATTACGGTTAAAGCAACAACATCTCCACGGAGATGGTGATTGAAAAGTTACACTGTGCATCTGTATATTCCAAAAATCTCAAAGTAAAACAAGAAATCATGAATCAACATCAAACAAATAGATACAGTTGCAAGGGGTCATAGTGAACTCTCCGTTGATCCAATAAGAAACCCTGCCTTTTCCCTCTTTTAAGACATTTCCTGTTGGGTTATGTGTATTTTAAGCACAACTAATTCAAATTAAGTCACAATTTAGTCTTGGCGTTCAGAAAAGTAGACATATGTTAAAATACAGCAGGCAACACTAGCATAGGGGTAGCATTTAGCCCGCAGCTGCCGTTAACATTCTTGGATATTTATACAAATATGGGTTGGATTACTTTATTCATCAACATGTCTTTGTGTGTCTGTATTTAGTACAATATAACTCCTAAAGTTTGTGTTTGCTTCTGTATTGGGTGGGTGATAAGCCTAGAGCAGGTCTTCTACATGAATATTAATGGGTACTTTCCCCACAGAGGTCCGTTTGTGGACGTTCCCTTAGATGTCAGCTGTATTTATATTGGTCATTGTCATATTTATGATTGACTTTATTACGTTTTGGGGCAGAAAAAGCCAAAAGCAATATATTCTTCGATGTATTGTTCTCTCATAAACACATGTCTACTCTTTTTTTACACCCTGCCTACCATTAGTCTGTGTAGATATGTTTTGTCACCATGTTTTGTCTTGCTCTCTCCAACCTAACCTCACCTCATCTGCAGGCTCCTGGAAGAGAAGCGGAGTTTGCAGCGAGAGAGCCAGCTTCAGTCCAAACCTGGGGTAAGTTCATCACTACTGCACCATCCAGGTCTGGTTTCAGAAGCGCCGATTAAAACTGCAGCACCCGCCTTCAAAGAGGATAAATATGAGCTCCACTTTTAAGCCTTTGGGTCTAATCCACCAAGACTTGCAGTTTGCAGTGCGATGGCCGTAAAATGTAACATGGAAAAACACCCAAGCTTACAGCTATGGCCTCAATATTTTCAATCATCTGGTTATGAGGGCCAATTACTATGGGCCTGAGGAGGACAAGGGAATTTTGTAGACTAGTATAGTTTTGTAGACTAACATAGTTTTTAATAACTGTAATTCAAGATAAAAAGTAATCAGTGTTACAATGACAGATGTTTTAATTCGATACAATTTAAAGGCACCATATGTAACTTTCTGTGGTGGAAAGTCACCTACATAATTGAATGGAAATGGAAAGTTAAGTGCTGGTGGTCGAGTGGTAAGGCGGCAGCACACATGCCAGGCTCCACATCCAGCTGGCTGGAGTGTTGTGAGTTTGAATCCCGGCTCTGACGGTTTACTGCATGCCCTCCCTTCTCTCTCATCCCCTTTTCATACTGAGCTGTCCCATCTAATAAAGCGTACGGGCCAAAAAATCCTTTTACAAAAGGAAATAGAAAGTTAAAACCATTCTTTGGAACATTCTCCATGCAGATAGATGCGTTTTATGGCGTAGTGTGGAATATTATAGCCAAAGGAGCCACATTTCCATAGAAATAAGCAGGAGGAGGCTCCTCTAAGACAAATAAGTGTACATTTTGTGGAGAGCTCACAGTCAGGAAAGAGTTTTATGAATTTTTCGTGCAATAAAACCGCCAAAACCCAACATGCTCTTGTTTTAGTCTATTTTTTTTGTTAAAAAAATTAGGTATGGTGCATTTAATTGCGATATAATTGCGATGTAATTGCATGCATTATAAAACACACAAGGAATAATTTTTGGTCCATAGAGCAGTGCACTAAGTATTATAATTTGAATAAAATTATACTTTTGTTGATTACTTTTGTCGTCGGCGTTGTCTTGACTAAAACTAAAACAAACTTTTGGTCTTAAGATTAAGACAAAAACTAAATTGAAACAGAAGTGGTTTCTGGACCGTGGAGACACAGACCAAACAAATATTCGTTCTCACATTAAGATTTCCCAATTCACAGAATATTTTGGTTTCTTTGTACAGTGGGTGAAGCTGGAATACCAGGCAGAAATGAGTAATGATCCCAAATCAGCAGGGAAGTAATGGGTAATACCAGATCAAAGCTGCTAATGAAAAACGTGCTTTTTCATACTTTACGATTATGTCCAAATTACCTCCTAAATTATTAACCTAATTGTACTTAAAAATTGGAATATTTGAATCCACTCTGAAATGGAAGTCTAATTGTTCACCGTAGGCAAGCCTCTCCAGCCAGACTATGGGTAAGGCATTAAGACATGTATAGCCACCGTAATAAAGTTGATGAATGTCGCTTTGAAACGACATTTTAATGTTGTAAATAAATCTGCAGGGCATTTTTTAAATTGAGTAAGTTTTATAATCACCCTGTCAGGAGTTTGCCACAACACGGTAAAGCTTGAGCAGTCAACAGTTACACGAGCAAAAAGCAATAAGCAAGTAATTAGAAGTTGAACATTTCTAGGCATAAAAGTCTGTCCTCCGCTATAAATCAGAACCAAATGACAATCCTCAGGAGCAATGCATTTAGCGGTGACCAAATGAACAGAATTAGAATTGTGTTATAATTACTGCAAGTTCAACTGTTTAAAATGCACTCTGTTACTCACCATTTTGTCCCTGTTCTTTAATTAGTACCACAACACATGTTCTCGCAACTGTCATTCCTGTAGCCTTTTAACACAATTACAATAATTATATAAGGAAGGCAATTGTGCATTATTAAGACAACAGCATGTGGGAGTGCAATTTTAATCCTCCATGCAGATTGTATTGCTGAAGTATCCATATGCACATTAGTAATAGTAGCAGGAAAGTTCAAATCCCAGACTGCAAGCAAAGCAAGTCTATTACACAGATACTGAAAGTGGATTTATCTTCTACCAGATGTATTTTTTTAATGTTCCATGCCTTCATAAATTGCATCAAAAAAGACTCCACCATAAAACCTATATTGTTCTGTTTATTTATTTGGATCTCCATTAGCTGTCACCAACCTACTCTTCCTGGAGTCCTATGTATATATTTGTATGCTAGTATTACTAGTTAGATTAACAGCAAAGAAAACTTGGATTCAAAATATATTTTTTGTTATTTTTACAACATTTGATTTTAAAATTAGTTTAGTTTGTAAAAATTTATTTTCTTGTGCCCCCAAAAGAAAAGTGAATGCAATAATTCCCATTATCAAATTAAACTCTAAAGTAGGATGGCACTCATTGGATTCATGAAGAGAACAGCACTACATTTTGTTTGTTAATAAAACTCTTGTTGGCATTTTGCCTAATTATTTAACATGTTTGCTGAACTTCAGATCAAGTATTCACCGCTTGAGATCTCAGAACATTTTTATTTTACAATCACAGAGTCAACACAGAGACAGGAAAAAAGGCCTTTTTTTGCTCCCTGCCTGTGGAGAAAAACACAAAGACTGTTTAAATTAAATAATGTTATGCCTTTTAATTATTTTTAAAGCACTCGTTAAGGACTACCCACAGTGCCAGTGCACTTGCACCTGTATTTATTTGTTTTTAAAATAAATGATTACAAAATATATATATATATATATATATATATATATATATATATATATATATATATATATATATATATATATATATATATATATATATATATATATATATATATATATTTATATTTATATTATATTTATTTATATATTATTTATATTTATATATTATATATTTATTATATTTATATATTTATATATTTATATATTTATATATTTATATAATTATCATGGCCATACCATCTTGCCAGGTCTCATCTTGCAAGCTAAGTATGGTTTGGTGGGCCTGGTTACGTACTGTAATTCTAGGATTAGAGATTGCTGGGAATATCAGTCAGTCTGCCCCCGGGCAGCTATGGCTACAATAGTTTACCACCACAGAGTGTGGAGTGAAAAATGAATCATTCTCAAAAATTGTAAAGAAACTTTTAGCATCTGAAACAGCGCTATATAAGAATAATGCATTATTATCTTTTATTGCACCGGTGGTGTAATTCTTTATTCAATCACCTTAATTCCTTATAATTTATCTTATTGTTGAATCACTTATTTGTACTTTTGATTTGAAGTATATTTAAAAGTGACAATACAATATTTGAAAAACTTTCTTGGCTCATTTTATAGCCCGGTTTATGTACTTTTAGTATTCAAATTCATCCACCACCTGATAAAGCAAACCCAAACATAAAACAGTTCACTTGATTTTTTGCAGAAGTCACAGGTAAGAAGTGTTTACTAAGGTTTAAAAGGAACAAAAGCTCTCTACCTGGTGGGAGGAAACTAAATCCAAATGTTCTTTCGATTTTATTCCTGCGAGAGAAATAAAAAGATCAAAACAACACCACCAACCAAGCAAGCAAGCAAGCCACAACTGTGAATGCCACCTTAAATTAAAAGTAAGGCAAAACAGTCTGAAATAGTGACAAAAACTAACAACCCACGCAGCCGAAGCTAAACAATGACTTACTGTGCCTATATTTTGACTAATCTGTTCCATTGCAGGAGGTAGAAGAGCGAACAAAAAACCCTCCAGGATAAAACTGACAATCTGAGAAAAGAGCTCACTGAAAGACAACTTGAAATCAGGTATTGTGTTGTCCTTGGATGTGCACAATGTTAGGCAGTTTTTATGAGTTTTTACTCCGGCAGAAACATTTTGTAACGTCAATCATGTGCCTAGTGAATATGTCTCTTTTGCCTCTCTTCACAGAAGTCTGATGGAGGATGTGTCTCACCATGAAATGCAGATAGCAAAAGAACAGAAAGAGCTGGAGGACACAAAGGAGATCGTAGAGCTCACTGAGGTTTGTATGTGTGAGGCTCACAGCATATCATCAATAAAGTAACAAATCATCTGGTTACGCACATTTATGTCAGCTGTGTCTCGCCAGGCTGAGAAAGCACAACTCACCAGCGTACCTGACCGGATTTTTAAAGAGATGGAAAGAAAACATGGGAAAAAGGAGTGAGTATATTCACACACACATACATACATACATACATACATCAACACACAGGGACACAACAACTACATACATCATACATACATATAGACACAGACACACATTATATATATATATATATATATATATATAATATATATATTACACACACACACACACACACACACACACACACACACACACACACACACACACACACACACACACACACACATACACAGTCTATGGCTTTAGCCTGAAAGGGAGAATCTGATTGGTCAGCGCTAACACAGGAATTGATGTCTGCAGATCAAGGGAATAAGCGACTGTTATGTGTTGGTGTGGTGTGTGTTGTTAACATGTATGTATATATATATGTGTTACTGTGTATGTGTGTGTGTGTGTGTGTGTGTGTGTATATATATATATATATATATATATATATATATATAATCTAAAGTTTCTAAGTTTAGAATTGTACTTATTGTATGTGGCACAGTGGCTAGCACTCTTGCCTCACAACAAGAAGGTTGCAGATTAGATTCTAAGGCCACCTGCCCTGGGGCTTTCTGTGCAGAGTTTGCATGTTTCTCCCTGTGTCTGGGTGGGTTTCCTCCGGGTGGTACAGTTTCCTCAATCAACCCTAAACATGCATCATAGGTCAAATCCTGCAATAGTCCTGATCAAACCTAGTACAAAAGTCTGGAGATTGGTCCCCGGGCGCTGTGCTGCAGCGACTACAACTTGAAGGATGTGTCAAATGCAGAGGAAAAAAAAATGTCCTACTGGGACATTAAGTGTCCCCGTTAAAATAGTTAAAATAATGTAAAATTGTCTTTGCATTTTGAATGGAATTAATTGTATTTTTCTACTTCTACATCAGGGGTCACCAACCTTTTTGAGGCTGAGGGCTACTTCATGGGCCCCGACTAGTATGGACCCGTTTGCCACAAACTTCCTAAATAACAAAACTGCATGTATAACTAACGTTATAATAATGATATTTAAATAGTAGTAGTTATTAAAACACTGTGAAATGACTGCTCACATATCAATAATAATTATCCACAGTTACCAGTAATTTACACAGCAATAATAATCAGAAAAACATGTTTAAACATGAAATACTTATTTATGTTTATTTGCCTCAAACATTTGAAAGTCAGGGGAAACACCTGCTGTTTTTGTAATGCAAATCATCACTTCTAACATTTTCAAGTCAAGGAAACAACACTTTTTTACCTAAACAAGTTAATAAAGGCTTTCTGATACCTTTTTATATATATGTATATGTTGAAATATGAGTAGTGCTATTTTTGGTGCATGCCTCGCGGGCGCCATCAAGGGTTGCTCAGGGCGCATGTGCGCCCGCGGGCACAGCGTTGGTGACCCCTGTTCTACATTTTTCTTCATAAACTGCCACTTGACTGATGTAAAACTATGATAAATATTTACCACAGGGTCCATCCCACCAAACCAAGTAATATTAGAAAAACATGAAAACGTGACATATGCACGTTAAATTATAAATTGGTTTTATTTACTCTGTGTTTATTTTGTATTGCTCAAAAACACCTTGAAAAACATTAATGGAGATTTACAAGCTTAGTGTCATACAAGTAAAGCAATAACATCTCGATGGAGACAAGCCTCAACCAGAAAAGTTATTTAGTGTAACTATAAGCAATGAAGTAGCAGCTGCTTTTTAAATTTACAGCACTCAATGATTTGCAAATTTGTTCTCATACATTAGTTAAATCTTGCTGTGATCTACTTTCATGTGCAGTTGTGAATTTAAGGGAATACGGTCTAATTTATAATAGAATCTGTTTCATAAGACATTGCAATGCCAACTACCTTCTTTAATTTAGCTCAGGGTAAACCTTGGTTACAGCTCAGCGAGCAGCAACAAAAATGAGCAAGAAACCAAGAGGTAGGCTAATTATAATTATTTTTTTACTCTTTGTTAAAAACATAGTTTCACTTGTTGCTAGGTTTTGTGTCTGCTAGTTATGGTTCTGGTCCACTTCTGCTTCTTATTTACACCAGACTTCCTAGTGCTGTGATAATCAACCTTTTAGTTCAAAAAAGGAACAGAAAGTTTATTTGAAATGCCACTGTTCTCACAAAATGACTGCAAAAATAAATCTTTTCACACTAACCCAAATGATGACCACATAACAGCGCTACAGTATATCCACCATTATTCATATATTCAAATGCTCCTTGTCACCATGGGAATATCTTGCTTTGGGCTTTACTGCAGTCTCTTTAATGTTTATTTCAAATTAATATTGGACAGAGAAGCAATGTTGCGGAAATCTTCTGTAGCCATGAGAGCGAGGAGGACTGCTAATTTGGAATTCACAAAGCAGAGGGATACTGCCGGCTGTGTGTAAAAGATAGATGCTTGTGCTGTTTTGCCCTGCTGCTGTGCAAGGTTACAGCTATAAGCCTCTCTTGTCTTGGTCATATAATTACACTCTTTCTTTGTATGTCTTTTTTGTCCCCCTCTTCAACCTTCCACTTGTTCTACCACAGAGCTGAACTGCAGAAGATGGAGACCTTAAATGCAGAGATATCAGTAATGGGGCAGCAAGTAAAAGAGGTGAATGAGCACAACTCCTCCCTTTTGACAGAGAAGAAGAGGCTAATGAAAGAATTAGAGCTTGTTCAAGCCCAAGTTGAATTCAGTCAAAAGAAGTACAGACAGCGGCTGAAAGAGCAAGACGTCCTAAGAGAGGAGCAAATGGAGCTCACTGGAAACAGGTAGAAAGGCCCTGTTTATTAATAATAAAGTTATTCAGTATTTGAACAATTTTTTCATGTGCCATTCACAGAGGGATCTTGGAAATGAAGCTCCAAAACATCATGGCTGACAGAAAGAACCTGTACAAACGCCAATCTGCTCAGCGAAAAGAAATGAATGGGTACAAAGAGACTTTTAATGGCTTACTGCATATCATAAATCCAAATGACTTTGAAATGTGTCTTTGTGCATTTCTATTGATTTAAAAATCTTCTTACGATCACGTCTTCACCTGGGATTCCATTAGCTGCAATATAGATTGAGGACACAAGTCGGTTTTGTCAACCCGAAGCAAGGAGCTCATTTGGCGTTCTGATTCTGATCAGAACCAAAGCAAAAGATGTAACATTAAACAACTTTGGGTTGTTACCAAGGGTAAAAGGCTTTGTGAATAGATCAACATGACTGTTATCATGGTTAATTCATATTATACTGAGCACACTGATGGCTAGTATATAATAAAAACAGTCCTAGGCAAGGCATCTGCTGAAAAGATATTTGTCGACATGCAAATGCAAATCTCTTGCGTGGAAAGACATATCATTTTCTGTGAAGAAGAAGGAAGTCCACAAATCAAGGATTGCTGAACTCTATCAAATAAATAGTTACACTTCCTAAAATATATGCTCCCAAGCTTGCATAATTTGACAAGCACTCAGAAATCTATGTGTAATTAGCTTGGGCCTATAAATTCCTGAAGCAGTGGAGCTGGAAACTGTAATCCTGGCATGATCATGATATTATAAATATTTAAAGGCTTCATGCTTCTTTCCAGGCAGATGCAGTACCTCAAGAGGATGGAGCATGGACTGGCCATAGCTACTGAACAGCTCAAGCACACACAATCAATCTACAATGAGCTAAAGACGCAGGTAGGAGAGGAGAGGGAGAATGTATGAAAAAGTCTGCTCTATCAGTTACAAAGCTGTACTACCACAATTTCTCCAAGAATTTGTCAAACATTCTTTTTAGGTTTCAACTGTACATTGAATTCTTCTCATTCTATCAATGCTCATTACATTTGAACCTTCATATTATGAAATCTTTGAATTGTATTGATGTACATGCTTTTTAATAAATAGCAGTGACACTAAACTTCCTTTTCTCTTTCGGGAAATGCGTCAGCACATCTCACAATGGAAACGACAATGACACACAAGGGAACTGGCGTATTTCACAAACCAACAGCATTAGACAATTTTATTAATCGTTACCCAATAAAGCATAGGGAAATAAAAGCTGTTATTCATAACGACTTAAAACGATTTGATTGATGTAGAGTTTGCTCGCATCTATCTTTCCCATAGTTTGACTGATGACTGCGATGTTTAATTCACATTGTTGTGTTCAAACTTTCGCCAGTATGGGGCCTGACCAGGATTTTAAATAATGCAAGTTTGTATTGTTAGCAGTTGAAATCTGACTTACTTTAATTACAAGCTGTAATGATCATTATTGCTCACATCTAGTTCCAATTATAGGGAGCGACGTGACTTACAGCTGCACAGTTCGTAGCACTGGACTGGCAGAGGGTGATCCCAGCCATACATTTTTAATTAGTTTCACTGAACAGACTCGTCACCCAACGATCCATCCCTAGAGGAAAACCCTGATATATAGTATTAATTATTTTGCCATAAATGTTTTATATGGGATTCAAATTGTACCCATTTTTATACAAAGCTGGCTCATCTTTTTGCCAATTTTGCATGTTCGTTTTCTCATTTATCTGTGAAATCTAAAGCACCACATTTGACAAAAGTTGAAAGCCCTGACGGCGCTGTATGACAATTACACAATGTATAGGGTTTTGACTTTGTTGTGTTTGATTTTTACTCCAGTTGGACGCGGTGCCAAAGAGAGAGGCTTGTATTCAACAGCGGCTGGATCTTCAGACAGAAGTGGATGCTCTGAAAGCCAGCTTTGAAAAACGGGTGCGACTCTGAACTTTAAAAGAGCCCCACTACAGAGGAAATAGTTTCGCGCGCTCCTCATTGTATTGTTTGTGTTGAAATAGCTAAAGTAAATACATTCAAGCATATCTTTTTTTTTAGTACGTCGGTTCTGAGATGTTTTGAAACTTTTCCACAGCAATTAGCCAGTGAGGAAGAGAGCCACAAGAGGCACCAGTGCGCGGCCATAGAAGGCTTGGTGCGGAAATCAAACAACCTGAGAACGGAGCTGCATGAGCTGAGATGTCTGACCCAGATTAAAGCAGAGGAGAGGGGCCAAAAGCACAGGGAGATGCTCCGGGCTGAGGTGCACCAGATAACAATACACACTTTGCCACAGTTTGTTGTGTGCAGTGGGTGCAGTGGGTTTGAGTATTTATAAGATATCATTTATCAAAACCAACCCAGAGACACACTGACAAAGACATTGTACATTTGCCATGAACCCTAAGTCAATCTTTAATATCGTTTTCAATCAAATACTATACACTATGCTATCTTAAATTAGTTTAATTAAAGGTGCATTAATAACTTTTCTGGAAGAGGGTCTGCCACATGCTGTCTCCATGGAGATGTTTCTTCTTGGAGACAAGCAAGTGACGCCACCAGGCCTAGTTAGAAAAATAAGACACCTATACCTGTACATTGTAAGATTGCATCGTTTTATTGCCATATTATGGTATTCCAGAAAGGTTGCATATTGTCAAAGACCGTTATTTCAATAAGCAGGTTTCTTGTAAACATAATTTACATAACAAGTTAGTCTATTCTCCAAAGGTCTTAAAGTTATTGCAAAGGCCAAGGATATTAGTTGTCTGACCAGCCAGTCCCTCCTACATCAAATGTGGATGAAATCTCCTTTTGAAAATTCTTGTAGTTTTTTTTTTACATTTCTCTGATTGGTTAATGCAGCTGTCAATCATGCCTATTTTAACTCAGGAAGACAGGATATGGTTCCAAAATATAAATTGTGTGGTGTTGGCTGGCCAAGCAAGGATATCAGTAACTTACTCCCACCGTACTTGTAAGCACTTCAATTATCCATATGAATTCAGTTAATGCTTCTTATTAGTACCTGCACTCATCATATTTATTCATTGCACAACCACAAGAACTAATGCAAATCTATCCACACTCCACAGCACAAGACGCACCACATGGAACAGGAACTGAAAGAAAAAGAGCTTATCATCATGGACCACCACAAGCTCAACGCTACGCTGCATAGCAGGTGCTTTTCTATTTCAGAATTTCCGCATTTGCATACAATTCACTGCTCGGACCATTTTCAGGTATGCTAATCGTCAGTCCTCTTGTTGTTTCCTTGGTCCCAGTCACATCTGTGCGTGTAACAGCTGGGAAAACATTTAATCTGCAAATGTTGTCTGGGCAGGAAACCTTGTCTTGTTAATTGGTCATACTTCAGTGTTCAAATGTAGCCTAATATGTCTGGCACCTCACATATAAACATAGAATATATTATGTCTAGGGAATTATTTTAACAAATCAATGTCCCCATGTTCCTTAGAAAGTTGTGAAAAAGGGATTTTATGCTCCCAGAATACTGTTTTCTCAAATCTTCCCCTATATCCTGGCCTTTACCTTAACCATAATCTCACAACCAGGCTCTATTCCTAACCATGACCCTGCAACATTGCTGTATTGTAAACCGTAGAACTGTAAGATTTGGAATGTATAATATGATGCCTGGTTTTGAATTTAGATTAGGCTGACCTTTCAACAGCTCGAATTATCATTTTAACAGCTATAAGTACACGACAGGTTCTTAAGTGTTGTTTTGCTTTCTAGAATTTCACAATATAGTAAATTGTGTGATGTGATCATGGAGGAGAGAAAAAAGTACATCAGACTGAAGCAGACAACTTCACAAACAATTACGGAGCTGAAGGAACAGTTTAAAGTCCTGGAAAATGAGACGGAGATCCAACGCACAATCGTCACCAGCAAAGACAGGTGCGTGGTTTGTGTGCGTCTTTGATAACACTTCAAATAAATATGTCATCAAATTAATTTAGAAAGAATGCTGATGAAGAAATAAATAATTGCAAAAATGATGGCTTGTCTTTGCTTTTAAACCTTGTTTTTTTTGCATTGTGTTGTTTTGTCAGATTAGTCACTAAAGCCTACATGAAGATCTCCCAAAGCTGCAAAGTGAGAGACAAATTACGCAATGATATCTCCAAGGTACACATTCAAATAACTGTGTGTGCTTTTGTCAGCACGTATACAAAGAGGATTGTGTGAATAATGGAGAGGTCATGCAGAAAGTGTTCACAATGAAGCATAATAAGTTGCTTTATTTTTCTATTGCTAATAGTTTTGCATATTTAACTCGAAAAAGCAACGCAACAGCAAAAGTAGCGAACAAATAAGGCAAGTGATTTCATGCACGATTAAGGAAAATTCATTGCACTCCTCAAGCTCATATTGAGGCTCGGAATAATTTCCCGTCAAATTGCTTGCGTATATTGATGACGTTTTGAAAACTCGCAAACTACTGTTTTTTACAATGAGTGAGAGGTTTTGGAGCAACCAGTTGATATAATGTGCAGCCCCAACTTGAACTAAGCCAAATAATCAATGCATTACATCACAATCTAATCAAAGTATCAATTTGAGTTGGCGCAATGAATAAAGTATGCATTACTTTCAATATGAGAATGTACTCTGCAAAGGCCAAAATATCCTGTCTTTTTATAGAAAAATCTTGTACCTGTAGTTTAAACCTCTGCAAACCTGTTCTAAAATGCATAGGATTCTTGTGTTAGTTTATTAGTTCATATTTCAGTCTTCGTTGAAATGTTAAGACTTCCGCTCAATGCAACATATATTGCAAATGTAATCACAATTGCAATACTTTTTGTTCAGTAATATATTGCATGGAAAAATATTGTGGATGTTGTTTTTCATGTGAATATTGAGTACGGTATATCATTCATAATGACATTTTGCATAAAAAGCTGGTTAAAATGACAGGGAATCAAACTTATTTTGTAACATTTCACACATTTCACTGTCCTTTCCCATTTTTCTGATACGCCAAACTCAAATAAAACATTTAAAGAAATGTTTTCGCACATTTCTGTTTGCCAAAATGTCTTTTGATTATTGTTGGATGGATAGATAGATGAACTGAACCTGATGCCGTCGAGAATAGTGCATCTGCATTCACAAGATGCTCTCGATGTTCTCGATATACTCCCAAAACATTTTGTTCATTTTCATTCATTTTTGTTTTCCGCTTGTGTCCATTGAGATGACTGTGACCATGACGAAGAATGGGATTTGAAAAGTAAAAATGTTTCATAAAAGCAAATGTTTATTTTGATATATTTCAGGTTTCTGAGAAGCTCCAGCAAATCAATCAGGAGTTTGAAGACAACAAACTGGAATTGATGAAACTCACACAATCAATCAGTCACCAGGAAAAAGCTCTTCTGGCACTAAGCAAGAGCCACGAATTGGCCGTAGAGCGCCGCAATTCACTGTGTGTTAAATTACCCTCTGTAATTAGGTCTAATCAGAGTATTGTTGATTGTTTTGTAATAAATATCGCTCCGTCCTCAGGGGCATTGAGCTGCTGGAGCATGACGAGGTGCTACTGGGCTACTATGAAAAGGTTAATGTGCAGGAGGCGAACATTAACAAAGGGAACACGGCCCTTGAGACTCTGGAGAAGGAGATGATGGACTTGCAGCTCCAAATTAAGGAGGAGAAACGTTTAGTGGCACTGAGGCTGAAGGAGATGCCTCTCGGGAAGCAGCTGGAGGAGGAGATTACCATGCTACAGATACAGGTGGGAGTATCTCAGTAAATATTCACATCACATACTATGCCTCCTATAACAGTAGCAACAAACGCCACAGCTTCCAGACCGCGGCTGTAATTACTTGTAAAAGTTGTGGGCGTAACGATGTGTCTGCACTTTAGGTAATGATTTTCTTTAACTCTAGTCCGTGTGAGACAAGTTGGGTGGAAATCTTTCATTAAAATGTGTTCAGTTATTCTGGATAAACAGTGACACAGCAGCGGTCTGGGTAACTCCCACGTCTTTTAACGCATTCTCACTTTCTTAGCAAAGACACAATCTCAACATTATCGTTTGCCTGTTATAATGAATATATTAGTTCCCCAAAGGCACATATTCAGATTACAAAAAACACATGTAGACATCAAATAGGAATGTAGAAAGAAAAGTCACCATGTTAACCGGCTTTATTTTTTCTTGCAAGGTTAACTTATTTTAATTTGCGCTGTTTTATATAGAATACATCAGAAAACGTTTCAAGATATAAATTTGAAAATTGTCCTGTCACATAAATGTAAGAACATTTGTATTATAAGGTTTTCATTATGAAAGGTTTTCATGTAGTTTTCATGTAGAAATAAGGCCAAAATTTTACTCATTTAAATCTGAAAAATTGACATCCTTGGTTAATTTTGTTGACATATTAGATACAAACAAATTTTCAGAGGGGATTTTGGGTATCTTATTTAGTAAACTGAAAATTGGCCTAAAATTAAAAATAGTGCTTAATTTTTTTGTCTGAAAGATGGTATGGAGAATTTCAAGGATTGGTCATTCAAATGTGCTACGTTGATGCTGTCTTTCGTTCTCTGCGCGCTCCTGTTACTAGCCGCACATACTTAGAAGAATGTTTCGGAAGCAGGCATCAAGCGTGGGTTAGTTTGCCGGTGTCCACATTATTCCAGCTCCGCTTGTCCATCCTTGATCAGAGACGATGGCTGAAAATCGCAAATTGCCTTTGCACTGATGCATCTGCGGTTAAACTTTCAATTGACTGGTAACTTTTTCTTATAATTGTTTTTTTTACAAAAGTCAAAACTTACATAACATTTATGTGTTGTAACAAAATGTAGATTGGTGTGGACCGGTGGCGAATCAAACATGATCAAAATGATCAAATTGTATATGGGAAGAGACGTTTGAAGCTGCTATGCCGGGGGTAGCGGCTGTAAACAGATGCATGTGTATCTAAACCGTGCACGCTCATGACATTTGGTGAGGAGTACAGCACATGAGAATGACAAACTCAATGGTTTTCAAGTTTTCGCAAATATAGCTTTAAAACTTCAATAAATCAGGTTTTGAATTAGATATCAACAAATCCTTCAGTAAGTTTCGTCAAAATCTTGTTAAGTACAAGTTTGGATAGTTTTTTTGTGTGTAAGTGCTACTTTAAGGGATTGATCTATTTGTCCTTATGGGAGAACTGAAGTTACAATGTCCCATAGAAATCTATGGATGTAAGTGATTAAATGAAAAAAATAATAATAGGATGAGATTGGACAATTGTGTCGTTTCCATGTGAAAGCCTTATGTTGAGAGAGCAAACTAACCAAAAAACTAAGTTTTGCCTGTAGTGTTTCACCTTAAGCTGCACTATGTAATTTTGTCCAGTGGCAAGTCCAATACACGATCACATACTGTGGAGCGCTGTAGACAAAGCAATCATATCTCTATGGAGACGAGCAGAACACTTACATAGAGGACCTTTAACTTATTTGCAACAAGCTAAAGGTGTGCTATTTAGCTTTTTGCTCAATTGCTAATTAGCTTTAGATTACAGTATATCCAACTTTAGTTAAAGTTTGATTTTCTATTTAGCCATCATAGCATACACATCCTTCATTCAAATACTGCCAATCCTGCGATTGATTCAAACTGGCACATATTGAAAGGCTTAACTATTTTTACTTTCCTCTTGAATAACTTGACAAATACAGTAACTAATAGGTTGCGTAGGCCCGAATTCTCCCGAAGAATTTGCTTTTTGGATGGTAAAATGCAGTTGTTTTTATTGGTTTATGGTTCATATCTGGTTACTGGACCTATCTATCCACACAGTAAACAAAAACTGTCACAAAGTTAAATGTCTTCTATGTCAACACAATTTAATTAAGGTGACATTATTTTATTGGATTTTTCATTCAGAAACAATGAATCCCTCATAGCGTTACATGGGCCCTTGCCTTCCATTTGTAATTATGATATCACATTTTTGAATGTTGGAAACTATTATAAAAGTTTGAACATACTTTACCATCTATATCCTCAGCATCACATCAGGGCCTGTCCGTGGGGAGGGGCTGTCATTTAGGGCCTCCCGCTGATCAGATGTAATGGTACACATCTGGCCACAACAAGTTAGACAAAGATGTAGAATATTTTGGCAGATTGCGTGGATCCATCTTTTGTATGCATGTCAGCTAGTGCATTTGTCCAAAAGTGCTGCAGGCTATTGTCCATCTGTGGGCGTCCCTGTAGTTTTTCTGCTCTCATTTTAGACATTTATATGATATATTATTTGAATTCACAGCATAGATCTCATACCGACAGGGACTCGATGTGCTGCACTACTGTCCACGGCGTTGTACTCCAGTGTTCATCTTGATGTCAGTCATAGCCCCAAAAGAAAGACATTTTTGAAACATGAAAGTTATTTTGCATAACCCAATAACGCAGTAGTTGCCTCAAAGATCATTGCATTATGCATAAGACGGAACACTTTGCAAACTATTTGATTAGGTTTCCAGACATTGAATTAATTTCTTTGTATTTGTTTCTGTGGCCATTTCACCCTCTGGACAGCATGGGTTTCCAATAACAATGAGCAGACACAAACTGAACTTTAACTATATCATCTGTTTTTTATATTAATGCTCTCAATGCCCAATGCTTTTATGTTACAGAGTGGGAGTAGGTTATTGTTACCTTTCAAGCAATGTCATCAATGTTCCATGTTCCAAGAGCTTTGTTTTAACATAATCTGACCGTAAAGAATGGACTTAGTTGGAACTACAACAGGGGAGCTGATTTGTGACGTTAAAGGACATTGTATGCAAAATGTACTTTTTGGAGCTTTTAACCATGTAATACCATTGTTCCCACATCAAAAACATACCCGGAGTTGTATTTAGCTTCAGTTTAGTTTGATGAATTCTGTTTCCTCTCCCTCTGAGTCTTAGACATTTTTTATTTTTTTTTTTGTCTAGTTCTAAAACATGAGATGCCAGAGCAGGTTTTCAAGAACATGCTCAAAGAACAATAACAATACTAATAATGCATGTGTCCTTTTAAAGGCAGGAGCTAGCATTAGCCAACAGGTTTTCAGTCCCACCCACTCGTTTTGTTGAAAATCAAACCTAAATGCGACCCTGAACTCAAGTAGCATCCAATTTCATCAATTTGACTAGGAAGGCATGGGGTATGAGCTGTACATTTTGTTTACAAGGCTCTGTTTTTCCGCAATACAACAGTTTCCCTCAGGCTAAAAGTGTTGGCATATACATAACATTCAACCAAAGCTGCTAAATTTAAAGAGAATGTTTTTTGTGGTTGCTACACTGTTATGTCTGTGAGCAAGCTTTGATCAATCATCAAAAGCAGCCTATGTCTAAGCCTCATTTTGCACCACTTTCTTGAGGTGAACAGATGCTTTTCAAGGAGAAACACAAACTGCTTCAACTATCCAAAGGAATAAAACAATAGGGACCGGCCCCAAACTAACTCCACATGACACTCGCAAATAAATAAAATGAAAATATAAACGGGCAGCTTTGTATTGCAGAGAGAGTGACAGATGCAGGAAGAAAGTCAAGAATAGACACAAATTTGAACACATCGTTGGATTTATCTGCCAGTGATGCTGTTTGGGGACTGGGTGTGGGGTTGTTTTGGAGCAGACTGGCTGTGCTGGACCACGGAAGTCTTTGGATACTCTCAGTGTTGGGACTTTCTGCTCCATGTGCTGCTTTGAAAAGTTCTTCTCCCTCCATCTGTCTGTCTTCTGCTACAATGGGCCTAAGTGGTGCATGTTGTTCCCGACTAGATTTACTGTGCAAGTGAGTGGTACTTTAGTGTGGGCGGAGGGATTGGGGGGGTTGTTGAAAGTGGGAGTTTACAGCTTGTATAGATGCCAGACTGGTAGTCGTGCAAGACATTTTCTAGTTCAGGGGTGAATGAGTCTTAAAGTAAGGCTAATTGTCTGACAAATATTGCAATAAAAAATTAACTATAACTTAAGTACATTATCATTTTAATTGTTGTTCATTGTAAACTGCGTAACAGAAATACAGAAAACCAGTGACTTTCTGATCAGCCTCTCTTCATGATGGCATTTTCATTAGGCTTGTTTAATTGATTTGTGCTATTATATTTATACTGCAAATAATTATATTGAACTGTGTAAGGGCAAAGAGTAATCACTTATTAATTAAAAATATCAAATGTTAATAGTGGTTTCACGCATCTTACTCATTATCATATTTATTAATTACTGTAATCTTTAATTAATTTCCTTTAATTTCTTAAGTTTTCTTAAGTTTAAAGCTGTTGAACCCAACCCAAACCTTTTTCTCTTAATTCATATTTTAAGTTGCTTAGCTTAATTTGCCATTCCAAAATATTTTATAGTGATTAATTTGAATGACTGTGTGTTCAACGTACTTACTCACTTTTACTTACTTTCATGATTTTTATTTATTTATTTAATGTATTTGAAAAGGGACATTGCACATTAATCAACATGAAACAAAGTAAATCATTTTAACAATGTGAGATTTTTCTTTTCTGGTCGGGACAGTGCAAGTTAATGAAAATACATGAAATACATGCTGTAGCCATGGGCTAATTTCCATTCGTCGTCCCGCATTCACTCTGACAAACACACTCTCATTCATACACCACCATTCTATTGTACATGTTTTTAGTGGTAGGGAAACCGACACAGACACAGGAAGAACATGCAAACAATACACAGAAAGTCCCCACACCACCCGGGAGTCGAACTCAAGACCTTTCACCTAAGTGTAAACACTTAAAGTAAAAAAAAATCAAGCCAATATTGTGTTGTTGTGCTGTTCATTTTAGATGTTGCTTTTATATTACAATTGCTTATAATTAGGTCTTCTACATTGTTCCTCCTCCTTTTAATGGTTTTCATTTTGAGATGCTTTTTACATGTGTGAGTCATTGAATAGTTGCTAAAACATAACAGAAAGCATTTCGTGGAATGTAATACACTGCGTTTCTCCTCTGTCTGACATTTTTCTATCCTCCTTGGTAAAACGTTCCTTTCATTTTTTTGTTACAGCAGCCCTAACTTAATCTATTTCTTGGATGCCCCATTCAGTCTCTTTTTTTCCATTTCCAATTTTCTGCTTGTGTCTGTGCTCACAGACCTCTCTCTCTCTCAGTGTGTGATTGACCGTACAATTGGCTGCAAATTCTGTACAGTCAATTCCTCCCTTATGCCCTTACTTTTTTTTGGACTCGTCCGGAACCTTTGAGGAAACGCTACTTACATTTGCGATTAGTGCATCATGTTATCCATCCATCCACCCCCCCTCCCTCCACTCGTTTACCCTGTCGTTCCAAATTTCTCTTTTCCTCACTGTGTAAATTGCAAATCATCTGCCAAATGACTTGTTTTTCCGCGCGCTGCCATGTTGCTCCCCCGGGCACCAAAAGTGAATCGTGCGGGTCTGGCCTTATGCACGAGGCTTGCCAACTTCATTCATTCCGCAAATTCATTCTCTATGCGGGATTCAATCTCCGCGCTACTGTCTTGCTGTCGATTTATCATATATATTGTGTATCTGTATTCATCTGTGACCGGTTTATCTGTTCATCGCAGACACAGGCCCCCCTCCCTTGATGGGAATTTTTGACAAAGACGGATCGGGCCATCTGTGAGACTATTGAAGTTCAATATACTCTGAGGCTTTCATTTGCTCAGAGGAATTTTAATTGCTCACAAATAAACTGCAGTTGGATTCAGATTTTACTACCCGTTTATGAGTGGCTGGCACATCAACACCTTGGGCACGTGAGCCGGCTGAATCTGTTATAATGTCATTCAAACAGCCCTCTAACGACTACTTTTGCCAAATGGTAGTGCCAGCTCAGTTATCGCCCGCGAAGTCAGACAAACGTATATTTTTAGATGTTACACTTCACGGCTCTTGAGATTTATAACCGAGCGGAGATGGTGACATTCGGCACAGTCCCAAAGGCAGTGAGTCATATTGTGTGTCCATCCATATTGGAAATCTTGGTCCAGTGTGTTTACAATGCACAGGAAAACCAAATCGCAATACATTAATAGAACAGCAGAGGTTCTCAAGGCTTTGGAGGCCGGGATTCCTGTAAAGGTCTGACAATATCCCAAGGACCCCCATATCGTCTTCTAAATATTAGGTTATCATTGTGTTTATTGTATTGGTCTAGTTGTTTCAATCAAAACGTAAAATGTTCACATATTTTCAGTCTATGTCAAATTTGTGTAGTTTGAGAATGGTGGGACCAGAGAGATTAACTGCTGAGGGCAGAAGACGTCGCAAGTCAGGTTTATGCAACTGGTAAGGAAATTGTTGAGGAGTGACATTGTTTTGTGTTTAAAATGAAAGTTAAAAAAGTGAATAAATATGCAAAAAATCAATAAATAATGCAAAATAACAAAAATACATCAAAACATCTATATGTACATGTATATTTAAATGAATAAGAGCATAACCATTGAATTGTAAATTACAAAAAAAAAGTCAACAAATGTCAAATAGAAGGAAATATACTGTATGTAATTGCCATTGAATAAAAATATCAATTTTAATCAAAGCAATCCATTTATTAGTGTGTCTCATTTTCATAAGATGAACAATTCCGCTCTTGTGGTCATCCAAGGACAAATCTTGGGGAAATATAATCTTAGTTGACATTATGTACTTCCTGCTTGACTCGCTGGCTTTTTGTTCTTCAGTGTTAGACCTCTTCAAAAGAAGCAGCATATTCCCCTCAGGTATCAATTTGGATGGCAATGGTTTTATTAATATCATTTCTACAGACGGTAGACACATGGTTGTGCTGGTGGGATGCATTCCTTCTGAAACGGAAGGATCCTGAAGGATTGCAATAATTTCACTGGTGAAATGTCTTGAACAAAATGTACAAATGCATTCACCATTTCGCTGTGCATGTCTGACAGACTCTGACATTACTGCCAGGCCCTGAACAAAATGACAAAAATCACATAATGTACCTTTTCTGATGTCAATAAGATTTGCTAAAAATACATTGATCACCTGTCTGTACAATTATCCATACTGTCACACATATAATACTTTACTAAATGTTAAACATGTTCTTTTTTATTTTTAACAAAATGTATTAAACATAACTGAAAATGTATGGAGAAAATGTTCATGATCAATAAGCATGAATGGATTTGCCTTGCACACAAGAGAACATCAAATAATTTGACAAAATAAGCAAAACATAGAGGCTGCACAAGAACTAGAGCTGTGGTCCTTTAGTCGATCGGTCTGTATTAGGATTTTAAGTGCTCTCCTTAGACATTGATGGAAGAAGTACTGAATTGTGTTACTTAAGTAAAAGTACAGATACAGGAGCAAATAAATACTCAAGTAAAAGTGAATGTAACACATGCAAAGATCTAATCTAATCTTCAAAACGTTAACAGTAAAAGTAATTCAACTGTGAAAACATTACATTTTGTGATTTTGATAAAGAATCATGCAGATTTTTGATCAACAGTAGCAATTTGAATCCATTTCCAAATTGCTGAATTGTATATTGTGTATATTTCTGTTTGCTGTTCACCATTAATTTGCTTAAAAGAACCCCTCAAAGCATAAGGAAAGCACATTTCAGTCCAGCAAAAGACTTGCTTTCAAATTTAGTGAAGTTGAAGTAAAATAGTACAGACACCAAACATTTTACTTTCAATACTTTTACCTTTGTTCTTCGTTACATTCCACCACTGGTCTTAGTCAAAATATATTTTCCACTAATTATTTTATTGGGAGTGGGTTAGCTGTTTTGTGGAATTCATCTGTGAATATATTCTATTATATAAGTCTTCTTACTGACAAATATGAAATGTACTACTTGTTGTCAGTGCATTTTAGGTCAACTATATGGTCAGATCGTAGAGATAATTTAGATATCTTTTACTAATTCTTCTGCCTTTCTCAGTTGATTAATTGATGCACAGGTTATGCTTTTAGTCGATCAAGAATTTCTTTAGTCGATTACTGCAATAATAATAACAGAGATAGTCCATGTGTCAGAGCATACTGTAGTACTAGGGTTATATTGAGCAGCTTAATACTGTGTGGAACAAAGGATGTAATTGCCCTCTTGGTCTTCAAGCATGACAACAAACAATTGAAACTGTATTTTTCTTCTATTTGTTATAATAGGGAGCACTCATTATTATTATGTTGGTGAGCTTCAATAGGATGGACTTGACTCAAAGTGACAGTCTGTACTACCTTAAATGACCATTTTTAATTATTTCAGCTTGATACAGCCAAAATATGACACGTTTTTGTGGAGACGTGTGATTCATTCCTGTTTACGAGATTAGAAAGAAAACACTTAATCTTCTTTATTGACATGCTCCAATAATTAGCCCTGGCTAACCTTATTATGAGGACGAATTTACTGTTAGTTTATTGACCTTTCTGCTGTACCGATCTTCCCCACTCTCTTTTAATTGGGGAGCACTTTTTAACCTTCTTTTAAAAGGCGTTGCACAAATAAGGTCATAATTTCTCTTTATTATGATTCCCTTCCTCTAATAAGCGGTTAAGTCGCCTATTAAGTGTGAGGGAATTATGCAAAGTGTATGCAAATGTTATTCTTGTGAGGATGCCGTCGCGTGTTACAGACTTTTATGGCATTCATGAGGCAAGAAAGGAGGCATTCTTTGAGATTGTCAGATGAAGTGAGCCTCGACAGAACACACAAGCTGACACAAGGACGGATGAGTACAAAGAAAACGACAAACAACTCCATGCGCGCAGAAAATGAAGGCGAAACGCCAACGAGAGCACTAGAGTCGCAGCTACAAAAGATGGGTGAAAAGATTGATTGAAAAGTAGAGAAAGGAGAGCGAGAGACACTGACAGAGACACACTGCAGCCCATCGATCATATGCAGTTTAAATGGTTTAAACTGCATATGATGGTTGTCATGAGCGAGGGAAGAGGTGCAGGAAGTACAGTTGAAGTTTTCATATAGACTTCATATAGAGTTCATATGACGGGGAAGTCGAGAATGAAAAGAAGTGGAAGAGTTGAAAAGTGAATTGATCCTTTCGTGTTAGAAACTTAAGCGTGTGGTCAGCAGAAAATTGTCCCATAATGTAGAAAAGCAAACATGCCTTGTATTAGTTCTGATGGGAATAAATGAAGCACAGCCATGCAAGCCTCTCTGTGAACTTTAGACTGTGGTCCATTTTATTGATGAGTAAGAAAAGTTCAGGCTTGTCACTTTTTTGGATGAAATGAAATTACCACTATTTATCGATTTGGAATCTGGTGTTTTGAGATCGGACTATTGGGCCTTTTTAAACTTGTTTGTTTTGTGAATTTTAAATCCAAACTGCAATAAAGTAAATTCAAACCAATATTGTGATTTAGCTGAAATGTTGAAAACCAGCGGTGCTTTAATTATTTTGCTTGGAATTCTTTTGTGCCCATTTTTCAAACCAGCTTGTTAGCTTGTTTTTCCGAGATTGGCCTGCTGTGTTGAAATGTATAAATGTTCTGTTTGTATGTTTGCTATTTTTTCTCAAATTATTTAGAAGTCAAAACAAGCGTGATAAGTTTTGAGTGGACCGATTTATTTTGTTCCTATTGAAAACCTGTTAATTGAAATTTTAACAAACTAAAAAAGTTCATATACATGGAAATCTGTTTTTATTGTTTATTTTTGTATAAAAAAAATATCTCTATCGCTCACTTACCAAATGCGTTACAATCATTCGAATTGTACATTGCGATGAGTATATAAGCGTTTTTCACATCTCTCTGAGCCCAGAGGGAGTTTTGCCGTCATGGTAAAGCTAACAAACATTGGTATGCTAACAGTGCACTTCCTGCTTTATGCTGTGTACAGTAATTAGCTACAGAGAAAGCATTGTGGTCTAATTTGGACCCGAATAGATGCGTTTACAATATATCTGTACCAAGGCAAAACAGATTTTACTTTATTACATGAAAAACATCAGGTACAGTATTAAAATATTCACCAACATCTGCCTCCATGGCTGCTGTGTCGCCAGTATCAATATTTTGTTGTATTTTGGAGCAAAACGATAACATTTTAAAATATTGTATCGCTTACCTCTCTGTCAACACTGTTTGTTTTCACCCAAACTGTGGAATGGGGATGTTCTGGTGGCATAGGAAGTGACACATGACCTATCTGAGGTTCGAGTGCTCAGAAATGTCCTGTTTCCACCTACACACATCCCACCCACATCTCTGTACTTAGTTGCGATTATTTGAAACATTAAAAGTGTGATATGAAGTGATACATGTACGCACTAAAATGTCATGTAGACACTTGAAAAAAAAACAAAAAACAGAAAAATGTCAAGGTTTATCAGTTTTGAACAGAAAATTAATTGTCCCCTTTCTATTATCAAGGCATTTTAGATCAATATTGTGGTTTAAAATGAATAAAATGTTTTAAATGATGATCTACTTATGTTATAGTTCAATACGGCTGATCCCTGAGCTGGAGGATTTTACCTATTGTGCATGTTTTGAGTTCACTCAGGAGTCAAAACCGGAACCATTCTTGCTGTGAAGTGTGTGCCACCGTGCCGCCTTTTACTTTCCCCCTCATCAGCACCATCCCACTCCCCCGGTTCACCCCATGACTTTAAAGTTGAAATCGCATGACACGAGGCGGAAGTTTCAATGAGCGGAACTCTCAGTCTCCTCTAATTAGGCCTGCTGTCCGTTTGCATAATCTCATCCGTGAACGCCGGGTCCAAATGGGAATCATCACTTTGTTCTACCCTGTCTTTGACTCCTGAACACATGCATGTGGATGAGAGGAGACAGGATTTCGTAACAGAGGTCATTTTAGGCCAGAACAACTGCACTGAGCAATAAGCTACACCTGAGTTACCGCCACATCCTTCCTATCTTTGAGTCTTTGTTTACGTTTTAAAAATCTATTAATATTTCCCTACTTTAGTGCCCTCCTTGACTTCTTTTTTTTCTAACACTTCCTGACAGCATTTGATCACGGCACATACTTTTATATATAATTGAGACTGCTCTGCGTTGTTTTGCAGTAATGGGGCCACCAGACAAGATTTTTTTCTTCTGAGATAACGAGAAGCTTCAATTGTTTTATTGAAGTATATGCCTTGTGTCAAATGATTGTTTTTACCAGGCAGGTGAGTCACACGTTTCACGTTTGGCATGAGTTTACATCCAGAATATATTCGGTCGAAACTACAGTTAGTAAGTTTTATCAATTAAAATATTTTCTTCATAAAAGTTTAACTACTTAAACTAGCACATGCTATTTTTTGGCCGTATTGCACATTATTTACCATCAGAAACAGCGCATATAATTAGTGCCACAAACCCGATAAGTAAATGAGTTGACTGCGTGACCAGACGTACTAGAGCATGAGCAAATGTGCGTGTGCCTCTGCTGTTGCTCCTTTTGAAAGAACAAACATATATAAGAAGTTGAGATGGTAAAGATCCGAGAGATTATTTTAATTATATCAATGTTTTAATGAGATTTAACCTTAGGCTAAAGGGAACTTGCCTTTAACCAGTGCAGCTGAAGAGGGTAATCTGGGATCGCGAGGATTTTATCACAGCCTCCACAAAAGCAACGTTTAAATCGGGATAACGTGACAGCTTGGACGCACGTGGCTTTGGAGATGCCCGGAAGAGGAACAAGTGAAGAGCGAATAGACCTCTTGTGTCACTACTCTAGGCACAGACTTTATAAGGGCATGGGACAGACTCCTGAAATCCGTTTGAGGAACATCTTCTGTGATCTGCTGCAGTTCAATGGGATTCGGATGAGAATTAAAAAGTTTCAAAATTGAGTTTTGCTCCTTGTAGTTGTTATCATTTGCATTTCCTGTTTAGAATGTGCAACCCATTTTGCACCTGTGCAAACGCTGAGTAAATGTGGACCTCCGTTGTCTGTACAGTATGTATTACCTTGACGATTTCGAAAATTAAAAATGATGATTCCAATTCCGTTGCCATTTAATTGTGCTGCAATAATATTCAGCTAGAAATTATAAAACAACAACACAGTGTTTGTGAAGCACTTTATCCTGAGCTTTCCTTCCTTTGTTATAAAATACTGTGTAAACATAGAGATGACTCTACTCTACTGTAAATAACTGGTGACGAATGTTTGATCACAAAAGACATGGTGAGATTTCTGAATTCAAAGTCAAGTTCAGAAGATAAACAGGTGGTGTTTGTGCTAATATGTTCTACCAAAGACTAAAACTGTATCTTGTGATGCTGTTGGGTATGTAATGTGTGATTGTAACAGTTATGAACAAACAATTACGAGGGAAATATTTTCAAGCAGTTAATTAGGCTAATTATATTAGTATTTCAACAGTGTCAAGCCAAACATGGGAGGAAACAAGCTTCTAGTAACAAGCCAGTGATTTAAGGCATGTGTGATAAAATATTAGGATTGTGTTAATTCTGTATTGTATGAAAGGCTACTCAGATCTCCAGCTCTCATCCCAAGTATCAATGAATGTTGTGTAAAAGTCATACCATGTGTCCAGGTTGTGTTTTTCATACACCAAATCAGTCCAACCATACATTACTGTATATGTTTACATTCTGCTTACGCTTTACAATTTTGTAATAAATAATAATAAAATCATTCTAGCCATGCTGATTGATCCTCTGTAATTTTGTAGTTACTTGTAATCTTTTTGAAAAGTTTTACCATCTCTAAAAAAACCACACAAAGAATAATAATAATAATAATAATAATAATGAATTAATATTTAATATAATATTAATATTAAATTAAATTAAATAAAATAAAATAATAATAATAATAATATAATAATAATAATAATAATAATAAATAATACTACTACTACTACTACTACTACAATTATCTCATGGTGTGTGAAGGACAAGATGGCTGTAAATGATGTTGGAAAGTACCTACACATGACCCCCTTTTTGATGAATAGGTGTCCCAGAAAGGCAAAATGGAAGTGCAGCGATCCAATCTCAGAATGTTCTACTCATTCTGTTCTCAACTGCCCTCGGGCCAAGTCAGTCCCTTTATAGAAGAACAGACAGGTTACTATGTGGATATTATTATAAAAATAAAAACACCATATCTTTAAAATACCCTATTACAAAGACTTGGGCATCTGTATTGATAATAAACTCTATTTCAACAAACACCTTAAATAAACTTTTTTTTAAAAGCCAGATTGTCATTCTTCTTTAGAAATATTTTTTTGATTTCTCATTAGAAATATAAAGTGTATTTCTCTTTTCTGTAGAAAACAGTTAATCCAGGCTACATTTCTTTCAGTTCTAAATTATGGTGATAATATATATACAGTATATGCATTCTACGGCAACAGTCTTAAAACCTCTGAACTCAGTCTATCATTCAGCATTAAGGTTCATTACAGGTGAAGGATACAGAACTCAACACTGTGACTTATATTCTAAAGTAGAATGGCAATCATTGGACGCAAGAAGAGAACGGCACTACATTTTGTTTGTTTATAAAGCGCTTGTTGACATTTTGCCTAATTATTTAACATGTTTGCTGAACTTCAGATCAAATATTCACCGCTTGAAATCTCGAGGACATTTTTATTTTACAATCACTGAGTCAACACAGAGACAAGGAAAAAAAGCCTTCAGCAATTTTGCTCCCTGCCTGTGGAGAAAAACACAGAGACTGTTTGAATTATATAATGTTATGCCTTTTAATTATTTTAAAGCACTGGTTAAGGACTACCCGCAGTGCCAGTGCACTTGTGTTTTTTATGTATCTGTTAATTTTATTGATTGTTTTATTGAATGTTTTATTGAAATTTGATTTGGATATCCTGTGTTTAGTCTGTATTTCGTTTTTAACAGTACTCACGAAAAAGAGAGTATATGTATAAATCAATTATAAATAAAATATTATTTTTATTCTTTGACCAGTTGGTGGACAATAAAAGGTCAAGGTTGCCATCACCTTGTAAATACACATCGTAAACCCTAACACAGTTTTATGTGTTAGTAATAAAACAGAAACATAGTAATCTTTTATGTCTGAAAGGTCAACGGTTAATTGTATTGTGTGATATTAATGTTGTGGTCATTACTCGACACGTTATGTTCTTGTTAAATAAGCTTGTTAAAGTGTATAGGTTTAGAAGTCCCTGGTCGGAGTCAGAACACTATAGACCTAGTTTTAAACCTCTCCTTATTGAAGCACATTTATTTAGTGCCATGCATTTTATGGCCCAGTGCTTTTCAGGTACCTTTCCTTCCGGGGAATGGAAATAGTCTGAGACACTTTATTCTTGTTGGTTCTTGCTCTCCAATTTCTTTGCTTAACCTGACCGCTTTTATTCTTTAAATTGTCCTGAGGTCACTAAAGCGACGAGCTGTAGTTTTGTAAGTGACCCATATTTCCCATCAGCACATTGGCTTTTTGTTGAGCCAATGTAAATTAGGTCCATCAAAGACGCTATCAAAATGAGTAAGCCCTTTAAGCCCCTTAGATGCTGTTGCAGTTTAGCTGTGTGTGTGCCAGCAAAGGCCCAGAATTGTAATACTTTTTGTCTCTGCAGTATTTTGTTTTGACTCTGCACTTTCAACTCTATTCCTAAATTCTTGTGCATGTCTGGAAGTACCCCAAAAACCTAGTGTCTCGGAGGGTTCCTGTGGCGTTTTTGCTGTCTTATCACACTTTGCCAGGAACTTGTCACCTTGCAGGAGCTCATATAGGCTGTACATTTTGCTGAGGAATGCGTTAGGCGTATTTTTTTTAATCCCCAGTGTAAGACGTATCTGAGACAACCGCGGGACAAGGCCAACAGTGGGAGACTAATTCTGCTGCTCTGCTTCAACACTGATATTATTTACTCGTCCTGTTATCAAGTGTCATGTGTCCAATGGGAAATTACCTGTAGACAAAAACACAGTCTGACAACATTATGTCAGTTTTACAGAAATGTATTAGAAACGTATTAGCAGAGCTTTAATTGTAAGACATATGTGAAATGTCTGTGAAATTAATCACAAAATACCCTTTTTTGAAAGTTCAGAACATAACTTTTTTATTTTTAATCAGCTCTTTTTACTATAAACAATATACTCGCTATTCAAACTTAGCATAACTTCAAAACAACATTCAAGATATTATCAAAATGTTTATATATTGACGACCTCTTCTCTTATTCTTAGTTAAACTGTAAACCGTACATCGAAATGTTAGTTGGGATTTTCTTAATTCGGTTCAGATTTAACCCCACTTTAGTCTTTTTAGTTTAGTTTATGTCAAAACTTTTATAACCATGTTATGAAGATGTCTCCTCATTAGGTTACTCAAAGTTGTATTTTAATTGATTCAGCCACAGTGAAGGGAAGAAAACTGTATTTTGTTACAAAATAGTAGTCTAACCAGAGTACTGTATTCTGAATTCACAATACACATTCAGTTGCATTATATTGTAGCCTGAAAACATGACATAAGATTAAATTAGCTTTTTGTTTTACCGTTTGTTATGCATTTATTTATAAAATAAGAGAACCTTGATCACAAATTAGAGAAGGAGAAATTGCACATGCACGCAGTATAAGGGCTGAGTTATCTTTTTTTGTCAATAATTCAGAGCCTCTCAAAGACAACATTTCATGATCAAGTATTACTCTGATTTTAGAAAAGTAACTATATTCTGAACACAAACAAATTAAAGATTAACTGTACCTGAATGAATTTACTCAAAATTACTATTCTGAATACGTATTTCCAGTACATGTATTCAGTTTACTATGTTTGAGCAATCCTACACTGTCCTGCTCAGATAATGTCAGTTTTCACCTTCCCTCTATCCCTTCCCACTGCTCTACTCTGCCCTGTAGTGACATTTTTCTACTCTAAACACATACATGATTACCTGTGTCTCAGGTTTGCTGTTTTGAACAGGAATTCAATGAAACTGTTAAGCCCTTTTAGATCAATTTTGTGGTTTGCAGTGAACCAAATGTCAAATAATCATCTACATATATTATAGTTTTATAGTTTAATAAATAATACTCACCTCAGAGTATGATATGTCTTCTTTAAACATTTGAGTTGTGTTCTTGATAATTACCAAGCTCTTGGAGTACTAACCTATAGCACGTGTTGATGTAGGAAAACCAGAGCATCTCGAGGTAACCCACCCCAACTGCCAAGCCACTCTACCCTAACTTAAAATGTCAAAAAAGCCACAGAAAATCCTCTTTCTATTTGTAATATTCAACTGTGGTTATAAAGTAAAAAAATGTTTTTTTAAATGTATTGTTATATGTATTGCTTAGCATTAAGAACAATTTACTGCAGTATTATATTCAATATTTACCAGGAGAATAACATTGTGTATTTTTATTGGAGATAACTTAAACTCGCCTCTCTATCGCCTCCACTCTTGCATATTTCATATCTGTGAGGCTGGACCTATGCCTTGGAGGTTTTGTGGGCTCCTGAGTGCATTTACTTCTTTGTTATGCAACTTTTGCGTGTGTCTTTCAGTTGTCCGAAGCCCAAGATAAGACGCTGCAAGGCCTGAATCAAACAGTGGATTACAAAGAGCTCAAAGGCAAAGACCCCTCTGCGGCTGAACTGGTGAAGAAGATCGAACAGGTAAAACGGACAGCGTTTTTGTTATTCAGGACACTTATTATTGGCATTTTTAGGAGAAAACATTTTGTCCTTAATAGCTGTGATCCAAGACTGTAATGATTGCGTGTGCATGTGCAGCTGGAGGTGAGGCTAGCCGAGCGTGAGAGACAGTTCCTGGAAAAAGAACTCCTCGTGGACCAAGTGAGCCGACTCATAACGCAGCTGAGAGAGCGCACGGACAACTGCAGAGAGGACCGGCTCACGCTGGCTAAGAAGGTGCTGTAATGTATAGGGTAGATGGATTGAAATAGAAATTCAAGTTTAAGTAGCAGCAACACCGTATGCCAAATTTGAATACCGGATATTAGAGGTGATTTATTGTATCGCAAATAATGTTTTGGAGACATGCAACATTTGAATATTGAATATATTGTCTGAATATTAAAAAAACTTAATAGTAGTATATAGTGATATTTCCAAATCCACTAAAACCAGTTGAATCAAATCAGAGCAAAATCCTAAAACCGTGAAACAGCAATACATTTGTAAGATGAATTCAAATGAATAAAAACACTGTGGACCACACAACTCTAGAGAATAAAAGTGGGTCTTAAAATGAGACTCAATACTCAACTGTGGGAGCTATTCGTACGTGGCAGGCGTGTGCAGGAGTGTCAATTTGGATGGGGTTTGAGATGTAATGTGGGACCAGTCCATTCAAAGCTTTAAAATCAAACAATACAATCTGAAAATCATCTCTGAAATGAACTGGAAGCCAGTGCAAAGACGATATAATCTCAGTAATGTACGCTTGTTTTCTGGTTCCAGTTAAAAGGCGACCAACCGTAAGCGTGAAAGTGCATGGTGGCTAATGCAAAAACAAAGTGCAGTACTGTAGTCTAAACGAGATAAGATGAAAGCATGAATGAATTGTTCAAAAGATTTAAAAGACATGAAAAATATTTGACTTTGGATAAAAGCCTTATCCAATAAAAGGCAGATTCGACGAGCGCCTTCACATGTTTGTCAAATTTAAAATCACAGTCAGTAGTGACGCCAGGGTTGGTGACTGACTATTTCACGTTGTGTTTGAATGGGCATATGTCCATGAGGGGGTTGCCAAACACAATGACCTCAGTTTTTCAGGCACCTTTCTGAGTAACTGACATATTGCCTGAATTTAAACATAACTGTAAACTTGTCCTTGTATACATAGAAATGCCTTTTTTATTTTTATTGTATAGTAATTTTAAATTGTTTCTAATGCATGCCCTTTTTTTGATTGAAAATATGTTGTTTTTATTATTGCTCAGTGTTTTATGTTGCACCTTAAGGCCGAGACAAGTTCCTATGTTTGTGAATTTTGTTCATTGACAATGGCAATAAACTCTTTGATTCTGATTCTGATTCTGATTTGATTCTGATTCTGAATATCATCAGCAAATAATCCATACAAAATATTTTTTGCCAATGCTATTAAAAAAAATAGCTCATTAAAAAGCAAGCAAGAGTATAAAGTGATATTTCTGCACTTTTGTTGGTAACTTTGCTGTCCTTTCACATCCGTCTTATATTTAAACACATTTTAGCACAATTTAAAATATATTCAGATTACTGTTTTAAGGAAATAATAATAACAAAGACATTTATATGTTTATATTTTGTCAGCTCGCGCCGTGTGCCGAGCTGCCCTTGGCTTTTCAGATCACGTCATGGTTCATCTGATCCCCACGTACAGACAGAGCTGAAGCTCTCAAAACCTGTAATGAGGACCTCTAAGAAGTGGACCAGTGAGGCAGTGGCGGAGCTACGTGCGTGTTTTGGAGATTACAGACTGGGAGTTTTCAGAGCTGCCACAGATAGTTTGGATGAGAAACACGGACACTTTGACATCATACATTTGATTCTGTGAGGACAGCAACATACCAACACAAACCAAAGTCACTTTCAATAATGACAACATTTAGGTTTAGGTGTTTCACACCTAAACTGAGGCAGTTAAGGCAGCAGAAGGAGCAGCGCACAGGGCTGGTGACAGAAAGCGCTACAAAGATGCGAAGTATGGATTTAGCAAAGCGGTATCGAGAGCTAGATCACACTACAATACGCGTCTGAAGCAGCAGTTCTCTGACAACAACCCCCTCTGTTGTGGGGGGCTCGGCTTTCTCACCAATCATAAGCCTCAAGCCCCCCTTGCTGCAGATAACCGAAAACTGGCTGAGCAACTTAACACTTTCTACTCCGGGTGTGATGTGACCACCTCCTCCCCCACGGTGGCCACCTCTGCCAACCCAACCCCGGTCCCCCCCACCTCCCCCACCACTCTCTCAGTTCAGGAACAGGATGTAAACAGGCTATTTCGGAAATCCAACCCCCGGAAAAGCTGCTGGACCAGACAGTGTTTTTAAAAAACAAAATAGTCCGTCGGCGTGGCCATGTTTGTTTAGGTTTGTCCTTTCGCCACCTTAAGACACTGCGCAAGGAGTGCTGTCCCCCGTCTTCACAGACATCTTTTAACACCTCCCTGGGGTCATTTGCCACGTCCCAGCCTGCTTCAAGTCGTCCATCATTGTTCCTGTCCCCAAGAATTCCTGGATCACTGGACTTAATGACTACAGGCCTGTGGCGCTGACGTCTGTAGTCATGAAGTCATTTGAGCGCCTGATCTTGCCCCACCTCAAGTCCTTCACCTCCTTCCCTGCTGGACCCCCTGCAGTTCGCCTACAGAGCCAACAGGTCTGTAGACGACGCCATCAACCTGTCACTCTACTTCCTCCTGCAGCATCTGGACTCCCCGGGAACCTACGCCAGGATCCTGTTTGTGGACTTCAGCTCTGAAATTGATACACCAGTCCTCCCTGCTCTGCTCCCGGACACCACCCTCATTGGGCTCATCTCTGGAACTAGGGATAAGTCTGTCTACGGGAGGGAGGTGGACCAGCTGGTGTCCTGGTGCAGCAGTAAACAACCTGGAGTTCTGGTGCAGCAGTAACAACCTGGAGTTCAACGCCCAGAAGACAGTGGAGATGATCGTTGGACTTCAGGAAAGTCATCATGACAGACTCCCCTCATCATGACAGACTCCCCCATCACCACCGTGGACTCCTTCCGCTTCCTCGGCACCACCATCACCCCAGATCTTCAAGTGGGAGCCCACCATCAGCTCCCTCATCAAGAAGGCCCAGCAGAGGATGTACTTCCTGCGACAGCTGAGGAAAGCCAGCTGCCAGTGCAGATGATGGTGCAGTTTTACACGGCCATCATTGAGTCCATCCTCACCTCCTCCATCACGGTGTGGTACGCTGGAGCCACAGCCAGGGACAAACGAGGTCTACAGCGCATCGTGTGTTCTGCTGAGAAGGTGATCGGCTGCAGACTTCCATCTTCTGCAGGACCTGTACGTTCCAGGGCTCTGGACGAGCAGGTCGGATCACAGCTGACCCTTCTCACCCTGGACATGGTCTATTTTGAACCACTCCCCTCAGGCAGGAGGCTACGGTCCATCTGGACCAGAACCTCCCGCCACAGGAACAGTTTCTTCCCCTCTTGCCGTTGGACTCATGAACACTTCTTAGCACCTGCCACTTTAACTGCAACTATTCAATCACTCACTGCACTGTCACTTTCTGCACTACAAACTGTAAATTTAACTTGCGTACATAGTAAGTCTATTTTTTATTTATACTATAGTAAAATTACTATAGTATATTGCTTCATAATCCATGCCCTTTTGATTGAATATATGTTGTTTTTATTATTGATCAGTGTTTTATGTTGCACCTTAATGCAGAGACAAGTTCTATGTTTGTGAATTTGTTAATTGACAATGGAAATAAACCTTTTTCTGATTCTGATTCCGATTCTGATTTCTGATTCTGATTATTGGCCACCCATGAAAGCAGTTTAAAATGTCCTTTACAACAAAAAAAAAAAAAGTGCATTATTATAACATAGTGGTATAGGTTTTACATTGTTTACCTGGGTGCCTTATTCACACTTCTTCCCCATTTTGCGATGGAGTCTGTCTGAGTAACGTTTTGGGTACGGTAAAATCTTAAAAATAATGGAATGTGTACATAAACATCAAGTAACAACAGTAAGACTTTTCGTTCTTTGTTTCTCCCTGAAGAGTTTTGAAGCGCTCTTGTTCACACTATTAGCATTCTGACGTTATTTCATTCATTCTCTTGTGTCTTTTCCTTTATTTTATTTTTTTGCACAAAGTCAAAATCTGTTGCAGCAGCGTGTGAGCTGCATGTGAGAAGCCCTGCAGAGCGGGCATTAAGAAGTTCACTGAGCATTACAAATTACAAGAACTTGCACTTATCTTTCACTTCAACTATAAATAGCTTTCTGCAGAAACATGAGTTGAGCAGTGAGCAGCACTATATCGGTACAAGGCATTCACAGGTTTTAGCTTTTATAGGCGCCATTTTGAGCACTTTCAACATAGAACATTTTGTTAAGTGTAGTGTACAGGCACATTCTTCATCACTCCTGGATAGTTATGCTAAGTTCCAGTTGTCCTCGAAAGTCAGAGCTTGGACCTGAGTTTCTGTGTTCCAGTCGTAAAACTATGATAAATACAATACAATTCATGCAGTTTATGTAACGACTAAAAACAAATAATTAAAAGCAGGAAAGTGCTCAACTCAGCCAAAATGCGGCGGATCCAATTAAGTAACCCGGACAGTGTTATTGCATTGGTAAATTATAAATTAACGTTTGAAAGTGAATTTCTGCTTTTGTTGATATGTAGACATTAGCAATATTAGGAGCATATCAGTGCATTTATTACTGTAGTGGCTCAACGGCTGTGCAGGAGCAGGTTCGCACACAGCGAGCGGGCAGTTAAGGGCAACTAAAGGGAAAATAACACAAGTACTATCAATACTTTATGTAATGTCGGATATTAAACTTTATCCAAACACAGGGGGCAGCCAGGTTAGATTATTAACTCAGATAAACTCGGTGTTATGCGAAAATCCAACCTCCGAGCTCAACTGGAATGCAGCATTAGCTCTCTGTTTTGTTATTAATAGGCTTTAATAAAACTAGATTTTATTTTTTTTACTTATTGCATTTCTCTTGTGTAAGAAGTAGTTACAATGAATTGTGGCAGCAAACTATGTTAATTGATTAATCTATCAAATATATTGAAAGTATGGCTTAAAAAGTATGGCTTTACAAACGTTTAACTGTGTGAAGTTAAATCTATTCTCCCTGAAGACTTCTTGATGGAGCATATATTTAGACAATGAGTATTTTTTCATTAAAAGCCCTCTACAGTTTTGGCTAAATTTCTGCTCATGTTGTAATAAAAGCTTTTATCTGAGCACAAGGGATGGTTAAGTGTCTGTGTATCCTTCAGCCAATTGTTGATTACTAAATTAGTCGTGGATTGTGGATTATTTCAATTTTTCATACATGTTTTAGTCCGATTCGTTTTTGCATTATATAAAATATCTTTGTTTTTTTTGCAGTTAAACGAGATGCGCTCCAACATCGTCAACATTAGCCACAAACTGATGGCGACCTCAGCTCAACTGGCCATGAGGCAGGCTCTGGCCCTGAGTCTGCAGCAAGAAATCAAGGACAAAGAGCTGCAGGTCACACACTCTACACCACAGACATGACCCTTGTAGAAGCAGTGTGTTACGCTAATGCTATTGATCACTCTTCACAAAGCTAGTTCGGGATTTTGTCTAAAGTTCTTGTCCCAGTCCCTTCTTCCCTGTAGAGATCAACAAAAATCAACCGTCATTGACAAAATCTGCCAACATTAGGTAATTGATATTTCTGATTATGTGTGAAGACTCAAACCTGAGATCTAGTCTTGGGTCTCTTCTTCTTTTTATATGCAACATTTATATGCAAGACATTTTCCCATTCAAAAACTATAAAATACAGTTTTAAAATTGGAATTGCTATTAACCTGGCTCCCGCCAGACAGATATGTGTATCAGTGGCATGTGGTGACTTTTATGGATGGGCAAGCAGACCTGGGGTGTTCATCAATATTTAGTGGATAATAGAAAAGTGGATACAAAAAATTCAAATAAAACAGGAGGGTGGGCTTTGAGCCCAGGTCAAACACCTATCCTTCTGAGCTAAACTTTCATACCCTATTAGAGTGCTAAATGGATAAAATAAGCTTCATTTCACCGACCAATTCATTACACAAAATAGCATTCTATGTTGTTAAATGACTGCCTGTATTTCTAACTAACATCTAGTCATTGGAAACATGAACAGAGCCTTAGCTACAAATAAAGACTTGTCTCTAAAAGATAGTTTTTAAGTCAGTTTGTTGATACTTGGCGCTGCTGTGGCTTCACTTCTCCTCTGCACATGCTTCACTTCTCCTCTGCACATGCGCAGCTTGGGCAAAACCTGCAAACATCCAAGATTCCCACACAGGTTTATTCAGCATGGTTTGAGCATAGATCCATGGGTTTGAAGCTGTGTGGTCCTCAGAGCCCATGCGCAGACCTCTAAAAGAAGCTGCTGTTTGCTCTGGTTCTAAAAGCTCATGTTGGAGAGTGAAACATGAACGGGCCTCTGAACCCGGCTACATATTGCGACGCTGTTGTAGAAGCAGAACCATGCTTCCTGTAGTGGCTAGTAAAATACACCGTGACTTCAGCAGCAGAAGTGAGAGGAAAATGGGCTTATTTTGATATATTTTAGAACAATTAATATAGTTGAGACACACGGTCATTTTAGATTTTATTGGCCTATCCCTGATTGCCTTGATTGCCCTGACCGCACGCCACTGATGTGTATCACTCTGCATTGAGTTCTACACAATATCAATCCGGACAGGCTCTCACCGAAAGCAGTTGGGAAAAGGCGTAACTTCATGACAAATATTTTAATCTGATTGGTCAAAGTGTCACAATAACAGTAACAAGATGAGAAATCAAACTGTTGTTAAATCAGGTCAGAGAAAAGCGCTTCTATGTGCATGTTTTGAAAAAACAAAATAGTCTGTAAATCTGCCAAATGTCCGTCCGTCGGCGTGGCCATGTTTCTTTAGGTTTGTCCTTTTGACCCAAATTACAATGCTGCGATTGGTCTGGCCCTGACCAGATGGATTCCCAAGAGTTTGTAACACAAATCTCGCAGGAATTCCTCTGGCTGGCCAGGTTAATCATTATGGCAACATTTTTTCATCATTCTCAACCCTTAAACTTTTCAAATTACAAACAATCATGAGGCTTCTTTATCACCATCAACCCACCAATCCCATTTATATTTTATTATCTAAAATGTTTGTGTTTGAATTTAGATAACATTTGTACTGCGTAAAATTGGCCTCTGAGGTAAAATCATATAAGTTTAATGTTTCTTTTATTGGCCATTTAGGGAAGACAACATCAATTACAAAAAAACAATATTAAAAACTTGACCATTCTATACACGCACAACTGTAGCCTCTCACAGAAAAACAGCCAATCAAAACAATCAATCAGAAAACAGTTGTTCCTCATCTATCACCTGTAATTGGTTATATTTAGTACTCATAAGGATAGACAGAAGAACAATTAAAAAGAAAAATGAGGTACTAATTGAGAAACACTTATCATATACAGACAACTTGTAAATGTGCTGTTAGCATATATTGTAGTATCTGTGACATCCATGAACAAATGTAGACAGTTTGAGGACAATTGTGAATAGAAATGCTACTGTTTTATTTGCGTTATTAACTTTTGCGCCTCAATTCGCATTAAATTTCACAGCGTTTAAAGATGAATTCAAAGGTAAGTAGATTTGTTTAATTCAATTCCAAAAGTTTGACTTCTCAGGCAAATTTCCTGCATGGCTTTCCCAGAAGATGTCGGTGTAATCCCTCATTCGTCCAGAAGATATGTCTCAATTTACTGATTTAACTTACAATCCAATAACTACATTATTAAACTGTCATGTTTCTAAAGTGACACATTTTATTTCCTCCTGATATTCTTCTCTCTGTCAGTTGCATACATAAATATATTAATTTCACTCGCGGTATAACCTTAGGACCCCTTGCAGCTGCTTTTTGCCTCCATCCTCCTCCAACTCGCTCAGAAACACCATATTTAGATACATAACTTTACACGCTCTCCCACACTAATGCTACCATCTGTTTTTTGGAGTGCGGACACAAATAAAGTCGTTGGAGGCGGCGGTGTGAAGAGCTCCTAGTGACGAGAATACAAAGTGAATGTCGTGTCTCTTCTTGGCCCCGTGTGTGTTTCTCAGATGGACAGGTGCCAGAGGAGGCTGGAGCAGGACCTACCCCCCTGTCCTGAGATAGAGGAAGAGTGGAGGAAGATGCTGCGGGACAAGAAGAGGAGGCAGCAGGACAGAGAGGAGGAAGAGAGGGTAAATGGACACATGCACTCGGAAATTTGAGTTAGCCTGAAAGCGTAGTGTCTTCGAAATGGGCATTCGCAATCTTGTGTATGCTTGACATCTGTTTTTCATGAAATTAAGTTGCATTCAATTTTAGATAGAAATAGCCAGGGGACTCTTGCAAATGCCCTTGAATTTCTACATTATGTTTTAAACGCAGTTGGTCGTCGGAACATAATCTACTTTGATCAATTCAAGCAGCAGTTGCTTTAGTTTGAGATAAGTTTGGTTATATTCACCAGGAAGGTTGAACAAACCTTGAGTTTATTCATGAAGTAGACTTCCAGGTTTGGAGAAGAGTTTATTCTTGGGTTTCACAGAGGGCAAACAATGGAGGCAAGAAAAGAGGATTCTATTTTAGAGAAACTGGAATTAATGTGACAGTGGACATGGTATATGCAGAATACTAAAATGTGATATCAAGTTGAGGTTTAATTTGAATGCAGAACATATTATTCACCACTAAGTATTTGAAGTGGGTTATGTTTCTGTAGCTTGACATCATGAAATGTAACAAAGTCAGGGTACAATTAGCTTTTAATTCATTAATTTATTTACATAATAAGTTAGGTAAAGTATGTGAAATGATAAATGAAATTAAAAAAAGAGTGGGAAAGTGATCATTTAAGTTCACAGAGTGAGTTACTGTGGTAACTGACCCCTTTAGGTTTACTCTCTGTGAAGCTTAAAACTCAGTAGCAGAGAGATCCAAGTCTAAAAATATGTTCTAACACTGGTACCAAATCCTTCTCCTTATTGTAATAGAATGTGATGCAAATTTTTTAAGCTCTGTATAGTCACTTGGTTGATGTGTTTTTATAATAAGTAGTGCTGCTGATTTTGTGCTGCAAGCAAACAAACGTGTTAGTTGTGTCTTGTATAAGTATATAGTATAAGTATATTTTGCCCATATCTTTCGACGTTACAAGAGCTTTTCCAATCTTCTTATATGGAAACTGGATCCATGAAATCATCTCTGTAAGGGAAATATTTTAAGCTTCTTATTTTTGCATATTTGTTTTTCTTTTGAGATATGTGATAACAATAATTTATATTATTATTCATAATGCTTTGTTTAGAAAAAAAAAAAGTGATCGAACATAAATAAAACTTGGCATCTTCAGGTCAGGATATAAATGCTGTGTCATTTAAGCCACATAAGCTTTAAATGTATAGCTTAGGCATTTATTAAAACAAAAATAGAATAATGATTTTTTTTTTATTATGGTATTTTTTTTTAGAACATAAAAAAAAAAATTAAAACAAAATCTTTTTATTTTATTTAATTTTTTTAACAAATGCCTAAGCCATGTATAAGAAAAAGAAAAAAATACTACAACAACAGCTACAACAACAAAAACGACGACAACAACAACAACAACAAAACTGTTTCCTGACATATGCAAGTCAAGTGGTAAACAGGTCCAAAAACACATGCAGAATTCTCTTCTTTGCTAAAATTGTCTGCACAAAATCAAAACTGATTGCAAATGTTAATCTCTTTTGAAGATCCATGTTTACCTGTTTATTTTTTCGAAAGAATTTTTTATAGGCGAGGCAGATGTGAAATGGGGGATGAGAGAGAAGGGAGGACATGCAGTAAATTGTCAGAGTTGGGATTCAAACTCACGGCACTGTGGCCCGCTGCACTTGGAGCCCGGCATACATGTGCTGAAGCCTTAACCACTCGACCACCAGGCAGCACGTACTTGTTTGTTTATGCGCTCATCCTCTCTGTGCTTTCAAGGTCTATTATTATTTGTCTTGCGCGCGGTCCTCAGATCATATGCCAGTGGATAAACTGTTCATATGCATGAGGAAATGGCCATCTCTTTGAAGCTGCCGCTGCGGTTTAGCTACACTTCATTTGCATGCCGTCGCAGGGTGGAAGTCAAAAGCAAAACGTTAGATTTCAGGACATTACTTTCACAGCAGTACACCAACATGAGTCCATCAAACACACTGGGATCTCATCATGGTTTCTCTCCAGACGTCCTCAAAAGTTTCAATGTTTTGGTTTGGGCAAAACAAGAAGGAGATGAACAGCCAACGAGTGAGTCGGCCCTGAAAGCAATTATGCATCATCTGATTGGCTTCCTGTGAATATTGCAATATTTATGAATAAACTAGATGTGAACCCAATGGGAGATATTCCAAATTGTTCCAGCCAGTACGGTGTGAACCTTTCTGTGACACCGAATTCTGCTTCATTAACCTGAGAATAGATTTTTGAATGGCCCACTCTGGTTTAATCGATATGATTATTAGATTTCATTCATGTGGATAATGTTAAGGTTAATTTAGAGCAGCATGTTACAAACAATGTATTTATTTTTCTTTCTATTTCTTTTCCCAAACCTTTTTTTTAATGAAATCCAATAAACTGGCAGGCAGAAAACAGAGAGAAAAAAAATAAATACTGTAATGTTAACATTTGTTTTGGGGCGCTGCAAAACTAGGAATCTTCTTACTCAAGATCAATTAAAATGATTTAAAATAAATGATTCAAATATAAATAGTGTTAGAGATTGTCTATTTCTGTTTAGTCAATTGGCTCTACTGTATATCGGTGTCAAAACTTTTATGCACTTACTTTACCGCTAAAACACTTCTTAATGTCATTGTGATAAGAGGCAGTCGTTTTAAACGTTGATTCAACAAACACTGAATACATTAGCATATCGAAACATTCTAAACAGTGGCATGTTAACGCACGTACAGAAATAGTCCTCCTGTTCCTTCACACTAAATAAAATAAGCCCAGCGCTCATCTTCAGCTCCTCTGCACCTGCGTCAGCCTCTCCAGATAAATCCATCGGCATCAGTAATAATTTAGCAGACATCCATTTGCCCTTGAATGACGGACTGCTAAAGCCCCGCAAGTTTATTTTTTACACTGCAGATTGTCGTACCAGCTGTGATTTGACAAACTCCGGCAAATTATGCAGAAAAAAGCGGAGTGAAAATAACTGATGTGTGTGATTTGTTGTAGCTAACATATTGAAGTCAAGTCGTGTTAACTGGAGGAAGTGACTTTACTCTGCAATGTGACATATCATTTATTATTTATTTGTTAGGATCCCTATTAGCCGTACTTAAGGGCCAGATAATCCTCCTTCACAATTTATAATTCCATATAGATATGCCTTAAAAACAATACAAATGGTACTGTTTGTTTACAAAATTTTGAAGACAACAACAACAACCGATCCATTTAGTCATTCAATTCCATGCTGAATGATACTCAGGTGTGCGATATTCAAGACTCAAAATAGTTCATGTGTAGATTTAGAGTGACATTCTATATACAGCTTACAACTGAACTGTGTAATGCTCAGATAAGAGTTTGATTTTGCTCTGACACAGTGGCTGATTAGTCTGTCAACCCTATCTTTTCTACGGCTTATCACCTTAATGTTTTTCTTTTCATTACAACAGACTTTGAACTCACAAAATATCGATCCTGTTCAGCTTCGTTTATCTTTATATTTCAACATTTGGCCAACATTTAAGTGCATTCAATGCTCAACAACATATTAGGAAAACATGCAGAGCCAAACGAAGATGTTGTAATTCATTTGCAGCAAAGTTTACTCGCCTGAAACTTAATTCGCTGTGAATTGACGGTCTCCTCAAACAACTCTATGACGGGTTTTTAAAGTGTACTTATTCTTTTGAGCAATATATTTTACTTTACAAGAACCAGTGACCACCCAAATGACTAAAACATTTAGACTAAAACAGAACCAAAACAGCATGTTTTTCTAAGATTAACTCTGAATTGTACTAGAGCTGTTATAAACCAAAATTGGTGTTGTCTTATTTTAGTTGACCCAAGAGGATGAGTGGAAGCAGTTGCCCAATGGGGAGTTCACCACGGCCCCTCGCCGCCCAGACGCTTACATCCCACAGGGGTCTGAGCTGCCTGTGCCCAAACCATACGGAGCCCTGGCCCCTTTCAAGCCCACGCCCTCCGGAGCAAACAAGAGACACATCCGCAAACCAGCACCCAAGCCTCTGGACATATAATAAAGCATCCATGACAGGTAAAAGGTTTGAGTATGGTTCACTGACTGACCAGTTGTCTTTTGAGTTCTCCAATTCGTCCTATTTTTATTTAACCTTTACTTTTGTTGGCATAAGCAATTAATTGGCCCTTTTTTCTTTTAGAATTGCAGAGTTCTATTTGACATTAATGTGGAAAATTAGTATCTTTTGTACGCTAGATCAAGATGCTGTTTTTTTTGTTTTCTTTTTTGAAGCTTTAATCTGTGCAAAAACCCATTATCCATATTTGTTTTGCTTTATGAGAGGTTAAAATTTTTTACTTAAACCTTTCTGAATCATAGTCAGAAATGGAAATGGAATCCCCTTATAATTCTAAGAGGACAAATTATATAGTTCTAATAGTAGCTATATATTTAGACATAATCACACAAAATAGGTCTGACTAGAAGCCAACTTGTAGTGGGAACAACCCAGAAGCAAATTATGTTAAAAGTATTCACATTGCATTGGTCTGCCTTCTGGTTGCCCTGGTTGCATTACACTATGGTATTTTTCAATGTGTGTCATTGTTTTATACAGAAAGACAGTTTAAACTATTTCAAAAGGTCACTTTGGTATCTTCTCACAGGATGGCAGGCTATAGAACTGAAATATTAACCTGGACTGTATGAGGGAACCCATATTTGAAGCAGCTTACGTCTCTATGGCGTTGTATTTTTGCACTGTTTGTATAAACTCTAAATGGAATGACAACGTGTGTGAGAGTAACATCAGATTTTTTGACATATTTACTTTATTTTTGCAAGTTGAAATGATAAGTTCACATAGTTTTCTGGTGAGAGGAGTGAATTCTTTGGACACGTTTCTGGAGCTCCGTGTGTTTTTAATTATTTTTGTTAAATTCCTGGCAAGCATTTGTTTACACTAACAGTCAAACTAAAAAGTCCAGAAGGTTGTCAAGGGTATTTTAAGTAAGAGGCCAAAAATATTTGCCAAAAAGTGTGTGTGTTTTTTTTACATGAAAGCCTGCTATAATCCTAGTGTCCCAAACGCCTTAAGGACTCTAATGTATTTATGCCATGCTTTTCTAATGTTGCCGTGAGTGAATAAATTGTGGAAGGCTTAAGCTCAAAGCCGGGCCGTAAAGTGGCTGGCTAATGCCCGAAATGATAAATGTAAATAGAGACTGGAAAGAGAGGAGAGAGTCTGCACGGCTATGAAAGAGCAATAACAAAGAGAGAAGAGAATTTAAATTAAGAGCAGCGAGTGTGCAGAGGAGGAAGTCAAACACATGAAAGGGTTAGGACTAAATATGGCACCGCTGCGGAGTGTACTGCTGGTTACCACTGACCGGGAAACTTTACATTTTGAAGAGCTTTTGAAGGCAGATGTTTCCAGATCTGAACAGGCAGAGAAGTGCTGGGCTGTTGGCGTTTGAGGTTTATGTGAAGGGCATCACTTCAGTCTGTTCCATTTTCCCACAGAGCTAAGACTTCTCTATGCTGGTTTGTCATTACGTAATGTGTAAAAAAACGAATCGTTTTCAAAATGTGATACGAGAACCATCGGTGGGGAACATCAACAAATGCTGCTTGGATGAGAGGATAAAAATCTTCAACTCTAAAATGTTGACCTTTTCTTAATATAGGTTTGATTTATTTTAATTAATACAGTATCTGTTTAGTCCTGGTCATGGCCTGTTGTCTTTCTTAAAGCTATATTACAATTTTAGTTGCTGTGTGGGTTTGTTTTTTAGTTCTGGCTAAGGGCTGTGCAATACAATGACATTTAGTATATATTTTGGCTTCATTGTAAATATTGAGATGATTTAAAGGGGCTGTAAGCGATTTTTTTTAACTGTCTTAAAAATGTGGAAAAACTTAACTAGTTTTTAAACTTTTAAACTATCTGCAGTGGTCCAAACTTAGCTTATACATGGTACTGCCAAGCCCCCGTAAAACAAAATGGCGCCCAATTCAAGCCAATGGCGTGTCCTCATTGGCGCATGTCTCCAAAAAAGTTTCCTACTTCAGCATTACTTCCTGAATGGGAGCTAGCACCAGTCCGCGTACACCGTTCACCGTGAAGTCAACAATGTGATTTTTAAGGATTTTAGAAACGGTAAAAAGAGTGAAATTCCTTCTATTTTATTTTTAGACTAAAAAGAATTTAGCACTTTCTGTAATTTTAGAGGCCGAGCTCTTGAAATGGTCAGGCCGGGAGGCTGCAGTCTCTGCCACTACTCAATTTGGATCGCGGACAGAGGGGGCGTGCCTTATCCAGTTATAATACATATATAAATATATAAATATAATACATCCATGGGTACTGCTAACAACAAATAGCATGCTATCAGCGCACTAGCCTGTCTTCCAGATTCACGCATAATAAAACTACTTAATACTATTATTAGTAGATGCAGCGATTTCGACCCTACGAGCTGCTTTTACCATATGTATTTGGGCAAGAGAAATGTTATTTCCGGTACAGCACCTTTAATATTAATGTTAATAGTAGAGTCATGCCACTGTTCTGCTTACTTCCCAGTCTCTTTTGTTCTCTTCTCCTCCACTCGCTCGCTCTGGGGCAAAGGATCTGAAGCCTATTCACCTTATTCTGGAATTTGCCCTGAGTGCTGCCATCTGACGTAATCCTCCTTCTGGTTGTATTCGTTAACATAGGGCTGCCGACCTCGATGGAGTATAAGTTCTACAAAAACTAAAAAGTTGTTTTCCCATGGAATTGGTGCATTGTTGACTTGTTGGTCACATGAACATTGGAAATTTTGCACAAATGAATCTACTTTATAGCATGGTTTAGCGACAAGCCTTTTCCCTCGTTCTCCACTGAATTGAACGAAGTTCAGAAATGGATTCGTGTTGTCAGGAGGGACCAGTGGACTTACAGAAATCACTCCGGATGAGCACTGAGCTGTTTGTTTCAGGTAGTTAGCAGCTGGCTAATGCTGGTTTACACATTCTTGTGTAATCCTAATAAACGTTAGCCTAGTTTTAACAAGCTTAATTTCAACTGTCCGGGTGTTATATTTTAGGGTCAGACAGTCACTCACCCGCACTAGAGTCCGTGTTCTTGAAAGCTTTGAGGGCTTGTCCGGCGCAGAGGGCTTGTGGACAAGGACGTTTAAATGTAAAAGTTTGTTGTGGCAAGTTCCCGCTGCTTTTAAGTGTTGTCAGCGACCTGCCGCTGTAGATAAGGATCAAAACCTATAACTTCTGCCTCAACCCTTTCAATTTGCAATTTTATGCGCTGTTTTTTATAACAACGGAGATAGGCAACAGCATGTGGTGACATTTTCATCATAGTGGTGACAAACAAGTAAGTCATGTGACTGAAACCCATGGATTCCCACCATTTAAGTTTAATCTTATTGACCAAATATCAATCTTGCTAACATATTTGAGGCCTAATTAGTTAGAATTCGGCCCTGACTTTTTTCTGTTTTTTAAAATATGAATTTCCTATTATTTCTGAGCCAGACATTTCCAATATTGTGTTTTGGCTTTACGGTTCACATCTGGGTCATCTCTTCTATTTGCTCTGTTGTCTGCTCTTGCAGCGAGTCAAGCTTTTAAAAGGTAGGAGGAGGCATCTGGAGCAGCAGGTTTAAACCACAAGCCTCCTATATATATAATGTGTGTGTAGTTGTGTGTAGAACCGTGATAATCTAACTGTCAGATTAATTTAGCCCCTGACTGTTCAATGCTAATTAGCTCGCTACATAACACCGGCTGCATAACAGAAAAGGAGATGAGGGATTTGGTTGTGTTGGAAGGAGGGATTCCAAGGAAAAGTGAGGATTTAAAAGAACAAGTTGGCAAGAAGTCGAGTTTAAACGCTTGTGTAATATGTTGTTAATGTGGGGCCCCAAAAACATTCGCCGTGGGTGAGTCAGCGCGTGATGACTGATGTGAGGAGTATTTCGCGAGGCCTCAGCTGAGATTTTCCTCCCTCTTTCAACTATAGCTCAACTATTTTGAACCAGAATCGGAAATCCCCCTTGAAGTCGTTTTTTTTTTTCTGGTTGAGTCCGCCAACTGGTTGTCTCTATGGAGATGTTATTGTTTCCACGGTATGGCATTAAACTGATCTATCTTGCACTTATTCAATTAAAGGGTTTTTTATGGCTTATATAATGTGAATTCTCACTTGGAAGAGATCTGACCCATAACTTGGCCTAATTGTGTCACCTGCTTGTTTCCATGGAGATAGTTACGTTTAATACCATACAGTTTGAAATTTTACCCAAAAGTAATAGCATCTCCATGGAGACAAGCAGGCGACAGACTCTTAATCAGAAAAAAACATAGTGCATCCTGAAATAAATAATATTCCTGAAGGTAATATCAACACTCAGTATCTGTTTTCTTTCCTTGATAAAAGGAAAATGCTGTGTACAAAGCTTTATTTACATTCATAACATGAGTCTTTATTGCTTAAAAACATGGTTGATTAAAAAAACACAAAAAAAACCACACAAATCCCTTATAAGCATCACAAGACCTTGTAATCCGTTTCATACAAGGCATCAGTAGGTTGACATATTGTTTCCAGTCAAATTAAAATGAACAATTTGCAAGTTTATCATCATTGTGCTATTCATTGGTTCCATAAAAGAAATAGATATTTTTTTCTCAGTACAACCGATTCACTAAAATGCAGTGGAGTGTACAATAGTAACTGAAGTAACTGAAATGGAGTGTTCCACCAGGACAGTTGTCACACACAATCAGCAACATTTTCCCTTGTTTTGCCTTGTTTTAAAATGCATAATGAAAAGTAGCTGAATACACTATAATTTGGAGGTACACAAGGAAATTATTAAAATTTAATTAATAACATTTTGATCTATTGAGAAGCCAAAGGAGGTATTTCATGATTAGTTGATAACAGTAACCACCATGTTATAAAAACAATGTTTTGATTCAAGATCAAATTAAATTACCGTACAACAATTACCAGGTTAACCTATTAATAAAGGGATTCCCAACTAGTGGGCCTGTGTTCAGAAAACCCATTTCTGAAAAGTAAATTCACCTGGTAAACAACACACACAAACAGTAAGTGAGTTAGGGATAACAAAAGGTTTGGAATCACTACATTAATGTAAATGTAATCTTTATGTTTACTTCCCTGATGGCACAGGCATGCCAGGATCCATTGGGATCAAAGTGTAAAATACAACAAAATAAACAAAACACTGCAGAGTCAGTAATCATGTAAAAAAAAATCCTGTATGAGTTTCAAAGTTCAGAGTTGTATTTAGTGAAGTAGTTGTACCTGACAGCCCCATGTCATTGCTTAATATGCAGTAATAGCTCACCTCTTTTTAAATCCGGTGAATGAGATTCATTTAAAATGGCTGCTTCTGCGGAGTGACTGTATCAGTTTCAACGTGTTCAAAGCTCTTGTCACCATGTAATCAAACTGATGGCGCAGAGTTACAGGAAGCACAGTGGAACAAACAAGAACATTAGATTTCTAAATTTGCTTGACATAAGCATCTATAACTTAATGGAGAGGTTGCAGGGTATTGTTATAACTGAAGACTACAGGGTTAGTGTTAACGTGGCAACATCTATTTTATATTATTATATTATTTATATTTTATATTCAATCACAATTACATTTAGATTTGAATAAATGCATAGGCCACCCTAAAACACAACAATTTAATTTCTGCATTAAATTACTAACAGTTGAAATTGTTCTTCTCAATAACACTGCATTTTTTCAAGATAAAAAAAAACCCAACAGTATTTAAATCCACTATTGTTTACTGTACACTATAGACTATGAGCTTTACTGTAGGTGTTGGACAATGGCCAAAGAAACCCCAGCCATTTCACATCATCACACTTGCATTTTATGATGTGATGCTAATGAGAAAACAAAGCCATAAACAGCACGGTGTTGATTGGCCCAGTAATAATAAAGCAAATTGGCATATGTACAATGATGACACTGCCAGGTGGTCTTGCTATTACTTGTAGGGCATAGTAAACATTTAACGAAGATCTTGTCATTTTAGTCAAAGAAGACATTGTAAAGGAGTCTATCTTTCACGAGCTTGAAAATGGTATTCAAGTTTTAAAAAGTGTATGTAGGATTAATTGAGTCTTCAACTAGAGCATATTTCTTGGTCGATTTGCCAACGTTTGTTTCAGTTATAATCATGAATCATCGTCAAAAAGTGACAAGGCCCTGTACCCAATTATGAATAATGGGTGAAAACCATGCTTTGAACTGTGGGCCCCACCCACTTACTGCCTTGTCTCAGTTTTATGTTTAAATTATTGGATGTTTTCAGATTCTAGAATGTGATGATGTCATACTCCCAGATGGGGGCAAGAGCCAAATTTTCTTATTGATAACAATTCAGTTTGCCATGAAATATCTAAAAGGTGAATTTACAAATCTTTAATCCGATCATTTCTAAGAGTGACTAGACACATTCCATTCTTGCATTATAACATAACGCTGCATTTTAACAATATTCATTTTAGCGTCACGGTAGCGCCTTTCTGTGTGGAGTTTGCATGTTATCCTCGTGTTTGTGTAGGTTTCCTCTGGACGCTCTATTAAATATTATTGGTCTGTAAAATGTTGTGATGTCATCTGAAACCCAGCAATTGAGGACATTGGAATCGAGTTTGTTTTTGTTTTCCCTCAAATAGCTTCTTTTACATTACACACGATTGTGAAGGGTATTTAACGGAACTAGAAATAATAAAAGGTTTGGTTTAGGACCTTTAACGAAAGACCATTTTCACTTACGACTTGTATTCATGGGTTTCAGTGTGATGAAAATCTAGCACTGTTGCCATAGCAATTAGCAAATAGTTTGAATGGGCAAATAGTAACAGTAATTTACCAACAATAAACCCATATCACATCATCACAGCATCCAAAAAACTGATATATTTGGCTTAGACTGAAGAAAATACATCTTCTTGCCACTTCTATTCTTCCCTCACCTCCCATTTATCCACACGACCTGCCTGAATTTGTCATCTAATCGTCACAGCTTGTTTATGGGCCCTGTGCCTTTAGACTGTTTTCGGCATTCATCTTTTTGTTCTTGGCTCGCCGTCATCCGCCCAGCCGCTACTTGTCCTCGAGGCCCAAAGTCGATGGCTCCGCGATGAAACACATTTTCCCCTTGAGCTGTTTCTGTCCATCCATCTTTCCATCTGCCTCACAGCCGCAGCTTTCTCCTCGTTGCCATATTTCTTGCTCACTTTTCTTCAAAACCGAGCAGAATGAGTGTCTGTTTTAGTGCAGTCTCTTCCACAAATCTGGCGTCCACATTTTCTTGTTCTTCAAATGGATTTGTACCTGGATTCAGAACAGGTTTGTGTAAGTCTAAACTCCATGGTTACACGTTTATTTACTCATACAAAGGATTTTCTTTTACCATAATAATAACAGAAACCTAATACATAGGGAGAAGATGCAAGCGCTACAGTCCAGAAATCAAACCCGGGATTTGCTGGCTATGTCTTTCATTAACCACTGGTTCTAGTAGAAATAATACGATTTTACATACACAAGAAGACAGTGTTGTGTCCAAAGGTGTTTCCACAGGCACAGAGGAACAGACAGGAGACAGAGTTGAACATTTTGAGCTGTCTTTTTGTTGCGAAAAGAAAGGATTAGGATTGAGTTCTGTACATCAGAGGAATGTCTTAATATGTTGTTATTTTAGGGATAACGATTGAGATGGTTTTTTTTTACAGAGGAGGGATCACACATTTATAGTCAGATGAGAGCAAAGAGGAGATTTATGGATGAATTGAAAATGGGACATGCATTAATGTGGATGTGGATGAATAGAAAACATGATGGGGATGGACAGACGAGGAGGATTTTGGAATCCCCCCCTGAATTATACAAGAGTGGAGTAAAAATATAGTGGTGCTAGTAGAAACACCATTTATAGAAACTTATTTGAAGTGAACTCAAATACTTTCTCTTTTACGTTGCAGTCCTTGAATGCAAAATTTGCAAAAAATATTTGTGAAAGCAGAATCCTGTTTTATGGATGAAACTGAATTTTTATTCTTTGACACTTTCCCCAAATTTGTACTAAATCTCTACTACTAATCCCCCTGGGTGTGCATGTATCTCAACATCTGAAACCACCAAGTTTTCGTTTTCCCTTCACACACAGGCCTTACCTTGCTCCTCGATATCAGAGAGCGTCTTTGCCAGGTAGGTGAGAGGCAGGAACTCCGGTCTGAATCCAGGCTTGTCTCTGCCGCTGAATGCAAATCCCTGAGGACCAGAGAACTCTGCATATCACAATGAATTCTCAAGGATGCACTCGATCAAGACAAATCTACGGCAAAAATCCCCAAACTATTCACCTCGGCTCCACTTTTAATATAGTTTCAGCACTTAGGCGACTTTGTGGGAACTTTTTGCAGCTATTTATACTCGATTATGGTTCTTGTCACATACTCTGGCTTTCCACACCGATCCGCTCACAGAAACAATGCCATATAATTAAAATATACTGCTGTTTGTACCCTGTAAAGGTCAGTTTGTAAGCATTTAACAGAAGGAGTTCATGACAGCCAATGACCTGCTAACTAATACTTTGTGATTTACTAAATCGTAAACTTTTGGCCCCAAGTTTGAACTCACAAATATTATAAATGCTAGCTTTAATTGCCAACAAAGAAATAACATAAAGTAATATGTATTAAAAGAACAGATCCACAGCCATTTTCTTTAGCATCATGTATTATAATAGTCACTCTCTTGTTGCATAAAAAATAACCATTTAAATGAGTCATGTGGGTACTTGTAGTTCTTCTGTTGCAGTAAACCGTGCGACCGGTTAGTACTTCCGTCAGTCTGCCCCAGGGCATACAGAAGTAACTTACCACCTCCGAGAGTGGAGTGAGTGAATAATGAAATGTAAAGCACTTTGGGTGTCATGAAAGGCATTGTTATTACAGTAATAGTATGGAAAAACTTGTACATTCTTTTGCTTTATTACTTATATGGAGAAAGTAAACTGTATTGTGAGGCATATGTATTGACTTGTGATTTACCCTGCGTTTCTCAGACCTAGTTACAAAGTTTACCTGAGTTAACTTTAGAATCCTATTGATCATGATTAGCGGGCTACTGTACCGTCTAGGGCAGGGGTGGGCAGTTATTTTTCCTCGAGGGCCATATTGGAATCCAGAGGTGAGTGGCGAGGGCCGGCGCGATCATATGGTGTATAAAATTCTTATAATTATAAGCACTTTTCTGTAAAATACTGCTACTGAATCTATTATTCATTAATTTCATGTCATCTTTATTAAGGACTCAAGTCAGACACATGTTACAAGCGCCAGACAGTTAAAAATAAGAGAACTAAGAGTAAAACACATATGATCCCCGGGGGGAGGAGGGCCGGATTTAAAACAGGCCGAGGGCCTGATCCGGCCCCTGGGGCGCAAATGCCCAGGTGTGGTCTAGGCATCCGCATTATTACTTCCATCACATATTGCAAGTAGGTCATTTCGAGTTTGTTCCTTGTAAACGTAAAACTAGAAGAATTTAAAAGTTTTTATGCATATGTCTATGTATATTCGAATGTGCTGTATTTTCACTCCTCTTTCTTACCTTTGTTTTGTTGCGTTTCTCAGCAGTGTGCGGACATAATCTCTGGATATTGAGGCTGAGGTGTCGGGGTGGTCCCACATGTGGTAGATGGTCTGCTCCATGGGCTGCTCTCACAAACACACAGAGAGAGGAATAGGATCATCACTTCACACGCTGCCAAGCTCAACGCCAACACAACGTTAAGGCGATGAATACGTTAACAAAAACGACAAGAAAAACCTTCTCCATGTGGTGAGAAATGCTTTGTACACTTGTGAATAATGCAATAGTTTGGGTCCTGTGAAACTATAAACTTCACATACTATAAAAATAGAGCTGGAGAATGGGTCAGAATTTGATGGTTGAATTAACACAGCAGCTTGTGTATATTTTATTTATGGTTTATGGTTAATATCTCTGTTTTGGGGTGAATCTAAATAAATAAATACTGGTAAGGTGAAATTATTTTTTAAACTATCAAGGCAAAAGTGGTGGATTAGTGATTCAACGCAGGGGTCATTGTCATCGAGGGAGATAAGCCTGAAAGCCCTAAAGACGAAATACAATCGACATATATGGCATTAATCATGATAAAGTTCAACATATTATGAGTTTTCACTTTCAGTCTCCTACAGAATGATATAGTCCCCTGCCCTACATCTGAAATGATGGCACCTAGAATAGGGCTGCAACAATTACTCAATTTATCGTGAAAAGGCGACTAATAAAAAACCCTAATAAAATAAAATAACCCATAACCCAATAAATCATATTTTGATCATCATAATTGTCATCTGATCTATGGAGACTTTACATCATATACTGTTTTAGAACAAAGACAGAGGCATTATTAAATCAAAATGTCAAAAAGGAATAAAGTATTTATGATTTTCATCAATAATACACTTTAAATATTCATTCTCGAAGCCTTCAGACACTATGTTTCAAATTTGGTTTGGTTAAAATGTATTTCTCAATATTCAATAGAAACCTTTGCCTCAGGTTACCATTGAAAAGGGTTCTTACCTTGTTTAATAACGGTAAATCAACAATATACTCATTAGACTCGATTAATTGACTAACTCCTGACTAGTGAATAATATAATTAGGCCCAATCTAATCTATGTTGTGAATGCAACCCATTGTAATGAATACAATTTAAAATGCCTATTATTTGATATATTTAACGTGGCTTGTCTATGGTCTATGGCCGCAAATTCTCCTGCCGTCTGCACAGATGTAATTGTTAGAAAGTAATTTCTTAAAAAAATGGCAATGTCAATGAGAAATTGTATAAAAATTGCTTCTTTATAAGCCAATTGTAAGTGATAGCACATAAAACGCCATTGTTGTGTCAAAATGTATTTTTTTCTCTTCCAAATATTTAATGGAAAAATAATTAAACCTTTTTAAATTTTGTATAGTTTTGTCATGTTTAATTTCAAAGACCAAATGTCATGCGCTCAGTATATGTTTTACAAGGATCACCAAACCTCTCATTTAACCATCCTTAAATCTGCTCAGGTTGTACTAAAGTAATGCCTGAATAAATGGAATATGAAAGCTCTCATATTAAAATGTCAGGTTGTTAAGAAGATGTGTGACATTTCATTAAAACGTCTTTCCTTTATTTCATTTTAGTGATATGAATATTTTGCATAGCCTCATAAAGTGTTTCTGTTATTTAAAGCCATCTTTTTGCTATGAGTTCTCAATATCTGGATTTGCATTACAGTTTCAAACTGTAAAGAGCAATACGGTCCATATATTTTATTTTATCTGGAAATATTTATTCAGGAGTAAAAAATAATAATAGCCTCTATATTAAAAATGCAATGCATTTTAATACAAATCTAATTGTAATACTACAACATAGTATTGTACTTGGTGTCGGATTGAAACAAAAATCACATTTATCGCCTATCACTAGAGAACGTAACAACCATTCGTTCTTATATCTTTCACCTGTAGTCACAGCAGCAACTATTTTGTTTCTTAGGTTACTATAATAGATAAAAATCTTCCTTGCCGCATCCACCTCTGTTGTGTTGGATTACGCTCACAGGGCCACAAAAACAAACAGACAAATGATGGAGAAAATGTAGCTTTTAGTGAAGGCTCTGGGCCACTACTGTTTATTGTACCAGATAAATCTGCACTGGCGCCGAATCCACCAAACAAAAGCCTAATGGGCAGCAAACAGCAGCACTGAACTGGTTAAAACATCTCAGCCCTCAATGTGAACAAAAAACAAACACTCCTCTCACATATACAGTTTTGGACGCAGGCTTGAGAAAACACTGATGTACTGGGACGTTTGTTATGTGCGGATGGATGCGACAGGATCGACTTCAAACCACTGAATACATATTTTGCAATCTCAATATCTTGTACTACAATTCACACAACTGAATTCAGAGTAATAAATTAACTTTTCAAAATGTGTAGCGGTCATTAGGGTGCATGTCAAATTTACAATAATGTTGCTTTCCGAGCGGAGGTTGCACAGGAACACTGCATCAAGATGTTTGTGCAAGTCGAAGAAATGGGAAATCTGGAATCAGCACGAAAAAGACAAGTCAGGAACATTTCATTGGTTGAAATCAGAATAGAGTTCACAACATAGATTGCAAAATATTTCTTATCAAGTGGATTTTAGGTTTGGTAGAACTGCTATAGCTAATGCTGCTCAAAATATTGAGTCACTCTCAAATAGATAGTGTGTTCTCAGCGTCCGACCAACGCACACATGTTGGGTGAACAAGCACTCGTCCTCAAAGAACTCTCTTATCTGAACAGCCTGACGTGCACATGGAAGCAGCATAAGCCTTATTCACACTTAGTTCCCAGAAAATAGCAAGGTACAAATCGCCAGAACACTCAGCTACGACCTCTATCCACACGTCTGCACTTTAGACCAAGAACATTGCTCTGTTCACACTTAACCCAGGATTCTCAGCCCTCAGGCTCTCAATGCTCTCACCACAGAAACCAAGCTAGTAACCAAGGAAACAAAGCAACTGGCAAACCCATGAAAGTGGAATTTGGTATTTTGTATTTATTTAGAAAAACAAGAAAATGCTAAAAGAAAGATATATACCAGTAAATATGCCATATTATAGCCAAAGTAGAAAAAGATTCAGTTGTAGTCATCTGGACACACGAAACAAAATGTTTCGACTCTCATCCAAGAGTCATTCTCAATCTGTGAAACAAGTCTGAGAACTCAGGTTTATATCCTACTCTGTGAAAGCCCTGCCCATAGGGCGGGACCTCCTGATAATGGGCCATTGAATCTAACTGAGATGGACCAATGAACATCCTATTGTACACTGACTTTCTGTCCCTCCTCACTGCGTACCTGATTCGTATCAGAATGCCTCGGGCATCAGCAGGGTTTCAATAAACCATCATAAATAACGGGAAGGTTGACTCTTAAACCTCCATTATGATTTAAGGAAAGATTCTCTTTTTTAACAAAGATGGCCTCCTTAACCCCTCTTCAAACCATCTTTTCTCCCTGCTCAGAATCTCCACCTCACTGTCTTCATAGAGTGGTTTGTGGCTTTGAGATGAAGTGCACGGCGCTCTGGGTCCTGAACTAGCTTGTCTTCTGTCCTGATAAAGCCTCTTGTGAAGTGGCTGTTTAGTCTCCCCTATGTACCCTCTTTACAACTTTCTTCACTGCATTGGATAGAATACACTACATTGCTCTGTTTTTGTGTAGGCATCTTGTCCTTAGGGTGAACCAGTTTTTGTCTTAACGTGTTCCTGGTTTTGAAATAAACAGGGACTTCATGTTGTCTAAAAATATTTTGTAGTTTTTCTGAGAGTCCCGAGATATAAGGTATAGAGATTATTATAGCCAAAGCTAATTTCCATCCTTAGTCCCTGCTGGACCAAAGCCAGCCACACAACTTGCATAATTCATAGAAATATGACAAATGAGCAAGAAAGAAAAAACTGCCACATACGGACATCTTCAACTCATACGTTGTAAAACACAGGTATACTAATTACAGGTCATTCTGTACTCACTCACTCTGCACAACAACGCATACACTCACAGCCTTACAAATGTATTCACAGGGTCTATATACAAATACTACTAGTTGTTGTCCCCGGCTCGTGTACAAACGTACAGGTACACACCCATGCTGCAATCACTTTGTTTAGTTGTATGGAAAGTTTTGGTTATCTAATAGCCATTATGTTGTTCGGAGAAAAGGCTAAGTGTATTGTTGATGGGATGGTGTGGAGATTGCGCTCTTTATTTTTTTTGGGCCAGACTTAACCACACACGTTTAACCACAGCACTGCAATCTTCTGGCATTTATGGACACCGAAGCCTTCTCTACAAATTCCTGGTAACTTTACTAAGTCCTGACCAGGACATTTCCAGATGAAAAATGCATGGAAATCATTTCTGGTTTTGTTCACACTTCACACATGATTGTGGCAGAATGCAGGTATTACCGTGCAAGCTCAGTCTAGGCTAAAGTCCTGACCAAACCGTGTGCTGGACAGCTCTTGACAGTTTACCCCAGAAGCAGTGGTTCATGGAGGGGTCAGATGCCTCACATGCAAGCACATTTTTGTACATGTTTTTGTCTGTTTACTTGTTTTGGTCTAATGACATTAAATAAACTAGTTTTGTAAACGAGAGTGGTAATTCAAACTGTGAAGTATTGTTTGGATTATTATTTTATGTTCCTGTAAATAAAAACTACTCACTAAAATGGACACACAGTAACACTACGGTAACAGACTCCTTGCAACAGTGACTAGCTCAAGACCCTCTCCCACTGCAGCCAATTACACCAGTGCTCTGTGAGGACTCCAGGGGGCTACAGGGAGATGAGCCTGAAAATAACTTCAAACTACTAATTGGACCAGTGTGGGGACTAGGGGAAGATCCAAACTCCACAAATAGATGGCATTATAATAGCATCATATATTGTATAACTGCTTATAGTGCCTAGGCGGAAGTGTGTGCATAGACAGAAACGGCCGCAGATCTTGTTTCTGGCGGATGTAAAATGAGCTTGTTTGGATACAACAGCGGTACCTGAGGTAATCTCTTGAGGATGCTGAATTTCAGTTTCTCGTTGGCATCACTGTTGTCCAAATCTAGGCAGAAAAACAACATGAAATAAGCTCAGAAACATGGAAAAACATAAGAATTAATTATTTTGGTCGCAGGAGTTCGAGACAGAGGTGTTAACTAACTTTTTACAGTCTTGTCTCAACTGTTCCGTAGGGAATTCACACCATTCCAGCTGCTCTTTAGAGAAAGTTTTCAGAATCCTAAACCTTCCAGCAATATGCACCAGTGCACATCAAACGTATGATTTCATGTTTAATGGTTAATCTTATTTCAAATTCAAATGAATCTACTATGGGGACGATTTTAAACTATTAAGCAGCAATTTCTTTTGGTCAGACAGGAGTGTTTTGTTTAGTTCAATTAAATGTTTCAGCTACTTCCAGTAGCCTTCCTCAGAAGCGATGGTGTAGTTACATGTCTTGAAGGCTGCCTACATTGTTTTGCCAGACAGTAGGGGGAGCTTACTGTCAGTGGCATTTGTTGCTTTCAGCATGGATGACCCTGGCATTACTCCAGTCAATGATGTAGTTTTGTCGCTTGCAAAAAAGACAAAAGTAAAAGCAGAAAAAGAAAACACGAAATCAGCCCTATCAACTACATAATGAACTGGAATAATGCCAGGGTCATCTGTGCTGAAAGCAACAAATACCACTGCTGGATCAGAAATCCACAAGCGAGGTCCAAGGAGCAGAATGATGAGGGAGCCTCAGGGCCGGCCCAGCCTATAAGCGAACTAAGCAGCCACTAACAATCTGCGGGTACTGAACTTATTTTACAAAGAGACTTCTGCTGTCTGAAAGTACATGAGTCTGTCATGTTAGTGCTCCAATATCGCTCTGAGGCTGGCAGCAAGACGAGCGCTCCGGGCTGGGGCCCTTCCATGTACGTTTGCATGAAGGATATTTAGCATAACATTTACACCAGCCTGGTAGTGTTAGCAGAAGGTGAGGGAGCGAGGTGGCGTCTGTGCCCCAGGTCAGTAATAGGCGGACTCCGGTCCGGATCCAGAGCAAGCGCCGTCTCGACCGAACCACAACCTCTGACATGAAACTTTGGAGTGAACAGTGTACGCCCCTCATTCATGTAGAACGAGCAGTGCAGCCCCCTGTGTGTTAGAGATGAGCAGTTCATTTGTTTCAAATGAAGTGGGAGTTTGCGTCTTTCCTCTCTCTCACTCTCTCTCCCTCTCTCTCCCCCTCTCGCTCCAAACACACAGGAGCTTGACACCCGCGTGTCCGTGCATCATCGTGCGTCAGATCGCAGCGCTGCGTGAGAAAGCCTTAACAGCAGATCAGTCGTGACTCGTGATGTCTGTTTTACTTTGACTACATCAGAAATAAGCAAAGCACTGACTGACGAGAGGAACGTAAAGGTTTCTGCATGTAGCCCATCAGCCAATCACATCGCAGCATTGTTTCACGCAGAGGAAAGTCAGAGTCCAGTGTGTGATGTTCTGATCAGAACAAACAGCTTTTAATAGAGCAATAACACATTTACATTTATTTAAAAAGCACCATTAGACTATTTGTTATAAAATATAATAAATTAGTAAATTGTGAAAAATTACTAGGTGTAGTATAATTGTGTATTTTATAATATAAAATATATATTATAATATAAAGTGGCAGAAACGCTGTGGGGCTTCTCGTTCTGTTCATTTTCAGTGGGAATTAACATTTTTGCACTGTGTAGTTTTATCATTGTTAATTGTTAATGCGAATTACCAATAAATTAGTAAGGATAACTACTATGTTTACAGTTTTACTTAAAGAGAGAATGTACATTTTAACTTATTTGTTTACAATTACATCACTGTCATATTTGTAGTTCTGCTGATGTTTGGTCAGTTTGTACTTGACCTTCCTTGAGTTATGTTATGATGAGTGCCTCCATCCATGTTAAGTGGTGATTGCTTTAATTGTCTCATAAAAGCATTTAGTTATTAGTATTAACAAATACATTGTGACCCTTAAGTGGTACATAGTTCATTATGGTATTTAACTTGGTATTCAACAATGATGTTTTATGTACATTTATTTTGTTATGAACACAATTTGACCCTAACTATTTTTCATAGCCAATATTGTATTGAGTTATTACTAATGTATTAATAACTGGCTTTAGTCACTTTCTCTTGGCACAGTTTAATCATAATTGAATCACTCATAATCATTTTATAACATTACAACCTCAACATTTGAATCTTGTTTTAGCCAGCTGGTCCACATTAAAATGCACCAGAATACAGGAAAAAGGTCTGAACATTTATGGGGGTGTGCGCCCAGACCCCCCTGTTGAATCATTTACACTGCTAATGTGGCTGGAGATCCTTAGCACCCCTACAAATACATTTGTAACAACATCTATGTGTGGTGTGTTATTTATACAGAGAGTAGAGATAATGTCAGCGGAATACCAATTTGCTTGGTGGAATTTGAGTCATCAATATTTGAGCTTGTGAGGTGCTGATAATAAACTAACCAAGATGGTGACACAAATGGATACCCTGGCATTTTGGTGCGTTTTGTTTATGTCGAAGTTCCTAGTTTATGAATTGTTCACTGACAATGGCAATAAAACCGATTCTGATGATGTGGTGAGGGCTCCCAAGGAATATTTCGCTTAGGGCCCCATGAAGGTTTGTGCCGGCCCTGGGGAGCCTACATCTTATCACACACACACAGACTTGCAGAAGACGTCAGACAGTAGGGAGCGTAATGTTTCAGCTCCTGGAAGTAGCTGAAACATGTAAAGATGGGAAACAAAAAAAATTCTGTCTGACCAAAAGAAATTGTTGCTTAATACATTAATCACCTAATTTTATATTGTCAGCAGTTATCATAGCCAACACATAATACATGATATCTATAGAATTTTGGGAATGGGGAGAAACCCACCTAGACAAAGGCTGAATAAGCTAATTTCACAAAGAAAAGCTTGGGAATATATGAACAACAAGCAATGGCAGCTGTTAAACAAGAGTCTTGTACGTGCTACAATATAAAATTGTATTACTAGTTTATTTGGTGAGGAATAAACCAGTTAATGAACATACATGAGGCTGTAAACACGGCAGATTATAGCCATGGGCTAATTTCCACATGGTCCAACATTCACTCTCACTAACAAACACTCATTCCATCTTAAATGGACACAACAACAGTATCCACCACAGCCGCTGCTGCCCTATTCATTTTTGGATTAACAGAAGAAGAAAATGGACAATTGACGTGAGAAAAGTAATTCATGTAAAGCTGAATTAGAAAAATATGGAAAGCGCACGGATGTAACTCAATGTAGCATTTAGTTTGACATTATATTACTGGTCTAAAATATTATTTAGAAAGCACTGTTGTATTGGCTGTTATCAGAGTGGCTCCAAACACACTGTAATATTTAGTCTAGATTCACAATTGAATTGATTGTGTGGAGTGACGCATGCTCAAACTCATTTTGAATTGACAAACACCCACGCTTTGAAGTCTGAAGACATTTAAACAAAAGAAACCTTTTCATCTTCCTCTATAATTGTCTTGTTCATGGGGGACTGACCCAGCGCCTGTAAATATTTTTGTCCTGTTTATATTTGTCTCGCAGCACTGTTTAGTTTGTGGACAAAGGCTTCTGTTCCCGTATTACATAAACACTGTTGTAGTATTAGCATAAGAACTTAATTGTCTTTAACCTTTGCATACTATGTACACAGAGAAAGAGTGGAGTTGACAGGGGAGGCTGCTTGAAACGTGGAGCCATGGCATCATGTCCCCAACTCTGCTTTAATCTCCCTGAAGCTGCAAAGTGTTATAAAATGTCTTGTCACCACCAGTTTTTTGACAGTGCAAAGAGTCAAATCTGCTGAGGTTTTAGCACTGGATTCAAGAGCAAGTCATCAAATAGGGACAGTATATTGAAAACCTAGGCTGTATTCACACTGTTCCTGGTTTGGTCCGGGTTTGAGCTCAATTTAACCCTGTGGTAGATTTGGTGTGATCCCATTCTAGTCCCGATTTAGCTATGTTTAGTCTGGGATTTACAGTAGTTCCTGGTTTTGTCACAGTTTTGTTTGAATTTTTAACCTGTCTCTTCAATGATCCTCCTCAATGATCCTAGCAATAAATTAAGACGCTAAAAAAGACAGACATTTTGGGGTAATTCGTTATAAAAGTAAGAATCTAGAGCTAAGATTTTATTTAAATTATTCCAACGTTTACATTCCATATCGTCCTCAAATGGCATCTGTGTTGAGGTGCACTTTACTATAATGGCATTTGTTTTATTTTAGTTGTAGTTAGTTAGATATCTGAGTCAGTAAAGATGAAGAGTGAGGATTATTTAATCGTCTCAACCTAACAAAGAACATTTAAACCCTATATGCTGTGCAATAATCTGAATAGTTTTGGTATTAATAGCTATTCTAGAGTACCTTTTTTCTCAATTAAAATGAGTATTATAATGCCCGTATATTTACCATCTCACCTGTCAGTAGTCGAGCCACAAAAGTTTCAGTGAGCTGTAGCAGTTTGTGGTCGATGTACTGGAGGAAGGAGTGTTGAGGCAGGCAGCGCACGGCGAACACCGCTAACAGGGTGTGGAAGCCTGCAGCCGCCACAAATGCAAACAGTTTATTATTATTCTGGGGACAAAGTTTGCCAAAAATGTGTTTAAAAAGGTGCTTAGTACCGGGAGGCAGAGGCAGGCACAGGCCAACTGCAGCTTCGAGGATTCGAAACATGAAATGGAACACGGACCACTCCGCCGCACTGCCCCGCTGGGAACTGCAAAAGAGAAAGCGAGGGTTGAAATAGGGCTTCATGGAATTTGTGATATGCAACAGTGATGGGGAATAGTGCAATAACGTGAAGTAGAACTAAAGTCATTAACACTAGAGGTGGGCAATTTATCAACATGTAGATAATATTGTGAATGTTGTTTTGAGGATAAGCAAAAAAAGCTATTGTTTATAGTAAAAAAAAAAAAAAAGCTAAATTTGAAATAAAGGCTGAGTAAAATAAAAATGAAAAAAGTTATCTTGAAAAGATTCAAATAAGAGTATAAGGTGATATTTCTGCACTTTTGTGATTAATTTTACAGACATATCACATTTGTATGATAATTAAACGTTTTTAAGACATGTTTTCACATTGTTGTTGGATTGACATAATATCGTCTGAATATCTTTCTCAAAATACTCAAAAAAGAAAAGTATGAGATATTCATTTTGTCAATATTGCCCACCCCTAGTTAAGGTCTAAACCCAAAACTTAAACTAAATCTGGACTAGACTAACCTGAACCACAAAGTTTTGCATAGTCTTTTTGTCCAGTAATATAGTCACATACGCCCTCGGGGCAGACTGACAGAGCTGTGACTGTCAAACCTTGCCCAAGCCCACTGGGGACAGCAGGATTTAAACCACCAACCTTCACATTACTGGACAACATTTGTGGATTTTCAAACTGTGAATTGGATAGAGTTAAAAATCTGAAATGATGACATCAAATTCTATGATGTGATAAAGTCCAGTGTAAAATATTATAGAGACATGTACTTACAGACACAAAGCACGTGGGCCCAGCTTGTTCTTGACCCAGACGGTCTCCAACATGTGCCTTATGAGTTCCAGCTAAAACAAACAGCAGCAGCACATGTGAGAGGTTAAGGGAGACATGGACAATTAGATTCAAATGAGACCCAAACAGGCACCCATAGTGCAGCGCCGATTACACACTTCAAAGGCAAGCATCTCCAAACAGAAACAGAACATTACAGGGGTGAATGGTAATAAGGTATGATGGTGAGATTGTGTGATTTCTACTGCGAGAGGGCGGCATGAGTCTAAAAAGTCATTTTAGAGGGATATGAATTCAGTGTGATTAACAAGTTAGTGAAATAAAAATCTCTTGAAGGATAGTCTCATATGTGTCCCTGAGAGGACAGTTTCAGATGTGTCTCTTGGTTGACAGGGCAGGAAAGTCCTTTTACTTAAAGGCGTGCAGCAGGAGCTTGAAAAGTCAGTCATATAATAATATCAGCTTCTCACACATAATACAATTTTAGTTATAGTTTTTGGTTGGGTCTCGGGGTCAGAAAGTAAACTACAACAGTAAAGGTGCATTATGTAACTTTTCTGGTGGCTTGGCTTTCTGGTGGCTTGTCTCAATGCAGATGTTATTGTTTTGGTTGGAATGCTCCTCAAATTTAGATGTATTCATTTCCATGGAGACAAGCAGGGGACGCCACCAGGCCAAAGGTCAGATCTGACATGAATGCAAGATAGAGATAGATGAGTTAATACCATACTGTAGACAACTCTAGGGAAATCAATAACATCTCTATGGAGCCCAGTGGGTAGCTAAATCTCCACCATAAAAGTTACATAGAGCACTAGGGTTCCCTATTTTAATAGAGGGAACCATATTGGATATACAGTAAAAATGCAGCGCTGCTTTCACAGTAATACACATTTTTATAATTTCATTCAATAATTTTACATTTTCCAATATTATTTTAATCTGTACCATCAGAAAAACAAGTGCTTTTTCAGCCACAACCTCATAATCACTAAAACTCAGATTCAGCCATTCGTCCTAATGAGCCTTGTCCTGACAAAAGACTGGATTTACTCAGAGTGGTTCCCCACTGAGTTGAAAAAAAAAAAAAAAAAGTTTAACAACCTTAGCTACAGCAAAACTTTGCTGACGCATAATTAAAACTACATCTCCCCATTCTTATTCTGTACATATAGCTTTAAATTCCTCTCCTTGATTAAAGTCATTCATGATTAAAGGATCACTGTGTAACTTTTGGTTATGGAGATGTTGTTGCTTGCCTGGAATGTTCCACAGTATTGCCTGGAAACACGCAGGCCAAGTTACAGGGGTTCAGGGGGTCTCATGTGGACATATAAAAAAAAAATGATGTGTATATCCACATTCGGTTTAAGATTTACAAACATAACTTGAAGTGGAAATGTGGGGTCCAGTCCAGTCCACAAACCCTGAACCCTGCCTGAGGGGTTTTTGCAGAGACAATACCGAAGGCAAACTGTGCTCAGAAGCATACGATTCTCCCTTCAGTGTGTGAGTCTGAGAAAGTTTGGGTTTTGTCTGCACGTTTTTAGACAGAATTCAATGTATTCGATGTGTTTTATAAATGAAACACTATGTGCACACTATGTGGTTTTTCAAGGTATTTTTAGGGAAAAGAAACAACATTAAAACACCTGTAATTGAGTATATTAAAAATTCATATACAGCAGTTTAATGCCCCCCCCCAAGCTTTTATTTAATTTTTTTTTTACTAAACTTGGTCACTTCTAGAACTTCTTCTTCTACATTATAAAAACATTGTACATGATGGTAAAAAAAACAAACAAAAAAAACACTGGTATGTTTTCAATGAGGGAACAACATTTCATAAAATATATCCCTCATATTAGCTCGAGTTAAAAACCCCACAATCTATCTGGTGTTGTCTTGAGCAAAAGGCAAAGGCGAATACATTACTCTAACAATAATGCAGCATATAGGCGCAATCTATCACAGCAGAACCTCCTTGGGTTTTAAACGCCGTAATCTGTTTGAGCTCCAACTTCTCCCCAGTGTCAACGCAGCCATTAGTCTCAATAAGCAGCGACAAGGAGAGGAGATGTTTTTTACAGTATGTGAGGAGGAGACGGGAGCCTTTGTCCATAACAATTCAGAGGTTTAACACACAGACAGGCCCGGGCTAGAGGTAGAAGCATTATGTTTTCCACTTGAGTGTTTTTTAATTAGACTCCATCTTTGCATACGGACATTTAATCCAAAGTAGGACTGAGATTTACTGGGTCCCTCGCACAAAACTTTACAACTACAAAACTTATTAAAATTCACATGATATGTCACTATTTTTAAAGAAACACATACATTTCTTTGTTAACAGCATTTCTTTGTTAAATTACTGAACGGAAAAACGGTTCATCATGACATAAATAATACCCCAAATCTTACATACTGTCCTAATAATACATTTTTTCATACAAATTTGGTAAAACAGGATCCGTGCTTGGGGACGGTTAACTCTTCGGGCATGTTTCCAATTATGTTTGTGATTGCACAAGGACAGATGACGTGCGACGGTAAAGTTGTGAAACTTCCATCTGCTGGACATTAACAAAAATGACCCCTGATGAACTATAGTGCTGAAAAAGATTAAGCGAGAGGAATCTATTACAATTCTATAATAATAATAATGATATGTATTTTCATTCATTATAAGCAATAAACAGGGGCCCAAATACAAAAATACCAAGTAAAGATACTGTTTTCCTTTCAACAACAAATCATGTGCCATCCATTTCTCTACTCTGCATCCTCTCCCTGAAAATCACAAATGACTTCACTACATCCAGAAATCCCCTATTTGACTCTATAAGGACGTCCCGTTTAAAGTTCATTAGATTATTTTTTAAAGTGGACATGCTGTTTCATAATTTAGAATCATAAATCATCATGAAAAAACGAATGGCAAAGCAATGGCGTGCATACAAATATCCAGAGTTGCCAGTAGCGGCTCATGGACTCAAGTGAAGCTTGATTTCAATCAAATTAGCCACGTGCCGTTCGATGGCAGAAAGGAGAGAACACATGTCAGGCTCCATGTGCAGCCGGTCACAGAGTCATGAGCTGCAATTTGAGCAGTGAAGAACATGCCACTCCAGGTATGAGGGACCAAAATTACATCCGCCTATAAACCTATACCGTATAAACCATTGCACTTTGATTCTGTCTCCAAAACATTTATTAAGCACGAACATTTTAATGTACAAAATTCTTAATCCTAGGCATCCTTGTCTCTCCCAAAAAGAACTTTCGTGTTGTTGATGCAAAAATGTTTTGACTTGATGGAAATTTCAATACAATGTAAAAACCTTGATTCTCAATACAGCTTTCAACACCACAATGAAATAAAGTTCTTAATGAACATAAGATACATGTAACATTACCTTTACTATCTCCAATTTATAATCATAAATATATACAGTGGATATAAAAAGTCTACACACCTGTTAAAATGCCAAGTTTTGTTAAAAGGTATCAGTCAGGAGAAGGGCACAGAAGAAGGCTTTATATATACCTTGGAACACAGTGAAGACAGTCATCATCAAGTGGAGAAAATACGGCACAACAGTAATATTACCAAGAACTGGACGTTTCTCCAAAATGGATGAAAAGACGAGAAGGAATCTGGTCAGGGAAGCTGCCAAGACGCCTACAGCGACATTAAAAGAACTGCAGGAATTTCTGGCTAGTACTGACTGTGTATTACGTGTGACAATACTATCCTGTACCCGGGCTATGGGGAAGGGTGGCAAGACGAAAGCCTTTTCTTACAAAGAAAAACATCTGAGCCAGGCTAAATTTTGCACAAACAAATTTGAAGTCTCCCAAAAGCATGTAGGGAAATGTGTTGTGGTCTGATGAAACCAAAGTTGAATTTTTTTGCCATGCATATGTTCGACGCAAAAACAACACTGCACATCACCAAAATGTGCCATGCTAATAGACTCCTATCCAAAAAGACTAAGTGCTGTAATAAAACACATATCTAACACACATATTTTTTATTTTTACTCCGCCCTCCCAAAATGATAATTATTTTTTTCTACTGAATCATACAGATTATAGGTCACATTAAAGGTGGAAAATGTTCTGAAATAATTTATCTTGGTCTTGTTTTTTTTTACATCACAAAACCTGGCATTTTAAGTAAAGTGTGTAGACTTTTTATATCCACTGTATGATGCCATATCATATGATAGAATGTGACTGCACAACTTCCAAAAGTATCAGAAATATCTACTTTTGATAATAGCTTCAGTTTCTGGGTTTCCATTTCCATTTTTTTTCATAATCCTAATTCCTATTTTTACAATTTACATTTTGCCCAGACATACCACACAAGCACATTCATAGTGTTTGCTTGATTCAAACGAGTGGAGAACAAAGCAACAGAAAGATCCCTCTAATGAGCAGGTTTATTGAGTTCCGGTGGATAATTTTCATTCATTTTTGTGTCTGAACCATGGGAAATGCTGTACCAATCCAATCCACTGAGCAACTGTTGAAGCAGCAACACATCACAGCTTCTCTGGTATTTTCTGCCATTTACAATTCAACAAATCCCAAAGGCGCATCCTTATTTCCATTCACTCTCAGCCTCTCACCCTTGGCCTGCTTTAATACCACGTTGTGTTGACATGTTCGGTGTGTCTTTTTGCTTCAGTACCTGGAGGTGTGAATGCCCCTGTACCACACAAGAATACTAAAGACCTTAACACAAGAGGCTGTATTGGGAAAAAACAAAACGTGTGCACAACAATTGCTTTCAAATCCCAGCACTGTCTGTGATGCCTGAATGCAGCATGAAGCTACACATGTGAGCAAGGCAAGTCTTTATCCAAGATAAATTCTTGTAAGAGACTGAGTAGGTAAGAATAATGGGATATGGGATCACTCAATATTAGTTTTATATACCATGCTTGAAGTTATTATATTATATATATACTTTATATATATATATGTGTGTGTGTGTGTGTGTGTGTGTATGTATATATATATATATATATATATATATATATATATTGTGGCAAGAAAAACATTTCCAATAATTTTTCTGAATCAAAATTGTTTCCACAAAATCCACAAAATTACTGGGCATCATTGTCGATCAGAATCTGGACTGGAAAGAGCATGTTGACTGGCTGACCAGAAAAAGAAAATGAATTTCTTGGTATTATAAGAAAAGTCAGTCAATTGTTGGACTATACATTATATGGAAATCTATACTTACACTATACAACAGTTTAAATTACCCCTATAATACTCTAATATGGTGTGGGCAAGCACTTTCCCATCAAAAGATTGATTGTGCAAAAGCTTTAAGTTGAACGCCAACTCTTCTAAGCCAACATCATCTGCTCTTTTATTCATCAAACTTCATATTTTTTAGTATTTATTATATTAATATCTATAAACATTTTATTTTTATGTATAAAATGATGTTCAATAGAAAAACGCTTCAGATTTTACTTTAAAATGAATGCAGAGATTTATTGATACATTTATATTTATTGATAATACTCAATATCGTAATTTAAAAAGCTCAGTTTTGCGTGCAATTTAGAACCTGTAAATTGTGTAACCAAATTTCACATAACAGAAAATGTTATTTAAAAATTGTTTAAGAAGTCTTTGATAGTTAATTGAATTTAGTTTTAAATTATTCTAATCAAACTTGTGCATGTGCGTATACTTACAGTCATATGTTAAATGTAAATTATTCATTCGGTGGAAGCTTTAATATTAGCCTTTGGGGTTTTTGGCCTCTCTCTGCACCTTTTTATCAACTATATCTTTAGTTATCTATAGTTATATACGTGCAAAAATACATTTAAATAAAATAATAGAAACTGGTCCATTGACTTCCTGTTCTATACTGCAGTACTAAGTAATAATTACTTGGAGTAAAAGCTTTGTCACAGTCCAATTTAATGTTTATTGAGCGTTCCACACTTTGTCCAAATATGGTACTCACTTCAACAGCCTACACATTTTTTTTTAAACAGCTGACAACAAAGTTTATCTCCCCTGGATTCTTTTATCTACTGTCTACAGAACCGTAAGTAGCTAAAAGCAGACAGCTGCCTTTTCTATTGAGTCATGCTAACCATAGAATGACACTATTATATAAACTTGACTTCAAAATGTTTGGTCTATAAAATGGGCAGGGGGACGCTTACCAGTTTGGCCACATAGTTAACGACAAGCGAGTCAATTTTCTTCTTCCCCAAACGAGGAAGATGTCTGTTGAGATGTTCCCGCAGCTTGTCAACTGTCTACAATGAAAAATATGAAAAATGCAAAGTCATTATTTTAGAGTGACTTAAAGTGTATTTCTTGTGTCTTTGCGGTGCACTCAGCAAGGGCAAGCATAGTTCATCTTGAATTTCTCTCATGGCTAAAAAGTGTCCCTAAATTAGCAAAAGAAAGAAGTAGAGAAGGGAGAGCGAGAGGAATAAATTTGTGGGCTTGCAGATATGAAGTGTCAAAAAGCCTAGATGTAATTTAGGTAGAAAGGGAAGAAGAAACACAGAAGGAGTTTAAGGAAGGAGCGATGCAGAGACAAGAGGTCCAGGTCGGACTAAGAATAGCCCGCTTCAAGAATGAACTCTATTAAATTGAAGCTCTTTAAGTCTGCTGTCTATAGTATAAGCTGGATGATAGGAACAGAGATAGGAAGAGCAGCGAAAATGCATGCAAGTACTTTTACGACGTCAAAAATACTAATACTGGTAAAATATTTAGTGGTGAAATGCAGAGGATAGTCAGTTGCGGTACAGTATGTTGGCATAAAAGTCTCCTGATAAATGGTTAACGGTAATAACCCATGACAAAAGGTGACTAGCTAAATTGAAAAAAAAATCTTTACAATGTCTTTAACAAATCAATAACATTTTGGATTGTATTTTACGGCACTAATAAACTAGTAGTAAGAGGTTCCATCAACCTGCAAGAACAAAGAAATTGAGAACAAATGTAGTCTTGAAAGAAAAACGTTTACATGTTGATAAATTGATTCCAGATACCATTGCTTAAATTATAGTTGTACAATAAAGGGTGGGATGATACATATATTGAAAAAAAGTATATTATCACAATTAGGGCTGCAACAATCGTTTATTGTGTCAACTAATTTAAAAATCGAATTGTTAACTGGTTTATACATGGGTTCCAAAACAAGTCGTGAGGGGAGAAAAGTGTTATGACCCAAATTGAGCCACATTTGCATAAAAATCTCACTCTTTTGTCCATAAAAACACTCCAACAGGATCCTAAAAAAGCTTGTACTGGGTCAAATTTTGTCAAAAAAATGTAAATAAAATCATTTTGTGACTTTTGCGTTCTAAATAATGAATCAATTAATCAAAACAATAATCGCTGGACTAATCAATTAGCAAAATAGTTGCAGCCATAATCGCAATGGTTGTTTAGAGCAGTGTTTCCAAACCAGGGGGTTCTTGGAATGGTTTCAAAATGTTCATTTTAATTAATTTAATTTTAACCTTCATGTAAATAAACCGAGAAAATATAATAGTAATAACTGACAATATAGTCCAATGTATTTGCGTTGAGGTCGAGTTAGGTGGTAACTTGGAGCGTCACATTTACCTTTTGTAAAGTATTTGAACTGCAATCACAATTACAGGCACGTATAGCACATTGCAGATGGATTCCCATAAGATTTCCTCAACATTGCCATCGGGATATTACCCAAAAATATGATTACTTTATTATTATTATTATTATTATTATTATGAATTGACTTTATTTATACAGGAATGGCCTAACAACATCTTTCTGGTCACCTTCACTATTGGTTACATGAGCAGCTGTATCCAACTTTTAAAAATCAAAATCACCCACCGCTTACTTATGCACTTCAACCTTCAACCTCTGGATAAACAGAAGTTGTCCATCAAAAAACGACCTGTAAAATGACTGAGAGAGACCTGGCGATGCCCTGTTCTTCGGTTACAGTGTGAACTCGGGGCGTTACACCTGGGAGGACACAGCTGAGGGGAAATAATCGGTTGTCAGCGTTTGTCTGAATCCGCAGCGGTTCATGGATCTGAGCGAAAGGGAAATCTGTCTCCAGCTGAAGCTCGCACACTGTTTTAGATCAACACCATGAATGGGCCTTTTGACAAGAGGCACTTTACAAGACGAAGTTTCACTGCTTTGTTCCACCTCTTCGCTCTGTTATTTCCCAAAATCGGTTTCACCAGTCATATACAACCAAGTGAACTAAACAAGAGAAGTATATAATGAACTATTGCTATCAAATGTGAACAGAGTAGAAAATGGAAATGTCCCTTTGGTTTAAGTCCCTTTGGTTTGCTTATACATTGTTGTATAATCATAAATTAGATAATACAATTACAGTGTGAAAATCCTTCAGAACTAGACCTTGTAATTGCGTCAAATCTATAAGAGAGACAATTTCCACAAGGAGATAAGACATGATTTATAATTGATAAATGATGTGGTTCAGCTCACATTTCAGATATATTTTTTATATTTTATTTGCTATCATTGAAGTGCTGCTGCTTTTTAGAGCCACAGCTTCTCAACAGGTGTAACTCAGCAGCTGTGTTGACCTTTTTTGTCTGTACCAAATGTAAACACAAGGGAAAAACATCATGTTTTCAATCTTGTGGCAATTTTTTTCTTGCCAGATCTTGTGGCATGAGATCCTTGTCCCATTAATAATGGATTTTATAGGGCGTAAGTAGGAGTGGGCAATATTAACTAAACTGAATGTCCTGATAACGTTATTATGTCAATCCAACAGAACAGTCTTTAAATTCATCAGTTGAGGTTAAATTATTAGACAATCAAAAAAGTGCAGAAATATTCTCTCATACCCGTATTTGAAAGTTTACATCATACCGGGAATGATGGGAATCGAACCCATGATCTCTTTATTGGGAGGCGAGCGCTCTAACTACTCTTTTTAAACTTTTAGCTCTTTTTGTAGCATTTTTACTGGAAACAATAGACTCAATATTCAAATTTTGCATATGTTAAATATCTTTCACAATATTATCTACATTTAGACATATTGTCCACCTCTAGGAGTAAGTGCTGGAATTACATGTTTTTTTTTCTATTGCAAATGCATATTTTGAATGGAATGAAACACACCAGGCATATTTCCAATAAAGACAACCACATAAAAACATGTTATGAGGTGAATCATTAACCGCTCTATTCATCTTCCCTCTTAGCCAAGGAGCTAACCTTGCCTTGACTCATTCTCCGATATTACCGCCAGCTTACATTGTCCGCTAACAGGACTTGACATAAGCAGTGAGCCTGGAGTCTACGTTGATATTCATGTTGTGCTTATTGGATACTTGAAGCAGGGCCTTTGTGCATGCCAGTCAAGTTCACCTCGGCACAATTTTAAAAAAACATTTTCGTTATGGCTCTGGAAGACTTAGCGCACAAGGTCACTGGCCCATTAGGAAAAGAAGTCTGTGCTCTTCTAAAGCTGCTCTCACTAATGCCAACACACTCATCTAGGATTCAATATACTCACAGGCGATTTCAGAGAATCTCATAAATTAGACAAGTGTTGGTTGAGTCTCACCAGGCCGATTAGCGCCCTCTGTTGGGGATCCTCTTCTTGAAAAAGGGGTACCAACTTCTTATCTGTAACACAGCAGGACGGAATGGGTCTGTGCAATAAAGTAGATAAAAAATAAGATGACATTTTATAATAACTACACTTTTATTAGACTGAACAAAATATGATGAATGACATAATTAATAATGAATACATTGAAGAATCATTAAGGCTTAGTAACTTCTTAATTAACACAGTAACCCCTCCTATTGAGTTTATAGTTTTAATTCATTCAGTCAAAAAATCTGGTAAGTATAAGACTAGAACATTTGATGTATCTTGGTGCTACTTTAAGGAGGAATCTTCATGTCCTGTGCTCAGGTCTCTGGTCTCTGCACTGCCCCCTGTGGCTCAGAGAATAGACTTCAAGCAGCTCTGCTTGTTATACAAGTCTCTCCATGGCCTAGCACCAAAGTACATCTCGGACATGTTAGTGCCATATGAAACCATCTCGGACTCTGAGGACCTCAGGGACCGGCCTCCTGCTGGTGCCCAGAGTCAAGACTAACATGGGAATCTGCGTTTCAGTTTTATGCAGCTAAAATCTGGAACAGTCTTCCTGAGGATGTGAGAAGGCCTCTACTCTGGCAATGTTCAAATCTAAACTAAAAACTGTTTTTGTTTGGCTGTGCATATGAACTGAAATGCTTTTCGTCTTCTCTTTTATGTCTTGAACTATTTGACGGATAGCCTGAAATGGCACTTTTAAATTAAGATTTTGTGATTTCTGCCATGTCTTTGTGATTTTAATGCATTTTTTTCCTGTTGTGTGAAGCACTTTGAATTTCCTTGTGTACAAATTGTGCTCTACAAATAAACTTGCCTTGCCTTGTTGGAAAAATGTATGTATAAATATATGGACGCAAATAATGAAACGTCTTAAGGTGCAGATTGGACTAGGCGAACGCAAATATGTTGAGCAAGCAAACTGACAATAAAAATTGAGTGTCTCTTGATGTAAAATGGCACCAAATATAATATAAGAATAAGATTGTTCGAGTTAAACTATATAGAGTCATATGGTTGAACAATTATTTTTTTTTAATAAAAAATGTAATGCATTTTAAAAAATCTAAATTCAGGAGCAATTGAGAGGACTGACATATGTATCAACTGCAAACACAAGGACTCAAAAACCTGTAGAAAATACTGCAGAGGACATTTCAGTTCATTATTCATCCATTTCTCACCAACTTTGAGCCTTAGGTGGGTAAAGTGACTTGTGGGGAACATTGACAATCATGCCGTATAACGTGTTTATATCTCCCAGTTGCAATAATCTGATCAAATTATTGTAAATGTACAGATTGTAAAATTAAACACAAAATGCAGAAACATCACTTGTTCCTCCTGTTTGGAAGATTACACAGCAAGTTTCTGTTCCCTTTATTTTGATTTTCAAATATTATTTTTGTGTAGTAGACAATGTATTATTACACTCTATTTTGTAGAAACAGAAGAGAAGACAACCAAGAGGAAGTGTGTCAAGTGTAGGACATACATTAAGTTTGAAGTATATTTAAAGGGGCACTATGTAACTTTTATGGTGAAGGGTATATGCCATCTGCTTTTCTCCATGGAGGTGTTATTGCTTTGTTTGGAATGTTACACAGCATTTTTTGTGTAGAGAAAACATCTGTAATGAAATGAGTTTAATGCCACACGGCGCACAATCAGGAACAGGTAAAGCAAAAGGTGTTTGACCAAGATTATTCGGTTAATCGCTAATTGTGATTTTTCAGGTCAGAACAACCACTTTTTTGAAAAACTATTTTAGAAGCAAAACTACATCTTTATAATTCAATATGTTGTTTAAAAATACATCAAACTGTACAGTACTTTTTCATCGGCATGTTTTTGTCACATTTACTTTATTTTTATTTTGTCGACTTTGATTTCATGAAGCTATTCACAAACTTGAGGAATACTAATGAAAGGAAATTAAAAATATTTCACTGCTGTAATTGTCGTTAAATGATCGTTAAATCTGGATCTTTTTGTCTCACAATAATCGTAACGATACAATTTGACATCGCGACATCCCTAGTCAGACCCCATCCAGAAAAGTTACACCTTTACCTACAAAAATAAATATGAAACTGAGCACTTTTGATGTCTTTTTCTTTTGTTTTGTCTTTTTGGGACCTCTTTCAAATTTCACCCAAAATCCCAGCATTGAAAAAAGCTTCAATTTTAGCTTCGCAAATCCATGTGGGAGTGCAGAACGTCAGTCACAGAAAACATGCTTACTTCAGATCATATATTCCCCTCTTGGATCCACAAATACACATCTTTTGATCACTTTTCCTATGCCGACACACAAGGCAGCTCGTTTGATGCTATAATCAAGTATGTGTTTCTTTTTTCTTTTCTGAAATATAAAAAGATCTTAGCGGAATCAAGGAGCTGACAGTACAGAACAGTTCAAAGATACTGCCGTTTAGAATCTGCATGTTTCAGACAGTTAGCTGATGCTCACGTTCTATGGGGTTTACTGAGAGCGGACACGTCGGCATGTGCTGACGCTGCGTTTACTGACATCAGGACAAACTAGCACATGTTAAAATCACTTTATAGCAAATTTTTATAGCAATCGGTTTTGTCAACAGGTATTGAGAAGAAACACCCCAATTTTACGATTAGTCACGATATGAAACGCCATGACCAAGGGCAGTGAAATCCTTGTCTAAAAGAGCACGTGAAATCAAACTTTCTGAACGATAAAGATATGTTTATTGTGACAAACAGCCTGAAAAATAGCAGTTACATTTGAGATTTTGACCTTTTTACTGTATAGATTGATTTAAAATGACTATATACAGTATATGTTTCTAAAAAATGTATTACACTCCTTGACACCCTAAAGGTGAAAATAAAGGTTTGAGCCATGAGGTTTTTCACGTGACACACAATTGTCTAAAGAGCTGTCTATAGTTGGAGGCTTATGAATTTTATGACACAATATGCTGTTCAATCAGATGTTTTGACTTGGTTTATGGTTAATCTCCATGTCAAGTTCCCCCCCCAAATCAGCATTATCATGGTGCATTTGGCAGGTGTAAGGACATTTTTTTTAACATTCTGCGTACTGAGCTTTGCATCAGTGCATATGCAGCGTAACAATTAGTCTCTGCATCATTAGGTTGAAGGCTTTTGGAGGCTTTAATCATTATCCTCTGTTTTTTGTTAGCTTGTGCTTTTTACAAACGTTATCTAATTACTGACAGCAATGCAGAAAACGCATGGCAACATCATCTTTTGAAAAGAAAAATACAGGCTAGTTTCCGTGCAAACACATGCGCTAAATTTTGAAAAAACATAATTATGACATTAGTTGCACAATATGAAAAATCCTCCAGCTAAGCAAGTCCGGGCGCTCAAGATCTGATCTGACAGGTTTAACCCCAGCACCACTGAGAATGGGTCAAATACAGATAAGACAGGTAGGACTTAAATATACAATCTAAACCTTTGTAAATGAGTAGTAATCAGTCATTTTTTTACACAAACAATGTGTTCCATTACATAAGCAGCATACCATCTCCTCACTGTGACTGGAAAAAACTCCCGTACAATAGAATATAATATCGATGTAATTCTACGTGTCTGTGCTTAGACAACTGAAAGGCAAATCAGAGCAGCAAAACACACCAATGGCTGAGCAATTTGTATCGACTTATCGAAACGCTGTGTTTTTATCATGGCTGTGAAACAAGGGATCTTAACATAATATTGTTTTTGAGTCGTAAGTCAAGGAAATTCTGATGATCACTTTGTGTGGCGTGTACTATATCGATGCACGTTTTGAATACAGCTTTAAATCAATATTGTGCCATTTTCCATCTCAGTCAGCACCTCCTGTGGTTTTAAGGTAAAGCGCCTAGTGACGTTTCGAGCCAGTTTTGATTGTTTTTAGCGCTGGTTAAGACCGGTTTTAGTCCGGGTGCCGCTGTAATTTCATCTTGGCTTGACGGCTGTGAAACAAAAGGATCAAATGGAATATTGTTTTGGAGTATTAAATGAATGTGAGACAGTCTGGGGAGGCTGTAAGATCGTGAGAATGAAGTTTTAGCGGCCGACCCAACAGTAACACTGTTGGAGTCAAGAGAGACAGAGAGCAGGAGAGAGAGAGAAAGGGAAGTACCGAACTGCACGTGTTATATAATCCTCACCTTTTTGCTGTTTCTCAATGTTTCGCTGCATTTCTACCCACTCCTCTCCCTGCGCCTCTACCTCTCCCTTTCTCTCTATGATAAATTAGCGCGGTGCCCGAGTGCCGCCCAATTCTCCTGTGGCCCCGAGGAATGCGACCTCAGAAGATCACATAAAAGCGACTACAGTCCACAGTCCCGTAACACAGGCATGCCTTTCCAATCTACGGCAGTCCCAGGGCAGTCCACCATTCTTTATAAAGTGGTGCTGTACTGTACACCTGACAAAGCAAAACAGACAGGTACAGGTACACACATACACAGATCGGCCATAACATTATGACTACCAGCCCAGCATCCATGTTCAGTATAAGCACTGAATATTCAGATGTTTTATTTAAAATCAGTGTTACAACTGTGTAGCTCATTCGAATCTCTATATCTGACATTTTCCCACAAAAAATCTAACCTTTTTATCACATTATAACTAAAACTATAATACTAAAAAATAAACACTGACAGTCCAACGCATTATATATATATATATTTTTGTGTGTGTGCATGTTTTCTCTGTGAAATATAATTCATGGTGTCTTATTTGTGTGTAATATGGGACTGGGATGGTGCACTGAAGCTCTTTTTTTTAAATAAACTAAAATACAAATAAATCTACCTTCAAACTGATGCAATGGTGAAGAGAGTAATTAACTTCAGTTGTCATTTATCATTATAATGTTATGCTTGACTGTTGAAAATCACATTTAAATCACAATTTAAATGATTGAAGTGATGCAAAAGCCGCAGTAATTTATAGCTAACATAACACCTTTTCTCAAGGTGTTAATGGCATGCGATTTTATCAGATAACAACCATAGCAAGCAACACTTGCAAATGATGCAAACAAAATCAAACCAAACCACTGTAATAACAAAATGTCCTGTTTCCAACGTCCTGGGGTCTCGTTCGGAAATAATTCTTTCTTTAGCTGTTAATATTTCACTCTTCTCTCTAGTGCCAATGCTTCTGGATGTGTGTAAATTGTTAAACGTCAGGCAAATCTCATTCAGCCTACCTATAATGTGTTTGCTTTACATGTGGAAATGGGGCTTGCTTACCCAGACTCCATGTGTCCACCGTTGATAGCACTCTAGAAAACAAAAACACGCAAATCTATGATGAGTACAATCCCTGCAGCTAGTATTAAAATAAGAGCCTTACTTTTGCGCTTTGAGCCGATGCTTTGCAAAGACCCTATACGGACGCCCGCACAGAAAATATATCAGAGCTCTAAAAGGAACGGCCTGAAGGCAGTTGATTATTCAATGAGTCTGGAGTTTGATGGAAACTGGACATTGCCGACTGACGTTCAAAGCGCCTACTATAATTGGCTTTTAGATATTACATTTCTACATTAAACCATAAGAATATCATGGTGTTTTATTAGATCAGTAATATTCCAACGACTGTAATGCAATTTATTAAACAAAACGATGTACATATTTTAACGCTTGTGATTAGATTTAGAAATTATAATGAAACCGTGTTAAATATTTCACACTGTATGACAAATTGATGGGCACGTTTTAAAATACAGACAGTTTGTTGGAGTCTTGGCACAACAAAATGAGCCTAACTCTCCACCAAACTGAGACCAACGAGACAAGGCTCATTTTAGTATGATAATTTGGATTGAAGAAAACGTAATCTTTTCTGCTTTCGGTACAGACAAAGCGCTGAAGCAGATCACACACAAGCCATTTAAGACTTTTCACTTTTCCATTGCAGTTCATTTCAATGCCACGGTTTCAAACTAAATCAGCCGTAAGACTTTGTTGGCCCGAGATGTTGAAATGATGTGACACACTTTTAGCTATAATGATATTCTGACATTGTGGCTCCGCATTAGAAAAGACAGTTTTATGTTGGAGGTAGTTTTCTTACAAAGCCCTGACGGTAGATAGACCTACTTCTTTGTGTTGTCCTCGATGTGATTTGTGTGGCTCGAAGGTCTCCTCTCTGACTTCTGAAACAACGACATTATTGACTGGGGTTGATTAAAAACCAAACAGAGAGAAAGAGAACGGTTTCAGAATGTCAAATATCTGGAATTGTGCATATGTTTTGTGAGGTGTGAATGCTGATAACGCTGCTGATTTTTATTATATCGTAAAAGGCCGGTCATAAACTAAAAATAGATAGTTCTGGCGTGGAAACTGATAAGTGATACAACGGTAATGAAAAGGACTTCACTTAAATGGTTAGGGTACAAGTGGTTTTAGCTTATGGGTTTCAGTTTCCTGTTATGTGCATCATTTTGAGGTCAACAGGTAGAATATTTAGTTTTAGGTCTATTTAGTCGCTTTTACGAGAACGTTGTTTCTTGTTACAGCCATACATACAGCAATTCTAATGTCACATGTATCTTATTGTATTGTTTCAAATCACAGTTTTCACAGGCGACATTTTAAGCACTTTTCACCAGATAGCGTATATAACTGCACTTAGTTAAACATGGGAGCTGCAGCATTAGCGAGTTTAAATGTACTCTGGCTAATGAAATGAAATGTTTTATTATGCACCATCAAGCATAACCTATTTATGTAAGACCGGATAATATCTCTGTGAATTGGATTTCAAGGACAGAAGCAAATTCAAACAGTAATACACTTTGGTCATTATGGTCATCGCGGTGGGGGTAAACGGGGACACGAACCAGCAGTCTGTCCCACTCGGCCTGGACACCAGACGTCCTGTATCTGGGATTGGGGACCGCCTCAAGGTACTTTGTCCTCTCCGTGTTCCACTGCAGCTCGGACCAGAAGCTCGCGAGCCTGCTGGCCTGAGAGGGAGGGAGGGGAGGAGGGAGGGATGGAGAGAGAGGTAGAGCGAGAGGTAGAGCGAGAGAGGTAGAGCGAGAGAGGTAGAGAGAGATATGAAAGCAAGAAGAGAATCGGAGGGAGACAGAGAGTGAGAAAGGAAGAAAGGGGAAAGAGATGCGGAAAGTGAGAAAGAGAGAAGAGAAGGGGGGGGACAAATTGTGAGAGGGAGGGCGAGAGAGAGGATTAGAGGATAGATGAGGAAAGCGGAACGATAGGGAGAAAGAAATAGCAAGGAGTGGACAAGAGGGAGAAAGAAAGGATATTGGGGAGAGTTATGGGAAAAAGAAAATTGGGGGAGACAGTGGAAGAAAGAGGCGAGAGAAAGATAAAGAAGGAAGTGATACGAGGAGGAGATAGTGGAGAGAGGGGTGGGAGAAAGAAGAGGGCGAAAGAAAAAAAGAGGGAGGGAGAGAGAAGGAGTGTAGAGATTGGAGAAAGAGCGAGGTAAGGAGAGCGGGGATAGAAGGAGAGAGATGAGGGAAGCGAGAGAGACAAAATGGGAGGGAGGGAGAGAGGAGATGGGTGATAGAGGAGGGAGATAGATAAACAGGGACAGAGCGGAAGGGAGAAAGGAGATAGAAAGGGGGAAAGAGGGGCGGGAGGGAGATGACAGGAGTGGGAGGGAAGGATAGAAAGAGAGAGAGAGGAGAGGGAAGGAAAGAAAGAGGAGAGAGAGGGACAAATGGCCAAAAAGAGTGAAAGACAGAGAAGGAGAATGGAGGAGAGTGAAAAGGGAATGGGGTGAAAGACATAGAGAAAAGAGAGCGGGAGAGAGAAGGAAAGGGAGACAGAGGGGAGAGAAAATATAAACAAACAGCTCGGTGACACAGCAAGGACACTGCTGGAAAACAATGAGGCAATAATTAAATCTGGAGAGTGGACTGTTACTTAAGAGTGCTTTTTTTTTTAACTCTGAAATAGCACAAGCAGCAGCCATTATCCAAAAAGGCACCTTCGAGGCAAATAAAAAATGTGCTGCTGTATATTGTTAAATTGTTTCCTAAAGTCCATGCAAATTAAATGTGTTGGTTATTAGAAAGACGGGAGAAATTACAAAATCATTGTAAAACACAATGAGCAGCATGATTAGATCAATGATTAATATAGCAAGTCAGACATGCCTGAATATGCAATTGTTCATTCATGCACAAATATGAATGCATTTCGTCTTTATTCCGCCCCGTTTGCAAAGGAATGCCCCAGCTACTTTGAGCTTTAGGGGGACAACAATCATGGAGTGGTCTTTAGCATCACAACAATATTAACATTCTAACTGTGTAAAAAGTTAGAATGTTAATACAGGCCAACAAATGAGACAGCATATGGTCTCCTCTGCGCACTGGAGCAACTTTACCAAAAACATGTTTCTACAATTACATAATTATGCTTGAAAAGATTTCCAGAATCTTTCAGATAAACTGTGAAGACTTTACAGCGACTCCATTGCCAAAAACAGAGCAATGCTCGTCTATAGGGGTGGGAGGTTTCGTATTATCCTGACGACGATATTCAGGAAATATTATGGCAATCGATCAGAAATGCGTGCTAAAATGTAAGTAGGTTCAAAACTAACCATAAAAGGGCAGAAAATAAAGCTTTATACTTTAGTGTGGATGATTCTGTTTCTTTTTTGGTAGCCTTTTTAATGGTTTTAACATTATACATATATTGCCTATCTCTATTATTTATTGACCCATTCGTGTTCAATGTGATTAGCACGCAATGATTAGCATGCAATGATTTACTAATAAAATATCTAATTTAATCATAACCATGCATAGACTCTGCTAAGACACTCAAAGGAGCACCGACCCGACTTCTTCTGAAGCTGTGAGAATGTGACCACTAATAAGATGAAAAATATGAGCGCTGTAAGTCAAGTCAATAATACAACGGAGGCATTCATTATGGATGATGTTGCTACCTTGATAGTGAAAATAGTCTCGGTATGCAGCTCAGTCGCACACGTTACTCCAGGGATCGTCAGCAAACCCTTTGGTATGTCCTGCAACACAGCAACACTACTGGGCTGTCATTCATAAAAAATAAATGCAGCGTCTTAGTATTCACGGCCACATTGTCCATATAGATGTGTGGGTGCTTGCTATGTACGTGTGGAGTTTACCTCCTTGTCGAACACAGATGAGTAGGGCAGGATTTTGTCCAGGTTGAGAGATTTCTCATAACAAATTCTGTACAAAGAGGCTGTGGGTGGAGAAGACAGACAAGGCGAAATTTAAACAATTGCAAAGTACCGGTAATGCATTTTTAATCAGGACAAACATATAATTACATAGAGCGCAAAACCATCTTCATATGCATTCTACATTTTGCTAAACCATACATTATTCATTGTTTTCAGCTTATTCTTGTTCCGAGTTGAAATGAGACAGAATAACAATAATATGGATAGTGTGTGACGATAAGAATTATACATTTTTTGTGATGTTTTGTATATTTTGTATTTGTTTATATGATTTCCATTAATGTGCAGGACTTTTGGGTGAGCATGCCTCTACACCAGAGACATGTGCTACAGAGATAGATTATAGGGTCAGTGAGGTATCTAGGGATGTCAAGATTATACTGGTAATCAATAACCGTGATTATTCCAGTCACAATATAATCGTAAGAACCAAAAAGTTATATCGTGCCAGTTTTAGAAGCAAAATTTAAATTTTTTGTTCAAACTATCTTCCATGAAATAGACCTTAATGACTAATAAGTAACTAATAATAACTTTTTCCATCTGGCTGTTTTTGTCAAAATTTATTTTATTTTGTCTTTCAGAAAGTTTAATTTCATAAAGGCTGATCACAAACTTGAGGAATAGCAACATTTTGGACAATGAGAATGAAAGAAAAGAACAGAGTTCACTATTGTTTAGTCACAGTCTCAAAAATTATGTTGTTAAATCGTGCTGTTTTTTCCTCACAATAATCGTAACACCAAAACGTTATATCGTCACACATTCTCGGATAAGACAAGACGACGACTCTTTGACCAATCAGAAAAGAGAATTACGCTGCTGTGAAATGAGAGGCAGAGAAATGAGAAAATGCATTAGCGACAGTGAATATTCCTTTATATTAATGCGCAGACTCATACAGAATAATTATATTTAAATACATTTAGCTCATGCAGGTGATACATAAATGGAATATTTCCATTATATTTAATCATACTGTATTACATTAAATGGATGAGATTCAAATATGTACATATTTAAACAATAAGATGTAATTGAGCACATCTGGCTCTGCGTCTTTAGGCAAATGATCTTTCTCCGTAGCGTAATTTGTGTGGGTGTAATTGGCCGCTAAAGTGCCAGCTCCAAATGAACGCGGTGCCCGTCTTTCCTATGGCTTATATTTTATCTCTTAATTCCTCGTATATTTCGTGATCATGATTAACAGTTCCTCACGTTTGAAGTACACAGCTCTCCCCTTCACCATTGTTCTAATTGGTCGGCCGGAGCTAATCCCGCCCCCGTGCTCTGTGAACGCGCACAGATTCATTCAGAAAATCCGGGGTTGTGAACCTCTTTTGTAGCTTATGCAGAGGCGCTCGATGCTCCTGTCTGGGTAAGAGACAGTTAACATAGACCCAATCTGACCCAGCCTTCAGACACCTGAGACAGTTATTATTATATTTTTGTATGTATTTATTTAATTGAATTTAATAATATATATATATATATATTATATATATATATATATATATATAATTGTTTTAAAGGGATTTTTTTGGCCCCAAGGCTTTATTAGACAGGACAGTTCAACATGAAATGGGGATGAGAGAAAGGAGGACATGCGGCATACTGTTGGATTTGAACTCACGCCGCTGCAGCCGCCTGCACGTGGACACTTGACTTAAGTGTGGTGGTGGAGCCTTAACCACTCCACCACCGAGCCGCACAAGTTCTTTATTTATTTCATTATACACGCAAATTGTAAATCAAATCCTGAGCCGATGCGAGAGACAAAAGCGTTAACCACATGAATTCTAAAATGCACAAAGGCTAACCACTCTGCCATGTTGCACTATTAAGCTCATACTCTTTTCAAAGTAAATTTTTCAAAATCCATATTTGCAAGGCAGACACAGCAGGCATAAAATAAGTCGCTATAATCCAATCTGTTTACAAGTATTCAAGGTCCCACAATAACTAACTTTTAGACGACCCTCAATGGAGTCGGTGATGAGAAATTTAAGACCCAAAACAAAGCCTCGAGTAGAATAAAGTTGTGCAGTGGAGTTGTGCGACCCAGGCGGAGATAAAACGACAGAGGAGAGGCTGGCGTGCCTCCCGTTCGCACTGACCTAGAATGAACTCCTGGATGTGATCAAAAGACTGGCCGCTGCTCACGTACACGTCGCACAGCCATTCAATAATCTAGAGGAGAGAAATACAGTCAAAGTTTAAATGGGAAGATTAATGTTGTTCTCTATGAGCCAGAAGAAGAAGGACTACTAAAAGTGCAAATCAGTATCAGAAACATCTTGTTACTGTAGACCAGGGGTGTCCAAACTTTTTTCACTGAGGGCCGCATTTTGAAACCTATGCATAGCAGAGGGCCACAGACAACCTGATAATGAAGTGAATCATAAGACATTTTGCATTTGACATAGTTTGGATGAGCCTTCACACCTTTAATAAGACTTGGAACATTAAAAAGTACTCCTTTTTGCTGTTTGGACCAACTTAGCAGGACCAACAAAAATTGGTCTGAGGGCCGCATTTGGGCCGTAGTTTGGACATGCCTGCAGTAGACTATTAAAACTAAAGCAGAAGTTATTTTCTTAACACGGTATTGTTAAAGATACTTCTACGACTTACTACGGCTGCTATTACTACTGATTTGCTTGTTACTACTGCTTGTACAATCACTACCATTACTACCACTCTTTTTGTCTTTTCATTCCTATTATACAACTCCAAATAGAAGAAGAAGAAGAAGAAGAAGAAGAAGAAGAAGAAGAAGAAGAAGAAGAAGAAGAAGAAGAAGAAGAAGAAGAAGAAGAAGAAGAAGAAGAAGAAGAAGAAGAAGAAGAAGAAGAAGAAGAAGAAGAAGAAGAAGAAGAAGAAGAATAAGAAATATATAAAATAAGTTCACCATAAGAATTAAAATTGCATAAAATATAAAGGATTTTAAAGAATACTTTGGCCTGAATGATTATAATATATATTTACAAAAGCTATATATATCAATGCAGCGCACTACACACTTCGATGGAGGGATGGAGTTTACAGCACATCACCACAGTTTTTTTTCTATTGTCTTAAAGTATAGTATATATATTTCGCAACTCGGTTTTGTTTATGTGAGAGGAGCAAAATTAAAATGATAATTATCAGGACAATGATAAATTGCCTAATAATAAAACAATCATAGTTGGTAGTGTAATATCCCAAGCAGGGGATAAAGTGACATATTTCTGTCCTTTCTCTGGTTCATTTTAACAGGTCCATTGACGTTTTAGTCAAGAGCATATACGATGGGACATTTTAGCACTGTTCCTGATTAAAATGTCTCTCAAGATAATGCAAAAAAAATATACAGTAGATTTTTTAATTTCAATATCGCCCAGTGCTCCAAGGAACTCTTTTCAAGCAGAAAGCGTGACCGTCACTACTAAGCCGTCCAAGCTAAACACACTGTACAACAGACATTAGAACTGCAACAAAAGCAAAGCCAGAGTTCATTTTTGTTCATGTAAAATTTTGAAATGTCTTGTTAATTTATCTCGCTTCTTATACCTCCTGAAACAACCAAATATTGACCCAAGCTACTGATACAGTGGCATTTGTACACTACCGGAGCAGTTAAACTCAGCCCTCTGGATATAATAAGGATACCATCAAACAAAAAGTTAATTTGCAAAGAGCGCGAGTTCGGGGAGGTTCATTTCCACAGCGTCATTTTCGTAAGTTTCTGGTAGAACAAAGCAAAACGTGCCAGCAGCAATTACTTTTTTTTTTCCAAAGCCACTGATTTTACTCCACTGGCCTCATTTAGAGCTAATACAAAGGACACAAAAAGTTACAGTACACTTGATTTTCATTATCCCCAATTCTTTCTGCACTAATAGGACCGACAACTCGCTTGACCTCTCAATGAGGAAAATGCATTGCCTGTCCCACGCACAAAAAAGTCACTGCCTGGACTCAACTAAGCAAAGACAGTAGGTTTTTGAAACAACCATGTGGAAAAGACAAATCCCGTGGTCAGTGTGTTTGAGGAAGGGTCAAATCATTGGCGTCACAGAAAACATCTAAGGAGAAGTAGAAACTAATCAACCACAGATCTGAACCAAATATAGAATCTTTGGGATGAGCTGGAGAAGGCTTGGTGCAGTGGTCACTCGCTTTCCCATCAGGTCTTAATAAAAAAGCAAAGCAAAACTGGAATGGAAATGACACTTTTTGACATTGCTGAAGCTTACTGAAGGCTGTGCAACCAAATGTTGACATGTTTTAGACAGAGCTATCAAAGCAGCTTCATGTCTAGATGCCTTATTTTTCACACTTCAAAACGTCACTTCGGCTGCGCGGCTCTCGACTCGACGCTGACACCCACAATGAAGAACAGAGCCAATCATCAATGAGGAAATAAATACAACAGGAACAGACAAAAGAGATGGGTCTAGTCAAAGGTGGATGAAACATTCAGATGTCAAGTATAGTCAATATATGCTATATTTTTGTCCATTGTTCCTCTACTAATAATGAACTCAACTGTTACGATTACTATTAGTACTACTCTGTTTGTCGTTACCTCTACTACCACTATTATTACTACACTACACTACACTACACTACACTACACTACACTGCAAATACCCGGTGTGCAATAGTACAGAAGGCCAGTAATTTGCACACATTTGTTGCATTTACTATTAATCTGATTTCGACATAATCAATCAATAGTTTCTCATAAACAGCCTTGACAGTTTCAGCTGGACTTCCTCAGTAGTGCTAACGTTATAGTCATAGTCACAGAGAGCAACGAGTCCCATTGTTGGGATTGTTGGGACAGAAGCTACTGAGATACGGAAGCGTCACAACCAGAGTGTAATTGGGTTGTGAGGGGGGCATAACAACTTTCCCACACCAGTCCAACTGCAGATGGAGCTGTCGTCCCCCTGGTCCAGGTCAGAAGACGGCGTCAAAATCCGTTTAAATCAACTGACCGGACATGTCACTGCAACATCAGAGCGTGCAGCCGAAACTGTCAAGGCGTGATAAAAACAGAGGTCTGTTCATAAGAAACTATCGTACAATCACATTTACTACAGTGGATTTTTCAATGAAACAGTACATTTATATTTAAAATAGCAATAATAACAATTAACTTAAGGATTGTTTTTTATACACAAGTTGGCCTTTCCTTGCAAAATACATTTTTACTTGTACATGTACTTCTACTATTATTATCTGCCTGAAAGTAAATCGCTCTGAAACATCCCATTCTCTGCTACTTTGAACTCAACATTGACATCTACAGCCTGCACAGTGAACTGCAGGCAGACAGCAGCATCGGCACCAGCACCAGCAGAGCCACACTTCAAATGCGTAAAATCTTTAGCCTGAAGGGGAAAGGCAACACCGCTTCATCCGTCCTCCCTGATCCATGCAACAACAACATATCGATTTTGTGAAGAACTTTGGTAAAGAACTTCAGTTTTTCTCAAAAAAGATGATGCAAAACACAGACAGTAAATCTCCTTAAAATGTCACTGACCCCCCCTTGTCCCTCCCTCCCTCTCCCTTGGGTGTGTGTACCTTGAGCTCCAGATTTGGGTCGTTTCCCATGTAAACCAGCAGGCAGTGGAGGGCAGCCAGGCGCTCAGGGTCAGGCTCACTGCCGGGACACCTTGGATGGGTGATGGGACAAAGAGGAAAATTTACATTTATACAACATAAGCATATAAGAAAGACAGCGCTGCATATAGACAGATGGTGTGGGAGAAAGGCAGTTGTCAAGAACTCAGCTAAATGTGCAGGAAAAGTCTCAGTAATATGAGGTTATGGACAGGTTAAGGTTAAGCCAAACTTTCTCTCGTAGGTGTATTTGTTGTCTGCTCTTGACTGATACTTCAAAGCTGCCAGAACAACGTTTCAAGACCACAAAATCAGAAAACCATAAAAGAACCACAATGGAGAAATCGTGGGGACGTTGAAACAGAAAAGTGCAAAAATAGCAGCATTTTAGTAAGGCAAAAACATGACAAAAATATGTATAGGATTGTAGTCGACAAAGGGGTATTTTTGATCGACTAAAGACATTCCTTGTGCATCAATTAGTTGACTAAAATGGGGCGTGGCACTACGGCTACTACATATAAGTTGTAAACAAACAGCATCTTCATGAGTGAAAAGGAAAATGTCACCCCTAAAACTCCAGCAGATTCACGCCAAGCTTTTTCCTTTCTGCTGTGGACCATGTAAATCTTTAAGCAAATATTTAGTTGACTGACAAAAACTTTGGTAAAAAACTAAAAAAAACTACAGCCCTGTATAAACGATTGCAATTGCCAAGCTCTTTTTCAGGAGTATCTAGCTATAGTTGCATATGTTTTAGGTTGATAAAGTAAACCAAACTAACATGCAAAACTGCTCACAGAAATCCCCATTAGACTGAGGAAAAAAATCTTTGGTGAGTGAAGTTTTAAATAACGCTGTGACCGCCACTGCCTTCTTAACAACCTTATCAAACAGAGAGGTAATTAAGCACTTAAACAAAATGGTGTGCAGTGTTGGGGATTAGGGCACTCATTGACTTCTCACTGTGTCAAACAGACAGCAGTTAGTTATCCGCAACACTAATGCATCATGTTTGAATCGTGAATTTTCCCATCCGCAAAGAGCTGAGGAAATGATAAGCATACATTTTAATATATAGTTGAACAAGTTGTTGCTGCTTAAAGATATCAATGCCAAGACTACCTTAAGAACGTGTAAGAATGCTATAATTTAATGCACACTGGTAACATATTTGTGTACGCATTATGATGACTACGTTACCTTCTGGTTTGTCTTTTTCAATACAAAGTTACTTGACTGTGATTTCTTAAAAAAAAGAAAAAGAAATGGGAGCCGTTTCATTAGTGTCTAACAAATTGTGAATCAGATTAATATTGTATCGACAAATCTTTTGTTGTTGCAAGTTGCCCCAAAGACACAGATTAATCATTGTGAGGTAGAACAGTTTGATCAATACTATCCCTAAGCTCAAAATGATGTGTTCACAAAGTTATTACAGAATACAGTGCAGCATGTACTCACACAACTTGACTAGAATTAACAGTGCAATATGGTGTTGTACACATGCTATTTTATTGGGTAATAATCTACTTCAACCAACTTATGAGAGGCTGCTAGGTTTGTGCACCTTTTTCACTACTTTGGATTCATATTTTTCCCATTATTTATCTTAGTGTAGTTTTTATATTCCTGTTTGTCTTTTTTATAGTATTTTGGTAAATAATATATAGTTTTTGTTTGAGCCTTTAAATGGAGCGCCCCTGCTCTCCCTGCTCTCCTGCTCTCCCAGCTCTCCCTGCTCTCCCAGCTTCCCCTGCTCTCCTGCTCTCCCTGCTCTCCCCAAGCTCTCCCAGCTCTCCAGCTCTCCCTGCTCTCCCTGCTCTCCCTGCTCCTCCAGCTCTCCCTGCTCTCCCTGCTCTCCCTGCTCTCCCAGCTCTCCCCTGCTCTCGCCTGCTCTCCCTGCTCTGCCCTGCTCTCCCTCTGCCTGCTCTCCCAGCTCTCCCTGCCTCTCCCAGCTCTCCTGCTCTCCCGCTCTCCCTGCTCTCCCTGCTCTCCCTGCTCTCCCTGCTCTCCCTGCTCTCCCTGCTCTCCCAGCTCTCCCTGCTCCCCGCTCTCCCTGCTTCTCCCTGCTCTCCCTGCTCTCCCTGCTCTCCCTGCTCTCCCTGCTCTCCCTGCTCTCCAGCTCTCCCTGCTCTCTCCAGCTCTCCTGCTCTCCCAGCTCTCTCTCTCCCTGCTCTCCCAGCTTCTACGGCCCTGTATCGGACCTGAGTTCATTCTTTCTCTTAAAAAAGACAACTAAGATTAAAACTTTAAAAAAAACAAGAAGAAAAGAAGAAAGCAAAAACCTTAAAATAAAGCTTTTGAACTCTTACATCTGGTCATTTGTGTCCTTCTAAATGTGTTTGGCTTGATTTGGGTCATAAGAGAGACAAAGGTGAAGAACAAATGTGTATTTTTGCTTTATCCGTGATCATCGAAGCTCTCGGATACATTAAACAAGAAAGCTCGCACGCTATACCTCTTCCACATTTACTTCATTACTACTTCAACCCTCCAGCCATTCATATAAACACACTCTCTCTTTACCTCATTCCTTATTTCTGCCACATTGAGCCAGCCTTGGTTTGCCACAATACAATGTCTAAATGACCATCTTTGTCTTTTTTTATCATCCTAATGACGATATTCAGACAGTATTATGTCGGTCTATCCAGAAATGTGATAAAAGTGCCTGTAAATGTCACGTTTGAGTTTAAGTAGTGCACAAACGCAAATGGACTGTAAAAGCACTCCCCAAAAGTGCAGGAATACCATTCTATACTATCACTTTGGGAAGATTAGACAAGTGCCTGCTTTTTTCATTTGATCAGCTCTTACTGCAGCCTTCTTCGAATATCATCTTGCATAAACGAATTTTGTCATAAACTAATTTTGTCAGAATCAAATTTTGCACATCTCTATTACAAACAATTGTGATTTTTGTCCCCCCCCCTTTCTTACAATATATCTCCAACATCTAGACAACGTGCAAAAATACTTACTTTAAAGCGCTTTCAGCTTTGAGTATCTGCAGCAGGCGACAGCACTAGACTCTGCAGAGTGAAGCCTCCACTGGCTCAGCTCCAGCAGAGAACACTGGCCTTTTCCTCCGAATGCAGCACCGCAATGTCGGACGACCGCACTGCAGCCCCAAGTCCACATCATGACCTTAAAGTTAGCAAAAGTATTGTCAGCAACTCTACCTCCCTGTCTCCTTTAGTTATAAATACAGAGCTTACGATTTACGCGTATTCTTACCGGAGAGAAACAGAGAGTGGCAGAGCATTTCCTGCTGCCTGGTGTTTATAAGGTGTAAGAAACAGCCCTCCACAAACACCACAATGTAGTAACCTAAAAGAAATGATTGTTATTATTGCGCAAATCTTTTCAACTACACTGCTTGTGACTGCTCAGAAAGTGTCTGCGTTCACCCAGCACTTATAACCGCCCACTTCTCTGTTTTAACGTGTTCATTAAAAAAAAAATATATATAGATATATATATATATACAAACAGTAACAACAAAAACAACAGACTCTGGGTTATACGCGCAAGGTCTGAGGAATGAAAACGCAACTCCACCGCTTGCTACAAAATGTGACTCTGAAAAGGCGGGGCTTAACAATTCTGCATCGTTAAACAGGAAGTCTTTTGTCCAATTTGTATTACTAAGTTGGTTTTATTTCCTTTTGATGCTGTCTTTTACATACATATTAACAACATTAGTGGAGGGGATTTGTTCAAAAAGGGATGGAATAATACTTTTATTGCGTTAAAATTTATTTATTTCGTGGAACTTATTTGTTTTTGCAAATGAACCCCTCATATCTCTTCATAAGCTTTATGAATAAATACTAGGAAAAAAAGAATAAAATGTCTTTAAAATGTTTGTTGGCAAAGTATACACTTTACAGAGCTTATCTCGTAGAAGGTAAGTTCAGTTGTCTATAAAAAAAAAAGCAAATTCAAAGCATTTAGCGAATGTATCATTATGAGTCATTATCCAACTAACCAATCAAGACTGCACTTCCAAAGCTATAAATTGTCCAATCATAATAATAATTTTCAGTATTTTCAGCTACTTTCACAGCCCCTCTACCAAGAAAGCTACATAGTGTACTTTTAAAACAGTAGGGAGCCTTTTCTTGTGTGTTCATATTTTGTACGCTCTTCATATTCAGCACTGTCGGCTGTGTGTGTTGGTTTTTTTTTTAACTTTGAATTACAAAAACAAATGACGTGTCTGGTGGTGAGAGGTAGAGCCACGCTGTGTGCTTTGTTGCATTCATAACTATGTTGAAATGTGAGCGAGTGAGCGTGTTATTATGTTTTCTGTTTGTTCTGGACCTAAGGGGATGAAGAGAGGATGGAGCTGAGCGCTTCTCTCCGACAACTCCAAACTGCCCAGGGACACTTGAAATGTCTTACTGCAGCCTGTGGAAGAGCGGAAAGAGAAGTTCAATCAAAACACATTTTCACATATTAGAGATAATGACCACAGATTATATATTTATTTATAAACAGTAAATTAATTTGATGTTAGATACATTTATTACTGAATACAAGGAATAGCATGATAATACCTATATCGACCTATCAATATATGAGGGATGGAACAACAAATTCTGGGGCTCAATATCTATTGTAGGTACTTTTTCTGTGCCCCAGTGGGACATTCTTTTGAAGCCAGAAGTGAATTCCACTTTATTTGTGACTAATGCAGGGAAGGTGTATGTGTGATTAAAGCCAGGAAATTTCCAGTAGCACAAGCATGGTTTCCCAGGTTACACTGCAGTTAAGTTCCATTTTAATTGAATTGAAATGATGCAGCACATTGCTATAGTGATAGAATACAGAGAGACCAATGCCAGGTTAAGTGTGAACAGAGCAAACCTGGCAATGTTCTGGGACTGAAGCCTGTGTGAACGAGGGTCAGAGCTGAATGTTCTGGCAAAGTGCACATGGCAATTTACTGGGAATTATGTGTGACTGGGGCGGTAGAGACAAACAAAAGTGTTTTATTCTGCTATTTATGTAAAACAACCCATGATTTTTAACAATATTGTACAAGTAGGATTATTGTCTCAGTGACACAAAGTACTTAAATTACCTTTCGTTTTTTGTCATGTTACGTCCACAAAATCTCCCTCTCTCTTCAACATAACCCCACAGTAAACTTTACAAACAGAATTTCTATGGGTTATTTTCTAGAGTTAAGTATTGTTTCTTATCATGATATTTTCTGTAGCAACAGATTTACTGTGACAGGCCAACGGAATACAATTACATTTATAAAGATTGTTTTGTTTAATTGAGATGCCGGCAGCATAAGGGGTTGGTTAACGAACAATTTTTGGGTGTATTTCGATTTGAACCTATTCACTCAAATAAATGCTTCTGTATGAGCAATGAAAATAGCACCAAACCAAAACAGAGAAACTGAAAGTCTGACATAGTTTTACCTTTGTGGACGAGAGCCACGGTGTACACCACTTCTTTGTTGTTTGTGTTCACAGGGTGATTGTAGCAGATGCACATGCTTCCTACAAGAAACAAGCCAAACGTGTCACTAATGCAAAACAACAAACAAAAAATCCCTGCAAGTAAATTAGCATAGCATCTAACACTAAAACATGTTTCTGAACTTTTGAAAAGTGTGACTATTATTTTGGACTGAAAACACCACATTTACATACACGGTTTCCCAAAAGTGTTCAGTGTCCAGTTTGTTGCACCTCAAGCCATTTGAAAATATGTGAAGGCAAAGCTTGCACCAAGTAAATGAAGACCATTATAATAAACAACATTCTGAAAAATATGACTCCTTATAAATCAAAATAGGAAAAGGATAAATCACCAAAAGAAAAAAACATTAAACTTCATCCACTTTATCCAATACTTTTGATAGAGATTGAGTCCCCTTGATTAAAAGTGCACCATGTAATTTTTCTGATTGAGGGTTTACCACCGGCTTGGAGACAAAAAGGTCTCAAGGTACAGGTCAGGTCTGTGGAGAGGCGAGGCGACCCCCGCTCATAGTATTCTAGTATTGCATTTTTTTTGCAATGGAATAAATGCAAGCTCGATGAGTTTAATGCCAGACAGTGAAACATCTCTATGGAGAAAAGCAGATGGCGAGCCCCCAACAGAAAAGTTACATAGTGCACCTTTAAAAAACACCAACAACTTCATGAGACAATTAGTTCAATCTGTTACAACTGAGACTTACGTTCTTGTTTTAAGGGAGCAAAATGACGCACAACACAAATACAACATAAATGTTAGTCATGTTCAGCAGCTGCACTCTTTTTAACCTTGGGACACATTATTTATGTATTTGTTTGTATGAGAAAGTATGTTACCAATTCTGTCTGTGAACACTTCCATTTTAACAAGCTCCTGCTCTGGTTTCTCCGTGTGATAATGATCAAAACCCAGATTCACAAACCTGTTGACAAAATACACCACAAACAAAACAAAACAGAGGAAAAATAACGATGATGAATGCGTCTGGCAAAAATAAACCTAGCAGCACCGCAAAGGAAATGTATAGGGATTAACTTGTGTTTGCCTAATCAAAGGTATTAATAATATACAGAGAAAAGTAAGAAAGCTGAGACCACACTTTCTCTATTTGTGCTGTATGCATTGGCTTACTTTACAGCTGGGAATGAATTAGCAGGCATCTCTAAAGGGAGTTCCAGCTGTAGAAATAAGACATAAAGAATTAAACTGTGATCTATCTAGCTGTAATAAAATGGTTTGCCTTTGTTAACTAATTTCATGCAAAATGATCTTGAAATCAGTCAAAAATGCCATGACAATTGAATCTAATGTAGACAAACAAACTCAAATCCAGATTAATATTTCAAATTCCAGTCATTTTAATCCATGCCGTCATTGCGGTGTATAAAAGCACAATCATTTTCCAAAAGAAAACACTGTCGGTTTTACGGTTGATGAATAAAACGTCTGAGACATACATACCACAGTTTCACAGTTGTGGTTTGAATAGAACTGCACACATCGCAGCAGGTACTTGCCCTGTTACATATGGAAGATTTCTTGTTATTGTCAACTGAACTTACAAACGTCAAACTCAATTTTAATAGAGAAGAAAAAGCTTGATACTTGCTACCAATTTTTCACAATAGGATGCAATTACACCAACGACTACACAACTCTACCCCCATTAATATGATATGATACTTTAGGTGGTCATAATGTTCTGCCTGATCCTTGTACTGCACTTTGTTGGCATGTGTATTACCTTGAGAGTCACATAGTAGAGACTTTGCGTGTGCCCATCCCACTGGACCCAGCACAAGTCTTCTACAATCCTCTCTGCGGTTCTGGTCAGTCTCTCTGGATACACCATCACCTGGGTTGAGCCAATGCATTCAAATTCAGCTTTGCAGACACCCTGAATATTTAATGCAAAGTCCTCAAAAGGATAAAAGGTGCTTTGTACTTTTAAAAGTTGAATGTGGGGGAAAAGAAGCCCTTGTCTGCCCTGATTGTCTGATGAATTACTTTGTTGTACCGTTTTTTGTACTCACCGTCTGGAGGATGAGCAAGTTTTAAAGAAAGTTATGTCTTTACAGATGTCTCGAGCGTCTCATCACAAAGTAGTTATTCAGTACTAGGCCCTGTGTGCAAATGAACTATGGCAATATTAAAGGTAGGGCATGATGCCTGCTCTCTTACAGTTTACAAAATGAACTACAATCACGCAACTGAATTTGGGTTTGCAGTGTCTTGTCCTGCACGATGATGATACTAGTGTATAAATATATGCCATGGCTCACGTTCAGCTACACAATTCTGGTTCCTAAGTACAGTATTTGTACGGCGTTAATGACCACATGTTATTTATTTATAAGAGCTTAGACAATGACTTGTTAGTATTTGTAGATGACTTATAATACTTTATAAGCCATTAACCAAAAACGTGTGTTAATAAACCATGTTCAAATTGTTTATAAGAGTGACAATGAGCTGCTGAATTAAACAGTTTTCATTAACCAAGTGATACATTCTAGCAAAGGTCTTGTAAATGTATAAACAATAACTTAATGCAATATCAAAAATGTACTCATTATTTTAAAACCTTATTTTAGGCTGCACTAGCACTGGTTCATGATTGGTGCAGATGCGGTTCTTTAGGGCTTTAAGTAGTGGCCATTCACATCAGAGAGAGGCATTTCAGCATCGAAACTGGCAACCCAAATGAGACTCATGTGAGGCTCATGCTGCTCTCTGATTGGAGAATAAAACACCAAACGATAAACATCAACCATCTTGTACAACGTATTTGTAAATAAGTATAAATCAACATTACAATTCTAATTTGTAAAGATTGATTAATTGAAACTCCAACTCAACCAGTCCACTCAACTTCAGATATTCTCAATAGTCAAGAATCTCCTCCATATTATGCTCAAATCACATGAAAGGATGAAATGAAAATTTGGTTGTGGGAATTGGTGATCACAAGTTGTAGTTTTGTATCTTTGTTGATATAAAAATGATGTACGACGGAGTATAAGGGTCAACCTAAATTTTAAAAATTGCAGTGCACTAGGAGAATAAACTCGGAAATTAACGAGAATAAAGTCGTAGTAAAAATGGCTTGGATGAGTTCAAAGTTAACACAAAAGCCCACAATAGATATCGAACTTTATAATGCGGGCCTTTTAGACATCACAAACAATCATTTCCTCCCGTGCAATGCCCCCATGTCCTTCTGGTTAAGGGTTTGCGTGTGCGGAGCTCAGCTCCTGGGCACTGGGCAGGACACTGGCCAGTGTTCCAGACCCTGTACCGCGGACCTGGGTCAGTGCTCCGGACCCTGTACCGCGGGCCTGGGGCCAGCGCTCCAGACCCTGTACTGCGGGCCTGGGGGGCGCTGTGGACGGGTTCTGCAGAATTTGGGATCAGGGACTAAACCCATAAACTGCGTATTGGACTAACTTATAAACATTTGGAGGCAAACAGTGTGCAGTTAGAGGATGCTCTTAGTCCTCTGGGGAGCATGGAACTTCATTTGTGCTCAATGACACAATTGGTGCCATCCATTTTCTTCCGCTAGACAATTGGTGCATGCCCCAAAAAATGATCACCACCAACCACCACTATGCTGTATGCAGTGTGGGCTGGTGTTTTAACAAGTTTGTCCAAGGGATGCCATAAAGGTTAGAATCGGTGCGTAAAACTGAGGCTTCCCAGTGCGCACGGCTCCTCGGGCTGCTACAGGGGCACGGCTCCTCGGGCCGCTACAGGGGCACGGCTCCTCGGGCCGCTACAGGGGCCGTAATAACATCCACAACGAGCTCGTAAGAACAGTGATTGTGCACGAAGTCCCACGTAGAGAAACAAAGCAATAGAAGAGCAGAACATGTGAGAATATCACACCGTGGCTCCTCCACCTGTCTGCGGGGGGCTGTGGCACGGAGCACAGCCGGCCCACTACGGCTACGCCATGGAGAAAGTAAAGGGTTGATCCAACAGTTTGTGAATGATGCGTAGGAGGAAAGGTGCTGCTAAACTGCAGTGGCGATCTGTCTTGCTTTTATGTAGTTCTAAGCTGTCGACTTTGAATCGGAACATTGACACCGGCCCCTAAACGTTTAAATGTTGACTTTATTTTGACTACGACTTTTGACTATGACTTTATTCTCATAAATGTATGACTTTATTCTCGTTACTTTACGAGTTTATTCTCGCTAATTTACAAGTTTATTCTCATGAATTTACGTTTTTCTCGTAGTGCCCTGCACTAGGGGTTGGCCCGTCGTAATGATGGGCAATCAAATGTACAAAAAAATGTATTATGATGAGAAAACAAAAAACTTGGTTGTGGGAAAGCAGAATATAGTTACAACTAGATTTATGCAATAGGGTATTAGTGGATTAGATTTAGATGAAATGCTAAATATACTCCTATGCATTTTTATTAGTAAAAAGAGATAGGCTTTATTTGCACAAAACTGAGTTGGATTGTGAATAGCAATTTAGATTTCTGCTGTGAACTGGGATTAAGCTGTGGAGCATAGATTCCTGTGTGATACCGCTTCAGGCAAACGTAGATGGAATGATTGAGAAAAAAACCGTACAACTTCATCATTTCTTCAATCCAACATAGAGACGTGTACAGTGTGTGGAGTATCCTGGACTCACCACTCTGTAACCCTCCTGCCTAGTCAGCAAAATGTGGTACAGGTCCACATCTAAAGAAAAAAAAAGAAAAAAAAGAGAGGAGTAATTTATTAAACAAGAGAAAACATTTAGGAACTAGGTACAGCGTTTGGACAAAATCAAAATCTTTCCAAGCACATTTGGGTTACAATTTCCAGTTCACTGCAAGTTTAACAGAAAAGCGTGAAGTCATAATATATCCATTCAAATTCAAAACGTTATAGATTACGACTCAATTTGATTTGGTCATAACACCACCCCTTTTTCAAGTCATACTTCCCAAATAAAGCTCCTGCAGTTATCCCAGCATGCACCACTAAACTCCGCACAGGCAGGGATGGTGGCAGAGAATTGATATTGAAACTAACGGTGTCGGTTGCGATGATCAAACTTGATGGGAGTTTCAGAGATTGTGGAATATTTCCGTACAAACGAACATGCGCAGAAGCGACACAGGATTGACAAAGCTCCAGAGTGATGGGAGAAGAAGTGGATTTGTGTCACTATACGGAGTAGTGAGTCAAGCCTCGCAATAATGAAGGTACAAATGTATTGCATTCATTTGGGAACGACTTAACCATCGTCTCATAAAGATTCAAACTCTTTATTAGGATTGTGTATTTGCGATTCTATTAATTACTTATCTATTAATGAGGCGAGAGAGAGTAGTTTAAAGAGAAACGATCACAAATGCAACTAAACTATAAAAAGACTACTGCAATGCACTTTATGTCGGTGTCTCCAAGTCTGCCCTTCAACTGCGGCGCGTTTTCTTACCAACACACCCAGGCGTCAGCTCATCAGTCCTTTTTGCTCTCCATTGGCTTCACGTTTCTTTCAGAATTGATTTTAAAATGTTACTTTTTGTTTTTAAAGCTCTAAATGGCCTGGCACCTCCGTATTCTGTCCGCCCGAAACCCAAGCAGGGCTCTAAGGACGACAAATCAGTTTCGGCTGGAAGTCCGCCGGCGCCAGACTCAAAACACTGGGGTGATGGAGCCTTCTCTGTCGCTGGTGCCAGACTCTGGAACAAGCTGCCCCCCGACATGCCCACCATCACAAATGTTAGACTTTTTAAATCTAGGCTTAAAACTTACTTATTCAGACTGGCTTTCATAGTGACACTTTATTTTGTACAGTTTGTTTTTACATAGTTTTATTGTGAAGCACTTTGGTCACTATGAGTGCTGTAAAAGACTATAAATAAAGGTTGATTGATTGATTGATTGATTGAATGATGGTTAAAATCAATCAATCAATAAAAGCTAATGATTTCCAGGTGTATAATACTTTGACATGAGTGAATTGGCCTCATGTACAACAGCTTCACTTTAGTTAGTACACAAGTTTTTTTTCAAAATGTTATCAAACCCACGTCATTTTATTGTGAATATCAGAACATTTTACTCGTACAGGTTTTTATAATAAAGTGTATTTCTCACAAACAACTCCAGGGACACTTTTTGATGATATTAGAAGGTGGAAAGTAACTCAAAAGTCCACGTTTCCAGATTTAGGGCTCAATCAAAACTCTTGAAAGTGTTCGGACCAGGCGAGGGTCTCTAATGTTCAATATGATTCGTTTTTAAGCCGTTTTGTCATTTACGGCTTCATTCACATTTGGTCACGTGGTGCAGGAGCTCTGTAGATTATAACTGGACTAAACGTAAACTAAATAACATTTGTAATTTCAATGAACGCTTCGCTTCCACAACTTTGTCCATCCTTCCGAATGTCAAAGTTCAGTAGCAATGACCAGCCTTAGCAGTTACATTTTAAAGCATTTTTGAGCACAAAAACTTAGGGATTTCTAACACCTTTACAAATATGATATGCATAATTAATGGGTGGGTGAAATGCCAAAAACTTCATAGTACAATTTTCTGGAGCCTTGGTCACAATTTCATTCACGATTTATGTAGCTTAAATACATACATAAATGCACACATTTAGAGTAACCGTATTCTGGTGTAGTTACTCTTTCATTTGGCAGTATTCAGAACTACTTTCCTAAAATCAAGTGAAAAGATTGTTGTATTTGATCATGCAATTTAGGCTTAAAACTGCTTGGTATAAGTGAGAAATAAAGAAAACTAGTGGGAAACTGGTATGATTTGGCTTATTTGTGTGTACAAATTCCATTTTGTGGGAACCAAATAGTAATTTGAAACCAGAGTCATTGGGGGGCTAAGTCATCGGGGGGCGCACGCTACTATGGTGCGTTTTTACACGATAATATAATGCAACACGACGTGGAAGAATACAGTACTCTGATTAGACCATGTAATGGAATACATTACAAAATACATTTTAATGCAGGTATTCAGTATTCAGTAACTAAATTAATATTATTTTTCCCAACACTGCCTAAAAGCAATATCTTTATATTCCCAGCTTCTGAAAGTTCATACTTCACTGTGATTGGCTTCATTCACCTGTCACTCAGAGCATGAGCGAGGATGACCAAGCTTGATCATAAAGCAGCATTAAAAAGAAAATGATTAAGCAAGATGACGATTTTGGCTTTAAAAACAGCAAGAAAAAGCATATCTTCACAGTCGGGCTGAGAAACATAAATCACATTTGTTTCCACACATACTGATTGATCTCGATTTTTCAAACAAACAAATGTGACTTAAAAGCAAAGACAAAATAAACCTCCTCTTAAAAAAAGAGAAAAAAAAGAGAAAAAAACGCTTTCCACACACCAAAAAAAAAGGCTTCCAAACTCTGCTCAAAACCACATGCATTTCCTGCTCCATAATTGGTTGCAGATCTGTCGACTAAAAAGACTATTCACACCAGATCCCGATTCAATTCTTTCCTTGTCACTCAGCCCTCATGAAAAGTTACGGAAACCTAGACTTACATCCATCTTCAGTCAGCAGCAGCAGGTGGCTCTCCAGCACTAATCTTCTGTCAGCTTCTTCTTGATGGAGGAACTACGCACAGCCATAAGGGAACATGAGTTGGCAGTGTTGCTGAAGCTGGCAGATGGAGTATGTGTAAAGCTAATTCTCATTTTAATGCGCTATATCTAGCTACGTGCCAATGTGTGCAAGTGTCTGAATATAGCTCTTTTAAATCAAAGAATAAACTGAAATATATCGTAGTTTAGCCGACTAAAGACCGATTAGTCGTTATCTCCATGTATCTAACACCAAACTGCACTCAAAAGACCACAACTGCACAGGAGGTCAAGTACAAAGAGTGTATTTATATGTTGGATATTTGTGGATAACAGCTTCCTGTTTAATGCAACATTTTGAGGAAATTTTCCCCATTGAAAATATTTAGTATTTGGTTATAAATTGTTAATCACTACGGCATTCTGAGGCCCATAGATAAATTAGATGATTAAACTCATGATTCACTCCAAAATGTTCAGCTATAACTCACTCTATATCTTATTTTTGCTGTTGTCCCATAGAAATCCCTTAAATCAAAATTAAATAATCAGTCGACTAATGCAAATTTTGGTCGGCTAAAAGACCATGGACCGATAAATCGACTAAACGACTAAAGTAGTAGTAGTAGTAGTCTGTCAAGTTGCGTTTCGTTATCTCTTATACCTGCCAAGCGACAAGAAGAATTACTCTGAAGCTTAATATTTTGCCAATTCGAACATTTTCTTATTGTTTGGCCAAGATTCACAAATAACTTCTCGTTCGTCTCAGCCAGCGCGCTTTCTGACGTTCAATGATTTGCTTGATTTCTGATCCCTGTGGCTACGACAAAAACCTGCACTTGCCAATCGACTAATCTGCAACACAACATGGGAAGACGACGAGGGAGAAACGCATGAAATCAATTTGATGACATTTTGAGGCTATTGCACTTTAAACTCGTAAAATAAATTGCATGACGCTCGGGACTGCGTTGTCAGCTGTTGGACGCAGTAAAAGCAGTCAGTTTTACAAGCCATTTAAACAAACTCTACCTGCACTTTAACCCGGAAATCCACTGCCTTCAGGACTTTTGTGTTGTTGATGGGGTGGATTTCTATTAGCAGGGTGAGACATTTCAACACTGCAACGAAAAGGACAATGAAATGTAGGGATATAAATAATGCTATGTCAGTTTTAGACATGCAAGAACACATAGTACCTGGTTTGAGCACCCCGACTTCTCTTGTGGTTTGCGCCAGACTCACAGCTGCATGGAAAACATATCAATGATATATACAGACACCACAACAGTGTGCAGTAACGAGGTAATATAGAAGCCACCTTACTGTGATGTAGACACCACTATATTGTAAGCTCTAATTTGCATAATGATGTGGTGTCCACATTTTCCAACATTATGTAATTTGTGGTTTGTTTGTTTCATTCATTCATTCACACACAATTGTTTCAGTTTTTCTCTCACTCCCGAAAGAATGAACCAATCAGAAATGTTCCAAGCATGACATTAATCTTTACCAGTGGCATGCGGTCAGGTCAATCAAGGCAGTGATCAGTGCGGTCAGTGATTGACCAACAAAATCTAAAATGACTGTGTGTCACAGCTATATTTCAATTGTTCTAAAATATATCAAAATAAGCCCGTTTTCCCCTCACTTCGCTGCTGAAGCTTGGCTGAACTCACGGTGTATTTTAGTGGCCTCTACAGGCCGCTGGGCATTACTGAGCGGGAAGCATGATTCTTACTTTCCCACAGCGGCTCAGTCTGTGGCCGTGTTCAGAGGCCCGTTCATGCTCCACTCTCTAACAGCTTTTAGAACCAGAGCGGAAAGCAGCTTCTTTTAGGGGTCTGCACATGCGCTCTGAGGACCACACAGCCTCAAACCCATGGATCTATGCTCAGACCACACTGAATAAACCTGTGTGGGAATCAAGGATGTTTTCTGGTTTTGCCCTAACTGAGCATGTGCAGAGGAGAAGCGGAGCAACAGCAGCGCCAAGTTTAAACAAACTGACTTAAAAACTATCTTTTAGAGACAAATCTGTGTTTGTAGCTAAGGGCTCTGTTCATGTTTGAAATAATTAGACGTTAGTTAGAAATATAGCCAGTATTTTAATAACATACAGCACTAGTGTAAGGAATTGGTCAATGAAGTCAGCTTATTTCATCCAATCAGCATCAGATATGGAAGTTAAGGTCAGCAGGACAGACCTATGTCGTTCACTTGGGAGGCTGGGATTCAAAGCTCAACTTTCATATTAGATTTATTTATTTTTTGACTTTTATCCACTACATATTGAACACCCTAAGTCAGCTTGCCCATCCATAAAGGTCACTGCACGCTACTGAACTCTTGAATATCTTGCATTACATGTTTCTATTCCTCAACAATACCATGAAAACCTGCATCCTTACTGTGACTGGACTGTGGATTCGCTCAGTAACTTGGGCTGTTAGCCTGTCTCCGGAGATCAATTATTTTAATGCCACACTATGGAACACTCCAGACAATACAATAACATAGTGCAGCAACAGTATCAAGGCTACAAAACAAGCTATTCTAGATGTTAAATGGTCGTCAAAAGCATAAAACTGTCCATTTAATAGGTTTTATAGATGTGTTTAGTTGCAAAGAACAATAGCAGCACTTTTTTTCGTAAGTCAGTGACAGTAAAAACCTGGTTGTAGTGTCTTTTAGCAGGCTTACCTAACAGCGTCTCCTCCTTATTGAGGGAACAGCTGCTCACACACACCTGCTTGTCAAAGGTGTACAAGAGCTGTGGAGGAAAACAGACACGACCACATGGGACATTGTGCAAAACATATTGGAAGTGAAATAAAGTATACCTTGTTTTGCTTTGTTTTTGGATCATATTTCCCAATTCTGGTGGTTCCCGTGGCTCCCTAAAGGCACGCAGAAAATGCACGGTATTCTTTTCAAAGATCAGGAATCATTAAACTGATCAAACAAGAAAGACCAAAAAAAAAGAAAAAAAAACTCCACATAATTTTGACAGCGCAGTGGAGTGTGAAAATTGCGATGCTTGACCACTTCATTACCGGTCTTGACCTTTGCTGATTATCCTAACTCGCTTCACTTCATGTCAGCCATTAGACTTCTCAATTTGCAACCAAACAATTAAACCTGCTCGAACGAAAAGTGCAGAGCGTAATTTGAGAGGAAACATTTGGTTTCAAAGTTTTGACACGATTTTTTAAAATGTGTAAAGTTAAAATGTATTATAAGTGGACAATTTGACATATTTACTAATATCAGAATCCGAAAAGTCAGTGTCAGTGAATAAAAACAAGATTCACAAACTAGGAATTTTCTTCAGCGATAAGGTGCAACATGAAACAAGAAATATAATCGCAAAAAAATATTTAATAAAAATAATAATAAGGCATGAATAAAAAATTGGGTTAACTAAATAAGATAAAAATAAACTTATACTAAATAGTTTGACTGAACATATACACACAATTTACAGCTTAGTCAGCTAATTTTATCGCCAACCAAACGTGCTTTGAATTAATTTGGCTATTTCACTTTTATGTTTCATTTTTAAGATCATAAAATGACACCGCTTGGACTCGTACCAAATAAGGCCTGGTTTGTAGTGTACTTAAAAGCACGACTATCTGTGGACTTAACCTTTAAAACACACAGATTCTTCGCAGCTCTGTCATTAAAAATGTATGCTGCGCAGAAGATGCAGTTCAATGGGGGTGCATTTCAAATTCTAGCACAGAGCCCAAGGATTTCTACAACTCTAGATTGGTTTAAGTCAAGCAGAAAATCAGGGGAGAAATATGAGTATGAGGAGATTTAAAACATCACTAATATGAAGTAGTTTGTACCTTCCAGGAGTAAAGTATGCCCCCGTCACACTCAATGTTAAGAATATGTGTGTCCATCTCTCCCGAGTACTCTGTGGAAGGACAGTAACATATGAGCACACGAACAACACAAATAGTACTTACTGAGAAGCATGGCTGTACTCAAAATATTGATACATGTATCGATACGAGATACTGATGTTATACCTTTAAACGTTGTTAATTCATTGTAAATTGTCAAGTTGTAAGCTACACTTAACTACATTGACTATTGATTTAATGGTCAAGCTGCTGATCTGAAAAAGTTAGTTATTCACATAACAATATATCAAGGGCATTGTGGACATGAAATCCCAAAGAATGTTGTAATTCAGTGCAATAATCAGGAGAAAGAGTAACTCACAGCCAAAAATCTAACTTGAAGGGCAGCAAATGTAGTGAAATCACTCATTCAGTAAACTTAGAAGGCCCTTTACATAGTATCACATCACGATACAGTATCCCAGATACCCAGCCCGCCCTGTGAGAAGTACTTAACAGTACAGTTAGTACACAGTACAATTATGTGTTAGTATTATTTATGTGACTGGTGCGTTCACACTTCAGCAGTTTAGCCCTGGTTTAGAATTGATTTGGTCCAATTCTAGTCCTGGTTTTGGTCCTGATTATTACCAGGTTTAATCCTAAATTTAATACTGAATACTACTCCATTTCTGATGTTGTCTATGTGCAAGTGTGAATGCACACTAAGAGTAGCCAAAATGACACTCAGGTAAGACCACAGTTTCTTCAGAAATATTTTGCCAGTGTGTTTTATTTCTACTTTTGAAACCAAATACGTTTGTAACTTATAGAAAAAAGGCAGCGTAGCCAAACATTACAACAAGAACTTGAAATTGTAATAACTAATACACAAGTAATAAGCAGTCTATGGAGTGTTGTCTCTAGTTCCCAAAAACATACAAAATAAAAAATAAAAAAGGAGAATAAATAGTACACAAAGACAGCAGTTTGCTAATCAGGCAAAAGAAGATAGACTTGTCCTGATTGTACTCTTGGAAGTATAATAAGATGCTAATAGAGCATGATAGTTGATGTCCGTCCAAGTGGACACCTGTCTCACCTTTAACCCTGCAGACTGACTCCTCTTTCTTGCGCAGATCACACACCACATCTCTGTGCAGGTCAAATGTTCGCTTAAACTTCAGCATACGTGTACTTCACCTCCTTTTTACACAAATAAATCAGAAAATGCATGTAAAAGTCCTCAAAACTTGGACATGCTTCTCGCTGTTGTTTCCTCCATTAGAAGTGCCGGGGTTGCAATTGTCTCCTGGCCCAAATCATGTGATCTCAGAGTGGTCAAAATATGCTGAATGGTAACACAAATTGTTCCTCTTCAAACTCCAAAAACATTTATTTACACGCGGAAATGTGGACGCAGTTCTTGGTTCGCCCCGCCCTCCCAGCGGCTGAAACGCGGACGCATTGGCTGAGAATGACATCACTCAAGCCGCAGGAATCTCACACCGCCCCGGTAAAGCTCTGCCCGTCCCGCGCCGCAAACTGTCATGTGCCACACGGTCTTTGTGGCTATGATTTTGAACACCTTCTGACAGGCAGGGTGAGGCAAAAGCGTTGTTCTTTCTCCGAAAATAATGAGCCATGGCATTGCAAGTTTATTTGGAGAGCACAATTCAAAGTGAGAAAGATACATCGAAATCACAATACAAAGAAATAAAAACAATTCATCATTAGAAAATGTATTTTAAAAGATAAGAGGGCAGTCATATGCATAACTAAACGTCACTTAGAAAATAGAAGTGATCTTCAAGTCAACACTGCCCCCTCGTGGTATTACTATGAAGTGCAAGGGTCATATCTCCAAAAGAAGATGAGGTGAACGAAAAGCTAAGATAAAATTCAGCTTCAGAGTAAAATACCAATCAACAAGTTATCCACTATTTCGATAATCAATATTGTGACATATGGTTCAACCTCTGCTAGAAATTGTTGAGATATTAGGTCGTTTTTATAATCAAACCTTATATTTCATTATAATAAGGTTTTTTATTTATTTATTATTATAAATAATATTGCATTATGATTTTATTATTTTGTGTGGTCATATATTATAGATTGTGCATCATACATTTTAACATTCTTGGAATAAACTCATACTGCACAGTTGTTGTTGTTGTTGTTGTTGTTGTTGTTTATTTGTTTTCGTTTATTTATTTTGTATGTATTTATGTATTGTACTTTTTTTTATATTACTGAAACACAATGTATAGAATTAAGAACAACCAGGGTCATACATAGGGTTATATACAGGGTCCATATAATGTATATATGGAAAAGGAAATAAATGCATAAAAATGCTCTGAAAATTATTCATATTATCATTAGTATTATTATTATTAGTATTAGTAGTAGTAGCAGTAGTAGTATTAGTATTAGTATTAGTATTAGTATTATTAATAAAAAATAAGAATAATGAATTTATACAAATGCACAGACTATTATTATTAGTAGTATTATTATTATCATTATTTTCATTGCCTGACTGCGTAACTATTAGTTCTAGAAGATTTTTATTATTATAGAGACATGTTTTTTGGACCATTTCATTGGTCGCATTTCTTGTCCGATTTTTGTCATTCAAGGTTCTTTTTGTAGATATTTTTTGTATGATTCCTGCTGTTGCCTTTGGTATTCCTTTGTCTTGTAGTTTTGTGGGGATTTCTAGTCAAAGTAACCATTTTTCCTATATTTTAGAGTAGTAATAGGAATAGTAGTAGTAGTAGTAGTAGAAGTAGTAGTAGTAGTTTGTTCTAGAACTACTTCTAGTACTTTTATTGATTTTATCATGCAATGATCATGGCAACTGTCCAGAACTACTAGAACTACTTTATAGTTGTAGTAATCGTAGCGTGTGCAGTGTTTTCGTCATTCAATGATCATGGTAGTATTCATTTTGGTGTCTGTCGGTTTTGTATTTTTTTCAGAACAAGTTAAAAGTTTCCCCGTTGTTGTTGTTGTGGTGTTACAACTGGAAAGGTGCATTTACCGCCACCTACTGCAGTTGTATGTCTTAAAAGTATGCGTTTTACTCTATACTATTAAAAAAAAGAGAGAGAAAGAAAGAGAGAGAAAGCGAGACTATCAGTACACATTGCAGAGTTTACAGGCAAACTACATGTGACGATATAAAGTGTATGCTTTATATCGTCACATGACCGGGCACGGCTTCTAGTTATTATTAATAAAGTATAAAGGCTTTTTCCCCCTTTTTTTTCCTCTCTTTCTCACTCCCTCCTTTTTCTACTTTTTTTTGCTGTACAGCGTAAATATCACATACTTTAAAGACATACAACTACAGAAGACGTACAACTACAGTAGGTGGCGGCAAATGCACCTTTCAGCTGCCAGCCGCCATTAAAAGCAACACAATAACAACAACATGAAGTCTAAAGAATGCAGGCTTCCTCTCTGTCTCTCTTTCTCTCTATATTTCTCTCTCCTTCTCCCTCTTCTTTTTTTTTTTTTCTTAGACGTGCAATTTGGGTGGCAGTGGGTGCCTTTTCAGTTGGCTGCCAACCACCATTAAAAGTAACAATTGTTGTTGTTTTAAATAATAATAGCCGTAATCATCACAATCATAAACATAAGCAGAATCATAATAATATTATTAAAGGGCAAGAACGGCATCATAACATTATTGAACCTTTTACTCTGTGAACATGATCTTTGCTTCACCGTGCTCTCGTCACTTCGGCTGCTTCGTGCATGGCTTCATGTCACCCATGGGTGTCACATGAAGGTCACATGACTGTTTTCCGACAGCGGCCGAAAGCCTCCGGAAATTTCTGAGCGCGTGGATGACGCTGGCCCGCCCGCCCTTCGCCCCTCCTGGTTTGTCCTCGTCGTCCTTCGGTCCTTCCCCCTGCACCGCTCCACCGTCAGGCTGAAGCTCGGAGTCCCCAGCACCATCGACACCGGCAGCAGCAGCAGCAGCAGCACCAACACTGACAGCTGCGACTGACTCACACCACCGAGAGGAGAAAGATGGAGGGCGGAGACGCCGGTTTCAATATTATGCTCGCCACCGATTCTTACAAGGTAATCGTCTCTGCTACAGCTTTTTTGGGGGTGCGCGGAGGAGGAATAATGGATGGAAATGGTTTAAAAGTCAAGGTGGTTTCATCGTCTATCCCGAGGCCATCACACTGCGCGCTGTGTAACTGGTCTGTGTGGGCTCTTAGCGGGGCCTAGGGGGCAGGGAGAAGGCTGAGCAGAGAGCCTAGGCGGGCACGATACAAGCGGGGCGTCCATTCAATAAGAAAGCATCCCTGTTTGGTTAGCTCTCTGCCCCGGCTCCGCTATGCGCCCTGCTAGCTGATGCAATGCGTTTATAAACCTAGAGAACTCCGCGCCATGTAACCTACAGTAACCAATAGCCAGCTCCAGCGACCATATTCATGCTGTAATGTTTTACTCAAGAACTCATGCAAACTAATAGAGAGATGTACAAATGACTCTTAAAGTGCCTCTGACAGGTCGGACGACACGTTGAACTAAAATGCGGTTAAGTTAAATATAGTTAGAATTTTGCTAAAAAAATATACCGGTATTAAAATGTCATCCCAGAATAGTAATATTTTTTAGGTATATAATCTCACTTCCTGTTTGTAATTGATGTCATCACACTAGGAAATTATCCAGCAAACACTAGGCAAAAACTTTTTAAACTTTTTTTTAAAAAGAAATTTTTAAATTGACATTAAAAAATATATGAGAGCGACGTTATTTTGTTGAATTAATATTTAGAATGTCAAAAAAGTTGTTTCTTTGTGTAAATTATGCATACACTTGAACTGGAACGATTGTCCCTAGTGTGATGTCACTTCCTATAAGTTTTCTACAGATTTTTTAACGTTTACTACATAAATACCTACTCGATTGGTGTAAAACTATTTATAAAATTTATAATTTATATGTACAACAGGTTGAAATACACAAAATAAAGTCAAAATTTGAAAATCATAAAAACCTGTCATACGCACTTTAGACACTTTGATGATTAGAGAATTTTGTATTTGTATTTGACTAAATTCCCACGTTCTACTATAGTAATGTGAAAACATGTTTAATTTTGAAGTACGCTGCATTATATAATTTTATTATTTATTAATGGTTATGTCCATATGGTGTATTGATTGAGACGCAAACATTTTAAAACTGTACTAAAACATAAACCAGTGCATTATTTCAAGGTGAATATATATTTCATAGTTCATTTATCACAACATTTTGGTTAAAATGTGGTGATTGAAAGCCTCTGGATAGAGAATATTTCCGAATAAAATGTACTATTGATGTAATCTAATAATTGTTTAGTTTTTTACCTAATGATTTGATATTGTCGCTGACATTGTCTTTGTTACAAAATGTCTTTAGACATTCTTTTCAGAGTCTGTATAATCCAGATTACAATTAATGGTTATCAAAATACAATTATTTTAATATTCACGATTCTTTTTGATGAATCATTGCCTTAATAGAGTTGCCTGTATACCTACAACCAGAAAAAAAAACATTATATGTTCATTTAAATCCTTGAGTCAAGGAATTTTCTGGTTTACATACATCATTTTCTATTTAAGCGCTTCCTACAATTTCAAGATGGCCGCCGTGCTTGCCTTCGCTTCAGGATCTATCTGTGCTCTAGCTGATCAAACACGGCGCACACAGCGACACACGGGAGTTGATATTATAAAGGCTAATATTAGCCGCCTGTTAGCAAGTGTTTCTGTGGCGGATCCATACATTGCGCCGCTACACACGAGGGTGACTGTCAGGAAATTAACCCGTTCATTCGTTATACACCACAGTGGAGCTTATTAGACATGTTTTACCAGAAATCAAAACCGAAAGTAAAAACCTTTCAACAGCGTGGTTATCTGAGATCAGTTGTTTTATCATTATCATATTTAATTATTGTATTTTTCACTAGTTAATCTCGATTTGACATGGCTTAATGCTTGTTGCCTGGGTCGGTGTGTTGTTGCATGTAGAGGTGTTTGCTGGGACGATGCCAGGCCGGTTGCCATGTAATAGTCATGTGATGCAGTGAGGATGGGAAAAATTAGGTAGAGGAATGAATTAAATGTTTTTTAGGCCACCCAGACAAAATTAGAACCACCCAGTCTATGACAAAATAGATGGAGACATGCTGACTATAGTTTGACACCTTAATACGTGAAAGGAATTGGAATGTAGGGTAAACATCCGGTGTCAGAAGTTATCTTTTATTGGTTATGCAGCAAATTATCCTACCACATTCAGTGTTGGGAAGTAACCAAATACATATGAATAAAAAATCAAAAACATTTTGAGTTACTATTCCAGTGCATTTATTCTTTCTTAAAATTAAAGGAATACATTGCGGGACTTAATCGTGCAATGGAGGCTTCAACTGCACAGAATTGGGGAGAAATAAAGAAAACCCTATTCTTGTGGTGAGTGGGTGTTTTTTTTTTTTTATGTTTTCCCTCTGAAATCAGTGATGAATAAAGGAATAACATACAGTGATAGAAACATAAAGCTGTTTTAATCTTCTTTTGCTTTCTTTACACTATAATATAATGCAACTGAAAGTGAAAGTATTCAGTATTCAGAATACAGTGCTCTGATTGTTATTGAATATGTTACAAAAAACACACTATTTTAATGCAGATATTCAGTATTCTGTAACACATACATATATACATTTTATATTGTTGCCAGTTATTACAGCTATTTATAAACATGATTTATGTTGTGAATGTGCAGTAGCAGCCATACTCTTCTGTGATGCATTTCTACTGCATTTTTAAACAGTTTTAGTACTATTTTTCATTATAATGTAGTTCTTCTTTACATAATGTATTTGGTTTTGACACATACAGTACGCTGTGCATGAAGTCTTTAAAGGAACTGTCAGCTAAACAAAAAGAGAACATGCAGTTTTGCTAAACAGTAAAATTCTTCAGGGACACAAAGTCTTTTTTATCAAATATTCTCAGATGCACGCACTGCTTTATTTGCAAAACACAGTAATTGAACATTTGTGATGCTGGCAAAACAACAAGTGTTTTGTTTGTATTAAAGTAGACTAAAGTTCAGAGGTGACCAAGCGATTAAGGAAAAGTAAACATTGCATTTTGTCTGGCACAGTTTACAGCAGGGGTGGGCAGTTATTTTTCCTCCGAGGGCCATATTGGAATCCAGGTGAGTGGCGGAGGGCCGGCCCGCGATCATTGGTGTAAAAAATTCTTATCATTATAAGCATTTTTCTGTAAAATACTGGCTACTGAATCTTATTATTCATCTTTATTAAGGACATAAGTGCAGACACATGTTACAGCACCAAGACAGTTAAAAATAAAAGAAACTAAGAGTAAAACACATATGATCCCTGGGGGGGAGGCCCAAGTGTGGTCTAGAGTGAACTGGCTCCTTATGTAATTGTCTTTTTGTTAGACAACTTTGACACAAGATCAGCCAAATGACTTTTCCCCTGGGGTTTTTCTGGTTCTTTGGTTGGTGCAGTAAGCATTCATACTACTTCTGTATCAATGCAGCACGTCTGTATCGATGCAGCACGTTGCAGAATATTTTGTGGCCTATCAATACATTTCAGTGCTGTTCTGAAAAAAGCAGTCAAAGGGTTCAATTCTGGCCTCCTGCATCTTCAATTTCTATACTACTTTGGCTCTTTTGTTGTTGTTTTGCCAAGACCTGAGCATGAATAATATCGGGACTGTGTATGTGATAATCTCTGTTGTGAGAGATGCCCGTCCGACCCGTGGCCCTGTACTTTGTCAGTCTAAAAACAAGTGCACCTCCGTGGCTTTGTGCTGCAGTCTGTTTGGATAGAAAAGAAGTGGCCATATCCAAAGCCGGTGTTTGGAAACATACAATGGCTGGGGACTGGTTCATTGTAGTGAGCGGAGCTGCACAGTAACAGGAGGGACAGTGGCTAGAGCGCTGTAGATCATAAGATTTATTGTTAAAGGTGAGCTAGTCAAGTATTCTGGTGGAGAATGCGCCACCTTCTTGTCTCATAAACATGTTATTGCTTTGCCTTGAATGTTCTAAAGTATGGAATTTCCTTATCTATCTTTCATTAATTCAATTACAGGTGTTTGTATTGCTAAATATACTTGATGTAGCGTCTGCTCTTTGTCTCCTTGGAGATTGCTTAGTCTTGTGCCATTCTGTGGAACATTCCTGGCAAAACAACAACATCTCCATGAAGAATAGAAGGTTGGACATACAGAGTGTCCCTTCAACATTATTATCAGAAGCACTCTGGATGCCACTCGGTGGCCAAGTGGATGGCACACATACCAGGCGCCGTGTGCAGCCGGCCGCAACGTTGTGAGTTCATATCTAAATCCGACAATTTGCTGCATGTCTTTTCCTCTCTCATACCCATTATATTCTAATCTACACTCTCCCGTTTTAACAAACCAAACAAATGTACTTTGGATATCACATGTTGAGTCCATTTGATCCATAACAAGTTGGCTCGTTTGTGCTGTAAAACAGGAAACAAGAGTAAAATGTATTACTGCTCAGCTTGTTGTAGACTATGGGGACAATTATTAGACTATAGGGGGCCGCCATAGTCGGATTGAACAACCCGATTAAATAACAGCTGTGTGCATATTATTGCCTAGTTATATTACCATCAGTGCATGGCATACTTACTAATGTGTAATGTGTGTAAGTATAAAACACGAGCGCAGCAGCGTAGTGTCATGTTGTGAGTCTATTTTGAGTCCTTGAAAGCCTGAAGGAAAGGACACGTCAGGGTCAAAGGACTGAAAAAGTTCATTGACATTTCTCTACTCTTCAACTCTAAAGCTTCTGACTCATACAGAAACATTTTTGAAATATAATATTCCCCAATATTCAAAGCAGCAGAGCTGTGTATAAATGAGTAAAGTGGTTTATCTTCAAACAGATGATCAGTCCGAAAAGCAAACAATGAAACAGACGTCAATACAATTGTTAAATGCCCAAGCAAATACAAAGTTCCAGGGACAAAAATATGTTTTTGTTTGGTGGGAACTGCATATTAATGACAATACATGATACACATGCTGTAAACGCGCAAGGTTGGTGAAGTGTCTTGCCCAAGGACACAATAACAGTGTACACTAGCACCTCCCTGTGACACCTGGTATTCCAGCAGTGTCCCTTCCAAGAACTAACCAGACCCATCCCTGCTTAGTTGGTATGGCCACTTGGTAGAATAACATTTGTCCTGGATTTGTGATCTCATCTAAAGCAGTAAGTTTAACATATTGGTTTAACAATGAAAAAGGTTGCCACGCCTGTCGGACAGCTCTGGCTAGTGTTGTGAAGGTCAATGTTTGCTATTTACCGCAACATAATGAAGAATTATTTGTTGCAGATCTCTTCTTTTGGATCAGAAGTATTTACAATGCCTTGGTGGAGGTCTGTCTGCATACTCTATAAGTCTCCCAAGCCCCAACACATGAATCAACTTTGGTTGACGTACATAATTGCATTAAGCTCATCCATTCAACAACAATGGCGTTCTTTCATGTCTGGACTCTGCATGGCCTGACTTTCTGAGGGCTCTGGCCTCACTAATAGTGAGTTTACTGTAATTACGGCTAAACTCTAAAATGCCTCTGTGTTCCTGCGGTTGCTGTGGAAATTCCTGCACTCGTTCTGACATTTAATTGATGGGGTTAGGCTCCCATTGACTGCACATGAATCACCGATCATTCTCTCCGGAACATGCCCCGTCTAGTTTTACTGCCATTTAGTTTATTTGGATGTCAGTGCACCCTCAGCATTAGTCACTTGACAGGACATTGTAGAATATCACTATTAAACCCTGTATTGAAATGCGTTTGACATTTTCCCAGAGTTGATAATAAGGTTTGTGAATGTCAACCGCCGCTCCTTTTGCTCAAATGGTTGTTTGCATTCAGCACAGATAAAATTCCTCAAAAACAATGCTCCTGACCATGGAGAGTGTTATCAGAAAGGTGCAAACGGAAATCTGAATTAAAGCTTTTTGTGTTCCAACTGTGAACAAGGGATTCTTTCGCCTCTGCTCATATTTCAACACAAACAAGAGATTTCATCAGATCCTCCAAGTTCTTGTCAAGCTTTTTGTCACTTTGTTCAGGTTCAATACTTAAAATGGAAACGGCAATGTACTTGCCTAGATATTATTTTTAAGTTGGTTTTCCTTTTAAATTTGTCTCGAAAGTATTGACTGGCAGGATTGTCTTTCTGTCGGAAGGGTAGTTAATAACACAGGAGTGTTTTTTTTGTTGTTTCACAGTGTAATATTGAAGAAACTACTTTTATTATATTTCATTCAAATTTGTTTAAATATTTTATCATTGTTGTAGAGCTGGGGTATATGGTTTAAAAAATAAATAAAATCACTTTAATTTTCTTTATGTTGATCAATCTCATGTTGTTTTTTTGTTTAGTTTTTCCCCCCAAAAAACAAACATAAAAAGGGTTTTCCATAGGCCTACTGATTTTCATGAACATAAACGAGGCCTAAATAAATTCCCCAATTTACCCCTACAAAGTCCAAACTCTACTCCATGCATAACATTAAAAGTTATGTATAAATGACGATGAGAAAAGCCCTACAATGTGGTATCGAAATTTGTTTTGAGGAGCAAGCTTTTCCCAAGTTTGAAATCTTAGTATTTTGAATCCTGCATATTCCCAGTTGTTATAAAAGAACGGGATTAAAAGTAGAAAGAAAGACTCACAAACCTTTCTCTATTTATTTTTGTACAGTTATTAAATGTAACTGCTGCTACCTATTTTTTGCTTGTCCCCCTAAAATACAGGTAGCCAACACTGTAATTTAGTATTTTTGAAGAATTTTTTCGTCTTCTTATCGTTGTTTCTTGTTGTTTTTTTGCAGGTGACCCATTACAAACAGTACCCTCCCAACACAAGTAAAGTATATTCCTACTTTGAGTGTCGAGAGAAGAGGACGGACCCAAGCAAGAACAGAAAAGTCAAATATGAGAAAACTGTCTTCTATGGACTACAATACATTCTCCATAAATATCTAAAAGGTAAGGCTTTCAAGTATAATAAAAGAAATGTAAGTCTATGTACATGTAAATACCGCATTGTTCCCATAAACATGGCAATATGGGATAAAGTTTTGTTATGTAATCTTAATCTATTATCAATATTATGGTTTCAAGGCTATCACTTTGTACCTTCAAAATCAACACACCACTGTCCAGCATTATGTCCACATACACATGCTTTAAGAGGGAAAGCTATTAGTTAAACATCTCCTGGCATCCTGGGTAAGGTCAAAGACAAAACCTGCTGCAAACCATTATTTATCTGAATCAGGCCCGATTCTTTGAATATTTTTCCTGTTTAAAAAAAATAAAGAATGAACATGAAAATAAAATCTATGACATTTTATTTGTATAGCACAATGTTAAAAACATAAAAAAAAGAAAAACTATATTAAAATCACAATACAAAAAATAAACGCACAAATAATCAAGTAAAAATCTTTTCCGAAAGTGTTATATGTGGATTAAATTCTTTCAGTCAAACAGAACTGCCCTTAGCCTAGATGTGAACATTGTCAGAGTAGAGACTGTTCCGGACTGTTCCAGATTATAGCGGCATAAAATTAAAACGTTGATTTTCTTTGTTTAGTCCTGACTCTGGCACCAGCAGGTGGCCAGCTCCATATTTGCATGGATGCAAAACAACTTTCTCCATCTGAACTCAGAAAAGACTGAAATCATTGTCTTTGGCCCACAGAAACAAGGAGACAGTATTAGCGGTCACCTCCAGAGTCTCGTCAAGTTAGAAATCTGGGGGTAATAATGGACTCAGACTTGAATTTTAACTGCCACGTCAAATCAATAACCTCAGCATCCTTTTACCATCTAAACAACATTGCCAAAATCAAAAGTATAGTGTCTAAACCAGACTTGGTGAGACTTATCCATGCGTTTGTCTCTAGTAGATTAGACTACTGTAACGGCCTGCTCACTGGCCTCTCCAAACGAGCTGTAAAACAGCTGCAGTACATCCAGAACGCTGCTGCTCGGGGCCTGCTCACTGGCCTCTCCAAACGAGCTGTAAAACAGCTGCAGTACATCCAGAACGCTGCTGCTCGGGTCCTGACTAGAACCAGGAAGTACGATCACATTAGTCCTGTGCTCAGGTCACATGTATTGCTCATTTGCCTTCTGTGCATTATTCACTGTCATTAGTTTATAAGAGCTTTTCACAACTTTCAAAGACCAGAGAGACAATAAAGCTAGCTATAACTAGCATGCTGACAGCACACTTCCTGCTTCTGTTACTTTTACCCAGAATGAACGTAATTGACACTTGACAGTACCTATAATGCTCCCACTTACAGTTATTATATGTAATGCTTCTTTGGGGAGCTTCCTAGAATCACAACCTGCCCAGAAATGGTACAGCCCAACTCAAGTTTAAAAAGTACTGTTCTCATGGGTTCATGCAACATTTTCAGGACTTTTTCCTTTTTTTTTTCTTCTTTTTTTTTTAAATTAAGATTTATTTTATTTTTTCTTCAACTTTATGAACATTGAACAGAGAAAAAAAAGCAAACAAAACAACACCAGAGAGAGAGAATGATAGGAGCCATAAATAGGCATCCTACAAATCAATGAAAAACTTAAAGACAAATGAACCCAAACCAAAGTCCCACTTTGCCCACAAAGTCTATCAAATTTTACCATTTTCAAATAAAGTCCGAATGTGATTTTTTTTCCATTTGTCGAATGTCCAGCGTTTTGTGTCAACCATTTTTTTGTGAGTGCCTTTTTCGCTGTAGCCAGGAGGATGCTCCAGAGATAGCCGTCAACTGTGTACACGGCAGGAGTCCTGAGGCCCAAATACATAGTTCTGAAATCCATTGGGATGGTCCGTCCATCCATCCATCTTCTTCCGTTTATCCGGGGCCAGGTCGCGGGGGCAGCAGTCTAAGCAGGGACTCCCAGACTTCCCCCTCTCCAGACACTTCCTCCAGCTCCTCCAGGGGGATCCTGAGGCGTGAGACATAGTCCAACCAATTTAAGATTTTAATATCTTTGTTTAGTTTGTATGTTTTGATCAGCTCCCTCCATGTTGTAAGAACAGACTTCACCCAGGGGTTCTCCACCTCCCCCAAGTGACTCAACCGCCCGCCATCTGCCAGTAAGGCCTGTACGGGAAACCCCTGCACAACAGCAATCTCAATATTCTTCCATTGAGCTTCATATTCTGGGTCACACCAGTACAACAACGCTCTGCTCTGCTCCGATCTGATCTGAAATAAAGTCATTTTTAAAACAAGGCAAACACCAGCCTCCTTTTTCTTTTATAGTGGTAAAAATGTTTTCCCCTGCCATATAAATCTTGAGCTTGCTTTATTCCATTCATCAAACAGCTGGTTGGGGATGGAATCCGGAAGAGTCTGAAACAGATAGAGAAACCTGGGCAAAACATACATTTTTATAGTTTCAATCCTTTGACCTAGACTTAAGTATGGGATAAGGTTTCATTTTTCAAGGTCTTTTTTTTATAGTAATAAAAAGGAGGGTATATTTTTTCTCCAGAACTGTTGATAGGTCTCTATGGAGTACCACACTTAAATATCTAAGCGATTCCGTTTTCCATTTAAATGTATAAGTCATTTTAAAGGTCAGAGGGGGATGCCAGAATGAAATAATTTCATTTTTTTGTACATTCATTTTGTATCCAGACATTGGACCATTTTCTTGGAGGAAATGCATCACATTCGGTATGGACATTTCTGGTTTGGTCAAATACAATAGAACATCATCTGCATTTCAGGACTTTTTCCATTCAAAAAAATTATATTTTGTTTTACATTTTTAATTGTTAACTATATCTATTTAACTAGTCCAACAATAAAACTAGTAAAATCTAAAAATGATCTCCAGTTGGTGAAGAAGTTTTGCAGGTTGTTTGAAAAGGGTACGAGGCGAAAGGAAGCCTATGGGGGCAACGGAGAGGATAAGAATGCCTCTTTTTCCTTGGTCCTAAAAGGATTTCATGGTTGTGTAGCAGAGGTGCAGGGGAGAGACAGGAGAAGGGGATGCAAAACAAAAGCACAGCTGCTCTTTCACCGTCTGAAGGAGAAAGGCCTGCTGTCTGTGCCCTGCGTCCCCATGACCTCAGCAAAAAAGTGGAAAAAAGGAGCAGATGATATGCAGGTGCAGAACCAAATACTGGATAGACAAGACGTCTTAAGGTTGCCTTGGCTGAAAACGATGCCACATTCCATCTCCATCTCTCGCCAGATTGCCAAGTTGTGCCTGTTTTTATTGTATATTCTAAGATGGTGTTATTACACAATATTGACATCTAATTACAAGCTTATCATAGCAATTAAATGATTCAACATGTTTTCTCAAGTGTAAGAAATTGCACATCCTTTGTGTAAAAGGCTGTAAATGCCTTTTTTAAATTTCCAATTTGATTACAGTGGCAAATATGAATGTGCTTATATAATGTAAAGGTGCAGAGACCTTTCTGGAATGAAACTTGCCTATCTCCTTGGTGAAAAGCAGGGAGCAACACCAGACCAAGTTACTGGTCAGATCAGTGGAGAAGTGAGCCCGCTTGCAGTAAGACCAAATGTTCTGTGTTATTGTAAAATATACCGGTATTCGTAATATATACTTATACACAATTATTGAAGCACTGTGTACAAAGCAATTAAATCTCCATGGAGACAAGCAGGTAGTAGACCCTCAAGTAGGATTTATTTTTAAATTGTGCTATGTTCTTTGTCTTCTGCAGGAAAAGTAGTGACTCCAGAGAAGATCCAGGAGGCTAAAGAGGTCTACAGAGAACACTTTCAGGATGACGTTTTTAACGAGAAGGGCTGGACCTACATTTTGGAAGTATGTTACAGTTCATTCTGCCCTGATTATTTTGGCTTTGACATTGATAAAGCAGGGCAGATTTGTGAACAATGCATTCCGCACCTCTAGGACAAAACATGAACGTCAACATCCAGACTATTTTACGTTTAGTGTAGTTTACTTTTGGGAAATTAGCCATAATGACACTGCAGCATTAACTATAGAAGGGTCTGTTATATACGGTTTGACTTATATAATGTAGGGTAATAAAAGTAATTGGGGCTTACATTGACCTCGTCTGTAAAGTGTGAATTACAGTAGTCCATTATTCATCCATTCGCCACTTTTGGTGGTTTGAAGTTTATGGGATGGCATTAAATATAGTATAAAGTATATATAAAGTACCTTTACATTCATAACATACAGTAATAGGAACAATTGGCCAATTCAAGTCAAGGCTAGTTTATGGTTTCAGCACCTTGGAGAGAGTACCTTTTCATTTGTCAACATTAACAGATATCTTGTCTCGCAAAGCATACATTGCACAATGTTCTTCATATCAGTCCGATAAGGTTCATTAGGTCTTCATGTTGTGTTTTTGAATCCTAAACTTATGTTTTTCAGATCAGTCTTATTACAGTCAGTCTATAATTCAGGTTTTGGTTGGCTGCTTAAAAGGATGCAGTATTTGTATTGTTATTGGCCTTTAAACATGTACCTTCACTTTGACATCTCATGTTTTAGAACTGAAAAAAAAAAAATGTAACTACAAAGCAAAATTACTTTATGTCACGCTGGCATTTCCCATGCCAAGAATTTACTTTTGGCTCCATCTACAGGGAGGTGAGATAAACAAATACTAGCTTGCCTTCGAAATGCTAATGCAGCCACTCAGTTGTAATGATTGTGATTTCACAGCAGAAATGCTCAGGAGGAGTCTGGCGATGATTTATAGGCTTGTTTTTGACGCTCTGAGACTTTGTAAACAGGATTAATCAAAATAGCGTGAAAGAAGCTAAATGCAACTCCAGGTATGTTTTTGATGAAACAAAAACATACATCTGAATTATGCGCTCCTGGCAACCCAAAGTGAGGCGCTCATTCTGCTTTCCAAGTCAATAATAGGCTTGATAACCAAAACACAAAATGTAAATAATAATAATAAATCATGTCATGTGTTATATGTTTTAAATCCTACACATACTACCAAATTGGTCTGCTAATTCAACCAAAAAACAAACAAACCAAAACATTGGGATTTGACTAATCTTTCACCGTTGTCTCAGGCTCACATTCCAGCAAGATAAATGTCAACCGATTGCTTTCCCTCCGAGCTTGTGTCCACAGTTTTGTAACACAGTCCGGATAGCGATCTTGACACACTCCTCTGATACAGACCACGTTACCGTAGCTGTGGCTTTGAGCGTGCGTCTTTGTGTTCACAGAAATACAATGGACAGCTCCCCATAGAAATCAAGGCAGTGCCGGAGGGGAGTGTCATTCCTCGTGGAAACGTTTTGTTCACTGTGGAGAGCACTGATCCGGAGTGCTACTGGCTCACTAACTGGGTGGAGGTAAGTCCTGTTGTTTGTCCCGTCTGCACCCACAGACAAAATGTGCCTTCCTCAAGTGTCCCGGAACTAGGAATGTCACAGTATCTAATATTACTGGTGCGATTATTGTGAGAAGAAAGTTCACAATTTAACAATTACTCATGATTACCGATACCACGACCCAACAACAATGAAATCCTTTCATTCACATTGTGTAATTAATGCATTACCACCACTCAAGTATGTGACTGGCTTAATTAAATCAACATTAATAATGAAAAAGTAAAGTTAGTAAGTAAGTAAATTTAGCACTTTTACAAAAAAGCACTTTACATTTATGTTTACTTTTTTTAGTGTAATAGATTGAATCAATTCGCTTCACAATTATAATTTTTTAGTAATTTTGATTATGTTGTGACATAAATAATCATGATTCTTATTAACCAAATAAATTAAAAACATTTTGGTATCCTTAGCCGGAACAACCCAGAAGGATGATTCAATGCAACCTTTTTTCCCCCCCGGCAGTTCCCTTTCCCTTCCCATTACTTGTGAACAGTATTGGGCAAGTTCCTTCAAAAAATGTATTATTATAGTTATTATCCTTTACTTCTTCCCAAATGTAATTGAGGTAGTAACTGCGTTATTGAATGGTGAAAGTAACAAGTTTCCAGGTAAAGTAACTATTAAATTACAAAAAAGATGTAAAGAAATACACCCACTGCTGCTTATTTAAGTAAAACGTTTACTAATTTCTGCCTTTTATTTAGCAATATTTAGCAATTCACCAAATGTACTACAACCAGCGGTAGTTAAGCAATTCTCCTCCACACACAATCTGTAGAGTCACAACAGCACAGGACAAACAACTGTCACATTTACACAGCAGACACACACGCACATGAATACTGATCTGAAAAATATTTATTATATTATAATGCCGGCTCAAAGTTGTGGTGTCAAACTGCAACACATTGCCAGTAAGTTTTAATGAGAGAGTTTAAAATGCAAACACACTACTTGAATTGATGTTCAAGTAGACAATCAAACCAGGTCATGCAAAAAGAAGGCCATATGAAAATGTTGAATTATGTTGTTAATCAGCCCTCTGTACATATTATAAGGAAACCTGTATATCTAATCAAATCTGACTTTGTAAACGGCTTCCTAAAAAAATTAAAAATGCATTTTAAAAAACTGACACATCTTTAACACTTTTTCTTTCTGCTTTTTTCCCTTAAAGTATTTATTTATTATTATTTATTATCTCATCTATAAGTTGGTTATTTCCACCACAGCACTTCCAGCTGTAAACTTTTTCGTCCACACACAGTCAGCGTCAACAGTGAGTAATAACATGTACCCCTAACCCCACCTAACATGTTATTGCATGTTTTTTTATTATAGCTTGCTATATAGTTACATATAATACAATAAGTGTGATTATAAGTTTCTCTTAAGATGCTGTAGGGGCAGGTTCTGTGGCCTATTCTAGAGATGTCGCAACATACAATTATAGTGGTAAAACACATCACGAAATGATTCACACCATGATCAAACAAAACAGTGAAATCCTTGATGTCCTTTCACAAGTTTCTCTTTCTTTCTCTCCCTCTCTTTCTCTCCCTTTCTGTCTCGTTCCCTCTCTCTTTCTCTCCTTTTTTTTTTAACGGTATAGAGTAAAACACCTACTTTGAAGACGTACAACTACAGTTAGTTGCGGTAAATGCACTTTTCGGCTGCCAACGGCCATATTTATCCACCCCTCTTTCTTTCTCTGTTTTTCTCTCTCTCTTTTCTCTCTGTCTTTCTCTCTCTTTCTTCTTTCTCTCTTTCTTTTCTCTCTGCCTTTCTCTTTCTTTCTCTCTCCTTTTTAACGGCAGAGCGTAAAACACATACTTTGAAGACGTACAACCGCAGTACGTGGCGGTAAAGGCACCTTTCGGCTGCCAACCGCCATTAAAAGTAACACAACAACATATATTTTAATCGATATACAGCCATTCCTTTTGTATGTGACCAGCTTGAATCAAACTTTCTGCATGATAAAGTAAAGTCAAAGTGACATAAACAGCCAGATCAAAAAATAATGATAATTAAGTTGAATATAAGTGACATTTGTGGGTCTAAAATTAAATGATTAATATTATTTTAAGTTCTTACGATTTCATTCACAACAATCACAATAACCGAATAATCCTGACATCCCCAGTTTACATACACTAAACCTTACATAACTGTAGATTAACATTTTTCCCTAGTTTCCGTGTTCAAGGATTATTATTTGATTATTTTTAAGCTTTCCCTCATGATGGCTAAACCTCTTTACAACATACGTACAACCGCTCATGTGACTTTCCTTACAGATGTTTTAAAATGAGCCTCTCACAGACTCATAAATATGCATTCGTGGCCAGACAACTGTTTATTAAAAAGGCATCTTGGCCATGTCGATAAACGTCTCCCCTGTTTAAGAATGTCTGAAGTGGAGAGCGTAATGATCGCTTTTATGCTCCGTGTTAAATAGACCCTCGTGTCGTAGAAGGGTATCTCTTAATTTAATCAACTGTGACTCATCCTTTTCAGGCCGAAGATTTTATTAACCTTATACAGCTCCAGTTGCCATTTTAATGTGACCTTTTTTTTTTTCCTTTGTCAAATAAAGTTAAAGAATTTTTCTTCTTCGTTTTTATGTCAAGTTGGGCTGAGCTTGTCTGGGAAAATAGATTTGCTTTTTATATTTCCGTTCCCTGTGTACGTTTTTAAAAAAGAAGGAAAGTTGCAATTGAGACTTGAGAATTGAGAAGTATTAACTGCTAAACTAGTAAAAGAACACATTTACTGCTTCAGGGTTTGCCATTTTTATACATTAGAAAGGATATTTGCTTATTTACTAAGGATTATATTGCCTAAATTATGGTTCCTTTCTCTATTTGTTTTTCGCGACTAAATTTGATTAGATCTGAGATTAATCTTGCAGCCCTAACGTCTCTAATTCAGCCACAGTTAAGAGCGTGCTGACAGTAGAAAGAGGCTGGCCTTTTGAGAGACAATAAAACAGTCGCGCAAACACGCAGTCGCTCTTTAGGGCTGATATAAATACACACAAACACTAGCCATACTTCATACTCCACTGGTGTATATTTAGACTGGTGTCCTTGAACACATCAACGGTAAATAAAATACCTCTATTTATAAAGCTGCAACGATTAATATGAATGATATGAATATGAATGATTGTGACTAACCGGCTACAACAAAGACACTTTACGCATTATTCAAATCAAAATGTGTAACAGCTACACAGCATATTTTACCTGTATCTAGATGAAAATGTCGATCTAGTCGATTAATAATTGCTGATCAGTGGACTACTAAAATAAACAGTTTGTTGCAGCCCTGCTATTTCATTACCCGCTTTTATCTCTATTTATTTCCAGAGTTTGTTATCTCAAAAGAGTCATGTAATGGTTTGATTGGCATTGATTATTGAACTTAATAAACCATGACCAAGTAAAAACTGTTAATCCGTCCATCTGTAGAATCATTTATTGTCACATTAGTGTTTCTAAGCAAAACTAAAATAAATCTGACCCTGGTGTAAATAAATAACAAATGTATACGCATAACATGTTTTACCATGGTCACTCAAAACTACAATGGAAAATACTGGCACTCGGATACTGGATACTCGTATAGATGACACAAAAAAGTGTATGGCGCAAAATCAACTTTTCTAAGCGTTTAACCTACCTTCCATCTCTGCTCACTTTCGTGGAAACATTTTGACTCCGGCTCATTCATAGATAGGGTTGAAAAATGTTTCATAGCCATTCTTCAGGAATAACAATCCCACGGTAAAATGCCACAATGAAAAGGCAGAGCCAGCAAGTCAATGAACATGTTTTTATTATTGCTTTGATTCTGATCAATATTGTGGTTTACAAAATCCTAAATCCAAACGTTAATCTGTAAAGCCAGTGTCATTGTGGACATTGCCAAGTCATTATCTATATGTGCCAAACTGTTAAGTCCTGCTTATACTGTATCGTTTTATGGTGCGTGATGGGCAACTTCATTCGTTTTGATTTAGTTTAGTTCATTTGCCATTTGTAGTTTGATAATGAATTGGAAAACATGTGCAAAAAGTTCAAAGTGCACAATAAAACAATTACACCCTTGTGAATTATGTGTTGCAGTCTGTCCTAATATTCCACCAACGAACGAACGTATTAATTATCGCCATGCAAAGGTCAAGCAGCATATTCTCTTTTAAAGTACAAAAAGAGAAATAACACACCTGCTGGATGCAGGCAGTTGATTTACCACTTTCTTTGTTACTTTTATAAAGAATGGTGGAAGACATTGTGTTATAGCCAAGCCCTTGCTATCAAACACAGCCCTCGTTTTGAGCCAATGGCGACGCTCATTGGCGCGTGTTGCCAGTTTAGCCTTTAGCGACTTGCAACATCCGGTAGTTCTCAGTCCAACAAACATGCACAGTAGTGTTCTTCTCCCACACGAGCGTGTGTGAGGAGCGCGGGCTCCGTACCACGTGGCCGCTCTGATTTATCAGAGGTGCTAGAGCGGAGCAGAGCGAGGCGAAGCTAAAGATTAAAAAGCCTTTGTCAACAAAGAAAAAGTTTATGATCTGAAAATAGACCTTTGTGAAAGCAGTAGGTCCTTGTCAGCCGAGCATGAGCAGTTTGTTTTTACATTGCGCTCTATGGAAAAAATGCTTTCTGGACTGGCCACTAGTCCAACTCACAACAAGTTTAAGTTAGCAATACCCTATCCAGACATTTTAATAGATCCATGGTTATAACCTATTACAAATATATTATCGTATTGCCTGGGTACAGGCTTCACTGTAAATATGACTAGATTCACAGCATGGAGTGGTCAAAATTCCAAGTACAAAGTGTGAATGCTGTTTTGAAAGTTGAAAGATAATAAACTGCTGTAAAAGCAAAACAGCTTTTTTTGTTGATGTGTATAGTGAAAAATATGAATTCCTTAAATACAAGTCGGCCAATACGTTGTTACCAATCCGACAGACTTCGAGCAACAACTTAAACTTCCCAGTATCAGTGTCTTTTTATCAGGAACAGGTAGACTGCCAAGCTACACACCTTCATTATGCCCCCGTATTATCTTTTCATGCGTGTTTGAGGGCATAGTTGGCACAAAGGGTGAGAAATGTGCTCCGCCTCTCTCTGATCCCTCTGAGCCTGTGACTTTTGGAGTTTAGACCCAGACGGGCGGTTTGAAAGCCACTTGATGTGAACAGACATGCACAGTTTTTTCTGAGCTTCTTTTCAGCCTAACAATTGGTCTCGGCCTCAGCCTTTGTGCTTAGGCTGGTCGACAAAAGATGAATGCCTACACAACTAAGCGTCCTCATTCCTGAAAACAATTTTTTCTTTGTCTCACGAACAATAAACATTCACGACGGGGAAAGAAAAAGGTTGGATTTCTCATCAGGAAATATCAAATGTTCTACTTCTACAAAAATGTTCTACATCTACAAAACTGCTTCTACTTGTCAACTAGCACAGCAAACGTTTTATTTTTGTTTGTCATTGTTGAATTGAGTAATGTACTGTTATAACAATATGAAGTTAATACGTGAATTGCGTTATAATCTAAATTGTATAATCTTAACACAGTGATTCTCAGTCAAGGCTTTCAACTCACTCTTTTTTTTATTTATTTAAGGATTATTTTGTGCCCGTAGGCTTTATTGGACAGGACAATTTAGCGTGAAATGGGGATGAAAGAGAAGGAAGGACATGCAGCAAATTATCGGAGTCAGGATGCAAACTCATGACACTGCGGCCAGCTGCATTTCCAACAAAGTATCACCTAGGATAATAATTTACTCATGAGTATCACCAAATTTAATATTGGACTTCATCAGGCCAAAATTTGTGCCAAAGCAGGTCTAAAATGAGACTAAACCATGGCTAAAATAGTTTTAAATAGTAATAATTCACACAAAAGGACAAAAACATTGTCCCTAAATAATCAAATATTCAAATTGCAGAGGGCTTTACGTACCACAGTTTGAGAAACACTCAGTTTTTTAGTTACTTGTAAGTCTTCTGGTTATTTAGCGCTATTAAGTATTAAAACTCCAAATAAAACAATATAATAATCAACCCTAAGTATTAAGACCCGTTGAAGATGTTTTTAGCTTTTATATAGCCCATACTCTCAATTATAATCGGATTGTTTTGCTCTGAACTTTCTCTTGTAGACCATCCTGGTGCAGATCTGGTACCCCATCACAGTCGCCACTAACTCCAGAGAACAGAAGAAGATCCTGGCCAAGTACCTGTTAGAGACCTCTGGGAACCTGGAGAAGCTAGAGTACAAACTACACGACTTCGGCTACAGAGGAGTGTCATCGCAAGAGGTACATGCTCAAGCCGTCGCACGCATTATCCATCAGCTGATTGTAAAAACTGTTTTTCATGCATTCAAGTCAAATCCGTTTTGTCCCGTAACATATATATCGTCAACGCAGCTCTGTGATACCGCTGTGTACGCTCTGAATTTAATTAAAAGTGTTTCATTCTCCACTAAACCAGACGTTTAGTATGCTAGTCTTTGTTAGCTTTACTGTGACTGTAATCTCTGCTGTTTTTTATGTTTTTAAGACGGTAATCTTCAGGTACAGCTCATTTAAGGACAAGCTCGTCTTTTATATGATAGTACCCATATTCTGTCCAGGCTTTTGTTTCAAGAGTAAAAAAAGGTTTTTAACGTTACCATAGACAAAACGGTTAGCATGTCCCATGGAAATTGATGAGAGGAAAGGTTCTCTGTCCCGTTCATACTTACTGATCTATTTGAACAAAAGAAAGCACTAAATCAGCTGTTTTGTTGCTGTGGGGACCCGGAAGTGACGTCACACTTAATAATCCCATAGTATCTTTGGATGAATACATTGTTTTTGCAAAGTTTACTGTCCATGTTTTAAAACATTTGTGTAACCAATTCATAAATAGATGGGTGTGAAAAATGGTATCCTCCATCTTTGCTCAGTCCTCTTTGAAGGACACTTATCCAATTAAATAAAGCTCTGACTAATGTCTATGAAATATCAAGTAAATTGATTAAAACAGGGTCCAGAGACATGATGAATGTCAATTTTGCAAATGATTAACTTAATTTCTCAGTACAACATAAAACGTCACATTATACGACTAACAACAGATGGGGGCATAATGCACTATATTGCTCCTATAGCTTTATCTTTACCTCTTTAATCAGTCTATCATGTATTAGGAGGCAGGGAATCTGTGCAAGTATACGAGTAAATTTGGCACAAATCTGACTTTGTATGATGGGGAACTTCTTCTGTGTATTTCCTCATTCATCCAGGAATAGCCCATGATATAAAATGCTTCAAAGGCAGTCAGAGAACAATGGGTAAGATCGACCCATAAGGAGGCAGATTCAGGTTAGAACTCCTCCCTTAGGGCAGGACTAAGACCAGTGCCTTCAGATTAAAAATTGCTTTTGAATGGAAGTCGAAACGTCTCGATTTCAGAAACCTGAAACCTTTTCTACCACAGCATCTTGGGTTACAACTGAGCAGTGGCTCCCATTCACCCATAGACTTTTCAATAAAAAAGACAGTGAGATTGACATCTTGAAAATAAGGCAGATATAATATAACTTTGTACGTTTAAAGAATTAAATATGTTTTCATGTTTTTGTCCTCGTTGAGGCTAATTATGCTTTAGTCTTATTTTAGACCTGGGTTTAGTCTAATTTTAGAACAAAATAGAGGCCTAATACCTAGTTGATACACACTGATGGCTAGAAGTCTTGACGTGTGCATTCACCTACAGCATTGTGTAGGGGTTGGATATTACGCATCTTAATGTAATATCCAATCTGTGCATATTTAAACATTTGTCTGTTGTTTCCTCCTTCCCTCCCATTAATCATCTCTTTTCTGTTTTTAGACCGCGGGCATCGGGGCTTCAGCTCATTTGGTAAACTTCAAGGGCACAGACACAGTGGCCGGCATCGGCGTCATTAAGAAGTATTACGGCACTAAGGACCCTGTGCCCGGCTTCTCTGTACCAGCTGCAGAGCACAGGTAGGACCCCATATACACACAGGTGGCCCTTTGTATTTTCTATTGAAATTTTGCCCTTGAAGCCCAGTTTCAACATCTGTCATAGTTAATTGAAGACGCCCCATAGCTCTTCCCAACTCAGTGCACCGCTCTGCCGTGTTTTCTGCTCATTGGGAGGCATTAGAGGCACCATTTCCAGCGTGATGTAGTGCACCAGCTCTCCTCCCACTTTCAATATAACAGCGGAGAAACAGTTTGCTCAATGATGATAGGTGACTATAGCTTTTATTAAGGACATCCAAGGTTAGCAAAAGCTGTCCCACTTAGCGCATTGACGCTCTTATCTGTCCCATGTAGGGCTGGGCACCGTTATTCTGTTCCAAGTAGGAAAGGTCCAAGAAGTACTGGAACCGAAAGAATAAAGTCGTTTCTGTGCTAACTTACAGTTCCTTGGCTTTAGATATCCGCGTGAAGTTGCAGGAAAAACGGAAATATGATCAAATCTTCGGCATAGTCGTCCTTTTCCGCATTGTTAAAGCGTGCCAGCTGCCTTTGATACACGTGCCATATGCGCAGACAACAACCGCATGAGACACACGTGAGCCGCCTAAATCAGTGACATCAAAACAATCTAGAATCCCTGTAGTGTAAAATTGAGTTTGCAAAGGATGTTTCATGATGTTTATTTTTGGATAGAAATGGGTAAAATATGATACCATTATGGAAGATAATTTGTTTAATCAGATTTTGAATTGTAAATGCTGGTGAATTTAATTTATTTTGACATTTTTCTCAGTTTAAAAATGCTAAATGACTAATTCACATTAAATTTCGACATTTTCCATCCCTCAAATTCAACAGTCTAAATTAGGAGTATAACATTTTCTGTGACCAAGATTAGTTGACCTGATTTATGTTTCATATTTCAATAATTGCCATGTACGTAAACCCAAAACTGAAACAAAGTTGTATGTTTTCTCTGCCAGCACAAATGAGCTATAGTGAAATTAAATATGACCATAGCTTCAGAAAGTGATTGTCGCTGCAGGATTAAAATGTCAAGTTTCTGGAGAAAACCTCTACCAAATAATAAGATAACGTTCCATATTTTCTGTTTGGATATTTCTTTCTCTCAAACCCTAGCACTTGAAACTGTTATTATAGAGCTTTTTAGAATATGCTTATCTACAGAGGCAGACATTCTCTCTCTGATGTTATCGTTACTTGGGTAAAGGCTATGGTCTACTTTTTATCTCAAGTCTGCTGTTGGAAATAATAGAAAATGTCTCCCAGCTTGGCTAAACGGCTCTTATGGGTTATTGCTGAAGTCTACAGCTAGCTTCTGTTAACGATAATAGACATACTTTGTGAAAAAAAATATTCCCATCAGCCTAAGATTCATTGTTTTGTTTTCATTTATGGCACCCATCCACTGGCCTTTGGGAAAATGAACTTGTTTCATGCAAGACCTAAACTAGAGAATGTTGTGGCTAAGGAAATGAAACTGAAACTATTATGACGGATACATTTGTTTATTTATTGGGTTAATTGAAATGGTTTCATCACAGACATGCAACTGCTATATTGGTCTTTGTATTGACCCAAAAGAATAGTATATTATGCCATGAATAGATGTATGGTTATGGTAAGTATTGGTCAAGTAAATCCTTTCTGTTTGATTGAATGTAGGCAAAATGCTGTCATTATACTGTCAAAATGTATTTTTCCTACCCTTCTCATTAGTCATAAGAGAACTCTGACAGAAGCAACTTTCATTTTATTCCTTTAAGACTGAAAAAAAGCAGAATTCCTATCAACATCTTTGTAATCATAGCCTTATATTGCGTTCATCATTGACAAGTTTTCATTTTTAACCTAATCTGGAGGTTTTGAATCCGAGCGTGGTCAGCCTCACACTCAGCTCCCTGATTGGCTGGAGTTTTATGTCGTAATTGGCCTAGATGTTGCCGTTGTTATATTGCACCAGTCCGACCCTCACTAATGCCAACCTTATCATGTTTTTATCCTTGCTGGCAGATGGGGCAGTAAACTCCTGTGCCGGTGCGCACCAGTGCATTGTGGGATGGTGGCGGTAGTTGTCATAGCAGCTGTTATGTAATGGCCCCTTCCTAACTCTGTTTGGTTTGTGCTTCAGTGGGACTAGTCTCAGTAAAATTCCGCTTTGGGCCAGTTCTATGTAGGGCTGGGTACTGTTTGATTTGTGTGAGTGTAAATGAATGGTCAAAAATATGCAAAAACTGTTTTCCCAGCATTTAATCACATTGTAACTCTGATAAATCTTATTTTAAAATACACTTGAATGACTTCTGTCCAGTTAACGCCAAACCACTGAGCAAGCAAGTGAACGAGAGACACACAACTGATTTACACAGCTCAAGTGTGTCTCATGCGTTTAAGTTTCACAATGCATTGTATCCCGAGGGGTCCCGACCCCCACTTTGGGAACCACTTGTCTAGAGGACATCGGCTCAGAGTGAACTGTTGATCACGATGGTATGTTTTGTAACCTCTGAGCACTATGGTAATAGAAAACTCTTGAGCAACATCAAAAAACCTGCAGCAGTGCCACCCACTTCATCCAGCTGACAAAATGGAAACAACTACCATCTGAAGTAGTTCTAAGCATGACTTTGGGCATTAAGTCAGTTGGCAAAACTCTACCATCACGCACTTTCTCTTCTCATCTTCATCGCCGTGATATCCATCCAAATAATCAACCAGATCCTTGTGGCAAATTAAGGTCTTTTCTGCTTCATGAGGTTTTACACTACATTTTTACACTATGAACTACATCAGAAATCATTTGCATTTACACATACCACCTGAAATGCCCTTTTATTCACTAATCATGACTTAAAGGTGCGCTGGGTAACTTTTCTGGTAGGAACTGCTTGTCTTCATGTTATTGCTCTGCCAGTATAAATCTATCAATAACAGTGCTACGTAACCTGGACGTCTCCATGGAGATGTTATTGCTTTGCCAACAATGTCTAAAAAAGTTACACAGTACATCTTTAATATAGGGTTAAACATAACATAACCACATCAGAATAAAGATAAATGAAATAAAGGACTAAACGAGGTCTAAAGCAGACATTAGTGTTTGTTGACTTATCACAGTACTGTGTCGCTGGACAAAACAGAACTGTTCAGAGGCGATTGTGAAATGAAGGTGAAGGGTGGGTCTACAATAGATTAAAGTCCAAAGGGGTTAATACATTTCACAAAATGGAATACGATTACACATTGTCATAGCATACTACTAATATGTATAATATATTGTTTATTTATTTATTCAGAGCCCCATTAGCGTGGTCGCTTGTCGTCTTTGGGTCCATTCGGCATAACATTTTAACTTTCAACAGAATTTGCATACAGTACTACTTCTGCATTTCTAACATGGAACAAATTATAGACAAAAATTGAAAATGAAAGTGGACCCAAGCAGCTGCCCTGTGGAATGCCACATCAGAGAAACTACCACTAAAAAAGGCTTGCTTAATTTTGCCATTTAGGTAACTCCTTATCACTGAGAGGAGTTTTTTGCCAAGAACTTGTTTATATGTCACCTGGATATTTGTGTTTCAGGTGACATCTCAAATTCATCATATTTGATCATTGTGACTTGACAACATAACAAGGAACCACCAGAACCAAGTTGAACAGTGGCTTAAATAGGAGTTGGATGATAAGGACTGAAGTCACTTAGACCTGAGGTTCATTATTCTATGTACAGTCTAGTCTAGAGGGCGGTGTATATTACCCATACAAATATTTCATTGTTTAAATAAGTAAAATGTTAACCTGACTTGCAAGATCACGTTCATAAATTTCTCTTCTCTCCACTCGATGAAAAAAAAAAAAGTTGATTTAGTTTGTTCCACTGTTGTGACGCTTCTACCTATCAGCATCAAATATATATACTCTCATGTGATTGTGATTAGAAACATTACATTGTCAAGGTGATTCATTTGTGAGTGAAGCTTTTATTAGTAGACTATTCCCACCTCATGTATTCCTTGAGTAATAATAGCCCGTAAACTTTATTCACTTTATGAATTATACATGTGTATTTTCTGAATATATTAGAAGTACATACTGCAGCCAAGCTTTTTGACCTTTACAAATGACTCTGGCCTACAGTGGCCTTCTAATCTTACTCTGCTGACCAATAACTATGATGTACTGCCCTCTTCTGGAAAAACTTTGCCATTGCTTCTTGATTAATGTCTTGTGACTCAGCTTTTCTAAGATTTCTAGGGCGTGCTCTCATACACAGTTGTATTTCTTTGCTACTTTGCCTATTCCCCATGCCTTTATGTTACTCTTCATGTAACTGCTACTTCCAACATTAAATGCTGACCTACTTTTGATATACTTATATGTTTTTATTTATAAGCTAAATATAGTGAAACTTTAGACACACATATATGTATTTGTCCTTATTTATATATTTGGACATTTTGAATATATTACATTCTGTGTCGTTGTGTAATTACAACAGAAAAACCTTCATTTGTTTGCCTTTTTACACATCAATAATTACACAGCCTTATTTAATAATATTCAATCTTATTATAATTCCATCAACATCCAATCATTTCGAGTCCGTGTGTTTTGTGGTCGTGTGTGTCTTTGTATGTGTTAAATGGTCTTGTTGTTTATGTTCACAAAATCAAGACTGAAAGGCATTTTTAGCCATGTTTATTTGTTTTTAATTCAAGAAATCCGCATTAAGCCCAAAAAAGCGATGAATCCTATTATTATGAATATCTGCTTCTCCTCCTGCAGTACCATCACAGCGTGGGGCAAAGACCATGAAAAAGACGCCTTTGAACACATCATCAAGCAGTTTCCCAATGTCCCCGTGTCCATCGTCAGCGACAGCTACGACATCTACAACGCCTGTGAGAAGATCTGGGGAGAGGACCTCAGGAGCCTGATCGAGTCCCGCAGCGCAGACGCCCCCCTGGTGGTCCGGCCCGACTCTGGAAACCCCCTGGACACTGTTTTAAAGGTCCGATTCTAATGGACTTACACATCGACTTGTCACAGTACTAACTTTTTAAACTTAAACTCCATTTCAATACCATAATGATAATAAAAAACAACAAAATATTAGTAGTTTGATTAATATTACACATAAAACTATTCTAAATCCGTCCTATTTTTTTAAAGTATTGATTTATTGATTGGTTTAAATGAGAATCTAGTTTCAATACTGTTTTTCTTTAGTATCAGTTAGTATCTGGGTATTATTGGGTTGATTGTTTTCATTATTTAGCAACGGATGTAAAAAAAATTATCTTTAAAAAACACTAGCAAAAATTGAATATGAATAAAATAATGTTGCAAACTTATTATTATTATTATTATTATACAAGATTTATGTATGTACAAATATAATAATAAAATACCTCATTTAAAGACGGTATAGTACAGACAAAATATGAACAAATAATGTGCAAAGTAAATGAAATGTTTATGTATCGTCATCACCTGGTCATGTTTCTTGCTGTAGGTTTTGGAGATCCTTGGTAAGAAGTTTATTCCAGAAGAAAACTCCAAAGGTTATAAGGTTCTGCCTCCTTACATCAGAGTCATTCAGGGCGATGGCGTCGATATCAACACATTGCAAGAGGTACGTGATCTTTTCCTTGCGTGTCAGTGGCTTTACTTTCACTTGTAAGAGTTGAAAAATGATCATGGATATGTCAACTAAACCGTGATTGGTGGTGGCTAAAACTCTTACTGGAACAGATTAGTCAGTCTAAAGTGCATGTTTAGCTCTTGAAGACCCTTCACTACACTAAACTCAATGTTTAAAGCAACTTTTCCTTCACTCAGTTGATGTCACGCTAAATAATTATCTATTTACTACTTCCATCAGGGTGAGAATATGTTTATCATTTCAGCAGCCAAATAGTGCCCTCCAGACTCATCTGTAATTTGCATATATATTTTATTTAATTCAGATTGTGGAGGGCATGAAGCAACACCGGTGGTCCATTGAGAACATTGCGTTTGGCTCAGGAGGGGCTCTTCTACAGAAACTCACAAGAGACCTGCTCAACTGCTCTTTCAAATGCAGCTACGTCGTCACAAACGGACTGGGGGTACGTTCCTCATCATCACCGTGAACCGCTAACTTTTTAACATGATATGTATTATAAATGAGAGTAAATGGTTGTCTTTGCATGTTCTCCCTGTGTCTTGATCTCTGAGCCTATCACCTTCATTTTACATTGCTATTACATCTAGTTCAATAAAACTCAAATTAAATAAATGGAGAAAAATCTATTCTAATGTTTTTTTATATATATATATAAATAAATAAACAGAACACAAGATAACATGAGAGTGGAAAAAATAAATAACTAACTGAACATGACTAGAAACAAAATCATGGCACATGCAATGAAAATAAAAGTCCCACTTTGTCCACAGGTGAACGTTTTCAAAGATCCCGTCGCAGACCCCAACAAACGCTCTAAGAAAGGACGCCTCTCTCTCCATCGGACGCAGAGCGGGGACTTTGTAACTCTAGAGGAGGGCAAGGGCGAGCTGGAGGAGTACGGGGTGGTGAGTTCAACTGCAAACAACTTAAGAATATCAGCTGCACATGTGACATACCCTTTTTATTTAATATTATTACATTTTTGTGCCCAGGATCTGCTGCACACGGTCTTTCAGAACGGGAAGATTGTGAAGACGTACACATTTGATGAAGTCAGAGACAATGCAAAGCTCAAAGAGAGCGAGCTTGAGGAGCTGCACTGAGCTCTAAAACGTCACCAGTTTAACCCGAAAACAACCTCCCTGACCCTTCAACTTTGACCTCTGGCACCACTCAGTCAAATGAGGGTAGCGTGCACTGCTCACATCCCCTCACTCCTAATCCCTTATGTCATTTTGATGCCCTTAAATGTATCGGGACTTAACCTTTGGTCCTGAAATACTGGTGGTTCTCCGAAAACGTGTAGGAGATCTGGACATGGTTCACTATGTAACTTTTTAACGTGGAGGGTCTACTGCTTTGTCTAGAATATTCCACACTATGGCATTGCACATATCCATCTTCATGGAGACAAGCAGGTGATACCACTAACAGATCTGTGGTAATGGTAAGAATCCAGGCAAAGCAATGACATAAAGACGAGCAGAAAAGTTACATAGTGCACCTTTAACATCCCGCCAGTGCGAGAGACTGAGATAATAAATGTGTGATTGGGTCTGAAAACTTGTAGATATTAAAGCCTAACCATAAGTTCACATCTAACCTGTATTTTTGCCATAAGCGACCTGGGGGGGGGGGGAACGATTGTGAATGCACGTTTCTCCTTTTGAGGAATTCAATGGGCGTTCGTTCGGTAGCTACCACAGATGTGAACTTATGTTGACGGGTAAAAGTATTTTGAGCGCGTGAGAGTCAAACGAAGCCACGCGTACTACTACACCAATGATCGTTACTCGTGTATTGTGTACAGTTTAGAAAAATTCTTCTTGTCTACTCCGTATTTTATGTGAAGGACAAAACCAAGATCGTGGTATATATAGCGGTGCAACTATAACATTTACTGCCCGGTCCTGTGTACACTTCTGATTATAATAATAAGAATATGAAGCCATGTCATATACTTGCTTTGAAACAGTAGCTTTGGCGCCAATTGTAAAGGCCTTACTTAATCATGTACTACCTGTCTATTTACTACACAACCCAAACAAATGTTATCGATGCATCTGTAAATTAAAGACTGTACTAACGATCATCCTTTTGTCAATATAATGTAATCCACAGTGTAGAATGAAGGCCCAACATACTGTACTTCCATGTAAAAGGGGAATTCACTGATTAAGGAGGCTATGTTAAGCTTTTACTCACTTTTTTTAAACCAATTGAACTGCCTCGCACTTTTTACAATTCCAAAAAATGCTAGTGAGGAGGTCAAGGGAGCGGTAAACAAACAAGAACAGAAGAGGGGGGAAAACTGGATAATTGATTATGATTGAGTGTTGGTAAAGTGGGCAGTGCTTCCTGGAGATGGCAGAAGAAGGCAGGGTTGAACAAATTGCAGCTAAAAGGATTTTTGCATAATATAGCCCCTTTAACAGCTACATTCCTAAATTCTAAAGAATTAACCAACTGCACATGAGCTTCCAAGTATCTGGTGCTGAATTTGGACAAAGATAAATTAGACAATCTTAGCTTTGTTTTGTTCTTTAAAATACAGCCAAAAATGCTTGCTGTTGGGTCTTCATGTTGCACTGAAACGTGTCTCTGCTGTATCAGACCAAGAGTTGATGTAGAAATACAACACAAACGATGTCTTCACGGGACTGAAGACAAGCTAGATGTGTTTTTGAGAGATTTAACATGGCTCCAAGTTCCACGAGTGTCCAGTTTCGGTTTGTGCGTGACGGCCGTGAGTGAAGAGGTCTTTTTTTTTTCTTTTTTCCTTTTCCTTTTTTTTTCTTTATGCAAACTTGTTGTGGATTTGCGGGGATGAGAAAAACACTCTTGGTTTTATTTGATTGGCCTTTTGTTTCTGTGAAGAGACGCAAGCACAGGACGGCACCTCGGGTCGTGCTGTACGATTGTCCCCGAGTGTTTTGGTGTCATTTGTCTTCCGCTGTAGATCTTAACTTTCTGTTGAGTTAGGGTAAAGAGCAGATGACATTACAGACTTGAATGGGCATATATATATAAAAAAAAGGAAAAAAAACACACCAAAAAACACCAATTCAAACAGGAGGCCTTTGTTTTTGTCTATATACCGGTACTGTATGTTGTAGTTTTCTTTTCAAACATTTTAGACAATTTCCAACACCAAACAAAAGTAGTTTTTATGTGGTTTTATACTAATTCTGATATCGATCCAGACTATTCTAAAACTATTCAGAAAAGGCCTTATTATTTTGTCCTTTTCATGCGTTTTCTTTCCCAGTATCGATGCTTATTCAAATGGGTATCTAGTTTCGATACTCGTTTTCGATACTAGTTTTAGCATCACTTAGTATCTGAGAATCTGTTTTTTGACAACCTGAAATTTTTACAGTACTAAAACAAAATAGACTTGGAATTCCCTAATTGGAATAATTTTGAAACTATGAAAATTGAAACCCAACATATTAGCATTGTTTGTCCCTTTTGATGATTTTTTTTTTGTATGCACTGAAATTTGTGGTGTCGTTTTTTGTTTCCCCCCCCCCCCCCCCCCCTGTACTACTGAGATACGTTTTGCCATGGCGTAACGTGCCTAAAATGTTCTGTAATGTCATTTGATCCAATCATTTTGCAAAACCAACTCGTTTAATGTTTAAAAAGTGTCACTATTTTTATTTCGCTTCAAGGTTTTTCATTTTTGTTGTTTTTATGAATGTCCATTCTCCTGTTATCCAGCTGGCTGTTGCACTGGACTTTTCAATAAGTTAAATAATAGTGTGTTTTTTAGTGACACGTTTTAATTTGAAATATTTTGATACAGACTCAGTTCTTTTCTCAGAGAAACCTTATTTTGTATGACAAAGGAAAAAATTGCCAGAAATATTGCAGTAACTCTATGACTATTTACAAATGATGTGGCCATACTGCCTTTTCACTTTGTACATATAACAGCTAGTTTGACTCAAATCGGATGGCATTTAGTTAGTTGGAAAACCATACTGGAAATATCATCAATATTTTTGTCAGATCGACTCTTTTTGTATGCGAATGATATCAAAACCTGCTTCACTGAACGGGCAGTGAGCGACTGATTTTAGCCTCTGTTTGTGAATGAACGCCTTGTAGTGAAAGAGAAAAGCTTGTGAATATTTTTTTCTTCACGTCGTTGTTGTTCAACTTGTATGTATATGTTGGTTATCCCAAATTCTCTACCCCAAAACAGCTGACATTTTAACATGACTTGCAACATTGTGGGCAAAACAATTAAAATATACCACCCTGTCTGTTTGAAATTAGTGCTTTATTTGCTTTAGTAAAGATGAATTTGAGGCTGTATTTCGGGATATTTGGCAATACAGAAACCTACTTAAGCGATTGTCCTCACTCAGCACCCTGATAATGTTAATAATATTATAGCAAAAGCTCAAAGAGGCAACCTAGACCGAAGTCTAATTTAGGGTGACCTTGTCCCTCCTCTGGTCGTCCTGCACAGTCATTTGGGACCTGTCCCTTGTCCCATTTATTTAGAGAATGTCCCTTCTTTTTCATTGAGGCCAAATAAATAACTAGTGATATTTACATAACTATCTTATTTTTATTTTATTTACAAAACAATAGATAATATAAATATTTCTCACAAAAAAAAGCTAAATAAACCTTTCCGGGCTGGACTGTAATGATTTATTGTTATTCCAAACTCACTATGTTTTAAGTGAGAAACATTCAAAATCACAGTCTTTATTTATAAGCCTAAATGTATCATGTTTATCCCACCATGTACCACCAAATCGTCCCACAATTATTATTATCATTAGAATTTAGACAGTAAATGATGATGAACCCGGGTTGTCTTGTCCTCATTTTCCTTTTTGTGCTCCAACCCGGATCACTTTACAGTGGCCATGTTTTGCACTCATTTAAACAATGGGACGGTGACGTGCGCCCTCAGGAGCCCGGGGACAGTGTTGTGTCTGTCTGAGTCACAGTTTGAGCGGAGCTGGAGAATGCGTGGTCCGCTGTGGAAGTCATATGACCCGCAGAGCCGCAGAGCCCCCCGGAGTCTGCTGGATCACAGAGCCAAAGAAAAGCCACTGGCAGGCACTACATTTGATTTGTAATATTAAATAAACTTTACATCAATTTTAAAAAGATGCCCTACTTTTTGCCTACTTTTTTTTTTTTTTTTAAAGAAGACAGTTTGGAAACTTGGAAAATGGCAATGGAAACTGTCTTGTAAGCTCTTAAATTGTCATCAGTGTCTTCTAATCTACTTACTTAATAGCATAAGTGGAAGATCAAGCCTTTAAGCAGCAAGTTTTCTGATAAACAGTAGCCTAGACCTAATTCTGCCACATGCCGCGCAAAAACCCCCTCTTGCGTTTTTGCGCACGAAAAGCCGGACGCTTTACCGGACGCTGTAAAAATATCTTTGGCTCCAAATCGCAACCAACTCTCTGGCAGTTGTTCTACACATGTTTCTTGTGGCGCATAAAAGTGGTGGATTTCTATACCGCGTCAAATTGCATGCTTAGTTAGCGTCTTTATATCTTTTTTTCAACAGTGTGGAAAGTAACCACGTCATTGTGTGAAACAACTCCCACTTTTCCCCCGTTGGACCAACATCCACAGTTCCCCAGCCGGGTAAAGAGCTGAACTCACTGGTTTAATCATGATGTCTGGATTTAGACTGAATTTATCGCCATTGAAGGAACCTTTAGGTTTTGTCAAAGTTGTGGAATGGGTAAGTTATTCTTATTTTAATTGTAACACCAACTGCGCAGAGAGGCGCGGTCTTTGGCTGTCCTTTTTTGCACAAAAGATAAATAACAAATGAATTAACTGCGCAAAACGACCACCAGCAGCCTAAAAGGATATGCGTAAAGCGTGCATAATGTGTTCAAGTTTATTTTACGCAAAAGATCATCGCTTTCTTGACTTCTCTTAAGCAGATTACCTTTAGACTCACTTGTCTGCTTTTGAGAGAGTTATTTGCCTGGAGCCCTTGTGCTTAAGTTACAATATCTACTTTTGTGATGGAGCCAAATTGAAAATGATACCTGGAAACCATAGAATTTAAAATAGTTTTGCAACTTTACCGAGTGCCACTGCCTGCCCTTCAAAGGACACAGTTAGACATTATCTTTCCTCAACAATTATTGACCCCCAAATAACCGTGTAACATGTTGGTTACTCATACACACATTTACATAGCATTGCATATTCCTCCAGCCGCGGGGCCAGTAATGATTCATGCTGGTCATAACTGGGTCGTCGTGCGTAATGCACTTTTTTCTTCTGTTCTATTTTCACAATGGACTTATAAGGTTTTAGAGGCGCGCTAAACACCGATCATCTGACTCTGGGACAAGGCTGTGTGTGTGAGACTAAAAGTTTTGCCTCATCCAACCCTACTCAACTGCATTCTTTCTCGTTTGTTTACACGCAGTGAGCGGTACGCATGCGGAGGAGTCTGATTGCTCCTGCGTTTTTTGATTCAGTAGCTCTAATTCTCTCATTTTTCCCCCGAAATTATATGACATAACGTGGAGAAGGAAGCGATTTGCAATCAAGTAATTCTGCAGCTCTCATGTAGAATAGACCACATGCTTATAATAAATAATAAATCAAATAATAATGATGGAGACGTGGCTGCTTTTTTGCTCAACAAGCCAAAGCTAAAATCCATGTAAAAAATAGTAAAGTAAAAGTGATAAGTAGAAAAAAATATATAGTAACAGCACTTTTCCAGACGCTCAAAGTTACAATCTTTTTTCATCTTTCACTCCACTTCACTAGGTGGTGGTCAAATATAACTGGCTCACGATACGATAATATCACGATTTTGCGATACATGCGATAATCGATATATATATTGCTCATCATGATACGTCGCAATTTTTTTAAAGATCCGTACACATTTTAACAACCTTTTTCTTTGTTAAACCACGACCTGCACAAACTCAACATGAAATACGCATCAAAAACAGTCAAATATTTTGCATAAACAACTTTCCTGTCTTTTAACAACCTACAAAATTGTCGTGCTGTCACAAAATTATTCGGGGAAAATTATGCCAAAAATCCTCAAAAGTGACACAATATATCGATAAGTGCGTTGGGTAGAAACATGGAAGTGAAGCTGTTAATCTGCTTCTTGGGCCCTTCCAACCACCACCAAAAAGTTTCTCACACATCAGCATAAAAGGGTAGAATAACGTCTTATAATTATCACTCAAACTCAACAGCTACTGCTATTAACACCAAAAAGGAGAAGGCTTTGAGTGAATCATGAGTTTAATCTGCCTTTTTTATGTGCACGATATCTTGTGTTTTGTGGTCTTGTAAGTGCAGTTTGCATCAGATACTGAAGAGTTTTGAGAGCTTTTTCCAGTCTGACGTCACTGTCTCTTTTAGTCGACAAATCAATCAGCAGGGCATGTCTTTAGCCAACACAGAATATTTGTAGCCAACTACAGCCCTGTTTAGTACCTATGCATGATTGGTATATTTACTGTTTGTAGTTATATTTAAGATGTAATATTGTGTTTGCGCCTTCAAATTTAGCTTAGCACCTACATTACATCAACACTGCAGCTGATGAGTGTCTTCAGTGATAAGATCTGCTGTCCAGTACTAAACAGGAAAGATAGGATGGGCTGGTATGTGATGTTGGGCCTCTCACGGCAAAGCTTTCCTCTGTTTATCAAGTGAACATGTCAAAGTGTGTTTGTGTAACCTAAGAGGAGAGGATGCCGAGTGGTCGATTCAAAAGTATGAAGACCAACCGTCTTTGGTCATTCATTGGGCTTCAGCCACTGTTTAGCTGGACTCACTGACCTCATGATACACCCACAATGCTCCAAGCAGTGTAACCTACTTGTACCTAGCGGTCAAAAACTTTAAAGGGATTATATTCTGCAACAATCTAATGTGTTGATTGATTCCTGCATGTTTGACTAATCCCGTATTGTCCTGCAATATTCCTGTTTTCACCCACTGCTCTGTACTTAGTTGCAATTGTTTGATAAATTAAGACTCTGAGTGATACATGTAAGGGTTTAAAATGTTACGTAGCCACTTTTCAAAAAATAAAAACATATGACCTGATGAATGACAATGAAGTATTGTGATCAAAACACAATTGACTGGTCGCAACAGGCACCGCACAGCGCGCATTCACTGCTCCTGGGTCAAATGCAAACGGAAAAATGTCCCTTATGGTGCTCTGTAATGTAACCTTTGTGGTGCAGGTCTCCCATCTCTTAGAAATGGTATTGCTTTGCCAGGAATGTTCCGCAGAATGGTAATAAACGTGTCCACCTTTTTTGCTAAAAGTATGGCCTTGAACAACATGCATTCTCGCTATGAACAGCATCACCTCTCGCGGATCTGACCTGTAACTTGGTCTTCGGATCAGTATTGTCATTGGTACAAGATGCTGTGGACGAGCCCCTTTTTCTTTTTTTTTTCTTTTTTTCTTTTTTTAAGATTCTTTTGCCCTTAGGCTTTATTAGACAGGAGAGGAAAGTGTGAAAGTGTGAATAAAGCCCGTATGCTTTATTAGACAGGAGAGGAAAGTGTGAAATGGGGGATGAGAGAGAGGGGAGGACATGCAGTAAATGTCAGAGTCGGGATTCAAGCTCACGACACTGCGGCCGTCCTATCATTTTGAATTTCTCGAATCAAAAATGCATGAGCAATCAGACTCCTCCACAGATATCTGTCACCCACTACTTGATACAATTAATGCCATACTGCGAAACATTTTAGGCAAAACAATGATATCCCGAGGAGCCAGTTGCATTGAAATCTTGATCAACTTCCAGCGACCCACTTTTGAGTCCCAATCAGCAGTTTGGAACCTCATAGCCTTTTCTTTTCCTGTCTGTTTCACAGTCTGGCACTTAAGATGAAAAGTAAGCAAATTATATGAGAAGTGTACGTTCAAAGAAGCCCAAGGGAGTCAAGTCTAAAAAGGCCATATGAACTTGCTTGTATGAGGCAGCTGCCAGTATTGCTTTATATTTTTAACCTAATAAATTAAACACTACTTAGAGGTATGGTTGGGCGATGCTGACAAAAATGAATAAATCAATATTTTTTGGAGTATCCCGATAACGATAGTCGGACGATTTTATATCAATCCAACAGAAATGTGTTTAAACATGTCTTTTAACATGATTGTTGATATTTCATGATCAGACAAATGTATAAAATGAACCACAAAAGGGCAGAAATATCACCTTTTACCCTCATTTGAATATTTTTTTGTAGCATTTTCTACTATAAATGATTTACTCGATATTAAAATTATATGTTCTTATCCTCCAAACAACATTCAAGATATTATCTAAATTTCGATATGTTGCTACTTAAATGTGGTAGTAAGTTACAAAAGTTGGACCTAATACAATGATAAAGGTGGGTCCCACATTCAGACCAGGTAAAAAGAACTTTGTTTCCCTACTTTTGACCCATCCTTCTATGTGCAGTGTACCAGGGTTTTTCCTAGTGTACGCTTTCTGCATCTTTAGTGCCTGTTAATGAGATGGAAACATGAATGAAAGAGAAGTGCAGAGTACAGCGGTGCGTGGCCTAAAAGAACAGGAAGTCACATCTGGCCAAACATCTGGAAGAGGCCTGGAGCTGTGTGTGTCTCTGTGGCTTTTGTGGCGTCCATCTAACAGCTAACCTCCTGCTATAGTAAGCCTTTTCAGTGCTGTGTTGTAAATGTGATAATGCTGATGTGTCAGGATTTAAGGAGCTCAAATGGGATGTCTGACGTGTCCCAGGCTGAGAAAAGACAAACTGCGTGGGAGTTTAAAATCATTACCCTGTCACAAGATGCAGCTGAATAATTATGAAAATGACGACCTAAAATAGCCCCAGAAGAGAAAAATGCAGTGGAGATGTGGGAGGCTTAAGCAGAGCATGTGATGATGGGCAGACATGAGACTGAGACAAGAATGTGTGAAAGACGTTGCCATGCAGAACTAAACAGTATGTATCGGATTCTGTGTAGTTCCTTTGTATCTGAACAAGCAATGGTCAATTAGCTTGTGAAAAAACTTTAAAATGACTTACTAGTGGAAAATATGATGGTATGTTATAACTAGATCAGAGTCCCCTCCCCCCACGTAAACTGGAGACTTGACGTGCCGCCTCAGGACATCACATGATAAAAATTATTGCTAAGAAGCATTTATGTCAAACAAAAAAAAACAAAAAACATTTTCCAATCATTTGTTTGGGATTTTTAACAGCTGAACTAGGCTGAAGTGAAAGTATTCAACTTCTTCCAACTTGACATTAGCGAAGTCAAGGTATAGAAAGTACAGAAAGAGCACAAAGTAAAAGTGCTGTACTTCAGTAAAATTTGTTTGTATCTGTGCTGAAATTAAGTCAAGGTCAAGGGGTTGTTTTTTTTTAGCTTATTCATGGTGACATCTTGCCTAAAGATTGTTAATGTGATTGTTAAAGATCGGGTTTTGAACAAACATACATGTATAAACAAAATTAATAACAACTAATTGCCATACAAATGTAGTATTCCTCGGTACCACCATCACCCAGGACCTCAAGTGGTCACCATCAGCTCCCTCATCACCGTGTGGTACGCTGGAGCCACAGCCAGGGACAAACAGAGACTACAGCGCATTGTGCATGACTATTTGAACCACTCCCCTCAGGCAGGAGGCTACGGTCCATCCGGACCAGAACCTCCCGCCACAAGAATAGTTTCTTTCCCTCTGCCGTTGGACTCATGAACACTTCAAAACACCTGCACTTTAACTGCAATTCAATCGATCACTCAATCAGTCACTTTCTGCACTCAGAACTGTAAATGTAACTGTAAATTCTTGTGAACATAGTAATGCCTATTTTTCTATTCATTGGCAATAAGCCTTTTTCTGATTCAGATTGATTCTGATTCTAATCGAATAATTTAATAATTTAATAACTTTTGCATAGCCTACACGGGTACATGAGCCGAGAGAAGAGGTTTTACAACTCACGAGTGATGTGTACATGTGGTGTTTTTGATGAAAGAAATATCCCATCAGGATGTTCTAAAGTGGCTTAGGGTTAGGGATATTCAGGCTTTTTTGTTCTAAACAACTAATTGTTTAATACATTGAATAATTGCTGCATTAATCAAAACGTCATGTTCTTTTTAACCAAACTCAATTCTATATAAAGATCACAACTTTTATTTTTATTTTTCATCATATTATGTAATCTTTTTAGCTTGCTTACTTTCACAGTGTCAAGTGTTTCATGGTACTTTTAGTGTTTTGTAACTTGTGTCTATTGTTGTTTTGCTGTGCACTATGGTAAGTAATTAAACTAATAAACTAAGAAAACTTTTGACACCTTAATAGATATCCTGTGTGAAATACTGGTAGTTGTAGTTGTTTTTATGTGATACTTTTGTGAGTAATGTTTGGCCCCTGTATCTGTAACTTAACAGACAAAATTGAGTACTTTTCCACCACTGCTGATGCTGACAAGATTCTATTCACAAAGCACCCGTCTAACAAGGAGCAGAAACACTTAAGAGAAGACGGAAATATTCTGCTAAACTAATACAAAGATCCCATGTTTGTGGGTTTAAGACAGGATTTTTGTTGTTGTTTGTTCGTTATTCTGCAAAGAACTCTATGAATTCCATCTGCAGTTTTTGGAGAAGTAAATTAGTGTAGTTAATAGTTGGGCCTCTGGGGGTCTTTTTTGCTGACGTTATAGTATTTGTTGCCAGCTTTGTTCTTGGTTCAAGTTTTATGGGCTTTCAAACATTTGCTGACCTACATATGTGTGGGAGAATTTCAACAAAATCCCAATGGTTTTAAATCAAGCCTCTCTAAACTCGAAAACATAAAGTGTCATCTGAAATGCCGTTACCCCTCTTGTGCGTTTTACTGCCTTATAAAACTAACTTCTCATCCCTCCACCCCCTCTCTTGTCTGTCCAAACAGCTCACAGCCATATTTGCTTTTGGAAGCGTTGGTGGTTTCTCGGGAAGCAATATCATCACCGTCTTATGTGGAGATGGAAGGAACGAGACTCTTAGTGCGAACTTTCACTACCCATTTAGGTGAGTGCAAAAACCAGTCATTTATGGACTGTTCATAGTGTGAATCTGGGGTGTGAGTGAGTGATATGTTCGCAGGGGCAGCCTTGTTTATGTCAGTCTGCCCCAGGGCAGCTGTGGCTACAGAAGTAGTCTTCCACCACCAGATGTGGAGTGAATGAATGCAATGTACAGCGTCTTTGAGTGTCCAAAAAGCGCTACATACATTTAAAGGTTGAAATGGTGCACACATAATGTCAAATATTTATATTGTATAATAATTCACTTGATTAAAATCATTACTGTAAATATTTTAAAGTTAAATTTGGCCTGGCTTATCCCTGATTAAGTCTGGTTTAAGTCCAGGATTTATCTTTAATATCTTTTCTTTTTTTCTTCTTCTCAGATGCAGATGGAAATTGTATGTTAAGAGATAACTTAACTTAACTAATCATTCTGAAATTATTTTTGTTATATTGTCGGCCGTGGATACAGCACCTCAGAAGCTTTCATTTATTATTACATCACAATATTTTGCTTGAAAAAGATTCCAGATTTTTTATTCTCAGCCTTTGACGTTCAAACATTTACATAATAAACATTAAGTCATTTTGTACTGTGATTGTACTCAAGTAAGAGAAATGTTTCTTCAATATAATTACTCAAATAGAAGTACTAAGTAGTGGTCCACGAAATTATTCAAGTAAGAGTAACTATTTTTGTGTAACATCTTATTTATAATTTGAAGTTAAGTCATTGGAAGGACAGAACATTAAATACAAAGTTCTAGTGTACAGTAGATCACAAAAACAAAGTATTCACCTTATTTAATATTGTCAACATACTGATTATATAAGCAACTGAGTGCAACTGTACGACCTCTGTTAATGAAACCAAATGTTCTGATTCCTTTGTCCCTTCTGCAGGTTATCCCAGATCCCCTTGGTTCCCTCAAACACCAGCATCTGTAACCGCTCTGTGTCAGCCACGTACCTGGTGGGGGACTCCGCCTCTGCCTCCGAGTTCTTCGTTGGGACCGGTATCGTCTGTTTCCTCTACAGCATGGCCGCCCTGCTGGTCTATCTGGGATACATGCACGTTTACAAGGACTCCGACTTTGGACCCATTTTTGTAAGTCGTACGTGTATTTTTAAACAAAAGTTAGGGATGGAAGTTATGACGTAGCTCTGGTTGTCATGTTAATGTGTACAATTCTGTTGCTTACATTTTTGACTGTTTTGCGTTTTTATTTCATGGTGGTGTCGATTTTTAAAGTTGCTGCTTACATATAAATTACTGTATAATCCAAGTCATTTTCCTAACTGTAATTATTGCTGAATTCAACCAAACCCTAAACTTAACCATAACCCATTTCCCAGTTTATAATAATCCATATTCCTAAACTTCACCACTTCAAATGACCAATCACAGCAGACCGTTCCTCCAGCAAATATGTGAATAAGATCCTATATTTGGCAGGGGCAGAAATGTTTATTTAGTTAGGGATAGAAACATATTTTCAGTCACAAACTATTTCAGCACAGGTCACTGAAACATGTAATATTAGATCATTCTTTTAGTTTATTTTTTGGAGCAATGTGTTAAACAAAGGCCAAGTAAATGTGCCACAAGCATTTCAAAACAAACAAAAGAGCAATATAAAAATGACACATACACTATTTGCAGGACTTCTTGCTGACTGCGGTCCTGGTCTTCCTGTGGTTGGTGTGTTCTTCTGCCTGGGCTAAAGGTTTGCAGAACGTAAAAGACGCCACAAACACGAACGGCATCAGCAACACTTTGGCTCTGTGTAAAGGGAACAACGTCACCTGTTCAGTCACCGAGTTCGCCAACCTCCGTAGTCTCAACTTCTCTGTGGTAAGAACAAAACAGGACGAGCATAATCGCTAATCTTTTTTTAATCCAAATGAGTTTATGTTTCTCTTCTCTCATGGTAAGTAATGTTCTACGTGTTGTCCACCTGTTGGTTGTTGAAAGTATTGTTTTAACTCATCTACATTATTGTTCAGCCGTGTGGTCTAATGCTGCACAGCATCTAAAATGCACAGAATAGAGTAGCTAGAGTGGTACTGATCGCACGGATGTCAGAGATCTGCATCTGTCTTGGTCAGCGGTGGAGCACAAATTGCAAGCGAGTCTGTTGGTGTTCATGCATCAAATCATGTTTTTTTAATGATAAAGATTTATTCAGTGGGTTTTGTTGCACGCATACGCCAAGTTACCTCAGGCAAACTTATTGTCTCCAGACCAAGAAGTGACTTCATGAAAAGAACTGTTTTCTATAGAGTAGCTGTTGCTTAGAATTCCATTCCACCCATTTAAAATGTACTGAAAATAGATCCTCTTTTAAAAAGAAAATTAAACTGCGGTTTCATCAGAACAAATAATGTTTAAGGTAAGGTAGTGCTGAATATTTAATTTGCGAACAACACCACCCTCATCGGGCTCATCTCGGACGGGGATGAGTCTGACTACAGGAGGGAGGTGGACCGGCTGGTGTCCTGGTGCAGCGGTAACAACCTGGAGTTCAACGCCCAGAAGACAGTGGAGATGATCGTGGATTTCAGGAAAGTAATAGCCTCCCAGCCCCCCCTCATCATGACAGACTCCCCTATCACCACCGTGGACTCCTTCCGCTTTTCCTGGGCACCACCATCACCCAGGACCTCAAGTGTGGGAGCCCACCATCAGCTCCCTTATCAAGAAGGCTCAGCAGAGGATGTACTTTCTGCGGCAGCTGAGGAAAAGCCAAGCTGCCAGTGCAGATGATGTGATGTGCAGTTCTACACGGCCATCATTGAGTCCATCCTCACCCCCACCATCACCGTGTGGTACGCGGGAAGCCACAGCCAGGGACAAACAGAGACTACAGCGCATTGTGCGCTCTGCTGAGAAGGTGATCGGCTGCAGACTTCCATCTCTGCAGGACCTGTACGTCTCCAGGGCTCTGGGACGAGCAGGTCGGATCACAGCCGACCCTTCTCACCCTGGACATGGTCTATTTGAACCACTCCCCTCAGGCAGGAGGCTACGGTCCATCCGGACCAGAACCTCCCACCACAAGTACAGTTTCTTTCCCTCTGCCGTTGGACTCATGAACACTTCTTAAACACCTGTCACTTTAACTACAATTTAATCAACCACTCACTGTCACTTTCTGCTCTACATCTGTAAAAAGAACTAAATTCTTGTGTACATAGTAAGCCTATTTTTATTTTAAACAAAAGATAGTTTGAAATTGTTTTCTTTAATGCATGCCCTTTTGATTTCATATATGTTTTTTTTTGTTTTGTTTTTTTTTGTTTGTTTATTTATTGACAATGGCAATAAACCTTTTCTGATTATGATTCTTCTTCTTAATGTTGATTACTATTATTATTGTATGTACACAAACCTAGTTTTTTTGTATTGTTAATGTGCAAGTTAAATTGACACAATCACCTTTTAATTTGTATAATGCTTAGTATATGGTTTGTACAGTAAATTATACATTAGGTGGACCCCAGGAAGACTAGCAACTACTTGTTGGGAGCTAATGGGGATCCAAAGAATGAAAGAAAGAAAGAATGAAAGAAAAAGAGAACAAAAGAGAGACTAGGGGGAAATCCTAGAGCCTGTTTCTTGTCCCACAAATTCTAGTTTGGTTAATACAACTATAAAATATAACCTTATAAACTTCAGTCGCTATGAGTCACAGTCACGAGACAGTCATAAAAATATTTTCCTCAAACACAGCATGTGAAAGCAGTTGTGTTAACCCAGTGGACACATTTGCTCTTGTCCGAGAGGGAAAGAATAAACAAGTAATAGCATTGTGTCCATGAGCAACTTCACCTTCCATGCTTTCGGTGACGGTCTATCTTCAGATCATCGGTCAATCAATCTGCCCCAGGACACAAAAGTGTTTCTGTTGTAGAAAAGTGCTGACATTTTTTCGAATCCTCCTTATGCATGATGAATATATAAACTCAAAAGTTCTAGGTGGCAATGTCACACTCCTAGATGGTATTTTAAAAAGATGGTATTTATTATGTATTATTATTATTATTATTATTATTATTATTATTATTATTATTATTATTATTATTATTATTATTCTCATTATTGTTATCATTATTGTTATCATTATCATTATTATTATTATTATTATCATTATTGTTATTATCTTTATTATTATTATTATTATTATTATTATTATATTATTATATTATTTTATTATTATTATTATTATTATTATTATTATTATAGGCCAGTAGAAAAGTGTTATCTGAAACTCAAAGGATTTTCAGTCCTCCAATGTTGTAGCAATGGGCAATTTTATTATGCTGAATACTAAATGTAGCGTTAATTAGAAAGTATTCTGACTGATCTAGTGTGATCAATGTATTTACCTTTAGTGACCCAGCATTTCATCAGGTTTTTCCACGGCTCTTTTGTTAACTGAGTTCTAATGTTTTTTTGCTGATGAGAGCATGAGAGCATGATTCTAATTCAAATTGAAAAAGTGTAAGAGAAGGTTTTGTATGGCTTTCACTGATGGTTTCCGACCTGGCTGAGGCTTAGTTCTGTCTGTTAATATTGCCCTTATTCATTCACTATCTGCATGTAACAAATGACATTGTTTTGTGTTGCAGGTATTTGGGTACTTGAACATGTTTGTGTGGGCTGGTAACGCCTGGTTCGTTTACAAAGAAACGCGCTGGCACTCTCGGAAGTTCTCTCAGGCTGGACCAGGGCACCAGCAGGTCCCAGCGCCAATATAAGGCAACGCCGATACAAATGCCAGTACAGTGCAGTACAGATTCACAATAAGAAATAATAAGCCATTTATGAAGTGGACAATATGGGACTGTTAAGTGATGTCAAGTGGTGTCTATTTCCCAATGTCCAATGGAATTTCAGCAGATTTTAAACTGCTCCAGGGTTTTACAAAAGCAAAAGAAATGAAATGTTGACCGTGTGTCTCCTTTTTCCATTTAAGGCGAGATATAGATATATAAGATATAAATTTGACACTTCTCCTGCAGTTTACGCACATAAATGTAAGAAAAAAATGTATTAAAATTTTTTCATCATATAATGTTTTCATATAGAAATAAGGCTTTTTATTTTTTGCACATAAATCTGCAAAATGGACAGAGCCAGGTTTAAATTTCTTGCTTCATTTTGTTGACATTTTAGATACAAAAAAATACGTGTTTTTAATAAACTAAATCTGACGAAAAAGTGGTTGTAACATTTCTAATTTAGTCATATTATACACTTTTTTTTTTCCTAAAACAGGCTTAGAAAAATCAGGCTTAGAATTAGACACAAATCCTTGAGTACGTTCCCCCAAAATCTTGTTAAGTACAAGATTAGAAGGTGAAAAAAAAGTGTACCACGCAAAGTATTTCCAGTTAGTTCTCGCTGGGGTGCAGTGGTTAAGGACATTGCACATGTGTGGTTCCTGCCACCGAGGCATCACGGTTCGCTTCTGTGTAGAGACATTTGGCTAAGTGTTTGCCCGAATGTCTCTACCCTCTTTCTCCCCATTTCACGGTACGACTGTCCAGTCTAATAAAGCCTTTGGGTCAGGATTTTTTTTTTTTTTTTTAATTCAACACACCATTATAAAATCTTTAGATCAACATAAAATAATTAAATGGAAAAAGGTAGTTAACATTTCTTTTTTTTTTTTTAAAGATGTGTGCACCCTTTAACCACCAGAAATGTTTGATTCTGACATTAAAAATCGAAGTAATTTTACCATCATAATACAGATAAGTAAATTATTATTATTATTATTATTATTATTATTATTATTATTATTATTATTATTGAAGGGTGTAAACAATTTCTGTCACCTGATTAAATTTTTCAGGATGTTTAGTCAAATATTTGTGTCTATGGAAGGTTAAAAAAAATACAAAATAATTTAACCCATGAGACTTAACAATCCCATACAATAGATGCCACTTGAGACTGGATTTGGGTTTCCATAGCAAAAACTTTCTAAACTCAGAGTAATGTTTTTGTTACACATTGCAATTATACACAAACGAATATGAAAGATTTGTTGACGCCAAAATATAGGGTTAGTCTGTATAAGAAAGAAAAAGGTTGATAAGATATGATGACAAATAATGTGCCTTATTGAAAAAACAGTTCATAAGAAAGTATGATCAAATATTGCTATATTTAGATGTAGAAATTTGTTATGCTTCAAGATATGAACGAACACATGAAGAGAAGCTTAGCATAGCAATGTTTTAATGTCATGAAGGAGTAATTAAGCTGTTGATATAATATTACAGAATTTGTATGTTTTTCTTTTTGTTTTTTGTTTTTTTGTTTTTTTACTACATATTCATTCACGGCATCATCTCCTTTCCATAAAAGATCTTGTAATGTGAATCCATCATTTTACTTGAGTGAGTGAAGATCTACCGTGAGCCTTTTAGATAACTATTCAAAGGAACGTAAACCCTGGATGCCATTTGTCAGTTGTCATAGAAGTATTCAGCACCAGGGTTCAGCCACAGTTTGATCTCTCCATTTCATCCAATGTATCTCAAGTATGTTGCGGTAGGTGCTAGTTACAAGAAAAATCTTTGAATGTAGTAGATTCTTTTCCAAAGGTATTACATATGATTGTAAACGGTTGAAAGGCCAAAGGAGTGTCTTGTGTGAATTACTTTTGATTCATTTCATAGTTTTTTTTTTTAATTTGTGAATGTGTTTGAACTGTTGTTTTCTTTTGCAAGCTAGTTGTATTTTAAAATTTTTGATTTTGTCACTTCTGTTTTGCTGTTTTGTAATCATACTATGATTTGGTGTGCCGGTTATGCCCTTACTGCTTCAGCATTGTGCCTTATTCTTTCACATTTAACCTCCCGCTGTCTTGGTCTTTTTTGATGCACAATAAACATTAGAAAGACTTTGTTTTTCAATAAGATATACTTCTTTACTTGTTTCTTGTAACACAATATGGAATATGTGTTTTATAGAGTTTCAGATGACATCACAAAATACTATACAGTATACCAATAATATTTAATGCCGCTGCAGGCAGCTACACGGTATATATTTTTTAAATTTGTATATGTATTTATTTAGCTGAAACTTTGAGTTCTAGGGTCTGTCACTAATAGACATGATCAGGTTCAACATTTAGGAATTTACATTTTAGATAGGCCTATTTATTATAAAAATACAATGTAATGAGTGTGAAATCATACATTATGATAAAATAGGCCAACTTCGCCCACATGTGTTACTGTTATAAAAGTGAATTTGCTGTACGCATATCGCCTCATTTGAATGTATAGGGCATTTGGGGTTCACGCTGCTGTCATGGAAGCTTTTAATTCTGGTGCAGTTTTTGCTTTCTGCCACAAGAGGTCAATGTATAGCCATACTTAACCTACAGTCAGCTCTGAAAATGTTGAGGTCTTTAGGGAATTGCTGGATTTATTTTAAATCGGTTGTTCAGAAGTTCTATTATTGACTCAAGACAAGCCTTTAGGAAATAGCCAGGGTTTTCTATAAACTGTAGTCATGAGTATATTTTCATCTGCCTTTAAACATGTATTATTATTATTATTATTATTATTATTATTATTATTATTATTATTATTATTATTATTATTATTATTATTATTATTAATTAATAATAATAATAATAATAATGTATTATTATTATTACCCGTATTCCAGACAAAGCATTTGTGTGAATAAATACCCAATGTTTATTTGATAAAGTTAATTATATTAGGCTAGCATAATTTGATCAGCTAGGATTATTCTATTGATTCTCTTATATATAGCTTGAATGTAAGCCAAAGGCCTAATTATATGAATGAGTAGTGTAATATATTAGCATCAACACTAAGTGTTACATAATAGCAGTGAAATCCAGATGATTTGGACTGCGCATCCCTGTCTGAACTTTTAAACCCATGCGTGTGCCCTAGATTCAGCGTGTCCTAATACATCCATGGGTGTCCGACAGTCAATGAGCTTAACCTGTCAACTTTCCGGAAAAAGCCGAGGTTGCCCGAGGCTTTACGACGGCGACGTCAGCTGCATATCTCGTTCTTTCGTTTTCGTGCGAAGCAGAGAGGGGAAAACGGCTCACAGCAAAGCAAGACCGAAGAGCAATGGCGACACTGGCTCGCCAAATACCGAGTCCGGACTCATTCCTCTGCCAGCCTTGGTCTTCTTTCGTCAGCGCAGCTCAATTATCTTTTGTTGACAGTAAGTTCAAGCGGCGGTGACGATGGTTGTTTTCGGACCAAGTGTCAGGGAAGTGCGTGGTGCTAAACTGTGTGTGTGATTGAGAGTTGAGTAAGCTCCTCCACCACCGCCGTGCAGCAGCAGCAAACAGGCTGTGAGCGGAGCAGAGCGGCTGTCAAAGCGCAGCAAACTCTACAAATACTACGGACAAATGCATGATTAATCCGCTGGCTTACTGTCGTGCTTGTGCGCATTTACAGTCGTGTTTGCGCCGCGGACTTTGCGCCATTGGCATGCGCGTCCACTGCACAGCCCCATCCCCTGCCCAGATGTAAGTTTGTTAGCTTTGACAGCTCCTCTTGATTTAGGAAGCGTTAGCGGGCTAATGCTAACCCCGAGCAGCAGCATGGCTCCTGCGCGCGTGGCCCCTAAAGTTTGTTGTGAAAGCCGTGGCTCGTCTGTAAAAGTGCGTGTTTTGTTGTTGCTCTCGCAGATTCGGCCGTGGAGGTTGCAGACACCGAGACCTGCTGCCAGAATGAAACCGTGAAGATCGGAAAAGAAGGTGAGAGACCTGTGCCACTTTTACTACGATGGAGCTGTCACGTACTTTGTTTTTGTATTGAGTTACGATACACGAGCTGCAGCCAGACGGGGACCACGTTTCTATTTATAGCCACTGCGTTGGTCATTCGTATAGAAAATTGCCAAATAACAACGCATTTTCCGTACAGTTAATAAAGGATGTGCCAAAATATCAATATATCGTGATAGTTTAAAACAAGAACCTTTATTTGTCACACAATGGGGAAATGCTTGTGTTGCTACGCAGAGTACAAGAACTGCAGGACAATAGAAATATGCAGTCAAAAATGGAGATAAATCACATTTTTTTTTTAAAAACACTAGAATATTAGGCTATATTTTGATTAGAGCTAAAAGATGCATGAAGGCAATAAAATAATGCCACTGTGCAATTAGAGTAAAACTATTAGGCTGCAAAATTGTTGATACAGTATTGATATTGCGACCTGCTGCATTGATGAATCACCATGAGCGTTTTTTTGGTATGTTTCACAAAAGTTGTGGCAGTAGTACTACATTTTTATTGCTTATTTAAAGAGTATATATTTATGTAATGCATTTTGGGGTATTCGCTGCTTCGATTACTGAATTAAGTCCAAGCCTATTTCATAAACTGACTATGCTTTTTTTTCTTTCTTTTTTTTCATTCAAAAGAGTGCTATATTGCAGAATATCATGTGCAATACATACATTTTCACATGTATCACCATACCCGTGATATAATCGTATCGAATCATGAAGGACCCTGTGATTCCCAGTCCTTCAATCAGTCGGTTCCTGCCAGACATGTAGGGCCCAACCAATATGGATTTTGAGGGGGCCGATACGAGGCCGATAGATTCACCTTATTCCGGAAGTTGGCCAAGGCGCCGTCATCCGACGTAATCCTCCTTCTGGTTGTATTAATTAACACAGAGAAAATAAGTTCTGCACAGACTGAAAATGTGTTTTCGGCCCGCCCAGGGAATGGATGCATTGTTGACTTGTTGGTCATGTGAACATTGGACATTTTATTGTAGAAAAAGATTCAGTTGTAGTCATCTGGACACTGTTTTAGAAAAAGCGATACGTTTCGACTCTCATCCAAGAGTCATTTTCAATCAGTGAAACAAGTCTGAAAACTACAACTGAATCTTTTTCTACAATGGAACACTCCTGGAAGAATGAGGGATTACACCGACATTGGACATTTTACACAAATCAATCTACTTTATAGCATGTTTTAGTGACAAGACTTTTCCCTCATTCGCCACTTAAGTGAACTGAGTTCCTGCTCAACCGGAAGTGCGATTACAACGGAAGGGCTGATCCATGGCAAAAGAGGCAAAAGTGGGCGGGGCGAAATAAGGTGAATAAGGAAGTTCGTTTTTTCTAAAACAGAGTCCAGATGACTACAACTGAATCTTTTTTCTACGAAGTAGGAGATGCCGATATATTTCGTAATGTAAAATTGTTTATTGGCAGCTGGTTATAAAAACTTTTGTCAGGCTCTATTCATTTTAAATTGGGTTTATTAAGGCGACATTTATTGCTGTTCTGCCTCTGAACTGTGAATTTCAAAAGCTGAATGTTTGTTCGTACAGAATTCTTTTTGATAGAGTTAAACATAGAAGTGAATTTACAAGCCTGCAGTAAGCCTAATTTAATGCATGTGCGTCGCAAAAAATGAATATTTGTGAATTCTGACCATTAACACCTCTTTTCTCTGCTCATTTACATGTCATTGTGATTACAGTAAAACATGGTTACAGCCATAATCACTACAGAAGCCAGAGAACAGACAGGTGACCACAGATCACAACTTTTCGCATATAAGGTTTCTTTTAATCTCTTTCTCCAAACGATTGTCCGTAGTGAATATAATCCAACATTTTGTTGTTGACAACAGCAATAGCAGCGTGTGTGCCAACGTTAGCTGACCAGAATCTTCTTTCTTCTTCACACTGACACTGACACTTTGATCAAAAATAAGTCCTGTGTTGTCACTGGTGTGATCTGTGATAAAGTAAATTTTTATTCTTGAGTTTGTAGCTGAGTTTAGAGTATTTAAATCCAGCACTGCCTCAGTTGGCGCATGAATGAAGCACAGAAAAATTGAGCTGCGCTGAATATTTGGACATTCATCTGTCAGTAAATTCGATGAAATGGTTAGATTCTAGAGTCCAAACTTTTAAACGATGTATAACGTGACCAGGTAGAATATCAGCCAGAGTTTGGCCGTATTTCTCCAAGTGCCCATATTGGCCAGCTGATATATTTGTCTGGCCTTATTTTTAAGTGATTTTGACCTTTTTAGATCTTACTTTGATTAAGGTCTTTGCCAGATAAAAGTATTTTATAAAGTTGTGAAAAAGACGTTAGTTTAAAGAAAAAAAATAACCTTTACGGCAACATTTGTGAACAAATTTAGCGTTTTTTAAAAGTCAACATTCCTCACTTCTGAAGAAACAATATTTCTCCACCAACCGCGATTCACCACTGTTGTTGATGTGATATAAGTTTGCATGAACTATAGCTAAATTCCCGAACCAGAGCCAAGGTTTTTTGCCCCAAATTCTTAGAAACATTGTCTGTGTAATCCCTCATTTGTCCAGGAGTGTTCCATCGTAGAAAAAAAACCAACATATTGTTTTTCAGTAAAACAGTGTCCAGATGACTACAGCTGAATATTTTTGTACAATATAATATATATAATTTTTCAGCTGTGGTTAATTTTTGTTTTTAATATTTAGTAACATTTTGTAAACAATTTCTGAACCCTTTCAATCACAGTACATTAATGAAATTGAAAACATAATCCTCCAAATTGAACTGCATTAGACCTAATTCAGCGTAAACAATTATCTCTTTAACTCATAAGTAAAAGCTCAGCATTAAACATTTTGACCTTCTGATTTATAAATAGTATTGCTCTAAAATTGTGAAATGGAATAGTTTCTCAGTGTTGCATCAGTATAAGTTGGTGCTAGAATCACAATCATGTAACTATAGACTACTAAATACTAAATTCAACTTTTGTTTTTCTTTGAATTAAACAGATGATGTGGAAAACAAGTTGATATTAAAAAGAAGACAGAATACATTTTCCAAATATAATTTAGGTACATTGTTGGTGTTCATGCAAAATGATAAAACGGTTTTGTACAAGGCACAGACTGATGCAGTCACTCACCCACCCATGTAAATGTTATGTTGTGCTGTAAGTTAATGGACTGTGGTTTAATACATTCGTTTTCTTGATCAGGCTGTTGACACAAACAGAAACTAGTTACATGTTTTTGTTTTGTTTGGTGGCGTAAAGGTGCCGAGACGGCTAAATGCACTGTAATGGCATGGCCCGCCGTTATGTAATGTTGATAAAGTATGTCACCTCTTGATAAGCCTGTGTTATCAGCAGCAGTCATCTGGAAGACTTATTCTGTTTCGCAGTGTCGTCTTTGCAGCACAGAGCTCATAAAAGTGAGTCTGACGGACTTGGTCAAGGTTCATTGTGCCTCTTGTATTGACTAGGTGATGTATGGGAAGTGCATTAAAGTGGTTTGTGGTGTGCAGTTGTGCAGACAGGAGCAGCTGCCCTGGAGGAATGAGTGAGAGAGAACTGACTGTACAAGACTGCAAAAACATGCCATTTGCTAAGATAAACAGAACTGTCACATAAAAAAAAAATCGCGTTATCACAATTGCTGTTTTAGAGATATGTAAAATTGATATTGATTAGATTATCACACATTTAAAGAAATGTACAATGTGACGGTATAACAGGATATCTTTAACCTTTGTGCTTAATTTAACAGAACATTCACGTTTTGTGCTTTACTGATACTTGACTCTCAACCATGGAAATCTACAAGCACATTTTAGCACATGATCGCCATAATATGTCTGAATGTCAAGATCATCCCCAAAAATATTGAGGTATTCTTCTTTATTACTCCCCCCTAATAACAGGTGAGATTTGGTCATTTTTGCATTGATGATTCAGAACTAAATGTATGCTAAATTTTCAGATTTCAGATTCAGAGTCCTTTTTAAAGCATGGATTGTTTGAGATTGAAGACATCGTGAGTTGTAAATGGTTTTTGGTAAGCAGTTGTGTAGACAGCTGCTCTTTAAGAGTGAGCGTGTCCCTCAGTCATCTCCTAGCCCCTTGAGGCACAGCCAAAGGAGTCCCTCTACACCTCAGAGAGTATAAATACCCCTAGAGCATGCAGTAAGGGTCCTGAGTCATCCCTAGACTATGTAGGCTCGCACAAACTCAGAGCGATTTGGGAAAGTCTTCTCACTTGCACTAGTTAAATACCAACCCCTCCTCCCACCCACACTCTCTCACATGCTCCATCTTCCCCTTCAGAGCCGGATTCGCTGATCTGCTGGCAACATGACACTGAAGCTTGCTGCTCGTGATATGCACGCACTGCACACACAGGCATGAGGCAAACAACACTTAATTTGCGTGTAGTCCGTGCTAGTTTGTCTTTGATTTGTTAAACTCTTGATAGCTCAGATCACTGTATGAGCTAAGAAAAGCAATTGGCGTTAACTACAAAATACCAGCATGACTAGAGATGGAGGACATGGGGAGAGTTCAATTTATGTTTGACTTAATGTTTTTAAGAGTACCTTGATGATGATATTCAGGCAATGTTCTGTCTTTAAATGTATTTGCTGAGGTTTAGTATCAGGCAAATGTAAAATTGCCCACAAAAATGCAGAAATGTTTCTTAATGCCCTTTTTTGGGGGGGGGGGGGGATTTTACAACATACTTTCACTATATTTCCAATATTTCTATCCTATATCTGCCCACCTCTACACTAAAACGGAGTTACAGCTCGTAAATGTTATAAATGAAAACCAAAATGTGTCGATGAGGTGTAAACTTTATATAAGGTTGTCAAAAATATCAAAATCAAAATTATTGATAAACTAAGGCAATAAAACATACAAAATTGGACCTGAAAAAAAATTGTCTTGTCTAAATTAGATTTTCAACACAGAATAATAAAGAATCATGCCTTGTTCTTAGCATTGATGTCGAGTTTGAAGTTTTAGTATTGGGACAACACTACTAGATAACTCCAGAACTTTAAAACTTTGGTCCAGAATGCATCTTCTTTGGGTGCATTGTGTGGTTATTGTCAGTGCACAGGTCAGCAGTGTTGGGGGGTGCGGTGCTAGACATGAAAACTCAGTCTTCAACTTTTTCTGACGACACGCAGACACTGAAAAGATGCCGACAACCGGCTGCAACTGCCTTTGCCTGAAGACAGTGGGCATTTCCTGTTCGGTGTGAAGCAATTCTACGCGTTTGCTTCATACCACCATTGTTAATTGATAACAAAAAGAAAAAATCATATACAGTATAACGTAGCCAGGCAATACGGAAAACGAATTAGTTGTATTAATCGATCTTAATTTCTTATTTAATTTAGTTTTTTCAAAATTCCTCCAAGTCTGAGTTTTTGATGATACTTTATAGAATAGTAATTTTACAATTACAAAGTTTAGTCTTGCTTTGGGTCAGGGCTATGCAAATAATAAATTGGGCATCTCTAATCTTCAATGATTTTCAAATTCTAGAAAGGTCTAAACAATGTTTTTGTTGCACTAAAAATGTTTTGAGGTTTACTCTTTGCTTATTGTGTTTTTAAAAAGTAGAAAATGCGACCCTCTTTGACCACTATGTCATACCTTAAGTTGAATGTTGATGCATTTCAAAACATTTTGTTCTGTTGTGCTACGCTGAATGAAAGGCCTGCTTGTTTATTTGATTCTCTTTCTTTGAAGTAGGAATGACAGTTTCCCCTGTAACTTTGGCGTAGTTCTTCAGCCGCCTCCTAAGTGCTGGCCAGAGCTTGTTTATGCTCAGAGCAGCAGCAGGCTCTGGTGTAAAGCCAGGTAAAACACAGAGAGGACAGTTAACGCTACCTTTGAACTGGGATACTTATTCAATCTCACATTGCGTTTTGTTTCTGTGTTGGTTAGCACTGCTGTTTCCAAGCTTTTCAGCAACAGAGCCCCCTTGACACCCTTTACATCAGTGATTCTTAAAAGTAGGGCCATTCAGTGCAAAAAAATGCAAGGAGTTAACCTTCTATTTCCATGGAATCGAGCAGGTGAATTTCCACCTACTGAAATGTACATACTGTTTAAGTTGCATCTTGACTGCCATTATTAAAATAAAAAATAAAAAAAACTTGGGGTTGTAGATGTGCAAAAAAATAATAAATTTTAGTCTTAGCAGGGCTTCAAGGGAAAAAAAGTTTGGTAACCATGGTTTTATTCAGTATTTTTTTTCAGGAGTGTCTAATTAGGAGTGCGTCTGAGGTTTGAAAAATCTGTAGAAAATGACACGAAGTGAAACTATCACCCTAGGGATACTCACTAAAGTCAAAGCTTGTGCATAATTTACACAAAGAAACTAACACAGGCATGTCCAAACTACGGCCCAGGGGCCAAATGCTGCCCTCAGACCAATTTTCAATTTTTTTTTTCAATTTGCAAAATTCTAAATATATTTATCTTAACTGTATTTTAGTTCAATGAGTGGTCCAAACTGTCATAGGAACTTTAAACCATAATCTTGCTGGTAGCCTAATGTGTAATTTTCTAGCTAGGCATCACACCATCACTGTTTTGTAATAAGTTCTACTAGTTGTTTTTACTAGACCTTTTTTATTTTTTTAAAGACCCTTTCAATTCCCTTAGTTCTTCCTCTCAATTGTAAGCTGATTTACTGTCTCCACGTGTAATGGCGTTCAGTGATAGATAGCTTTAGGTCAGTGCAAAACATGCTTATTCACCAATGACTGTAGATTGCTGCCAAGCACTGACAGGCCAGGAACCAGAGAAACACAACCACACACTCTGAAACTGCACTCTTAGTTTGCATTTGCTTTGGCAGATACAGAGGAAATTGCATTCTTACTTTTTCGGCGCTCCCACAAAAGCCCTTTCCCTCAGTATAAGCTGAAAAGATGTCATTAGCTGCAAATGGGCTTAGTTTTTCCTATTGTTTCTCATCGTGCGGTTGTTTAGTAGTTTATTTACAGTAGTTTATTTACGACAAAACGCGTGGGTTCTTGCAGTAAGCACTGGAGAAAATTAGCTACGTTTTTATAGACAAAAACGGCTTTTATAGTCAACAGCAGCAAGTTAAATACATGTATACCGCAACATTTTGGATCACGGACAATTCTAAAAAAGTCATGGTTATGAAACACAGAATATAGTCCTAGCAATATTCAAATCCTGTATAAGAGAAATAGAAAATCAAAGTAATATAAAACATAACATTACATTACACAAACTAATGAAATAAGGCATAAAAAAAGCAAAGACATTTCTGTTCTGTTTATAAAACCTGTTTTCATTTGATCCTTTTGTTGTGAATGAATCATTTTGGTTGGTTGGTTTAAATTAATTCTAGGCCTATATTACTGGTCAGCAAATTGTTTATCTTTTTATCAACCATTTAAATCATTTTGCTAATCGATTAATCTAGCGATTTAATCGATTTTAATTTAGAATGCAAAAGTCACTTTATTTTTTAACAAAATTTGATCCAGATGAAGCTGAAGTAAAGCCGTTTTCATCCAATGCAATAAATTTACACATTTTCCGCGTATTTTACATTTTTCATGGATTTACGGCTCAATTTCAAAAAGTCATAAAACTTCTTTCAAAGCTCATGTCTTGTTTTGTAACCTTTTTGTATTGGCAAGTTAACGATTATTCAACTTTGCTGATTGTGTGTAAAGTTGACAATGTGTGCTCACAAAATCCACACTCAACGCTGCCTCACAGGACCTTTTTACTTCTCTTTACTTCTCTTTACCTTCATTTCATAAGTAATGGGTGAGCTCTGACCTTTTTAATGTGTCCTGTCAGACTTCAGTGATGGGATGAATTACACCCATATTATGAACATATGTCATAATCAGTAGGCTAACCTTGAGCGACACACACACACTGTAATAGACACTTACAGTAGCATCCCCCGCTCGTATCTAAACGACTGGAAGATTGCCAATCACGTGAGGTCTTGATGACATTCACCCGTTCGCGCACTCTCCGATTTCCCCTTCACTGCAAACACTGATACACACTTCTGCGCCTTAGCCCGCGTGCTAATAAGTGCTGTAATTTCTGACAGCGCAGTTTGTTCGGGAACGGGAAGATTAAGTTCTAAGACATCTCATAGCCTCAAAAAAAAAATTTGCTTTTTACATTGTGGCCATTGTTTATGGCATATGTTATGCTTCAGTTCTTTTAAGTTCGTTTTTGACTTTAGCAGTTTCCATAATGCATGATAGAACTTGCTAAAGCTAGATCCAGTAATATAACTGTATCGAACTCTCTGTACTCTATATATGGAAATCATATTATGCTTTACTTACCTCTTAAAGCCAGCATAAAGCCAATAATTATGAATCCTAGGAAGAGTGATATTATATTGTGAGCGTATACTGTGAACAAAGAAGATACATTCTGGACCAAAGTTTTAAAGTTCTGGAGTTATCTATTTTGATACATTTTTGGCATCTCATTCATCCTAACTTTGTCAATTAAAGTACTGTATAATGATTTTGTACTTTTTATCAAATAGAGAACTAATATAACACTGGCTTACTGGAAATGTCTTGGAAGTAAGCTCTCCTTTCTGTGCATAGCTACAAGCATATTTATGCTGAAGTAAAATGTTGGTAATTAAAAGTTAATTTCCAATAAGATATGGCTATAATGAATCAACTTCGCACCTCACATACATGTTTTACAGTTTTGTGATCCAAAATGAAATATCAAATGTGTTTTGAGTCTAGTGAATGTTTTGTAATGATTAGTTCAGTTGCTTTGTGCTATCTCTGCAATATTGTGTAAGCTACTCAAGACCCACTTAGTTATCTTCTCCCTTTGTTTTCTTTTGCGTGGAAGGCAGTTTTGAGTGATTTATTTTTCTAAGGCGTTGTTTCTCTTGCCTGTCCCTCAGATATGCTCGTCTACAGCCGGTTTTTAGCGCTGGAGGATCTGTCACTTGTCGTCTGCCATGTCTGCAATCAGGTGGTCACTCCTCAGGGCATCCTCGAACACTATGGTAAGACTTAACACACACAAACCTTTCCTCCAAGACATTTTTCAAACTTGAAGATCGCCCACAAGCCAAACGGCAATTTACTTAACAGCACTAACTATATTGGAGGATCACCTGTTGAGCAACGCAATTTCTATGGCAACTGTAATGTAAATGCCTGTTGGGTTGTCAAAGTAAATCTTTACTAAAACTAATGTACCAAACTAAAAACTTAAATTGTAGGTATCAAAATTGGTACAGAATGTTGAGCCTTTTTATGCATTTATGTTACATCTATATTTAATAGTCGTGCTATTATATCCCCCATACAGACAGACATTTTAAAAACAATTGACTAGAAAACAAACCATATTTGGCCCAGTAATGTATTTTATGATCCAATTAAATGTTGTATCCCTGGATAACATAAGGCAGCTCCACTTTCCAAAGCATAAAGTTTAGTTGAGTAATATGAGGATGGACAAATACTTAATGCTGCAGATCTTGGCAGGGGATTACAAAGCAGTGTTTTTGAAATGTTTGTTTCTGCCAGTGGTCAGTTTAACTCGTTTGTCTCCCACATATGCTTCACACTCTGTCCGTCACTGGATATTTGTTACTATGGAGACTGTAATAGTCATCCAACTTTCTTATTGCTCATTTGCAAAAACAAGTAAGGAGTGTTGTTTTTCTATTTTTAATTAGTCAAGTTGACTGTGTATAGACGAGACCTTGTGATCCAATGCATGTTACAATAGAAGTATCATAATGCTCATTATTATGGCGTCTGTTGTTCCCACCATCTTCCTGATCTGCATGCAGCTGACTTGTCATCAACAGTAGCATCATGGTGCAATAACGAATTTCAGAAGTGTCTAGTACCATAGCAAACCAACTGCACATTGATTTGGCAGGTTTTTACATCTCTTGTTGATTGAACCAGCATCCACCAAAGACTGCAGTAGCCGATGTCAGTTGTCTTGCTCAATGTACACTTGAGTGGTTGGGGGTAAAAGGCCTAACCCACTACATCACTTTTAAAGTTTAAAAGTGCTATACAAGTTGTGAATTTGAAAGTAATGATTGTGCGATCTTATCAGGCAGTTTCTAGTTATCATAATCTGCAGGTTGCGTTCACAACAGTATCATTATTTACACATACAAGCGCGCTTGTTCTCTCCACCTTTCTGACATCAAATTCTACAAACGTTTTTTTAATGAGTGTAGAAAAACCTCACCTTCCCCTCTGAATTGGGCTTCAATACATTGAACTTAGTAACAAGTCTTTGAAACACAAAGTGGCACAGCGATATTAAACCATAAACCTGATCCAAATATCTGCAATCTGACAATTAAAAGGCAAATTCAACCATAGCTTTCCCACTTATTCTTCTGCTCAGTTTTAAACTATTGGCAGTTTGGAACGTTATGAAGTCACATGAACACAACCTGTGCTCTTGCATTCCCTCATGGCCCCTTCACCCTGCCCCTCTGCCTCTGATTGTGGCTGGTTTGTGGCCACGAGCTGCTGTTTTCGTCTGTTAAAGGCACGTGCACCAGTCGGAGACACATGACCAGGCCTAATGAGCACGTTCACGTCCCAACACACGTTCACAACCTCAGAGGAGCCGAGCCGACAGCCGTAGCAGCAGTGAGCAGTAGTCAGACACTTTCTCTTTCTGTTTCTCAGTATAAACAGGTCAATGGTATCACGAGCCACACACGTATGCACAGCAGACTACTGGCACCGCTGTTGTTTTATCCCCACGTCTGCCCCCTAGAGGCCGCACGCGCACACACACACTGTCGAGCGCTTTCTAACTGTACAGCTTTCCTGCACAGACCGGTTTCACTCGGTTTATTCCAAAAAGGTGAAAAAACTTTAACACAAATTCAACAACAATGACAGCAAGTGCACTAACAACATTTTTAAGAATCAAACCCAGGATTTTCCACATGTAAACAAACCCCAAAGCCAAAATGCAAACATATATTACTTTTAATACAATTAGTTTAAATGTATTTTACACAATTGTAACATAATTGTAACATAATATGCATTATATAAGATAGTCGTGTGTATTATATATATGTGTGTGTGAGATAGATGATAGATAGATAGATATAAAAAGTAAATAAATAAATAAAAATAGTAATCACCACATAGCAAGTAGATAGAAGAAGTACATTATATGTTTGGATTGAAATTAGTGCTTTACTATTAGCTCGTAAAGAAAATGCTGCCATGATTTCCCTAAACTAAAATTTACCATGAACCAAAATATTTAGTCCAAGACCCAACAAAAAGCCTGACGCTCATTATTCAACAAGTCAAATAATAAGAGCGCTCACCAATAGTCTGACTGTTATGCCTTTCCTGTACAGCGCTGAATCGTATCTAGCTACTGCAGACGCCTGGATTCACTTTAACACCACCCAAAGACCCGTCTGCTGATATACATAGTTAAGTTTTTCCCTTGGAACGATGACACGCCATTAATTTGCTCATTGCCGACACCTGTTCGAGCACACTCCAGGCAGGGGAGGAGGCGAGGGCGTGCACCACAGTCCGTCACCGCAGCCCCACGCCGCTTCCGATTCCACGTTTAGGCCTGTTACCGTTACACGCCGCACGCGCGCACGCACACGCGCACAGTATTGCACAAATTGTATTCTTGTGCTTTACAAAGTGCACTATGTCTACTATGTGCATTTTCTGGTGGACGATCCACGCCTGCTTCTTATGGAGATGTTATTTCCTTTTTGAATGGAATAAAATGGAATTTTAAAAAAATGCTACAAAAGGGCGGATTAAAAGTACAAATAAAAAAAGTGATGTTGTAAAGGTTATTTCTGCATTTTTGTGATTAATTTTACTCAACATTTGTCCGATAATAATTTAACCTATTCTAATGCATTTAAAGACTTTTCTGTTGGATTGACATCGTATCGTTGTTGGGCCAAAAAATTTCCCAACATTCATTTTTGTCAATATCGCAAACCCCTATTCACAGTGCAGCATTAAACGTGCATGTGACTCCCTCAGGATTCAGAATTCTGGAGAGCAAAGCCCACTCACAATTTTGTGTTTTTCAAGATATTTTTAGCAATAAAAAAATTAATTCTATCTCTAAATAAAATATTTATTATATAAGTGTACCCTCCACCAGAAATGTTACATAGAGAATAGACTAACTGTATTGGCTACCAAGTTAGAACTCCTTTTTAAATACTGCTGCAAACATATTCTCATTATGTATGAAAGCTGCTAAACTTGTAGTTCAGAGCTCTGCAAGGATGTTCTGAAAGGGAATGCATTCTGGTATATTTGTTTAGCAATCAGTCTTCCCTCAAATGTCTATTCTCCTGGATAAGTAAAAAGAAATGCTGAATCTTCATTATTAAGCATACATTACAAATATGTAAATATTTTACTGATTTAAATTTTTTACACTCTGCTTAAAATATATACTCCTGTTGGCCACTTTACTCGCTAAGACAAGCAGTCTGGTAACAACAGGTCAGCAACACACAGGTATTTTTACACAGAAAGCAGGTAAACTCCAGACACGCTGATGAAACAATAGGAGAATCTTTTAGCTGAGTAATACACGGACACGGATTGTCTGATGTAGAAAAGAAAATTGAATTGTTAATAAGAAGACTCTTTAATATCATCCAAACATATTTTTACCTTTTCTTGCGCTCATAAATCCTTCTACAACACCCTAAAACTAATCTTGTTCATCCATTGAATGCATGACTATGATTGTTATAAGCGGCAAGTTTTCTGGTTCATTTGCAGGGGCTGCCAGGCAACTTTGTAAAGCAGGGTCTCGGGAGAATCGGTCAAAACTGGAAATGATACAGATTTTGTACCTTTTGTTGTCAGAGTTTAACAGTGCCCAGCCTCAGTGCAGCTGCATGTGACTCATGCTTTAATGTGACTGTGGGCAGCAGTGCAGTGCCCGAGGACTTCAGATCTTGAGCACGATCTGTAACTACCTGTAGGATAAGTCTTTGATGCATGCAGTCATTTAAATTTTGTGCTAGCGTTGTCATTTTCATCACTCTCGCCCTTCTTATTATATTATTTCAGTATCTGCTCTTCATTTATATTCAAGTAAACGCCTGACTGAGATGTGATGGATGACATAAAAACTGCTCCGTGTGACCTCTTCTGAATGGACCGCCTCGAGGCTCTGACCCGGTCCAGATATTCTTATCACGTTTGAGGCGTTTCTTTATTGTTGAACATCCTCTGTCTTATCGCTGCGGCTCTACACACTTAAACTGCTGTAAGCCTGTTCTGTTCAATACAGCTTCTGTCTATTGTGTGTGCTAAGCTATATGTCATATTGTGTAAACTGTAAATATGCTACCGTCGTAAACAATGTGATATCCAGTTATTTGTGCCACGTATGGAAGGTCTAAACTAACAGAAATGTATCAAAAGTTTATTTAAAAGCAAGCCATTAGATTTCAACTTTGAACTTGATAAATAAGTAAAAGTAAAGTTTGTGTAATATTTAGCTGTCTTTTACTTACGAAAACCTCTGACCTATAGTCATTTAGCAACCTCTGACCTATAGTCATTTAGCAACTAACACTAAGTACACAGACACATTGTGGTGGGGGTTGGATGCCCCTGGGGTCTTTTTAAGTTTTGCTTAAGAAAAGGGACTAAGAATACTTGCTTTCAATGCTATAATTTGGAACAGTCTGTTTTATTTTGGCCCTGTGTCCTGCTGAAAGGAGTTTTAATGTGTGTTATATGCTCCATTAGAGCCTGAATGGTCCCATTGGGATATTTAATAATCCTTTTCTATGAAGGTGTGGTATGGCACTTTCTCACTCCAGCAAGAAAACTATGCTAATGTTTAATATAGAAGAGCCAGTATTTTACCTTGAGCTTTCAGATCAATATAATAATAAAATGGAGCGAAAATGGGAGTAACATTAGTCGTAATGGAAAAATGTCTTTATAATGTAAATTCAAGTGTCTAAAATTAATGTGCCAATTTTATGATAGACTATTTGAGTAACTATAACAATAATTGGATCACTATTCCATTACCAGCACAGTTCATAAGTTAAAGTACTTTACTATGGAGAGGATTAATGAAACAAGTGTGAATTAAGCTAAATAAAACTCCAGGTATGTTTTTGATGAGAAGACGATGTTATTACATGGTTATAAGTTCCAAGTAAATTTTGCACAGTATGTGTCTTTTAATGTCTCGGTGTAATGCATCATATTGGTATTATCTGCTGCATTATGCATTGGAAATGTAATATTTTTGATCTCGCAAGTGCTGTGTGTCAGGGAACAGGAACCTGCTGGCGCTAACATGCTCTAGCTTTGTTTTGCTAAGTCTATTGGCTCAACATATAAATTGCCGTCACTGGAAATACGACCGTTTATCACAAGATCAAGTCAGCCTTAGGTGAGAAATGATTATGTTCTGTTTATGTCTGCTTTTTGCTGTCTTGTTTTCACCTGATTCTGCAGTCGTTCTTCTCCAATCATCTTGTTGCGGTGCGTAGCTTCTTCTTCGCTAAAGTGGGCACAGACCTGAACAGGGCTAGACCGCTTTGGGAAGTAATGCCTTGCAGCGTCTGCTTTTGGATTGCTTAAACAACCCGGTAGGTAGGGTTCACTTAAGACAGTAAACACACTTGCCAATCCGCTCTAGTGAAAACCAATGAAAACAAGGCTTATGCTTTTCTGGTGGAGAGTGCACTACCTGCTTTCCTGGAGTTGTTCACTGTATTAAACTTGTCCTTTTCAAGTTCAGTTCTGTGGAGAGATGACCTAGCATGTTGTTCAAGTGGCCCCCACCAGAAAAGTTACATAGTGTACCTTTTTTAATAAATGTCAAACCCTTTATTTTGATCTCATAAATAGCATTTCATATTTCCTCACATCATTCCTCTCTAGTTTACAATGTCTCTAAACATTGACCGGCCCTGGGGACTAAACGTTTCTAATGGAAAATGAAACCAGATGAATGAAATTGTTAACTAAAACCATTCTCCATTCATGTTATTATGGGCTGTGCAGTTGTCCATCAGTGTATTTTGCCTGTGAATTGTCAGCCTCTCATGTCTGCAGTCTTGACCCTGTGCTGCTGAAGACCTGCTCTGAGCGAGTAAGTAGAACGACCATGAAGGGTCATATTTTTACTGTTGGTGGGAGGGTCGGCCATTCTGCGCGCTCTCACCATTCTCCAGTCCGCCGCCGCTCTGTTGTGGCTGATTAATGAGCCTCCGCGGAAGGGTTGAGAAACAATTTTGCGCTTCCTTTTGGTTTCTGTTCAAGTGCAGGGCCCTGTGCGCGCAAGTCTTGTTGTGTAAGTGGCGGCGCCCAAGCTGCGGTATACAGAAGCTGGCCTTTTCATATAATCTTGTTGAAAAGTTTGCCCTTAGCCACAGCAGCGCCGTCTAGTTTTATTTCATTTGTGGTCCCTGCACATTGCCTTGTCATTGTTATCGCAGCCGGGTCTTTTCTCGATTATTAGCTGAGGTTCAAGCCAATTAAAATGCCAGCTGCTGCTATATGCATAAGGGACGTTTTTTGTTCTTTTGTGATCTTTTCATCGCAATCAAGTATTAATTTGTGTTACAAAAGTAAGTTCTCACCCCATCTTTTCCAGCTACACTTGCAGGCACGCTCAGCAAATGGAGAGTACGGTACATTTGCATTGGAATATCGAGTTGAAAACTGTTCAGTGCAAGACATTTATGCACTGCTTTTATTTTGGGTTTGACAGAGAGGGCTGTTTCCTACTTTTGGAGATTCAACTGTTGTGGCTTAAGCTCTAGTGGTGATCTAAAATGTTTAAAGTAATCAAATTTTGATTGCGTTTTGGTAAATAGTCCACAAGTCATGGAGCTAAAAATTTCAGTTTAATTGTTTTTTATTTAATCAAGTATAATTTTTAAATGAGTTAAATGTGAACCTGTTTATGTAATTGAGCAGCTGTAGAAAGGGGAAGTAAACTTAAAAATAGCATCTACCTTATTTTCCCATTCTTTATTGTATGTTTTCCTATATTACTTATTACATAATACTAATTGTATATTTCTACTGGGGATCATAGGTTGATGTATTGCTGATGTACTGTGAGACATAGAAATGTATTGCATACTTGCATGCTGAATAATGTTAGAAGGAATAAAAGTGCAGACTAAAGAAGGGGTATGTAGAATTTGGATTGAAAGTATCACACTGGGTCCCCAGGTGAGGTAAACATTTTCAAATCAAATATTCGTACCGGTGCATTTTAATGTCCTCTTGGGGAAATGTGTCCTCACAAAGCCTGGCTGATTGCTGGATTCAAACCCAGAACCTTCTTACTGTAATGTTGATTTTCATCATTACAAAAGCATTGGACATATTGGCTAAGTTGTTGATGGTATCATTTTGTGTTTGGTAAGAGACAAATGAGCCTCACACAAGTCTCATTTGTGTTGCCAGTTCCTTTTGACTAATCCATTTGGTTTGAAAGTCCTAACTCTGATCTGAATGGTCACTACCTAAAGCCAAGAACCTGCAGCAAATCCTGACTCAGTGCCTACATGTAGCATGGCGTGTCCTTATACTGAGAAGGAGAAATGCTCCCAGGACAGACCGGGCCTTTCTGCTCTGTGTTTGCATGTTTCTCCCTCTCCCCAAACAGGCATCATGGGTAAAATCCTCCAGCTACTACAGTCCTGACCAAGCCTAGTACTAGAGCCGGAGATGGGTCCAGCGCTCACTGCTCCGGACAGGTTGACCCTGCAGCATTAAAGGATGGGTCAAATGCAGAGGACAAATTTCCCTGCGGGGACAATAAATTGTACCGTAACCTTCTCTTAGCAGATGGTTGTGATGTTATAATATATACAATATTCCATTCCATACTTTAAATATTTTCCTTTGTCCTTTTTGTTTCCTTCACTGAAATTATTTGGTTCTTGTTGTAGTTAAGCAGATGTTGCAAAAGCTGTTCCAGGAAAGTGATGTAGTCTTGCTTTACTTGCTAAGACAACAAAATATTCACTGCAATGCCTGTTTTAACACATCAGCAGTTGTGAATAACATGAACGAGGTTGGATTCTCTGCTGCTGCCTGTTCAATGTAAACAAACCCAGCTGAGCCTTGCAAGCCTTCACTTCCTTATCAAGCAGTTGGTCCCACCCTTAGGAAGAGCCAGCAGCCAATCGGCCATCTGCTTAGCACCATAACGACACGCATGAAGGGAGAGCGTGGAGTGGATTGGAGTGGGCGCCCTTGTGGTCCAGTGGCTTAGTGACCTTGCCTGGGAAGCCGTCCTTGTATTGTAAATCAGTACGATGAGCTCCCAACCTGCTTTTTACTCATTGTTGGATAGATTTTCAAGCACTCCTATTTAAAGTGTTTGTATTTGATTTTAATTTCTTCTGGTTAAGATAATTGCTCTTTGATATTATGCAGTGCAGATAATTGAGAAAGGAATTGAGACTGAAAAACACAACTTATGTTTTTTGCAAAGCATTTTGTCATTCAAAGTGGGCAAAGATTGATGAGGGCCATGTGGAAACAACGCATGAGACTACAACACAAAGTTGTTTCTGTCTTGTGGTGCAATAGTGTGACAGAAAGTGTGTAGGGCTGACAGTTCAAACTAAAACATGTACTTGACTCATGGTTCAAAATCAGGTGCAGACCCTTTTTGAATTTTTGCATTGGTCTAAAACAAACTATGCTGAAGTGTGAATAGACAGACAACCCTTATGTTAATCATGAAGAGGCAAAAAGGTATATGTCAGATTAATGTGGTGTTTATCTTGTTTTTAGACTATGGGGGAGAAAATTCAGCGCGTGTGTATATACACACGTGTACGCACGCACATAAAACACACACACACACACACACACACACTAAGCGATACTGAAACTAGTACTGCAACTAGATACTCATTAGGTCTAGCTTTATGCCTGTTTTAGTCCTGCTTTATAGTTTATCCTTGTTTTTCTGGTAGATATGGTTTGTTTAGTCTTGGTTTAAACCTGGTCTTGTCCTCGGTCTTCTTTGCTTAATTTTTCAGGTAAACACTGGGTTTGCGTTGCCTGGGTTTTAGTGCTTTTGTCCTGTTTTTAGTCATGTAATATTGTTAGTACTTTCAGAGAAGTAAAAATATTAGTGGATTTTTGTTTTCTTAAAGAGAAAAACTTAAAATTGTGCTGTGATTTTGTAGTCCGGCCCACGGACCTTAGCCCCCTGGGAAATATAATTTGAGACGCATTCCTTTAACTGAAAAATGAGCAGTAATGGGTGATTTTGCTGTGTGCATTGGCACACTGTTTAATCTGTGAAACGTTAATGCTGGACTGCTGAGTACCTGCAAATGTGGACCTTGATCCCTCCACTCTGAATCCAGCTGCTTTGGCTGCTACTTTGCATCCACTGGCCTATTTACACACCTGCCCCATGCACACACATTCTACTGTTTAGTAAACGGTTACTGAGGCGTGCATTTTTTGGGGTCATGGATTGCAATAAAATATTGTTTTTAGTAATTAAGTGGTAATACTATGTTAAACATCTGCTTGCAATTGTCACTCTGTGTGTCCATGTTTTATAGGCTTACTACTACATCATGCTGCTGTGACATCATTGGGTAGCTGTCGAACATGTAATATAATGCTAATGGTCTCATTTCAAATGCAACACTTGGTTACTCTAATGACTGTAGAGAATGGGGGAATGCATAACTCCACAGGGTTTTGGTTTGTGACGGTGGTGGTTAAATATAAATACACTAGGATTATTTTGCGTTTCTATTAATCTTGCAGTTATACTTTCAATTAATTGATTAGTTGTTTAGATCACAAAAGACCAGTGAATAGACATTTTTACCCAAATTCGACCCAGATAAAACTAAGTAAAGTAAAGCTGCTTGAGTGAGCATGCTTGCAGACAAAATGGATTTTTGGTCTGAACTTTATAATGTCTTTCATAACAAATGGCATGTTTGAAGTATGTGTATATTCCAGATAGAGATTATTTGATTAAAAAATGACAATAATTTGACGAATATCTCAATCAATTAGTTGCGATTAACTGATTAACTTATTTCAGCCATAAAATACACTATTTATATTATAGAAAGTTACTCCGCAGTTCCAGCTCAAACAAAGGACCGAAACTACTTGTTTGGCTCAAATACATTGTATTTGATAATGTTTAACACTGGGGAAAAAAAAGTATTGTTCTGGTACAAGCACAATAAACCAGGTTTTGTTTCAGTATCTGTACCAAAGCTGAGCTTATAACGGAACCAAAGGGGCTGTCCTCTTTATACCTGATGAAGTATCAGTATCAAAAACATTACCCAGGTACCGAGGCTCAAACCGGAGTCTCCCAAGTCTACACACACGTTGCCATGATTCATAAGTTGTACAGTTTAAATAAATATCTAAACTCCACTACTGAACATGCCATTAGACTCCAGTGAATAGAATTGACTATTGGGTCTATGTATGAAGTGCTACATGTGCTGCACATGTCATATGTAGCACCTGTTGAAGATAGTCACTCGTACAGATATACTTGACTCACAATCACACCCACTCATTTGCAGCTTTTATTTATGTGCTCTTCCAAAGCAAACATAACACAGTTGGTCAGCCCAGCAGCAGACTGTTTAGACACTGCTGCACTCATTTACAGAGGTCAAGGTCATTTGTTACTACATTTGTCTACTGTTTTGTGTTTTGTTTTGTTTTCTGTGTGTGTTGTGTGTTTTTTGGGGGTTTTTTGCCCCGTAGGCTATATCAGACAGGACAGCTGAGCGTGAAATGGAGAGGGAGGAGAGAGGAGGGAGGACATGCAGCATATTGTCAGAGCCGGGATTTGAACTCCATAAGACGGCAGCCGGCTGCACGTGGAGCCTGGAATGTGTGCTGCCATCTTAACCAATTCGACCACCGGGCAGCACCGTTTTGTGTTTTTACATACAGAAAAGTGATGCTTGTGCTGCCCGGTGGTGGAGTGGTTAAGGCACAGCACGCATATGCCAAGCTCTAAGTGCAGCCAGCGCAGGGTCGTGAGTTTGAGTCCTGACGCCGACAATTTACTGTATGTCCTCATCTTTTCTGTCTAATAAAGCCTACGGGCACCAAAAAAAACAACAAAAAAAACAATGCCTGTGTTGTTTACATATATTTTTTCACTTACTGAAGTCTACTACTAGTTTTGCATTTTCAGAACATGCAGGAAGTAGCCTGCACAGGACAACAGACTGATCCAAAATGGTTATCTAATGCAGGGTTTTCACTTTATTTTCCCGGACCCCCAGAAAGCTATGCAACCGTTCCACACAGTAAAAAAAAAAATTTTTTTTGGGTGACTATTGTTGTTGGATCAAACGGTGTCACAATTTTTAAAGGAAAATTATCTCACCACTGATCTAACGACCTCAATGTCCAATCCAATCTATTATCTCTAATTTACGCCAAACTAAACGGATCATTGTGTCACTCGGCTTGGGGCAGGAGTCTGTATTCCTGTATCAATTGCATACAAATATTTATATTGTGAGTATTCAAGTGAAAAAGAAAAATCTACATGTTTTACCCTGGCATATTATTCAACTTTCTTGTCCCTTGAATGCCCCATATCCACATATTTAGCCATATCAAAAATAATCTAAGTCATTTTGCCTGTCCCCCATCTGTGTTTATATGTGGGTACAATGATGTTTGACCTCGACCAGCAATTAGAATGTGCCTGAATATTGATTTTCCATTGTATTGCTCTTATTTGACCAATGTGTTTTCCTTCAGGTAGCTGGGGTGTAGTTTCCCTGTGATCAGACAGAGAAAGACTCAGTCCCGGACCACCTCCCTTTTCCCTTTCTGTCCCACCCCCACAAAGAGACATGCATAGTAAGAACCGTAAGTGTTTCTTCCTCTCTCCTTTCCTACTTCTATCCTCCAGTTGTCATTCATTACAATAAGATTTTTTAAATGCATGGAAGATACTGTATCTTGTCTAAAATATGTTTAGAAACCCCTTCTTACTATCCCTCGTGTAGTAACAGACTTTGCATGGCGTCAGGCAAGTTGTTAATTAGGGAATGGCATGCTCAATTGCTATGAAAACACTGAATTATATTTGTGAAAGCTTTCTGGCACTGCATTTCAGTCTTATGTTACAACACTGCCATCTGGCATCGTCAAAAACAAGTGGGCAAAAACGCCCAACTGCCTCACCGAGTAGTTGACTCAGGTGTTAATCAGATACAAATGAAATGTAAAAAATTTTTAATTAAAGTTATTACGTATACAGTGGTTTTAGGAGTTTTTTCAACCCATTGGTCTCATTTTTTAGAAAAGCGTCATGGCTCCCCGGGTTCGTCTCGGAGTCCCCTCGTCCCGATGAAGCCCAAGACCCCTGCAGTGGCCCCGAGTGTGAACCCCAGTCCGGGCGACACTCTGGCCTTCAGGGTTCCCAAAGAGTACCCGCACTCACGCTTCAACAAGGCACCCCTCGCTGTCTACCCACCGAAGGGAGCTCGCGGCAAAACATGGTGAGGACATACGACTGGCTTGTTTCTACTCATTCAACTTGTTCATTAAAAGGTATTGTTGTGCAACAGTGAAACAGAAGGTTTAGCGCATGGGGAGGTCCAAACTTTCTTCACTGAGGGCTGCATATTGAAACAAGTTTCAAGTGAAGAGCAGACCAGTGGTTAATACGGAAAGTGATTCAGATTTAACAAAGCTTTGACAGAGCCACTCTACCTTTACAAAGGCTTAGAACATTCATTTGAGCTCTGTATCACAAGGCAATGTTTACTTTAAATACAGACTCGTATTCCAGAGTTAAAAAATGACACACCACAATTAAAATGTTTGTTATTGAGATTATTATTACTTTGCAGTAAATTTGCAGTAAAAAGTACTGCTTAAGATCTTTTTGTCCAGTTCAGCAGGTGGCATGGGGACCAACAAAAATGTGTTTAACAGGTTGTCCCATGAAAGTGTTGGGGGTTCAATGCTTCTGTCCATCCATTGGTTTTAGACATGTGGTCCTCAACCTACGGTGGGGCTCGCACTGTGGGGCTTTGTGCACTCCAGCACTGACATTGGAGTGGTCCTGCTGTACTTGCGCTGATTGTAGCTCTAGTGTGGACCTCAGTTTATAACAAACCGGTTGTTCAGCGTCACTTGTCACTACGGTCACTTGTACACAAGACAATAAACATCATATAAACAAAGGATTGCGTCCGCCCACTGCCTCGGAGATAGACCGGACCTTTGTTTTAGACTATGACAAATCAGGACTCATTAAGCAATATCATTAAGCAATTGAATTAATCAAAATTGTTGTTTGGACTTTTAAGTGACTTTACATTGCACCATTTGTTCTCTCCACACACTTAAGCCACATCGCGCTCTCTCCCCACAGCATTTGCCACCCAATCACCATCCATCAATTACACAACAGATTTCATGGGTGGACAAGTGACTTATCCAAGGACACAATGACAGTTTGCACGTTTGATCCACTGCTCCATAACACCAAAGGGGTTATTAGCAGTGCATCTATGGATTTTGTTATTTGCCAAAAAACTAACTAAAATTAAATATGATCATTTGTCTAATGTAATCTCTGGATCTGTTAAGTGTGTCTCTTCCGGTGGTCAGCCTGGAGAAGATCCCCTGTCTGAGCCGAACCACCTCGGCGTCCCACATGCGTCTCAACTCCTCCCCATCCATCCACAAAGCCTCCTCTCTCACCCCTCCTTCGTCCCAGCGCTCGTCCGAAAAACTCCTCAATGGCAGGGCCAGCAGCTGTGGACCTCCGACACCGCGCTCCAGCCCCTCCCCGTCGTCTCTGGACGGTCGACCCAGCCCGGTGCGCTCTCCCCTGGACAGACGGCCCTCCTCCACGCCTTCTCCCTCGCAGCCCGACAGGAAACCCTCACCATCGCCTTCCCCTTCGCAGAGATGTAGCGCTTTACCCTCGTCTTCATCCTCGACACTGGAAAAGAAACAACAAAACGGAACCAAAACAACAGCATCCAGGTCGCACAAAAGGCTCTCAGGTAACAGAAGTAAAGAGGAGGCTTTTCATTTGATGTATTTTATTACTCAACTTTGTGTAGCTAAGTTACTGATCTATTGTGCTCATTGTGTTGGTCCTAAGCCTCGATAGATTAAAAGGGTGACACCAGATTTTAATAATACTTATAACTAGAACAATAATGATACTTTTGATGGATTCAGTGGAAGCTAGTAATAAACAAACCTTTCTCCTTCAATGTAAACTTATGTATAGTTTCAAAAGCCAGTTCTAACAGTTAATTTAAGTGGCATCTATGAATTACATATTTAACCTTCTACAACTTCAAAAATAATAAAATCCAAGTTCAAATAGTGTACTCACGATAAATATTTAGCTTAAAAAATTAATCATTGCCATCAATCACTAATTAAACGATAAATTGATATGGTAATTATCGTGACAGGCTGAATGTAAATCTTAGTTCCAAGCATACATATTTGAAAGAGAATATTTGAGGCATAAAAGTCAAGATTTCTGAAGGATGTTACTTTCTTTTCATCTTGTGTTCCCGTTCCCCTCCTGAGTTTGCCATCCGTCTGTTGGCGCGGTGTACTTTTGCACTCGTATTCTCTGATTTATACACTCTTATTCATGAGCTCCCGCCGCCCCGAAAGCAGTATCTTTTCGTGCACCTCCTTCATTTTGAACTGCTGCATCTTTTTTGCACTTTCGCACAGTGCCCCATTTCTTTTACGGTCTCCTGGTCCAAGTGATTTTTGAGTTTGTCACCTTCTGGCTTTTTGTGTCCCTCTTTCCTTTTTTTCTGCTGACATATTTTCCCTTGCTCGTCTAAATGTTTAAGTGTGGGTTAGCCTTTGTTTGTTGTTTGTGACCATAATCACAGCCTTTTTAGTTAATCTTGGAGATTGATATGTTTAAGGTCATACCGTGAAGTATTATAGACAAAACAAGAAAATATTATCAAAAAAGGCAGAAAAGTTAACACATGACGACAAGCACCTTTCTTTATGGAGACAAGGAGATGCCACGTCACCAAACCAAGGATTTTTAAACCCATGATCTCAAACACACAATAGAGACGGATAGTTGACAAAATCCATTATTTACTACAACAGTGATTGGATTTGGTCTTTAGATTCTCAACTATTATTACCCAGTTTAATCCTGGTAAAGACATGCAGTATCTTTTGTCCTTGTTAAAAATACTGTTTTAGTCCTGTTTTGGCCTAGTCTTAAGTAGAAAATCACATTTGACAGTGAAGGATACATTCACATTGGCTGGTGAAGCCTCACGAACTTTAGGAGGTGTCTCATTCTGCAAACACAGAAAGATTACAGGGATTATGGCAGAGGGCAGCAGTAGATTATAGCTGTCTGACACTGGCTCTGTTTACGCTAACCTGCAGGTTACCTACAGGCCACATAGTTTGAGTTCTATAGCCCCATAGTGGATACAATTTAGGACAGAATATGACCATGTTTTTGCTTTATTTTTGTTGTACATTTTCACCTATTTAATTATACAGTATATGAAATATGTCGGAGCTGCCCGTTTTTTAAATGATGTCACACAAATATTATTCCCACCATTATTATTAGCGTCACTCCATACAGCATCTGACTAGGGAGGCGTCTGTGATGTAAGCTACTGTAGTAGCCACAGCTGCCCTGGGTCAGACAGAAGCAAAGCTGCCAATTTGCGCCATCGGCCCTTCTGACCACCACCGACCATTCACACACACACACACACACACCACTTTCATACTAAGAAATGTGGGTTAAGTGTCTTGCCTAGGGACACGGCGACAGAATTTGGTTATATCGGGAATTGAACCTTTTACCTTCGGTGGCTGAGAGCACCAACCACTGAGCTACAGCTGATTGTTTGGTCACATCTCAAAGTATTTTCAGTAAGCCAAATGTTAAACTAATGGAGATATTAAGATGCTAAATACTTAACTGTATTCTGACATTATAGTGTGATAAATGTGTTTATCATACTATGTCAGAATACTGATTCAGTAGTGACCCCGCCTATTGTCGAGCCGCATCTCTCTAAACATTTTTCTGGCTTGTGCACAGACATTGCATATTTTGCTAATAACGTAAATGTTTTATCTTCGATCCCGAGCTTTAACAGAAAAACAGAATACATGAGTGTTTAAATCCCCAAACTATACATTTTCTCTCTGTGTCTTTTTGTAGGAAGAGTGTTCGATCCAAATAAGCACTGTGGAGTCCCGGACCCTGAGACGAAGCGGGCCTGTACGCGCTCTCTGACCTGCAAGGTGAACAGATATCACCACATTACTGAATTATGCCCTTATTTATAATGGCTTATTTATCAGCCAGTCTCGTACAAAGCGCTGGACATCGTGGTCACGACTGATAGAGGGACAGGTGTGATCATCTGACGCTGAGCTCAGGTTTTTCTGGCCAAGGTCTTAAAAAGGTCTTAAAACATCTTAGATTTCACACTAGAAGTTGTGCAGGAACCCTGTTAAGGATTATTCCCATTGTTGGTGAACAAAAAGGAAAATTCAAAAACAAGGAATTTAAGGTGTAACAAGAAACAAATATAATAATAGCAAAAAATTAAAAATAAGTCCTGAATAATAAATGGGTTTAAGTAACTAAGGAAACATAGACTTATACCAATTATTTTGACTAGGTGGATATAGTGCAAAAACTAGCTGTGTAAATGGACAAGTTGTTGACATGATCATTAAGGGTACCGCGCGGACGGGTACGGGTACCACACGGTACCTCCTATGTCTTATATTTGAACTCAGGAAACATAGACTTATACCAATTACTTTGACTAGGCGGATATAGTGCAAAAACTAGCAGTGCAAATGGACCAGTTGTTGACATGATCATTAAGGGTACCACAGGACGGGTACCACACGGACGGGTACCACACGGACGGGTACCACACGGACGGGTACCACACGGACGGGTACCACACGGACGGGTACCACACGGGCGGGTACCTCCTATGTCTTTATATTTGAACGTTGCAAAATTTTAATCTAGATAGTCAAAGTTTTTAATATGTGTAATAAATAGTCTGTAGCAATTACAGTATGCTTCTCAAGGTATTCGGGTCAGTCAGCTACAATATATTATTTCAAATATTACAAATGAAATAATTTAAGCGGCTGGACCCACTTTTTTATCTTGCCCTTTTACAGATATATTCTATAAGCCGCTATTAAAGTGAAAATGAGACTGCTGTGATGTTTGCATCTAAAAGTTCTGAAAAGTCTCAAACTCATCCCAATGAATAATTTTGCTACTCTGAACGCATTGGGTAAATAAGCAATAAACTGAGCTAGTTCTGTTTTTCACATTTTTAAGACAGTAAAAATCAGGTTCACCAGCTTTAATTATGAGTAAGGTTCATTAGCAGCTGCAACTAAACATTTATTCATTCATATTGTATTGATAGATACTTTGTTATCGATAGCCTTTTTAATTAAATTAGACATACCAGTTAAAGAGCAGTTCCTTCTCTTATTCCCTTTCTGAATGGCTAGTGCCTCCTGTCTCCCTGAGTAGCCATGCTAAACTAATACACTGTCTACACTTGTTTTGATGAGGTAATTATAGATGTTGGAAGAGACCACAACATCTTTGAGCAGTAATATTCTCATTCTGCCCTTTAATTACTTCCTAGCGCATTTCCCTAATCTCTAGGAAGTTAGTAATTAGATGCAAGTGAAGAGGAGGTTTATCGTTCTTGGCATGACAGATTGTTTGTCAGTCAGTGTTTTTAATGAGGAGAAATTGGTGTATCACAAAGACGCTTCAAGATAAATGTTTGTTTGAGAAATTCTGAGAGGCCTGAATGAACTGGGTTGGACTTTTATTGAGCAAATGTAGTGAAAGTAGGATGCAGAGGGGATCATGGGACTTTTACTTAAAGTGCCCATGAGCGGTTGAACTACAAATTTGACTAAAATGCAGATTTAAGATTTTGCTAATGTTTTTACAGATTGTATCCCTGTTTGGCCATTTATTTATTTTTTAATTTGACTGATAGTACATTTCTGTGTCAATTTCTTCTCAAATTGACACTCAGTTGGAGTGAAACTAGAATTTATATTTACAACAGATATTATCCCACCAAATAAAGTTAAAACTAGACAATTATAAAATCGTGTCATATGCAAGTTTCATGTATGTTTTATTAATGCATTGATTTGGTCTTTTGTTGGTATAGATCTGGTTTATTGCCCGTACCCGACCTGGGCCCGAATCATTCCCTGCATATCTGGGCCTGCATTGAGGGAACCGGAGCCTTCAGTGCAGAGTTTTATGGGCTGCATATGTTTGTGTTCTGCCTGGGTATCTCCGGTACCAGAAGCGCTTGTCCCCTCCACTACCACAGACCCACATGATCTCTCTCCCTCGCTCTTTTCTTCTGCTCTTTGGGAGGGCATCCTCCTATCTTTCCTTCGCTTTTCACGCCGTTTATCAGCCACGCACTTTCATTCTCGGCCAGAAGTGGATTCTGGCTCAGGCCGGGCTCGGGCCAAGAATCAAAACTCTGATAGCAAGAGAGAAGAATTAAGAATTTTGAGAGTAGTTCAACATCATGTTGAAAGAGGTTTATGATTTACTATAAAATAAATACTACAACTTGCCAATGTTTCTTGTTGATAGGATTGTGGGTGTGCACACACAAATATACCAGACTAGAAGTCTTGAGGAAGACTGAAATGGGCACGCATGGATGTAGTTAAAGCTGGCAGGAAGTTGGTTGATGTCAGAGAAGAGTGTGCAGAGAGGGTCAGATGGTGCTGTTGAATCACCGCTGACTAATTGCATTATTTATTTTCTATCAGTCAATTTCTCTGCAACCGTACAGGATTGTGTTATGGATGAATACACCATCGGGTCAGTTGAAGGTTTCAGAGGTAAAGTCGAGTGTCTAGAGCAGGGCTATTCAACTTTATTTTCCCGAGGGCCAGATTTTTCGGATGGCCGTGGTCTCTGGGCCATAATTTCAATATATTATTAATTAGTTAATACATAAAAATAACTACTGCTAGATTCGATTTTTGTGAGAAATATCATACAAAATACTTTACCAACATTGCTCACCCATCCAGAATCAAACAAGGACTAAACCCAACACCAAACCAGGTCTAATCGAGTGCTAACCAAGAATTAAACCAGTTAACAAGATTTTTATTTTTTCAACATTTGGAAGATGAGTCGTGGGCCGGATTAAATTGCTTGACGGGCCTGATTTGGCCCCTGGGCCTTAGGTTGAATAGCCCTGGTCTAGAGTGTAGTTCATAAAACGGTACAGAGTGTAGTACAGTAAAGTAGTAAAGGTGGGCTATATATCGTCTGAATAGAAGTGGTTGTTTTGAAAATATATGCAAATGTATAGTCTCTCGCTGTGAAATCTTCCAAACAAGGATATAAAATACTTCTGCTCTTTTGTTTTTCATTGTACAGTGCGTTCACTTTCTATGTGCCAAACTTGAAGGGAGATATATTGCAAAATGACTTTTAATGCACTTTTAACCATGTTATAATGATGTTCCCTCATAATTAGCTTACTCAAAGATAATGGATGTTTTTTTAAACTCAAACCACTCAACCCCAAGCCATTGTTTGAACATGCCCAATCTTTACTAATTACTCAATTTAAAAAAGAATGCGTTTTCCTTAAACCTCAACCAAAATTTTTTTTTCTTGAATATATTGTCAATAACCATATAATCCCTTGCAATATTAATTTCTGCCAATTAATGGACCCCATTGTATCAGTACTGTATTGTTCGAAATATGCTGCAAGTTTCCAGTCTACTGGCCTAGTGATGGACCATTATCAGATGTTTGTTGTTGATGTTGAAGAAGAAGATACAGAGAAAAGTACATTATTTACTGTGGAATCACTAAAAGGAGCTGGCATTCAAATCTATATTTAAACTTCAAATGTTCGTTGACTGGTTACCTTCCCAAATAGTTGGAAGGGCGCAGAGCTGAGTCATGCAAACCAATATTTACCTGTTAGTCTGATGGGAGAGGGCAGGCAGTAATTATGCCCCAAACAGACTGGACTATAACAAGGCCTCTGTAGCCAAAATTCACTTACACACAAACCGGCTGCCTAGATCAATACTTCCATTAACAAAGCCCAGTCTTATGTCTCTATGTTTATTAGCTCACAAATTCAGCTAAGCGTCTGATCTTGACCTCCCTGCTATATTTCTCTTCCAGTCTCACTCCTTAACTCAACGCCGGGCCGTCCAGGGAAGAAGGAAACACTTTGACGTACTGTTGGCGGAACACAAGAGCTTCGCGAAGGAGAAGGACGCACCAAAAGAAAGGGAAAAGGAGAAGGATGTAGCACATGAACGAAAAGAGCCAAGTTTGAACCAGACGCTTGCGTCACACCAGAGCCCCAGCAAGCCTCACTGCACCAACGGACGACTGCAGTCCACCCTCAAGCTACGGCTGGCAAACGCTCACATACCCAGGTATTACAAGGCAGTACAGTATAGCTGTAGAAAGGCTGTTTGCACATGCAATTACAAACGCCCAAACAGCAATTTTCAATCGCAAATTACAGTCAACGCACCAAGACAAAATCCAGTGTAAGAATTATTAAATAAAAGAGTGACAACAATTAATTTACCAATAAACTGAAAATAAAATGACCTGTCAAAAAAAATGTTTTATTTAAATAATCATATTAGTTATCTGGACTATCCAGACAGAAAAATACCTTTTTTAACAAGAGAGTTGCATTATTAAATCAAAATGTCAAATAATTATAATAATTATAATAATAATAATAATAATTTTTTGTTTGTTTGTTGCATCTGTGTTGTGTTTAACAGGGTACGCATGAATAGTCAAAAAGTCCAAAAGTCTATTAATGTTGGTAGATATGAATCCAGATCAGTTTAGACCTACAGTTCAGTAACTTGCAGCTTTATCTATTGATATATTTTAATTATTGGATGGTCTTCTGTAACATGTTTTGTTGTTGTCGTCGTGACTTGGTCATTCATTCTATTTCCATCCACAAGGGGATGCTGTAGCCAAATGTGTTGCAAGAAATAGTGAACTTGCTTATTTAATACAATTTTATCCCATTTGCATCTTAAAAGGACAATCTATGGCATGAAAATCAAATGAGAAACTTTTTTACTGACCTTGTACCAAGTCCACAACCCCTTGAACATGATGCATTTTAGAAGTGCATGACATTTCTGTTTCTAATAGATTTTTTTTTTAAACGTTGTACTAAACTGTTTATGGCTTCAATTTGTCACAAGTAGATTACTCTCCACTAAACATTTCAACACTTTCAGTTTTAGAATGCAATTATGTAATGCTCTTAGATTACGTTTGAAATAATCAAAAGAGAAATCATTATCCACAGACTTTTACACATTTATATTAGAAACTAGGCCTTTGAACATGCTATTTTACGACAAACATCTGCAAAGAAGCGTACTCTTTTTACCTGCCCTCCATCTCCATTAAATATCTGAGGCCTACAGATTTTTGGGACGTTATCTGAAACCCAGCAATAACTAATCTGTCATTATTAACCCATTTTCCTTTTTGACCCAGGGCTCCAGGTCCCACTGCCTCCTCATCCACCCCTCTGCCCCCAGCGCCCACCCTTCCCTCTGCCCCAAATCCAGAGCCGCCTCCTTCCGGCTGGTTGTCCGCAGCTGGAGACGGGGGTCGACTCTCCAGTGACGAGGGAGACGCAGAATCACCAGCGGATACTGGCAGAGCAGCCGTTCACTTCTCCAATCACCACCCGCAACCTGTGGGGGTACAGGATATTTTGTTCCATCTCCAGATCATATTTTAACACTTAAATAGCGATGGCAATATTTGATTAAAGTTAGTTATTTTAGAATTTAAAGGTGCACTGTGTAACAGGCAATGTGATAATCTCTTTATGGAGATTATCGCATTGCCTGGAAGAATCCACAGTATTATATTGTATGTAATGGAATCTTTTTCTACAATGGAACACTCCTGGATGAATGAGGGATTACACCGACATTGTATGTAATGTATCTAGAAAAGTAATATTTTGCATGTATTTATTTACACTTACACTTACTTGCTCCAAAATATCAACGAAAACATTCTTAATGTCAGCAGGCTCGCCTCTCCACAGATATGTCCTGTAATTTGGCCTGGGTACAGTCATGTGCCAAGAACTAGTGTCTCTACACTCCTCCAGTCTGCATTTAGTCAGAGGAACCACCCAGTCCCCCTTGCTTATGTTCACACGGTAACAGTGGCTGAAAGTGGGTCTAACTGGATCTAAAATTTGCGTTTGTATAGTGATGTACATTTGAAATATGTAATTGGGTAGATAAGTAGTACTAGGAATGGAAAAAGGTTCTTACCGTCCCTAAATATGGATACGTTGACATTTTGCAAAAGAAAAGGTAGGTTTTGTTACAGATTGCAGAGAGTCACCATATTGTGCATTGATGAGATTCTTTTTGAAACGTGTTGAATGTGTTTTGTTCCTTGCAGTTGTGCGTATTCAACAGTCGACTGATGGGACGGGGCCACTATGTGTTCGATCGGCGATGGGATAGGATGAGGCTGGCTCTGCAGAATATGGTGGAAAAACATCTCAACTCACAGATGTGGAGGTAGCCAACTTTACACAATTGGGGTAGTTTTTTTGAAGAATGCAATGGTATTTATGCAGATGTATCAAAACAAAGAAAACATAATTGCAGCTGACTGGGATTTTAATCGCAGTTGTGCAGCGGGTTGAGCACTCTCTTCACCGCAAGAAGGTCTAGGGTTTGGCTGCCGGGCAGCGCAGGGCCTTTCTGTGCAGAGATTGTAGGTCTCCCATTTCCTCTACCCCTAAAATCATGTACAATAGACACCTCCTCTGAAAAAGTGATTTAAACCCTGTGGGAGTAGCTTGGTTATTACATAAATAAATTGCATAATAAAGCAGTAAAGCACATTTCATCTTACATTTCTGAAATAATTATCCAATACTCCTCATCTGTTAATTTCAAGAACGGTATTTATTGTATTGTCATTACTTTTGATACACCAGGTTAGACCAGTTACAAATACATCGCAATTTGGTTAACGAGGTTAAATTACGCTGCTGATTTTTTATTTTAATTTTTTATTGTGGTTGAAGTAACCAAGTAGCTTATATTTGGCATGCGAGCTCACCTTATTCTGTAATCTATATAGGCTATTTACATGTTTGGTTTTTTTCATACATATACATTTTTTTAAAAATCTGTCAATAATACTGTTCATTTAATGGCTCCTGTTTATAATCTTTTCCTTTCTTTCTCACAGGAAGGTGCCTCTTGCAGCTGAGAGCCTCCAGACGCCCTCCTGCTCTTCTGCCTCCTTGTCCCAGCAACCTTACCCTCCGTCCCCCATCTCCGGCAGTTCTCCCGTCTCCACACCTCCATCAAACTCCTTCACCGCCACCTCCCCCCAAACGACAGGGGTGTTCAATATCCGGGACGCCCCACTTTCTCACACACAGACTGCACTGGGCAAAGCAGGCAACGGCATGCATAAATTAAGTCGCCAATCGAAAGTGACAGAGGACTCTCTAGTGGGATCCAAGAAGAGGAAAAACTCTACTTTCCACTCGGTTTTTTCCCTGTTTCCATCTGTAGACAATCACAAAAGGAACGGTAGCAGTCACCATCCGACGCTACAAGGTGCAGGGGGAACTGTTGCAACACCTGCTCGCAGAAAGGAGCTCGGAGGTGGCGGAGGTGGGCTGTGGAGTGGGGCAGAAGGCTGGATGTCTAAAGCTGGAGGGACTCCCACTAAACGCTCACTAAACGGGTCAGTCTGAGATTATATGTTGGTTATAATTTAAGGTAGGGTATGTAGCATGCGCTCTTACAGGTTTAAAAAAGCGAACAACGATCCCAACTGAACCTGTTTGCCAGTGCTTTATCCTGCATATGGAGGACACAAGTGTCTGCAGCTTCATGATTGGTGCAGGTTCCTGGTTTTAGGCAGTGACAGTTCAGATCAGAGAGGACGCATCAGCTTTAAACGAACTAAATTTAGTCATGGGAATTGGTAAGGCCATTGAGAGACTCATTTTGCTCCATGATTGGATAATTGTCTTGAGAACCAAATCATCAAATGCAAAGATAAACATGATGTTTTTGTAACTGAGAATTAAAGAATTACAGTTATCAGCAAAAGCAATATTTGATTTGAACATGTTTAGCTCAAATCTAGGGACACAGATAGATCATGTTTAGCATCTCTCTTTAAGATGGCTATTTCTTGAAATCAAAAGTCTTTCCAACCACATGAACAAAAAATCTTAAACAAGCACCACAAACTGGTTTGCAGTGTGGGCAAAGTGAAGGATTATTATAAAGAAATCCACCTACTTGGCAATTATAACAGATTGTAATTGTGTCACCATATATCCACTTACTGTTGTTGTTGTTGTTGTTGTTGTTGTTGTTATAAACAAATACATAAAACAAGCTGTTTTTCCAGTTCTTTTCACATTGATTATACAGTTTGTATATCTGATAAAAGAGAAAATGACATGTTGATGTAATCCTTCCCTTCAGTCGTGATGCTGGAGTCAGTGCACCCTACACCTCCACCAGGGATGCAGCTACTGCCCCGTACCAGCTCCTGCCCTCCCCCGCAGGTCCACTGGCTCATGGAGGAAAAGCAGAGAGTCGAAAGAGGAGGAGCCCCAGCTCCTTCAGAGGAAAAGCCAGCAAAGTGAACCGACCAGGCGAACCACAGACCATGTGTGGAAAAGGGAATGACAGCAGTTCGATGCTGGCTCTGAGGCCAGAGTCTCCCAGACAGGTAATTTCTCAGTGTTTGATTTATTTGTTGATTAATATTTTTTCAGGGGCATTCAATTCTGGATTCTCAATACATAACATTTATTATCATTCCTTTTAACTTTGTAAGGTTCAATTTGGACAAAAAATGTATTATTCACACATTCCTTTTCATTTTATTGGTAAAAACTTTTAAGGAGACAACTTTTAAAGGTTAAATATTATGCATTATTTGTATTGTCATTGGCCTTTAAACATGCTCTTGAGTACCTTTTACTTTGGCCTTTCATGTTTTAGAACTGTTTGAAAAAAACAAAATGACTTCATGATTGACTTTTTAAAATGTCCAAAATATACAATAACGATCTTTGTGTATCATAGATAATAACCATAGCAAATAAAAGCATGATGTTATTATATAAGCAATAACAAAGCAGGCAGTTCTGTTGTATTTAGGTTTAGTGAAAACTGTCTGCAGCGTGAAATGGGGTTGAAGAGTGGGACATTTAGGGGGCATTCACAATACACTTTGGATTCGAATCAGGATTTGTTTGCCTAGATCAGGGGTGTCAAGCTCAATTTGGGCCGAGGACCAAATTTCGATGTGCAGGCTGGTCGCAGGCTGAACATACTGTAAAAAATAAAAATATGCTTAGTAATAGTTGTTGCACAAATGTGCAGCAGGTGAAAGAGTCCATAGCAGGAACGGGAACATGGACTTGCGATATGATTCTAATATGAAATGTTGATATCATAGACCTGTTGCTGCTCAAACTCAATATGACCTCACTATTTTTATACTTCAATCTTTGTGAGAATAAACTCATGTAGTGAATCAAATTAGTGCATTGTGATTGTATTCACGATGTCCAGCTCTTCAGTCGCTTTAGTGAGGACACAGTCAGAGCTCACAGCAGCTTTAATTTAATCTTTATTAGTTTAAAATAAAATTAAGAATTCTCCAAGTTACAATAGTATTTACAGTATGTTTTTACACTCTGACGTGTGTTTTTACCTGTGGCTCCTGGGCTGTACCGGTTTGCACTTTCCTCAGAGCATCATCACAGAAGTTTGTTTTCATGTTGTTATTAGCGGCACATTACCACAGCTCTAACATCCACAAAACGATCTCCTTTCTTTATTCCTTGTGTTTCCCAAAACCATACCACGCTCAGACCTCTGCTCAAGTCAAATATGTTTTGTGTACGTCTGCACTCACAGCAGCGCGGGGGATTAGATAATAAATATAAATATAAATGTTTTGCGGGCTGGATTAACACATCTGAGAGCTGCATGTTTGACACCCCTGGTTTATATAGATCAAACTCTGATTTGAGCCAAAGAAGCGAACTCTGGTCCAGATGGAAAGGTCTGTCTCGGTCCAATTGAATTAAACTCTGGTACAATTTGTCTGGAATGTGAATGCAAACTAATTTTGGAAACGGGTTGTGCACATGTGGGGTGGGGTGTGCACATGTCATGTGCACACGTGGGGCGGGTTGTGCACATGTCATGTGCACACGTGGGGCGGGTTGTGCACATGTCATGTGCACACGTGAGGTGGGTTGTGCACATGTCATGTGCACACGTGGGGTGGGTTTCGCTTCAAGTTTGTTATGTGACGCAGATCAGGCAGAGCTCTGGGTCTCTTCCTCAAATTTCCTGTCATTCTTGGGCTGATATTATACACAGCGCCTCTACAGGCGACGCCGGGATGCATTTGGTTCGATTGATAAAAGTAGTGTGAACTCAAACCGGACCAGGTCAGAGAAAGGGACAATGTTACAACTTGAGTTCACTTCAATTTGTGAATTGATGTAGTCAGGAATGAATCTGATGATGCTGAGGATGGCATAAAGCCTTCATCTTTGCTGTGACCAAACTAGGCTAAGCAGAGTTTGGTCTGGTTAATACTTGGAGGGAAGGCTGCTGGAAAAAACAGGTGAGGTAGTGAGACAACAGTGCACTGTTGTGTCCTTGGGCAAGAACTAGACCACCCCTGGACGAATGTGGTCTCCTGAGCAAGACACTTCAGTCACGTTGCCTCCAGTCTCCATAAACATTGATGTGTGAATGAGAGTGCGACGGCTACAATTCGGCATGTTTACAGCACATCTATGTTTTGGGGTTTTTTTACCTTTTATCTAACTAGAAAAGTCTCATTGAGATTCTTTTCAAGAGCGTCCAGGGCAATACGGCAGCACAGATCCGTCATAACATCCAAACCTTTCAGCATTAGTTGAAACTGGCCTATTGAAACTCGTTCTTTTAGTTACAAGACCTTGTGTGAATGATACCTTGATGGTGCAGAATATTGAAATGTTACTTACCAGTTTAATTTCACTTGGTACAGAAATAGTTTTGTTCAGTAACATGCACTTATCCCGCCAAATAAAGCAAAAATGATAGTGAAGCATTCTTGAGTCTTCACACTACGGCATTGCCAAGAATCTCATTATACAATGCATATCCCAAAACATACATGTAATTAAACAAAGTTTCGATTGTTATGAGTGAGTTATGAAGAAGTCACTTTTTTAGCTATGCGTGTATTGAAGTACCCAGCACGTTAGATTTCATTGTTATTCTACAGAGTGAATCGCCACTAAACCACACTAGGATTTTCTGTTTCATTGAAATGTAGAGGATATGCTGATGAGCCAAAGCATCCGATGATAAATGACAGCATGTTTATCCAGAGATGTTGCCACTGACGCCACGACTGTCAGGCTTGTGCTGACAAAACCTAATGCCTCATTCACACTCGTTCGGCAGGTATTTTGAGCAGTTACTTGCAGACTCCTCTGTTGTGACACTTTGTCCAATCAGTTTGAAATATGAATCTGTACGTTCCGCCTTTTCCCAACCGCTTTCAGAATCTGGAGAGGCTCAACCGATACCACTTTACTTTAAAAACTACTTCAACATGTTATCAACATTTCCTAAAAGATGAATAGCTGTTAATAGCATAATAATAATTTTCTACAAATGTTTGTACAGCCATTACTGTAACTTTACAACTGACTGAATTTTGTAGGTTATGATCTTTAAAATTGGGTCTTACATGTGAATATTTACTGGGTTGATGTTGGTAAAAATATGTTTGTTCTCAAAATGGCTAATTGGAGTATCGGACTAGTATCAGAAAATGGGGAATTGATACATGATCCTCAAATTTTCCAGTATCGGCACAGATATTGATACAGAAATTGGTGCATTCCTAACGATCTGTAAAGTCAAACAGTGGGATTCAGAGATACTTTGTAATAAAATGTAGGTATTCTCAGACTAGAGGTGAGGACGTTGAGCCACTAACTCAAAGTTTGGTGGTTTAATTCCCTTCCTGTTATTATTTGTTATCTTTGGGAAAGGCGCTTAATGCACTAACTTTTCTGAATAATATTACGACTATAACTACGAGTTGGACTGAAGATGGCGGTGGCAGATATATGGACAATGAATATTGCATTGCAACTGTTTTTGGAGATTTGCAAAGGTAACACAGTGTATCTGGAATGTATTGTAATTTTTAAAACATGTGTAAATAATTCTAACAACCTTCTTTAGAGTTGTCATTATGGGGTATGTGGTTTGTAGAATTTTTAGGCAAATAAGGAATGTAGTCCTTTTTGAATAAGGCTGTAGCATAACAAAATTCCAGATGCACAGTATATAGTATAATCATTGGCTGCAAGCATTTCTGATTGAAAAATACAATTATTGCAGGTGTTTTGCACTTTTAGATTTTGTTTAACATGAGCCCTCTGTGTTTTCAGGTCCAGATGCATCACTGACAGAAACCCACTTCCTGGTTTGAATGTTGGGCAGCTGCAAAGGCCACCACCGTTTGTGACCTTCGAACTCTTCATGCTCACTCACAAAAAAACAATGGACCGCTGCCCTATTTCTTTTTTTTGTTTGTTTTTTTGTTTACCTGATAAAAAAATGAATTCACTCAGACAACCTGGGATTTCACACCACATTTAAACTGATTGTACTTCTAGCCTGGATACCTTTTTATGGATACAGTACATTTACATGGAAAACTGCTGTTCGCTCGTGTTCATTCAGAACTCACGTGGAAAGGGAAATTGCCTTGACTTTTTACAGGCAGCCTCAGCACCACTGCTCAAAAAACTTCAATGCAATCAGAGCGTTTCTGGTTGTCTTGTGTACCACTTAAACTTCCTGTGTCTGGTCAGCTATAGAGGAAAAATGTGTTTTGTGGTGTAGTGATCTGAAAGACGGCACCGACACGACTACTGTAGGACTGTGAACTGCAGCTATGCCACTCTTGAACTTCTCCTGGTCCTTTTTTCTTTCATTTAAAGAAAGCAGCTTCAGTTGGGTTTCATCCAGCTCTTTCTCTGTGTCTCGCTCCCTCTCATCGTCCTTTTTATCTTTTTGGATACTGCCGTTTATCTGTGTATCTCCACTGCTCGCCCGGTCTCTCTGTACAAACCTGTCTTTGCCTTTGTATACCCAGCATGCCCGTGGTCAAAGTGCACTTACTCCTCTCTCTGCCGCCGTCTCTCTCTCTCCGTCATGGACTCCACAGCAGCCTCCAGCAGTGCTACACAAGTGAAGATAACGTCTGCGGTAACAATTCACTCAATTTCAATATAGGAAGAGAAGATTGTTGATTTATTCCCTTCAGTTATTACTGCGTGAAACACAAACATCTGTCTGTGTGTCAGGACTTGCATCCCAAATGGACTAATGATACACTGATGGATGACATTTTGTAAAATAATTTATCATTGATTGATTATGTTTGTTTTGTAATTGACCATTGATGTTTGAGACATTTTGAGCAAATATTTCTATGGCTTTTTGAAGAAATGTTGAAAGTATTATGAAATTGTTCAAATATGTACATA